>CAWUFW010007819.1:0-600000 GCA_963921515.1 Calotriton arnoldi
TAGGGCGAACAAAGCGATACAAAAGGGGATGATGGACGGAACGTTTGAGCCAATCAAACACTCACCCCCAGTCAACTGATCTGGGTTTAATCCATCATCATACTGGCTGGCTGATGACGGCTGAAATGCCAGAAACCGGTCCTAGGATGCTTGTTTCCGGTCCAGGGAAGACATGGCTTGGCAGTTCGGGCTGGACTGTTCCCATGAGGCACAGGGTCAGACTGATTTGCATATGACCATGTCTGAACTGGGGTGGTGGAGTGAGCTAAAGAATGATGATGGATTAAACCCAGATCAGTTGACTGGGGGTGAGTGTTTGATTGGCTCAAACGTTCCGTCCATCATCCCCTTTTGTATCGCTTTGGTCGCCCTAAGTTGGCGGGGGTATGCCCAGACGTGGGTCCCTTGCTCACTTTGCCACTGGATTCAAGCAAGCCTGGCTGATGACGGCTGAAATGCCAGAAGCCGGTCCTAGGATGCTTGTTTCCGGTCCAGGGAAGACATGGCTTGGCAGTTCGGGCTGGACTGTTCCCATGAGGCACAGAGTCAGACTAATTTGCATATGGCCATGTCTGAACTGGGGTGGTGGAGTGAGCTAAAGAATGATGATGGATTAAACCCAGATCAGTTGACTGGGGTGAGTGTTTGATTGGCTCAAACGTTCCGTCCATCATCCCCTTTTGTATCGCTTTGGTCGCCCTAAGTTGGCGGGGGTATGCCCAGACGTGGGTCCCTTGCTCACTTTGCCACTGGATTCAAGCAAGCCTGGCTGATGACGGCTGAAATGCCAGAAACCGGTCCTAGGATGCTTGTTTCCGGTCCAGGGAAGACATGGCTTGGCAGTTCGGGCTGGACTGTTCCCATGAGGCACAGGGTCAGACTGATTTGCATATGGCCATGTCTGAACTGGGGTGGTGGAGTGAGCTAAAGAATGATGATGGATTAAACCCAGATCAATTGACTGGGGGTGAGTGTTTGATTGGCTCAAACGTTCTGTCCATCATCCCCTTTTGTATCGCTTTGGTCGCCCTAAGTTGGCGGGGTATGCCTAGGCGTGGGTCCCTTGCTCACTTTGCCACTGGATTCAAGCAAGCCTGGCTGATGACGGCTGAAATGCCAGAAACCGGTCCTAGGATGCTTGTTTCCGGTCCAGGGAAGACATGGCTTGGCAGTTCGGGCTGGACTGTTCCCATGAGGCACAGGGTCAGACTGATTTGCATATGGCCATGTCTGAACTGGAGTGGTGGAGTGAGCTAAAGAATGATGATGGATTAAACCCAGATCAGTTGACTGGGAGTGAGTGTTTGATTGGCTCAAACGTTCCGTCCATCATCCCCTTTTGTAAAGCTTTGGTAAGCCCTAAGTTGGCGGGGTATGCCCAGACGTGGGTCCCTTGCTCACTTTGCCACTGGATTCAAGCAAGCCTGGCTGATGACGGCTGAAATGCCAGAAACCGGTCCTAGGATGCTTGTTTCGGTCCAGGGAAGACATGGCTTGGCAGTTCGAGCTGGACTGTTCCCATGAGGCACAGGGTCAGACTGATTTGCATATGGCCATGTCTGAACTGGAGTGGTGAGTGAGCTAAAGAATGATGATGGATTAAACCCAGATCAGTTGACTGGGGGTGAGTGTTTGATTGGCTCAAACGTTCCGTCCATCATCCCCTTTTGTATCAACTTTGGTCGCCCTAAGTTGGCGAGGTATGCCCAGGCGTGGGTCCTTGCTCACTTTGCCCCTGGATTCAAGCAAGCCTGGCTGATGACGGCTGAAATGCCAGAAGCCGGTCCTAGGATGCTTGTTTCCGGTCCAGGAAGACATGGCTTGGCAGTTTGGGCTGGACTGTTCCCATGAGGCACAGGGTCAGACTGATTTGCATATGGCCATGTCTGAACTGGGGTGGTGGAGTGAGCTAAAGAATGATGATGGATTAAACCCAGATCAGTTGACTGGGGTGAGTGTTTGATTGGCTCAAACGTTCCGTCCATCATCCCCTTTTGTATCGCTTTGGTCAGCCCTAAGGTGGCGGGGGTATGCCCAGACGTGGGTCCCTTGCTCACTTTGCCACTGGATTCAAGCAAGCCTGGCTGATGACGGCTGAAATGCCAGAAGCCGGTCCTAGGATGCTTGTTTCCGGTCCAGGGAAGACATGGCTTGGCAGTTCGGGCTGGACTGTTCCCATGAGGCACAGGGTCAGACTGATTTGCATATGGCCATGTCTGAACTGGGGTGGTGGAGTGAGCTAAAGAATGATGATGGATTAAACCCAGATCAGTTCACTGGGGTGAGTGTTTGATTGGCTCAAGCGTTCCGTCCATCATCCCCTTTGTATCGCTTTGGTCGCCCTAAGTTGGCGGGGTATGCCCAAGCGTGGGTCCCTTGCTCACTTTGCCACTGGATTCAAGCAAGCCTGGCTGATGACGGCTGAAATGCCAGAAACCGGTCCTAGGATGCTTGTTTCCGGTCCAGGAAGACATGGCTTGGCAGTTCGGGCTGGACTGTTCCCATGAGGCACAGGGTCAGACTGATTTGCATACGGCCATGTCTGAACTGGGGTGGTGGAGTGAGCTAAAGAATGATGATGGATTAAACCCAGATCAGTTGACTGGGGGTGAGTGTTTGATTGGCTCAAACGTTCCGTCCATCATCCCCTTTTGTATCGCTTTGGTCGCCCTAATTTGGCGGGTATGCTCAGACGTGGGTCCCTTGCTCACTTTGCCACTGGATTCAAGCAAGCCTGGCTGATGACGGCTGAAATGCCAGAAACCGGTCCTAGGATGCTTGTTTCCGGTCCAGGGAAGACATGGCTTGGCAGTTCGGGCTGGACTGTTCCCATGAGGCACAGGGTCAGACTGATTTGCATATGGCCATGTCTGAACTGGGGTGGTGGAGTGAGCTAAAGAATGATGATGGATTAAACCCAGATCAGTTGACTGGGAGTGAGTGTTTGATTGGCTCAAGCGTTCCGTCCATCATCCCCTTTTGTATCGCTTTGGTCGCCCTAAGTTGGCGGGGTATGCCCAGACGTGGGTCCCTTGCTCACTTTGCCACTGGATTCAAGCAAGCCTGGCTGATGGCGGCTGAAATGCCAGAAACCGGTCCTAGGATGCTTGTTTCCGGTCCAGGGAAGACATGGCTTGGCAGTTCGGGCTGGACTGTTCCCATGAGGCACAGGGTCAGACTAATTTGCATATGGCCATGTCTGAACTGGTGTGGTGGAGTGAGCTAAAGAATGATGATGGATTAAACCCAGATCAGTTGACTGGGGGTGAGTGTTTGATTGGCTCAAACGTTCCGTCCATCATCCCCTTTTGTATCGCTTTGGTCGCCCTAAGTTGGCGGGGGTATGCCCAGACGTGGGTCCCTTGCTCACTTTGCCACTGGATTCAAGCAAGCCTGGCTGATGACGGCTGAAATGCCAGAAACCGGTCCTAGGATGCTTGTTTCCGGTCCAGGGAAGACATGGCTTGGCAGTTCGGGCTGGACTGTTCCCATGAGGCACAGGGTCAGACTGATTTGCATATGGCCATGTCTGAACTGGGGTGGTGGAGTGAGCTAAAGAATGATGATGGATTAAACCCAGATCAGTTGACTGGGGTGAGTGTTTGATTGGCTCAAACGTTCTGTCCATCATCCCCTTTTGTATCGCTTTGGTCGCCCTAAGTTGGCGGGGGTATGCCCAGACGTGGGTCCCTTGCTCACTTTGCCACTGGATTCAAGCAAGCCTGGCTGATGACGGCTGAAATGCCAGAAACCGGTCCTAGGATGCTTGTTTCCGGTCCAGGGAAGACATGGCTTGGCAGTTCGGGCTGGACTGTTCCCATGAGGCACAGGGTCAGACTGATTTGCATATGGCCATGTCTGAACTGGGGTGGTGGAGTGAGCTAAAGAATGATGATGGATTAAACCCAGATCAGTTGACTGGGGTGAGTGTTTGATTGGCTCAAACGTTCCGTCCATCATCCCCTTTTGTATCGCTTTGGTACGCCCTAAGTTGGCGGGGTATGCCCAGACGTGGGTCCCTTGCTCACTTTGCCACTGGATTCAAGCAAGCCTGGCTGATGGCGGCTGAAATGCCAGAAGCCGGTCCTAGGATGCTTGTTTCCGGTCCAGGGAAGACATGGCTTGGCAGTTCGGGCTGGACTGTTCCCATGAGGCACAGGGTCAGACTGATTTGCATATGGCCATGTCTGAACTGGGGTGGTGGAGTGAGCTAAAGAATGATGATGGATTAAACCCAGATCAGTTGACTGGGGGTGAGTGTTTGATTGGCTCAAGCGTTCCGTCCATCATCCCCTTTGTATCGCTTTGGTCGCCCTAAGTTGGCGGGGTATGCCCAGACGTGGGCCCCTTGCTCACTTTGCCCCTGGATTCAAGCAAGCCTGGCTGATGACGGCTGAAATGCCAGAAACCGGTCCTAGGATGCTTGTTTCCGGTCCAGGAAGACATGGCTTGGCAGTTCGGGCTGGACTGTTCCCATGAGGCACAGGGTCAGACTGATTTGCATATGGCCATGTCTGAACTGGGGTGGTGGAGTGAGCTAAAGAATGATGATGGATTAAACCCAGATCAGTTGACTGGGGGTGAGTGTTTGATTGGCTCAAGCGTTCCGTCCATCATCCCCTTTTGTATCGCTTTGGTACGCCCTAAGTTGGCGGGGGTATGCCCAGACGTGGGTCCCTTGCTCACTTTGCCACTGGATTCAAGCAAGCCTGGCTGATGACGGCTGAAATGCCAGAAACCGGTCCTAGGATGCTTGTTTCCGGTCCAGGGAAGACATGGCTTGGCAGTTCGGGCTGGACTGTTCCCATGAGGCACAGGGTCAGACTGATTTGCATATGGCCATGTCTGAACTGGGGTGGTGGAGTGAGCTAAAGAATGATGATGGATTAAACCCAGATCAGTTGACTGGGGTGAGTGTTTGATTGGCTCAAACGTTCCGTCCATCATCCCTTTTGTACGCTTTGGTCGCCCTAAGTTGGCGGGGGTATGCCCAAACGTGGGTCCCTTGCTCACTTTGCCACTGGATTCAAGCAAGCCTGGCTGATGACGGCTGAAATGCCAGAAACCGGTCCTAGGATGCTTGTTTCCGGTCCAGGGAAGACATGGCTTGGCAGTTCGGGCTGGACTGATTTGCATACGGCCATGTCTGAACTGGGGTGGTGGAGTGAGCTAAAGAATGATGATGGATTAAACCCAGATCAGTTGACTGGGGGTGAGTGTTTGATTGGCTCAAACGTTCCGTCCATCATCCCCTTTTGTATCGCTTTGGTCGCCCTAAGTTGGCGGGGGTATGCCCAGACGTGGGTCCCTTGCTCACTTTGCCACTGGATTCAAGCAAGCCTGGCTGATGACGGCTGAAATGCCAGAAACCGGTCCTAGGATGCTTGTTTCCGGTCCAGGGAAGACATGGCTTGGCAGTTCGGGCTGGACTGTTCCCATGAGGCACAGGGTCAGACTGATTTGCATATGGCCATGTCTGAACTGGGGTGGTGGAGTGAGCTAAAGAATGATGATGGATTAAACCCAGATCAGTTGACTGGGGGTGAGTGTTTGATTGGCTCAAGCGTTCCGTCCATCATCCCCTTTTGTATCGCTTTGGTCGCCCTAAGTTGGCGGGGGTATGCCCAGACGTGGGTCCCTTGCTCACTTTGCCACTGGATTCAAGCAAGCCTGGCTGATGACGGCTGAAATGCCAGAAACCGGTCCTAGGATGCTTGTTTCCGGTCCAGGGAAGACATGGCTTGGCAGTTCGGGCTGGACTGTTCCCATGAGGCACAGGGTCAGACTGATTTGCATATGGCCATGTCTGAACTGGGGTGGTGGAGTGAGCTAAAGAATGATGATGGATTAAACCCAGATCAGTTGACTGGGGGTGAGTGTTTGATTGGCTCAAACGTTCCGTCCATCATCCCTTTGTATCGCTTTGGTCGCCCTAAGTTGGCGGGGTATGCCCAGGCGTGGGTCCCTTGCTCACTTTGCCACTGGATTCAAGCAAGCCTGGCTGATGACGGCTGAAATGCCAGAAACCGGTTCTAGGATGCTTGTTTCCGGTCCAGGGAAGACATGGCTTGGCAGTTCGGGCTGGACTGTTCCCATGAGGCACAGGGTCAGACTGATTTGCATATGGCCATGTCTGAACTGGGGTGGTGGAGTGAGCTAAAGAATGATGATGGATTAAACCCAGATCAGTTGACTGGGGGTGAGTGTTTGATTGGCTCAAACGTTCCGTCCATCATCCCCTTTTGTATCGCGATGAAACAAAACAAGCATTGGCAAATCCAAAAGCCTACAAAAAAGTGGTGGATGGAATGCTTGAATTAATCTCAGGCACTGGAAAAAGCTCAGAGTCCTATGCCACTTCATTATTTTGCACACCATGCCACCTCAGTTTGGAACAAATCAGTTTTGACCCTGCTCCAATAGGAACAGTGCTGCCTGAATTGCCGGGCCAGGTCCTCCATGAACAGGAACACAAGCAGCCCAAGACTGGTTTCACCTTTATTAGGGCTCATCATTCAGGTATAGACAGGTTCCAGTGGCACAGTGTGCACAGGACCCACATCTGGGCATGTCTGTCTCACTAGGCATGGCACTAAAAAGTACAAACTAGTGATGGATGGAATGCTCAAATTAATTTCAGCCACTGGTACTTATTTGGTGCCTCAACCCTGTCCATCATTATTTTGCACACCATGCCACCGCAGTTTGGACCCAGCCTTATGCAAATCAGTCTTGACCATGCTCTAACAGGAGCAGTCCAGCATGAACTGCTAGGACATGTAATCCATGAAAAGGAACACACGCAACCCAAGACCAGTTTCGCCCTTAGTAGGGCTCATCAGTCAGGTATAGCCTGGTTTCAGAATCAGCAGAGTCAGCCGAGGGTTTCTTCAGAAGAGGTGAGACATAGCCAGTTTTCATACAGTCAGAAAATACACCTTGCTTAAGTGATAAGTTCACAATGTTTGTTCAGTATGGTAGCAAGTGTTTGGGTACATCTTTACAAATGTTACCAACACCGTGTCAGTGAAGTGGTTAGAGGTTTTAATACTCATAATGATTTTCAGAAGCTCAGGCGTCAAGGTAACAGTAAAATGAGATCAGGGTGTCTGAGCTTTCACGATTAGATTATCATCAGGGACTGGGGAACGTGAACGTTCAAATCCTTTCAGCAAATAATTTCATAACGTCTTCATGTTTGGATTAATAGATTTAAGATAATTGTGGAGGTGGTGTAACCATATCAGATACTCACCTTGAGTAATTTTTGGTGGTGTCCAAGAAAGATTTGATATATGAGAATTTAGACCTGAAAATGTGCTTTTTGTTATTGGTTCTGTGGCCAGAAATTAGCAAAAATCCACACAGAAGGGGATTGTCTCTAGTCTTCGGCGGGATTTTCTTTCCTCACATAGCTCCTTCATGAACCAAGGGGCAGAGGGTTTCAGCTTTCATCTTGCTTTCCAGAGGAGATCATTCCACCACTCCTCAGTCAGGTCTTTCATACTATTGTTATGCGTAGCTGAGGCAACATTAATATCTTGGTGTCCAACCAACGGAAGGGCCATCTGGGCTGTGTATGCAAATGTATTAATGTCAATAGTTTTAGTGTCCCAAAACCATACAGCTTCTATATCTTGTTGGCCAAAGGTTTTGCAATGGGCAAGAGATTGGACGATGGTAAACAAGTCGACCAAGATGAGCTCATTGATTGACATGAGCTCTTTGGTAATTGTCAGGCTGAGTATTGACCATTGGAATGATTGGGTTTTTGACAGTTTTGACAAAAATCATTGCCTTCAAGAAATGCAAAAAGCAGTTTGAAAGCTATGTTGATTGCATTGGCCCAGAGCAAATTTATGTCGCTGAGGAATAAACTAGCCTTAGACATTACCAGCTGGATCCTTAAGGAGAAAATTATTGTTCCCTTGGGGGATGGTAAATAACATTTAGTAGAATTGCACAGGCATGCCGAGCAGAGACTTCCAGAGATAAGCAACTGAAAGAGTGAAAATAGTTTGTGGAAAGTTGTCTGGAGTGGATCATATTCTTATGGCTACCTGCAATTCTGCCAACCTGTTTGTCTTCACAATCACATCCAACAACAGTGTGATGTGGACGGAAGAGATAGAAAATGTCAAGTGAAGTGTCTTTAAACCAAGTTTCAGTAAGTATACAATTGTCAAGGTCAAGGTTGACAATAGTTTCAAAACTCTCCAAGCAGTGCTTAACTACTGAGCGGGTGTTATGCAATAGACACTGAAGAGAGGTGTTTTTATGGCAGTGAGTAACTAGTAGTTCAGTAGGTACTTGAATGAGGTTAGTATGTACTATCTTTTTTATGCTGGCCAAGGAGGTCTATCATTAGTGATTGTAAAGATGTGAAAATCGAATTGGGCTTGGTAAAGCGAGGGAGGGAAATACTTTTATATCTTTCACAGAGGTATCTGAGTCCCCCAGCATCAAAATACATTCATGGTTGCTGCCAGCTATCCAGTCTCATTGCTTATGGTTGTTTGAAGGGCGTTAGGTTTGTGAGTTGGCATAATATAGCCATTTATATTGTCAATGGAATGTAATGGAATGTGTATTGAGATCAATTTTCTCCACGAGGTGATTCATAGTAATCTTGTACACAGAGATGTTAAAAGTGCTCAAGCTGTGAGGCATGTGACACAGGTCTTAATGGGATAACTTGTTAGGACTCAGTGTAGCATCACACTAGGCTGCTGCGGCCATTTACTTATAGCTGTTCCTATGAGAAGAATTCGTCAAAGGTTGTAGAAGTGGAGGTTGTGGAAAACAAGTATTGCCTCATGGTGTACTCTGCACACAGTAGGTATAGTGAGAAGAACCACTTTCTGCATGTGAGGTCACCATAGAATAGAAAGGGGTTGCACAGAATGGGCACAATGGTGTAACATGAGGGTCATCTTACTTTGGGATGTCTTTCATGGAGAAATTGTTTGTTTTTTACTTCCTGTGATAGTTTTCACTTCTAGGTGAACTGAAGCAAAGGAAGTATCATAGACCACAAAGAAATGTCACTCTTTGCCTGGCCGCTTGTTGAAAAGTTCTCACCCAGCCTTCCTGCACTGTGCATTTTTGTTCTTTTTGCTGGTCCCTCCATTCTCTTCAGTAGTGGGCTGGCTGTTGCTTTCTTGCTCTCTCAGACTCCATCTTCCCATATATGTTTCCTGCAGAGTCCTCATTCACCTCTGAGCTTTTCCAAGCTCCTCCACAGACTGCAGCTCCTGTTGTCGTAAATTTTATCTGCAATTAAAAACACTTATGTTAATAAAGAGCACAAGCATGGGTTTAAATAAAACATATACTAAATGCAAAATTTGTAGTAGGTAACCATATTTAAATGTTATAGGCCTGCATGTAAATAAAGTGCTAAATTAAGTTAGCCTAACCTTCAATGGCATTTTAAATGGAAAATAATGCATTAACACTGATGTGCCTGTTTTTCACATTGAATTAGTTTGTGCAAGATGTTTTTCTTCTCTTTGCTAGAGATGTTGCAACTTCAGAAGCCTAGTGTTAGCTAGTGAATAGACACTTGTTTTGCACTAGACAACTGATAGTAAGGTTCTCACCAGGAAAAGACGAAATGACAGGGAGCATGATTCATTGGAGGATGTAGTTTATGGACCACAAGAAAACAATGTTGTAACTTTTCAAGGAACAATGTCTGAAAGTCTATTATGCTCTGGTGAGAGGATGGGGAGTGAACTTGTTCCCAGGAGCCTACTGATATTCTATTGGAGGAGGAAGAAAGCAAAAGTAAATAATATTGCAACATAGAATTTGTATGTTTATTTTAGTGCGTGTTCCTAGAGCAGGGTGGAAATCCTTTCCTCGACATTCTGACTAGATACTCATCTCTGATTTGTTTGACTTCTCTACATGAGAGGTTTGTTAGCTAAATTCTAGATGTCTGTTGATTTATGACTGTGAATAATTTCCAGTCTTATTTGCAAAGGCTTTTTGCTTGAGCATTGACCTCACTCTCATCAGACCTCTTCATTGGGTTTCTGAACTGACATCTTTTTCTCTCATTATACCAATTTATTTAGAATAGGGAGTTTCCTTTATGGAATACGCTTGTTGTATTACTACTATACTGACTGTGATTTCAACAAAATATTTTGTTCTATTTCATAATCAAATATCGATTGATGGATTACATTACTTTTAATGCTAAAATCTAAAGACTAATGCCTGATGAATAAATATATAAAAAAGGATTTGAAAATAAAACCCTTTAACCCACACTAACTTGGTTATTGACTGAAATCTAAAATCTTTAATGATACATTGACAGCGTATATGATTGCTCCTCATTTCTCTTCGTCGACCAACAAATGTCCATACGACCAGTGGAGGGTGTTATTTAATGATTACACCCGAAGGTTGAGATACAGAAAACCCTGCTCCAGCTCTCCTTTCTGGCTTTTGGAGGTTGAGTTTATCCATTATGGTTTTTGTGCCACATTTCAGAATAACATAATGGTTGTTAGTAACATATTATTTGTTTCAATTTCTCTGTGAGACTTCTTTTGGATCCAACCAATTCCCTCTGTCTCCTGGGATGCCCTGTGTATCAGCACAGTATCCAACATTCCAGGTCTTGGGGAGACTGTGGACTGAGAAGTAGTTCTGATTTGCATACACTTCTTACTGGCTTCCTGATACTATCTGATGTAAGCAGTATCATTTTTAAAAAGAGGGACACAGTGACCGACTTGGCAGTCAGTTGTTTTTGGGGTAGCTTTGTTCGTCAGAAGATGAGCTTCATGTATGCGGAGTCTCTGACCTTTGAGACCTTTGATCTGCCAAAAGAGGTGGAAGGGAAACTTTTAAGTTGAAAAGAAGAAATTTGGTAAGAGGAGAGGAAGTAAGAGATGGGTTTGGATCAGCTGGAGTGTATGTCTGTCTGTCAAAGAGAATTTTAGGGAAGTGAGTAATCTAGACAGTTCAGGCGGAGAGTCCAAAATGTAGAAGAAATAGAAGATTGGTGACTGGTGGTGGTTAGTAACATAGTAGATGCTCTTTACTGTACTCATAGACATTGTAAACATACACATTGTGAAAACTGGATCACATTTCATAATTGAGCTGCTTATTACCAATAGCAACCTGTAAACATCAGGGCTTTGAAGTCATGAGACTAAATCGATTAACGGTACTTTTTGTCAGTTTGTGTGGGTTTTTATGTATAAAAGCATATGAAGTGTGTATTATGCTCATGGACATAGTTAACTGAGCAGAACCCCATGAGCTGTATGGGGTAGTGCATGAGGCTGCTTCAGGTAAGAGAAAGTAATTTACAAACAAGGAGTAGCTTGTAGGGACAGGCTCTCTCCAGGAGAACTGGGGCCAAAAACAAATGAAAACTTCTGATTAGAGGCTACCCTTTCCCTTCAGGGATTGGGACAATTTTTAAATAATAGCTGCAAAAAAGCTGCCTTTGGACATGATCTCCCCCACAGAGATTCAGAAATATTTAAAACAAACAGTCTCGCTACACCCATGCAGCGACAAACCTTGAACAGTCAAACTTTAAAAAAGATTGGGACTCCCTCAAAATCAAATTACCTAAAAAATCAAGGCCTAGTACAGGCTACAGCTCCATTCTGACCTGATCCGAAATTTGCAGATTTCCCTCAGTGTTATATTCCATCTCTCTGTGTAAATGTCCGTATTTCCTGATTATGCGAATCAGAAGTTATGATTTGTGCCTGCACATGGCACTTTGTGTGCCCTAAGTTGAACTTAGGTGTACAAAGGATCTTATGAACTATGCTATTTGTGTTCATTATGGACCTACCCGCACTGCGAAGGCGTGATCATTCATACCTATTGTAAGAAATTGGATTATTATTTGGGGGGAAGGGACTACTCGCCTAAAGGAATAATCCCAAATTCTTGTCAGGGTGAACCTTAAAGTCAATAAATGAACATGCACTCAGTCTCCTGGTAGCTCTGGCTTAGAGCAGACAGGCTTAATTTAGGGAAATTTATTAAATATTTATGCAGTCCCAAAACAGTAATAAAGATTAAATACAGAACAAAAAATCCAAAACTGAATTGGAAAAATAGAGAAAGTTTTAATAAACAAAATGACAAAAATTTAATAAGGGGAACCGGAGGTATGAATTTTTAAAGTTTTAAATTGGAATAGTGCTAAGAAGCACAAAGTGTCACAGATAGTGAATGGTCGCTGTACACCGAAACCTCCTCGCAATTCGTCGCTGACTGCTGCCACCTCAAAGTACTAGCTCTGTTTTGAATGATCTTCAGGATACAGAGTCACTCTATAATGCCACATATAGTCAAAGACACAATTAAATCCTCAAAATGCCATGGGCTTGAATAACAGGCCAGCCAAACAATGCCTGGGGAGGAAAAATGCAGGCAACCCAATGGTTGAAGGGGGCCATGCTGAATTTTGTGCAAGAAGAAATTCTGCCAAAATAGAAATTGTATGAAATCCACCCGTTCACCTCCGATTTTTAGCCTTTTGCGGGACCCTATTGTTTGCTGGGTTTCGAACTCTGTGCACTTTACCCCTGCTAACCAGGAGTAAAGTGCCTGTGCTCGTCCTTTAAACATGGATAAATTAGCTTATTCCTAATTGGCACATATAAGTTGCTTTTAAGTCCTTAGTATATGGTTTAGAAAGTGAACCCAGGGCCTGGAAGGTAAAAGCCATTTGTGGACAGCTGCACCTATTGTGCCATCTACTACAGTGGCAGGTCAAAGATGGCTACATGCCTACCCCGTATAGCCTTACTGCTGCAGTATACAACCATCAGCACAACATGTCAAAGTAACCCTTTTTGACAGGTAAAGTCCTCTCTTTTAAATATTATTCATTCACCCATCTGTAGGCTTTGTAGCCAACAGAGGGCGCATGGTATTTAAAAGTGGGACAGGTAGAAAATCAATATTGGCATGTTCATACAGTGACGAGGCCCTAAAAGCTTTTTTTTCACTGTGGCAGGCATAGCTGTCCTATGTAGAAAATCAGAGTCAGGGTAAAATACTAATACTGTATAGAAAGAATTAAAAGTAATTGAAAAGCTGTTTTTACAAATTATTAAAATCCAATTCAATGCTGGTCAGATTTTTAATAAATATTAAGGAAAGTAACTTTTAAAAAGTCACCTTTTCCATGACTAAAGTTCCTGGAGGCTAATTTGGATTAACTCTCTTGCAGCTCCTAGGCTGTGCTCATCCCGGAAAGATGAAATTCCTTCATTGAACTACGCAATAGGTTGCATGAATGGTCAGGGATGGCTTCTCTTTATTTTGTATTTATTTAAGAAGTTTTATATAGCGCAAACAAGACCCATTAGGGTATAAGAGCGCTTTACACGTGAACGAAAAAGAGAAATGACCTATATAACAAACAACATCATGGTCAGAAATTTCAGGGGAGAGAAACTCAATGATGGCATGGCATATATAATCATAAACAGCCTAAGCAAAAATAGGACAGAGCAGGCATGAAGAAAGAAGGAGAAGAGTACACAAAGCATTTTACAAAGTCATAATGGGGGGCCTCCAACAAATACAATAAAAATACAAGTAAAAACAGAGAGGGGACAAGTCTTTGTGTGCGTATGAGGCAAGTGGATTCTAGGGCAAGATTTTGTTCATCAGAAGCACTTTAACTTCCTTTTTTAAATTAACACTTGATGGGATCGTCCTAATTTCCGGTGGAAGCAAGTTCCAGATTCTCGGGGCAATACCAGAGAAAGCTCGTTCATAAGTTTTCGTTTTCCGGAATTTCTGAGGTTTCAGCAGAAGGGTGCTGGCGCTTCTGGAGGAGCTGGAGCCACCAGATAGTGTAAGTTTTTGTGCAAGGTATAGTGGGGTGTTGTAATGTAAGGCTTTGTGAGTCATGCAAGCAATTTTTAGTTGCATCCTTGCTTTGTAAGGGAGCCAATTTAGGGATTTCAGCTCCGGTGTAATATGGTGGTATCTTTTTGAGCCAGTGATGAGTCTAGCAGCTGAATTAAGAGAGGCCCTCAGTGGAGCCATCTTCGATCTCGGGAGTCCAGAGAGGGTTGCACTTCCATAGTCCAACTTGGAGATTACCTCTGAGTTCTGCAGATTCATCAGGGTGCTGGCTGCTTGCATCCTGTTGACTCCACAGTGCCAAATCCTACATGACAGGTCTGTTGAGCAACATGCAACACTTTGGCACACTTGAAAGGGAGAGAACAGGATTTCAGGACACTTCCTGTGAACTTCTGTCTGGTTGCTGAAGGACCCTGCTTTTGTCCTATTAGACGTCAGTATCTGGGCTTGTTTCCAGTACAGTTCTTTCTTCAAAGTGGATTTTAGAGTTAGATGTGTGAGGACCCTAGTGATTACCATAGCGCACTCTCTTACACACTCACAACCCTCGGAGCCCAAGTTCAGTATGGCCGAAGACTTTCACCGTCTTGAAAATACCCTGACACATTGCATTTTGGGCCTATTTGCAGTAAGTCAAACATGAATTACTGAAAAAGTGTGTAGAGTTGCCCCAGAAAGATTGACCCCATTGGTTAGGGAGTGCCCAGGTGTTTCCCACCCACCTACTAATTGGTGCCATACAGAAATGTGGCACCCCAAAGCATCCCATGAGAACACATTTTGGACCTATGGAAGGACAGAAGAAGACTGGTCCTGCTGTCTGTGGCCCGTGAGATCTGAAGGAGTGGGTCGGCTTTGCTTTCTACCTAGGACCAAGAAGTGGACTCTAAGGGTCAGTTGGCTGACCCCCTATTCCCTACAATTCTTAGCTGGCCAGTGGCAACTAGAACTTGGACTGGACTTTGTTAGTGGACTCTACATGGCACTCTGAGAGTCTTTAAGTGACCCCCCCTAATGTCTGGGGTCTTAGAAGTTTAAGAAACATTTGGAAACCTTTGCTCCAGAGCCAAAGTGACCTACCGTGAAAAGTACCCGACCAGCAGTTCCACGGCGTCAAACTGAATTTCAGATTCATCCCCTTAAAAGGCTCAAGCGTCTCTGAAAAAACAACCAAGCCCCTTTGTATGTTCCACCATGGCTCAAATTAAATGGTCAGTTTGCAAGGTTCTGCACTGTAAACGAACAATGTGCTATTGCTCTTTTGTTTATAATACTTTACGATTGCTCGAGTTTTGCTAATACCAGAGCCACTCTTAGTCTACTCTTGACAAAACCAAGATACACTAGTAGCACTGCTCTAAAACCCCAATGCACTCATCGCTCTGCTCCAGATGATGCCATGAGCTACTAAGAACTCTGTTTGTGCTAATGACAAGTGTTACACAGAGGTCTGCTCTTAATTATACTCACTCTTAAACAGAGATTAGTTAAGATATAACCTGACTTCCTCCATACTTTGTTTAATTGTATGTCAGAATATCAATAATAAAATATAGTCCCCCATAAATATTGTCGCCTAAATATTGCTTGCAAAAATATTGCTCCTGAGGGTGTGGATTTTCTGTTATTAACTCCATTGGGGCAATATTTTGTAAACAATATTTATGACAGAATATTTTTGTTAGAAGATATTTAAACCATGGTATTTTGGTACCATACACTGTGTTCTCTATAAATGGATACTCACAGAGACCCTGCTCTTTGTAGGGGGGGTGCTAGAGGGCGCGCAGCAAAATGGCTGCGCCCTACTGCAGCACTGCTGGCCGAGCCTACAATCCGCCCATAATCCTCTCTATTAAACTACCAGCCAACACCACACACTGCCGCACAGTGCTGCTGATGTACCTGGGTGATTGGTTGAGCGGCCAGATGATCGAGGAGTGAGTTATTGAAGATAATCCGGCCTGATGCGGCGCGACGGTAGAGACAATATGGCGGCTACCAGACGCGACTGAGGACCGCACACGGCGCCGATCTATGCTGCTGGATCTGAGGCGGCCTGCGGCATCGTGCGGGGGTCTGTGGCACTGCGGGGTCTTGCGCAGCTTTTGCTGGTGGAAGGTGATCTGGCTGCGGGGGCCCGCGGGGCTCTGCCTGGTGCTTGGAGGCCTACCTGGGGTGAATTGTTGCTGACTCGCTGGTGTGGCGCTGGTAACTGCTGCATCAGCGCGAGGCTTGGTATGCCGCTTGGTATGCCGAAGCCACGGACCTGCAGCGTGTGGTGAGCGGAGTGGCGGGCGCTGCTGATCCCATAAAAAAAAGATGAGGAGGTGAGGCCTGCAGAGGCGCTAAAAGCCTCCTGGATTTTCGCAGCGTGGGCTGACTGCAATGGATGCGCCTCCATAATATCTCCACCTGGCCCCCCCGGGTTCGACTGTTGCTGGCGCACACGATATCGGACTACCTCAGCTTGTGTGCATCAAATTTCACTGTGCCTGTTTATGCGGCCTACCATGAGTTTGGTGGGAAGGGTTGGGCCGCTAGCCCTGCGAGGCTGACTTCCCTATGGCTGCGTGGTGCTTGATAGGTGTCAGGATCCTGACCCCTGGCTGCGGACACCATAGCTGGGTTTAAAGAACTCTGGTAAAGGCGCTTGGGATCTCAGAGATGTCGACATACTTCTCATCTATGCGCACAGGTCAACTGCCCTGGAAGCGTCGTATACCAATGGAGCTGCTGTGCTGTTGTTGTTCGCTGCTGTGGCTCCATGTGGATGGCTTTCTACGCTGCTGAGGCCAAGAACTAGTGCGCTGGAGGATTCAGAGACCTATTCAACTTAACATCAGGCCAGGTTGACCCCCTTGTGGTGCGATTGCGTGGTCACCCTTGTGGATGTGAGTGGAGATAGCCGGCATAGCAAGAAGATTGTCCACAATGGGTAAAACCGATAAAAATCAACCCTGCCTCACGTTTGAAATGCGCAAGCCTGGGAGGTCGCAGCAGAGGCCGACCTCGGACTCCGAATTAGATGCTCCGATGGAAGAAACCCCTGCGTTGGAAACAATGTTCCTGGCAATGGAACACAGTCTGCAGTCGATTGATGGCAAGATTGACGCCCTAAATCTATGTATGGACCATATGTCAGCAAAGCTTGACAAACAGGGCACCAGGCTTGGTGAGGTGGAGAAGCGCGTCTCCACTGCTGAGGATCACCTACAAAGTGTGTCCAATAAAGCCCTGAACATGGAAAAAGTCTTAGCTGTCATCCGGGTGAAGAACGAAGATCTGGAGGCCGGATCGAGGCAGAACAATCTGAGAATTACGGGCCTGCTGGAGTCGACCAACACTGGGAAGTTGGAGATCTACATGGAGGTGATGCTCAAAGAAATATTCAGGGTGGAAAATCTGTCTTCCATGCTGATTGTGGAACAAGCGCACCGCTCGCTGGCATCGCACCCGGTCCCTGGGCCCCCGCAGGGGCCGATTATAGCACAGCTGCTAAATTATAGGGACCGTGACTCGATCCTGTGCCTATCACGAGAAAAAGGCTTTATAAACTACCATGGGAATGATTTAGCCTATTACCCAGACTATACCGCAGCTGTCCAGGCTGCAAGGAGGGAATTCATGCCAGTCAAGAAGCTGCTGATGGCGGAGAACATCCCGTATGCCATGCTCTACCCGGTCCGTCTGCGATTCGGATGGGATGGGTCTGCCAGAATTTACAACAATCCTAAGGGTGCCATGGAACATGCTAAAACCTTGAAAAAACGGCACCGCGACACGGCTTGTGAGCCTGACGAAGAGGAGCAGTAAGCAACAGTCTGTGGTTGTAAAATCCTGCTGGTTGCTATCGTTCTGCTGATGTCACTTGGATGCTTCAAAGGTCAGTGAACGAGGGGGATGGTCGCTAGAGGGGTACAACAACATGTGATGTATCCTATCATAGTGAACCAACCCCTTGGACCTATATACTCCGGTTTTGTGAGTATAGCAGGGTTACTGGATTTGAGATGCCTTAAGGGCACTGGACACTTGTTGGACTGACACGCTGGCGTAATGGACTAGTTCGCCCACCTCCCTGTTCAGTGGGAGGCTGACTGAACTCTAGTGTTCCCCGATTGGTGTACCCCACTTCTTTTTCTGGGAAATGTTTCCAGGTGGGGATTTGTTCTTTCTTTATTGGGTTGTCTTTAGCATGTTGGGGGTGGGGTGGTGGGGAGGGGGCCTTCTGTTGCAGGAGCAGTGCAGCCTTTATGTAGGATATTATCAAACACGATTGGTCTAGTGGGGAGGTCCTCAACATGGGAACCTGCAAGTTATAAATAATAAATGCATGTCCAGGTGATACCGTTAAATAAATAACATGGAATGTACGCGGTCTCAAGAACCCCAAAAAGATCCGCAATGTATTGGCTTTTCTTGATAGGCACGATATCCAGGTGGCGTTCCTGCAGAAGATGCATCTCACTAAACATACAGAACAAAATGTGGGGGCTAGTTGGACTGCGGTGCGTGTGCCAGCATCGTATTCTTCGTACTCCAGGGGTGTACTTGTGTTGGTGAAGAGAGGCACCCCATTCACTCTGCTTAAGACTGAAGCTGATGAGCAGGGAAGGGTGCTCCTGATACAGGGTAACCTGGGCGGCACCACTGTACTATTTGTCAATACTTACGGGCCTAACATAGACGACCCCGCCTTCTACAATGATGTCTGGAGGCGTATTGTGTCCTTCCCTCCCTTTGCAGTGATATGGGGCGGGGACCTAAATGTGTATCTGGATCCCCAGCTGGACCGATCTGCTCACACGATATGGCAGGGGAAACAGGCCGCACATGTGCTCACAGAGCTTATGGAGACAGAGGGCCTAGTGGATATCTGGTTGTGCCGAAACCCTACCGTGAGAGAGGGGACTTTCGTATCCACGGTGCACGGATCGTGGTCCAGGCTGGACTACTGGCTGGTCTCCAAGGAGGTGAGCCCCTGGATAGTGGCAGTTAAACACCTGGCTAAAACATTGTCGGACCATGCTCCAGTACTCCTTGAGCTGGCTGTGCCTGCTTATGCCAGGCCGCCGTTTCAGTGGTGGCTGCAGCCGTCGTCCTACTGGACCCTGTGTTCCGGACCATGATTGGCGCAGCTATCACTAATTCTTTTCTTGAAAATGAAGGGTCCGTTGACTGGGCAGGTACACTCTGGGGGGTTTTTAAGGTTACCATTAGGAGGGAGTGCATTGGGGCGCAGGCAGGTGTATTAAAAGCACTCCGGAATAGGTTACAGGACCTAGCTGATAAGATCCGTGCACTGGAGTGCGGGTATGAACAGAGTCCCTCGTCTACACTCCTAGCTCAAATTAGACAGTTGGTGTCGGAGCATAACCAGGTTGCGGAGCACGAGGTGCAGCACAGGTCCTGGAGGTGCAAGGCACATTTTTATGGGAGGGGGCAGGCCTAGCCGATCTCTGGCGCATAAATTGGCTCTACCGAGGGGGCAGGAGCACATCGTTGAAATGTTGGATAGCAATTCCATTGCTCACTATACCACGCCCGAGATTAGTAAAGTGTTTCTTGACTTTTTCTCTGACCTATACGTAGGCTGTCCGGTTTTAGGTTTAAACCTATAATAACTGATAAAACCCCACTGAAAGAGAAATAGTCCTCACCAGTGAAAACATATAAACACTGAAAAAACACCTGCACAACCACAAACTAAATGCCATTCAAAGAAAGGAAAAAGAGAGTTAAAGAGTCATTTCTTTTCTTCCTGAAGGGGCCAATACAATGTAACTTTGTTATACAAGCTAGCAGTAAGAAAGTCTGGGCTAACATTATTCTGCTTGAGTTTTGTTGTTTAGGGATGCCACTAAAATATTGTTTCTTCTTCCTTTTGTTTTTTTTAGTTGTGTGGTCTTTGGTCTAAAGATGTAGGGTTTAGAAGCATGTTTTAGGTCTTGTTTAATTATTTTATAAACTGTAGAGAATCAGGAAATATCAAACTCATATTTGATATTTTGGCTGCGTTGATTCTTTCACTGATAGGTAAAATGGCTGGTTTCATAAGAATCTTTCCTAATATGTGTCATCACATTTACCCACAGAGAATGGGTAAAAACCCTTAATACATAAGCCCCCAGTTTCTAGTGAGTCAGTATTGATAGTAAGCGAATTGCCAACACCTCAGGCTTTAAAAAATTCAATGCAACGTATAGTGACAAGTATATGTGAAAAGAGCGCAATCACCAAGCATCTGGGATAGTGGTTAAAACATGACATTAGCCTTTTGGAAAACATGGAACGCAGTGTCACTTGGAATGATCTGCAAAAAAGGTTCTTTCCAAGTTCAACAAAGATTGGACTGATACTGTTTGTATTTGTAGTGATTCAGCTACGTATATGAAAAAGTTGTGTGATGACCTGTCAAAATTGATACCTGAGCTGAAGTGCTTCCCTGTAAGAGATCCTTGCCACTTGTTAGATGGTATGCTGAAAGCATCTTTACAATCTCCAGAGTTAATGAGGAATGCTATTGACTTTTTAGTCCATTCTAGTGCACTGTTTTCTTATGCACAGGAACTAAAACGCAAATATTTATCATTTCGTGCTTTGTGTGGCATCAAAGAAAGAGTCATCCCAACTATGTCCCTTAGCTGATTGTTCTCAGTCCAAGGGGCTATGAATGCTATATTATCCATGTGGCAACCGTTTACAGAATTTTTGCTGAGTGATGATGCCAAAGACAAGAAATGTGAGAATCTTTGGTCACATATTGATAGTGATTTGAAAAAAACTACATTCTACTTCATTCTTAGATTTTTACAGGAAAACATAACTGCTGTAGTAGACATAATAAAAAAACTAGAGTCTGAAAACACCCTTGTCTGCCAAGTGTTCAGCTTAATTGGTGTAGATGTGAAACATCTCCTTGAGAGTAGGCTGGGCGACACTTTTAGTGACTTTGGCACTGCAACATGTTCCATGTTAGAGTGCTTGCCACTTGGTAAGCAAAGCAATGGTGAAGAGCAATTCAGGAACTTTTATTTTACAATATATAAGAAATAGCTTGCAATGATGCATAGAAATGTCCCTTCACCACCAATGGCATTTGAAGTCAATGAAACCTCACTGTGGTACTCTGTTCTAGATCCCTTCCGTAAAGGGGAATTTCCTCCGTAGTTTCAAAAGTGCTGCTTCATTTTTGACCGCTTCAATAACTCTGAGGGCATAAGCGCCCAGATCAGCGCAAATGTTGCAGAACCTGCCCTGAGAATCGCAATTTTCAAGTGAACCAGTATTGGCATGGAAAGCTATGTCAGTGGCCAGAGTTAACAAATTGAGTACTGGCTGTTTTGGAGTTGCCCATCTCAAGTGCCAATGTTGAGAGGGCCTTTTCACAGAAGTTTACATGGGAAGGAAAGAGTGAGCGCACATGACCAAAGACTCACTGAAGAAGTATTGTATGGTGTACTACAATAACTTCAATTTGCAAAAATCTATTTGGACCTCATATACACTATACTTACACTGTCTATATACCATGCGCTATCAGTGAAGAAAGCAAGCAATAATAAAAGCAAAACGTTCCATAAACACCGGAAAAACACTGTTTCTGTAGTTTTTAATGGCGCTAAAATGTGTAACCACTGATAACCACTGTTTTTTTAAGGTATTGAAATCATTGGAAAACACTGAAAAAACCCACCCAGTATTTACCAAAAATAGAAACTGAAAACAGGAAAGCCTACCTATACGGTAATAGGCCAACTGCATGGGACAGTGAGATCTCTGGTTATCTGGATGATATCGTGCTGGGATGGCTGTCTCATGGCCAGCGGGAATATCTGACAAAGCCTTTCACGATAGAAGATGTCAGCGAAGCTATAATGACACTTCCGTCCAGCAAAGCGGCGGGGCTGGATGGGCTGCCTAGTGAGTTTTATAAAACATATGTTGAGGCTTTAGCTCCAAAGCTATTGGAGGTATTTGCTGAGGCATATGAAAAGGGTGTTTTACCCCCCACCCTTAAGGAAGCGCTCATTGAAATGCTGTTGAAGCCAGATAAAGAACCCAATAGGTGCGAGTCATATAGGCCACTGTCTATAAATATAGATACAAAAATACTGGCGAAAATTATTGCTAACAGGCTTCAGCCCTTGGTCCAAAATCTGATCCTCCCAGATCAATTGGGATTTGTGCCCAAACGATCAACCGTGCATAACCTACGCACCATTTTCGCAGTGCTGCATCAGCTAGACCCCGAGCTCCCGGCCGTAGCGGTGCTACTGGATGCGGCGAAAGCTTTTGACTAGCTTCACTGGGGTTACATGTTTGTGGTTCTACAGAGAATGGGGATACCGCTATTCTTTCTGAAATGGGTACCCCTACTGTACACAGGCCCGGTCGCCAGGATACGAGTTAATGGGTGGGTATAGTCTCCAAATAAAATATGCTGGGGTACCAGGCAGGGCTGCCCCGCTCCCCGATGCTCTTCTCGTTGGCACTCGAGCTGTTGGCGTATAAGATCCGACAGGGCCATGCTAATGCCGCTCTGGGATTCCAGCAACGCCCGCTTGCTATATCACTGTATACGGACGATATGTTGCTATACGTCTGGGAGCCAGCCGCACATCTGGCATCCATACTTCATGAGTATGTCTAATTTGAGAAACACTCAGGGCTGGGAATAAATTCCAATGTCTTCCCACTAACTGAATGCACTCAAGAGATTGGGTTGGAGTATCTGCTTGCCTGGTCGACAGAGCCGGTTAAATATTTGGGGGTCTGAGTGCACAGAGATCCTGATACGGTGCTCAGTATGAATTATGGGCGAGCGATAACTAAAATTACTGAACAAATCGCCCAGTGGACACGCCTCCCATTGTCATTGACAGATAGAATAGCGGAGGCGCCAGATTTGTGCAGGTACTATCTGTGTGCGCAGGCGCATTTTGCACATTATTGGCATTTCCCCCAACGCTATCTGCTGCACTTAGCTGTGGCGGAGGCTATCGCCTTTCCAATCCCTCTGACTCCTATGGTCTTGCACAATAGCGATGTGGGAAATAGGAAAGAGATCAACAAGGTCAAAAGCACGATTAAGGCGTGGAAGGCTTTGAGTGCTCGAGCAGGAAGGGAGTGTTTGTATGCGCCAGCCATGCCAATTGCTGCACACCCGGGTATTTCCGCGGCACAAGAATATGGAGCACTGAGCATCTTGCAGAAGGCAGGAGTTACTAAGCTTGGGGACATGTATATTAATGGGCTGTTCCTATCCCTGGATGACTTTCTGGCTGGGCAAGCATATAAGTCGATGCATGGGTTTGTTTATACAAGATTGTGTATGGCTGTGAGAACATTTTACCCCGAGTTCCCTAAGGAGCCAATGATGTTGAAAGCGTTACAAGCGGTATTAACAGTGGGGTAGAGCAAGGGGCTGATTACTAGACTATACAGTGCACCCCAAAGGGAAAATGTCATGTCTAGCTCACCATCTCTTGATAAGTGGAACAGTGAGTTGGCTGTTCCTATGGCCTGGGAGGACTGGGCAGCATGTTGTGCACTGACTGGGCGTTTAACTGCCAACTGCAATCTTTGAATAATACATTTTAAATTTCTGCACCAGCTGTATTATACCCCTATGCTATAAACAAAAAGGGGGGAGGTAGAGGTAGAGACTAGGTTTATCCTCCTTATAGATACGTACCACAGAAAAATCGAAAGATTTGAAGAAAACCTACCCAGGGAGTCGGTGTGTAGGATACAGCGGGGTTCCACTATAATCGCTCAATAGGAAAATACTTTTTTCTTAGAGACCGGTCACCCACCAGGGTTGCCCCTTGGTGGCATGCTTCCTCATTGGGGTTCATCCCAATCCTCTATGGATTGAGGCGTGCTGCGACTTGGCGATTACGCAGGAGCAATAATGAAAGTAAGAGGGGAGTGGAAAAATTGGAGTTTAAAATACCTGACTATTTGACCAATATTTTATTCCCGCCCCTAGTCGGTAAGGTTAAAATCAGGGGTTATGACTGAAGACACAGACTTTAATGAGTCCGTTCACTTCAGTAATAAGCAGTCAACATGTTTCGAGCCGTTCCCCTATTGGCTCTTCTTCAGGACTAAACGGGAACCTAGTCCCTCACCTTCCCAGATCAGCAGTATGTCGTCGATATATCTTTTCCATTGTTTTATGTGGCAGAGGAAAGGGTTGGTCTCAACCAGAATTTTGCGTGATTCCAAATGATGCACATACAACCCCGCCACACTAGGGGCAAAAGTGCTCCCCATGCTGGTCCTATGTTGTTGGCGGAACAGCATATCTTTGAAACGAAAGACGTTCTCTGTGAGGGCCCATTTACAGCATTCTAAAACCAGATGTCTCGGAGTGTGATAGGTCCAAGATGCTTCAAAAATAACTTCTTCAATGATATCCAGGGTTTCTTTGTGTGGGAGACTCGTGTAGAGGCTCTCGACATCCAGTCTAATCAAAATGCTGGTATTGGGATTGAACTGTTGATCCCGGAGGAGACATAGGACCGCCTTGGTGTCTGGTAAGTATGTGTTCGTGCTCTGGATGAGGGGTCTCAGGAAGGCATCTGCAAATTTTGAAAGGGGTTCCAATACCGAGCCAATGCCTGATACAATGGGTCGACCCGGGGGAGTTTCCAGTGATTTATGGATCTTAGGGATCCTATAAAAATATGGGGTAATAGGATTGGTGTTAGTCAAAAAATCCCCTTCCTTTTTTGTGATCCAGTCATTGGTTACTGCCTCCTCAACCATGGTTGCTATTTGTACTCGTATGCGTTCCATGGGGTCTTCTCTGAGCAGTTGGTAGTTCCTCTCATCATCCAAAAGTCTGAGGCATTCCCTGCGATATGCTTCCGTAGTTTGCAGGACTATTGTGCCCCCTTTGTCTGCCGGTTTTATCACTATGCTTGAATCATCCGATAGTTCATAGATGACAGTTTGTTCATCCTTGGTGGTATTGTGGAAAATTTTGATAGTCCTGGGGTCGATTTCCCCTACATCCTTCAGAACGGCTTTCTCAAAAGCTAGGATTTTAACCGGGAGGGCTGAAGTGGGTGGTGTGAAAGTAGATTTAGGACGTAGACGAGTGTCACTTTGGTTGGCATCAGGGGTTTGCTTATTGTCAAAAAAGACCTTCAATTTGATTTTGCGGATAAATTCATTGATTTCGCAGCTCAATTTAAATTTGTCCAGGCTTGCTGTCGGTACGAACCCTAGGCCTCTTTCCAAAACTCCAAGGTGGATGGGAGACAAGGTCCTGTCCGTCAGGTTTACCACTAGGCTGGTCGGTTGCTCGTTCCTGGGTTGTTGACGGAGTCCATGCTCCTCATGGTCATCCTCGTCTGTTCCAGTGGGTCCGACCATTGTACCTGCTGGCCCTTCTTCGTTCGTCCTCCCTGTGGTCCATGGCCTCGCCCTAAAAAAGGCATTTGTGGTCCGGAATAACCAGACTGTTGTGTTTGGGCTGGGTTCCACTATTCATAATGGTGTTGATGGAAAGGTGGTGGGCCATAATAAAAGGGGCCTGGAAAAGGCGGAGGACCCTGGAATGGTGGCCACCCTTGCCCTTGTCCACCTAGATGTCCCGTCCTTCTGTTAAAGTTTCTCCTGTTCTTATGATAGCTTCTCCTGTTCATGCTGGAATCAGAACTGTCAGAACCAGTTTCTGATCCTTCTGTGTCTGTATTGTATCCTGGGTTCCTTCCAGTTGTGTTGTAGTCATCCCTTATATAAGGGTACACTTTTTCACATCAAAAGTTCTTAGCGTCCCTTTTGAATTTCTGAAACTTTGTATCCTTGAGCGTGTCTTTGAATTCCTGCATTGTTTTATTCAGTTCTTCCAGTCTCTTCTTTAATTCTGCCACAGATTGGTAAGACTTCAAACGCACTTTAATAGTGTGAATTTCTTCTTTCATTTCTTGAGATAGGCGTGCTGCTGTCTTTATTATCGGGACCAACCAATCCCTGGTGCAATGCCACGAGATCAGGGACCAGTCTTTCTTAAAGATCTTATCATTTTGAAAGATAAACGGCTCATTTCGTACAATTAGACCTCGAGGTGCTGCATTGACACGTAGATACTCCGTCATCATTATGCCATGAATCATAGTTTTTATTTGATTCTTTTTTAGTTCTGTTAGTTCATCCCAGCTTGGGCCTGATGTATTTGTCTCAGAGTCTGGTGTCTTGTTGAAAGGGTAAATGGTTGATAGAATTCTTTCAACCGCCTCTTCCGAGAAGTTGAGGCCTGTGATTTCGGCCATGTTAGAGTTGTCTTGACGTGGGGAGGAAGGGAGGGGGCTCCCACAGTTGTGCGCTGTCAATATGCTATAAACAAAAAGGGGGGAAGGTAGAGGTAGAGGCTAGGTTTATCCTCCTTATAGATACGTACCACACAAAAATCGAAAGATTAGAAGAAAACCTGCCCAGGAAATCGGTGTGTAGGATACAGCTTGGTTCCACTGTAGTCGCTCAATAGGAAAGAAACGTTTTTCCTAGAAACCCCTCACCCACCAGGGTTACCCCTTGGTGGCATGCTTCATCATTGGGGTTCATCCCAATCCTCTACGGATTGAGGCATGCTGCGACTTGGCGATTACGCAGGAGCACTTATTGGTATGTTTAATAATAATGAAAGTAAGAGGGGAGTGGAAAAATTGGAGTTTAAAATACCTGACTAGTTGGACCAATATTTTATTCCCGCCCCTAGTCGGTAAGGTTAAAATCAGGGGTTATGACTGAAGACACAGACTTTAATGAGTCTGTTTACTTCAGTAAAAAGCAGCCAACATGTTTCGAGCCGTTCCCCTATTGGCTCTTCTTCAGGACTAAACGGGAACCTAGTCCCCAATAGTACCACTCCTCTATTTCCGCTAAATAAGGAAACACTATGTTACATGCAATGCGTATGCACTTAATATACATACGGTTACAATTGAGTCATCCCGTATCTGAAATAACAAAAGAAAGTTTATTTAAAAACACTGGCTCATCAGCCTAGCTGACAAACCCAAATGCGATCGAAAACCTTTGCTATGCAACACCTTTATCATGTGAGTGCTCAATAAAGTAAAACAAGTGATCACTCCTTGAGTGTAAAGCACGCGTCCCTTAACTCCGTGGTTGTGAGAAAGTCTCACCAGTGAGGTGAGGCTTCGTGAGACAAAACAAGACAACACATTAAACATGTAAAAAATCGTATATCCAGTTTACATACTTTTAAAGACGCTGTGCTATAGCTATATCTGAACCCCTATGCAACTGCTGAAATATGGACTGTGGGAGGATGCTAGATGTGTAAGATGCGGGGAGGATGGGGCTAACTTCATGCACTTGGCCTGGGGCTGTGCTGCCATACACGACTTCTGGCAACGTGTCGTGCAGGTACGAACTGATATGACGCTGGATACAGTTGAGTGTAAGCTGGAACTCTGTCTGCTGGGACTGATGAATAAGGTAAAGCCATGTAACAGACGCATAGTCGCTAGTCTACTCTGTTTGCAAAACGTGCTGTTGCAATGCATTGGTAGGTCAGTCCCAACTTTGGTAAAATGGATCAGGGACCTTGTGTACTGTAAAGAACAAATGGAAGCATACGCTGAGGAGCTGCCGGTGTACTCCAGACCTAAGGACTTTTGGTCACCATTGACAGTGTATCTGATGGAGCACCCGGACATGGTATAACTGCTTCTGGGTAGTTATTATATAAGTAGTTAGTTAGTCGTGTAGTTCCTAGGACCCACCAGGACCTGCACGTTTTGGATGACCTAAGCTGAGGGCTTGGTGTACAGACAGACTCTGGAAACCCCCACAGGATGAGCCAGCCGTTAGACCAGCTAGCTCTACGGTGCCACTACCACCCTCCTGTATTCTACAGTGGTGTATGTAGTCTCTGGCAACCACTGAACATCACAACCCTGATTCCTCAGGTATCATGGAAACAATACGGTATCTTTCGCTCAGTCACTCATGCTTACTTTTCTCAGAATACACATAGAATGACGATTGGAACGGTTTCAATAATTATTTATTGGTCAAGCGTCAGTCTAGTATGAAACATGTTAGCTGTGACAATCAAAAGACAGGAGCAGACAAATGTAATCTCTAGTACCAATATCGTAAAAAGTAGATACATTTCTACCATAGTGCTAATAAGATGAATAAAAACATGTTAAAATAAAACAATAGCATTGACGTACTCCTACGATGCGTAGCCTACCTAAATGTACCCAGCCTAGGTATGTGGGTGAAGCCTGTGTATGTAAATGTCAGGATAGATCCTAATGGAGCCAAGAATCCCCTGATTCCTGATGGTTCTGAATGAAGGACCCCGTCTCTGCCTCGAAGTTGGCACCCCGCAAGGGATGTCAGGTCTCTGCCTGTCGAAGGATCAGCCTGCAGAGTCTCGGTCCAGCCTGGAAGGAATTCTCCTCTGTTCTGTAAGAGGGAGTGAGGGTCTTTTATACTAAAGTGGTCACTCCAGGATTTTTCCAGAATCTATATGTTTTTAAAACATTCACTAATCCTTTGCTAATCCTTTTCTAAACAAAAACACTCATGCACAGCTGGCTGCCGGCCATGGATGAAAAAAAGTGGTGACCCTTATGCAGAATAAATCTACCGTGCCTGGGGACATGTTTATGTATGTCAGGTACAGGGATTAAGATAGGAAACCAAGAGCCTGGTTGTCGAAGAGACAGAAGTAAGCTACTAGGAAAGAGGTCACCTGTGTTTAGGACCGTTATGTCGTTTGGACGGGACACAATGTATGTAATCGGTATGTACATGATGGGACTATCCTAAAGAACATGACACCCACTCCTCATCAAAAGGTCAACAAGGTCAGCTTAGGTAAAGATAGCGAAGCAGAAAAAGGCATAATAATCGTGTACATAAAAATATATGAAAAAGCTCCTAAAATATTCTTTAAAAATGTCCATAAAAGCAAGGTCTATAGTGAAAACATTCTTACCTAAAAAGCATTCATAAAAATCCTTTATATGTTTGAATTTATATTGTCATTGTTTTTCTGAGCACCTTGAAAGCCACTATGTTCAGTTAGAGCAGAGAAGAAAAACAAAGTCAGTTCGACCTTCAATTTGACAAATGTTTAAAAAGTTGCCAAACAGTTCCCAGCACAGGAGAGGCCAGATTGTTCAGGAATCCTGCGCTGAAGACTCAAAATCACTGAACATTTCATCCACAGGAGGCAGTCCTTCTAGTACCTCCAGTATGATAT
Organism: Calotriton arnoldi; assembly: GCA_963921515.1. Classification (NCBI taxonomy): domain Eukaryota; kingdom Metazoa; phylum Chordata; class Amphibia; order Caudata; family Salamandridae; genus Calotriton; species Calotriton arnoldi. The sequence goes on from CAWUFW010007819.1 coordinate 29,141, forward strand.
CAAAGGAGCAGAGGTGGTCATCACTAGTTCCCACGGCAGGTGTCGGGGAAGAATTAGATGCCTGTGTCCCTGGGACTGATGCCTACACATCCGCGGTAGAGCCGATTTCCGTTCCAACAGGAGCTGAAGCGTCCCGTGGAGGCTCTAGGAACGCCATCATCAACATGGGAATACGCTGTGGACAACTGTGCACATGGGCTCGCAAAGGCGCCAGGAGCATGTCTATGTCCGGCAGCGCAACCGATGGAAGTGTCGGACAGAGCAACACGCATCCGAATCTGCAAAAGAGGCAGCGGAATACTGGCAGGATGCAGTCAAGCCAGGCCGGTCTGAAAGACATGAACCAATGCTCACTCAGCTCTCGTAGCCAAGGTATACTCACAAAGAACACCAATCGCTCATGACAACGTCACTCCAGCAGTGTTCTCTCCATGTCTCAAGTGATGTTGACATCCATTGCGAAGCAATAGAATTAAAATCGGGATGCCCGCTATTGAAAGCAGGACCAAAGGAAGCCTTCCAAAAACGCTTCCAAGTACGGAGTGTATAAATGATGGAATCACTCCGAAAATGGTTTGAAAGGTGGTTAACAGACCTGATCCAGTGCTCTTAAATAAGTGTACAATCCCCCCTGTATCAGACATGTTAAAGATACGATGGACCATTTCTCCAAAATGGAGCGGGAATTTCGTATGGACCAGAGCCTGTATCTCTGCCGAGGACCTTGCCACTTGGAGATCAAAGTTCTCTCGGGCTGAAGTTAAGGCCACATTCTGCTGAAACAGCATGGCTTTCAGTCTGCTCAGAGAATCAAACCCGATGTTGGATACATTCAGTGAAGGCCCCAGTGGTGCCTCCCTAACTGTGCGAGCTGGGGGAAACAATACTTGCTTACAACAAATAACCCTGGAGTTGACGGCCACTAGATAAGCAATGCTGGGCGTCATACCACAGCAGCCTTGGTCATTCAGCATCAAGTAACTCCCATTGGAAAGTAACTCAAAAACTGGATGAATAACAACAGCCGGCGAACCCTTCAGGTAGCAGGACAAGTTTGCTATTGACGCATTACATGTTCCGTGCAGCGATATTTCTTTTCACACTAAAGACCCACTTAAAGCCTTTTCGCAGTCTGAACCACTCAAGAAAACTTCCTTCTCCTTGTTCCTGCACCTATATCTGTAAGGTAACTCCCAGGTTTCTCGTATGTACCCTTCGCCCAATGCTTCATACCTGCCTATTGGGTAATATTTCAGGCAGTACTGGAATTGGAATGTCGTGATTGGCAGTGTGATATAGCCATGGATCATCCATTCAGTAGACGGTGACTCTGCTACAGTAAAAGGTAACTTCTCTAGTTTTTCAGTGAGCAGCATGGTGTACTTTGCATCTCTGCGTGCCATGGTCAATTGTCTTTCAGTCTGATTGTAAGCCGAAAACAGATTTGTGTCTTTAATGTATCGCCATGGAACGTGGCCAGAACGCAATGATTGAAGCGTCCAGCTTAAAAGCATAATAGCACGTAGCTGTGATTGCCCATGTTTTAGAATAGATAAATCTTGTTCCATTATGTCGATAGCTGAGGACACAATGTTGCCCAGTGAATAAATACGAGACGAGAGTGTGGTCATGCCGTTGTCTACCACAGCTAAGGCCTTTTCTAGCTTAATTCTATCTATTTCATAAAGTCTCTCTGCAGCTCCCTGTTGGGAGACTTTCCAAACCTCATTGTAGATGGGATATAAGAAGCGTTTCCTACGTGGTTTCTTGGGACCTAACAAGAAATCCCTAAGATCCGAGGGGGGGGGGCGCTAGAGAGCCGGCTAGCAAGATGGCTGTGCTTCGGTGAGGCTCCTGCTGCCTGGTGAAACAATCCGTCATAATCCTGCCACACAAGGCCACTGAGGCGAAAACGCATCTCTGGTAGTGAGATACTTAGCAATAAACATGCGGAGGAGCAAATAATTGCAGCTGGAATCGATAAGCACATCGATTGCATGTCCAGATTCGAGCCGCGCGGCTGGGGAAATGTGGCGGCAGTACGCAGAAAGTAAGATTGGAGTCGTGCCCGGCGAGAGCTACAGCGAAGGCGAAAAACCGGCGACTACCCGCCGCTGGGCTGCGGATGTGAGCGGCGAGATAACCAACTGCTGCCGATTGCTGTGGGCACACTTAAAGTACGACATACCTTCGCTGCAGGGATCGCGAGGAGGGAGGCCTGAAACAAGCTTGGCTGGAGCCGTCACCGTTGCTGGGGGCCTGCTGTGCGGAGGATCGAGGCCGGTGAGCAACGCAGCGCCCTGGGCTCGGCTGGCGTCTCTCGCTGGCAGCGGCGGCGTGAGGACCTTCCCCCTGGTGCCCTGATAGCAGATTGGAGGTGAGGAGTGCGGGGCTGCCTCCTGGGCTGAGGGACGTGCTTGGGCCGCTGCGCGGCTCGGCGGGAGGCTTCTGGCTGGGCCGTGGGTGCTCGGAGGACGTGTTGCTGGTTGCGATCCCCGCCCATGCGGCTTACTGAGCGCACGATGCTGATGTGAAGAAACCCAGTGAGAGGCGCGCATGCCACAAAAACAAAGGAGAAATAAAAAAATCAACACACATCTCCAGGGGCAGTGGACAGAATAAAGATAACTCTAAGAGCCCACCAAACTGAAAAGGGGCGATAACTGCACACATAAGCAACAAGTGTAATTGCATGAGATTGAAATTGCGTGACCTTAAGTATCCTGTGATTTGATCGAGTAGGGCAGAGAACAGCGCACAGCAGTACAAAATAGCGCTGTGTTATCAAAGAGAGTATCCTGTGTGAATATATCTCATTGGCACCACAAATATGGGGAGAACAGAGGGTAAACAAGCAAAACTGCCCTTTGAACCGCGCAAGACTCCTAGAGGCCCGGAGGGAGATGCAGCTTCATCGATGGCGGAGGGCTCCCAACTAGAGGACTCAGATGTCCGCTCTCTGCTAATGACAATGAAACAAAGCCTCAACTCTGTCGAATCCAAAATGGATGCGCTGAATGTACGAATGGATTATATCACTCAAAGGCTCGAGAAACACGACGGGCGGATCAGCGAAACCGAGCAAAGAATTTCGCAGCTGGAGGACGTCACGACCTCTGGTGGGGAGCAGATGCAAAACATGGAGAGCCTACTGAAAGTCATAGCGGCGAAGAATGAAGACCTGGAGGCGCGCTCTCGTCGCAATAATATCCGGATTCTAGGGGTACCAGAGACGGCGTACACTGGCAAGATGGAGGACTATGTAGAACACCTGCTGGTAAGCATATTCGATGCATCCTCCTTCTCTAAGGTGTTAATAGTGGAGCGCGCACATCGATCTCTTGCCGCGAGACCACCACCAGGATCCCCCCCTTGGCCCATCATCGCGCGTCTCCTGAATTACAAAGACAGGGATACTGTACTTCGCTTGGCACAAGAAAAGAGGGATCTCCATCATGACGGACACTCCATCTCCATATTTCCGGGATTTTACGCTGATGGTTCAAGAAGCTCGTAAAAAATTCCTACCAGTAAAACGCAAACTACAACAGGCTAATATCCCATATGCGATGTTGCACCCAGCGAGATTGCGCATCACACAGCAGGGCAAACAACACGTGTTTACTACTCCCCAACAGGCACAGGAGTTTTTCAAAAAGTCGCTCTCCCGCAACTGCCCATCGGAGAAAGAGGATGATGACTCCAGATCGAATTCACAGAACTTTGATGCTGACTGAAGGGACAAACCCTGGGCTGACTGCTTCTATTACCAGCACGAACTGTATCGTGAGCACTATGTCCTAAACATGTTATAATTGCTTTTTGGGTTGGCTCATAATGGCAGGTTAAACAGCTCTATAAGTGCATAAATATATAGATATTGACTTTCTCCTCTCTTTGTTCGAGACTGTAGCGTCATGCTCAGGGCCTAGATGGCGACGAAGCTCTGGTTACCCCGGGCACCCCCAGGTCAACGGAGAGGACCGCCAGGCTCTCTTGTATACAACCCCCTATGGGTATTCCCCTAAGGCTAGTTGCCATTAGATTATGGTGTTTATGTTTATTTAGTATACTGATCTGCCTGCATGGCATACATCTCTGTTGGCAAGAATGTTCTTTATTAGTAGACACTAGCTACGTATTTGCAGTATGTGATCAATCCTGGTTAGTAATGTATCAAAGATGCTGAGACCGATGTTGGATCTCTCTGTTAACAACTGACGGACAGTGTTATCAATTCATGGGTGGGGATCATATTCGCCTGCGGGATTGGGCTGCGGGTGTGGGAGGGGGAGGGTGGGAGGGTTCTTGTTTATTTGAAGTTTGTTGCAGCAGTGATTGTGCATATAGACCAAGAGACACTATCAGACAGCACAGGCATGCACGATGGAGGATGCGTCCACTCTATCGTTACAAAAATGGGCATGCAGAATACACAGCACAAAAGAATAGATGAGCATCCCTAAGCCCGTTACTGAACAAGCTATCCGGCTGCTGACTTGGAACGTGCAGGGATTGCGGGATCCCCGCAAAAGATGGCACGTGCTTAATTATTTAGATAATCACCATATCCAAATAGCATTGATACAGGAGACTCATTTGAATCCCGGTTCGCTGCCGGGATTCGCTGGCAAGTGGGCGGCGCATAGATGCTTCACTTCCTATTCAACTTATTAGAGACTGGATCAACGCACTTGGTCTGGGGGGGGGGAGATTTTAACCTGGCCCTCAATCCCGAGATAGACCGCTCATATGGCACCATAAAGCCCCATGTTAGGGCAGGAAAACACTTAAATAACAGAACAACATATGTTAGATGCTTGGAGAGTCTTACACCTCACACACAGGAAAGTCACTTTTTACTCTTCAGTGCACGCAAGGTGGTCAAGAATTGACTATTGGTTGCTTTCGGCTGGGATGTTTACATGGCCCAAAGAGGCAAGGCACTTTGCAAGAACTTACTCAGACCATTCCCCTGTACTTTTAGCGCTCTGCCCCCCTGCCAATGAGACTCCATATTGTTCAAGGAGGCTCCAACCCACAACATTACTGGACACTGCATTCCAGAAGGAGTCAAGGTAAGAAATCCAAGATTTCTTCGCACGTAACGTTGGCAGCGTGCAAACGCTGGCTAGCGTATGGGAGAGCTTCAAGGTAACTATCAGGGAACTGTGCATATCAAAAAGCGGAGGTATACTGCGTGACCTTAGAGACACTCTGTACAAACTGGAACAGACAATTAAAGCAACTGAGAAAGCAATAGTTGAGGCTCCCACTGCATCACTACATGCACAGCTGAAGTAACAGTTAATAGAATACACAGACACATCAGAGCGAGAAATCCTCTTTAGGTCTAAATATGCTGGAGCCCGAGTCTATGGGGAAGGAGAGAGGCCTGGCCAGGCCCTAGCAGAGACAATTAGAACACCCCGATTCACAAACAACATATTTGGGGTGGAGGATGAGGACGGTGTATTGCACCCTGACCCCGCAATAATCCTCAATCCTCAATCCTCAATATCTTTGCATCCCACTACCAGCGGTTGTACAGCATACTTTTGCAGCATACTTCGAAGACACAGCACTAGGGTGGATAAACGACAGCCGACGGGAATTCCTGGCTGCGGACATTGAGGAAGACAAGTTACGGGAGGCCATGATGCAGCTGCGGTCGGGCCAGGCCCCTGGCGGGCTACCAGTTGATTTTTATAAATTTATAAATGTTATGCTGATGAAGTGGTCCCCATACTTAAAAAGATATATGAGGAGGCCAGTGAGAACGGCATTCTTGTGCAGTCGATGCGGCTAGCCCTGATAATATCTCTCCTCAAACCAGGCAAAGATGCCAGCAAATGTGACGCTTATAGACCCCTATCCTTGATAAACTGCGACTCTAAGATTCTAGCCTTCTGATGACGGGTCTAGTGCTGCCTGACCAGGCAGGGTTCATTCCCGGAAGGGCAACTTCCCACAACCTGCGCACGGTATTTTCACTATTGCAAGATATCGACCTGGAATCAAATGCAGTGGCCGTGTTTTTAGATGCCACCAAGGCATTTGATTCGCTGGAGTGGGACTACCTGATTGCTATATTGGGTAGAATTGGATTTCCACAACCATATCTGAATTGGATAGTTCTACTATATAACAAACCCACTGCTGTGATTCAGATGAACGGGCTACAACCCGATCCCCTCTGGATCGCTAGGGGCACTAGACAGGGGTGCCCTTTGTCGCCCCTGCTTTTTGCCCTTGCTATCGAACCCTTAGCAGCCAAACAGAGGCAGCACCATAGAGAATATGCCATACCATTTCCCACGAGACATATTCTAGTCTCGCTTTATGCCGATGACATTACTCTCTACCTGCACAAACTGAGTATTAGCTTTAATCCTATCCTCAGACAATTTATCAGATTCGGGGACATCGCGGGGATACATATTAACTGGAGCAAATCCCAGATATTTCCCCTGACTCCATCCACTCCTCGATTTTCCGCTAACGTGGTGTGACTCAGAGATTAAATATCTAGGGGTGGGAATTTTCTGAGATAGGAAGGAGACGCTGAGAGCAAACTATGAAACGGCTCTGGATACTATTACTGACTCGATCACTCGATGGAGATCACTGCCACTCTCATTGGCGGGCAGGATCTCCCTAATGAAGATGGTAGTGCTGCCGAAGTTGCTCTATTTGTTCATCAATATACCCTAGCACCCAGGTCGCCCTTTCTTTAGGGAATTCAAATCTCAACTCATTAGACTAGCTTTGGGGGAAAAGCAGCCCCGAATAAGCTGGCAGACACTGACACTCCCATTCTCACGTGGGGGCTTCAAGGCGCCCGATATTGAATTGTACTTCTTATGTGCTCAAGCGCATCATGCCATATACTGGCTCCACCCTCCACCCTTCATGCCTCACCTAGCCACTGTACAGTGGTATATGACCCCTCTCCCTTCCACTGCCTTCCTTGTGGCGAACATTCCGGAATACAGTACTACATACTCAACAGTAGCGTGCACTAACTTAGCATGGAAAAGACTGACCAAAAAGGCAGGGAAGTCTCTGTTGTACTCTCCGCTACTTCCTCTTCCGTACTTATACCTCGCCCCAGTTACTCAGGAAGCAGCATGCAGAAGAATGCTCAGTAGGCGCAACCTGACTACTATGGGAGAACTTTACCAAGACGGTTTGTTTAAAGATAGACAGACGCTTCTGGGGGAAGATGGTGGCACTCCCTTAGAAACTTTCCTATACATCAGACTGCGGCTTGAGATCAAGGCAAACACCCCTACATTTCAACAAGAACCCAGCAAATGTGACACATTACATACTCTTCTCCAAATGAATGGGGCAGCACATGTAGTGTCTAGGCTGTACTGATCGGCCTCACGTGCGCGTCCCTGCACACAACAGGAGGCTAAAAGGGGATGGGAGGTGGAACTAGACACTGCACTTACAGACAAACAGTGGGAGTTTTGCTGTAGACAAACAGAGGCTATCACTGCAAGTAGCCGATTATGGATCATACACTTTAAATATATACATCGAGCTTACTACATGCCTGTGAGATTACATAACTACCGACTACGAGACAACGACTGATGCGACAGATGCAGGATGGAAGGGGCGGGTTTTCTACACCTGGCATGGCAGTGTGAAGCAATCCAGAAATACTGGAGGGAGGTACTGTGTGCGGTTTCCCAGATGACTCAATATCACATTACAATGACACCACTAATTGCATTGCTGGGATACACAGAAGAATCACCACCAATGCACAGGAAATTCTTTTCCTTATGTATGCTGCTGGCCAAGAGGTGGGAGGCATGTAGGTGGGGTCGGGATCGGGCTCTCAAATTTAAAGAATGGCTCGATGATTTAATATATTGCAGGGATCAACTCAACACATATGCAAAGCTACTGCCGGGTTTCCTCACGCCCCAGAGAGGTATGGGACCCATTAATAACATACTTGCGCGATAGATCTGACCACCCGATCACCATCTAAGATGTCGACACAACTAACTGCGAACATGCAACCAGGTGCATAGTGACTGGCGACCCCCCCCCACGTAAGGAAATCTATTGACAGTAAAATAAGACATGTTGTCAATATTGATACACTTAGACTGGATGCTATACCCAATGTTAATCAGGATCTGTGTAAATTGCATTATGTGTATGATGGACAAAGCATATTCTTGGGATTGCGTACTGTACTGCTGCACATGTTTAATAAAAGCCAATAATTTAAAAAAAAGAAACCCTTAAGATCCATGTTGTCTGACAGAAGGGACAAGTGTTGTTTCACCTGTGAAGGTGTCGGGACTTTAGCCAATCTAGGCACAACTTCCCGACACTATAGGAAGTCCTACCCCTGGGTCGTCTGTGTGTACATAGCGTGGGTCGGGCCTATGGATACTAAACCCTTCGGTGGCACCCTTGAATCTTGTATTACACATATTCGTGTCTACAGGCCAAACCAACCAACCCTTCCAATCGGGAGATTATGAATAGTATGTACTTGTACCATGTGTCCCCTCATTTGTTAGCGTGCTATTCGTGAAAACCTTAATAGGTGTGGGTGAAGGGATACTCGGTGTTTTCAGGTCTTTGATTTTTGCAAACCCATAACAGGTAGTCTGTTGCACTGTTCTGTTCAGGAAAATCATCAGTAATGGTATGAAGCAAGCTCTGAATAAAGCCTCAGTTCCCTGAACCTGCCACTCTCTTGTCCCCCAGATAGATTTTGTGTCTATGGTGACTCTCCAGTAGTCGAAACCCTGTATAGACAGTTGGGAGATAAAAGGTGCTGAATATATCAGCTTTGTGTTTGTTAGCATAATTTTCTTCGCTGTTGCATTGGTCTGTGCAAGTTTGTAGTAAAACGATTCTGGGTCGGATGTATTGAACCGCGAAAAGTATGCGAACTTCTGTGCGAATGTGGCAGAACTACCTTTTGGTGGTGTTGGGCAATGTTCCCATTGATGTTACACATTAGCAGTGCGTGGTACACTTGCTCTATGCACAAAATGATGACCATAATGCTGGTAACAAAACATGGTATCGTAGTCAGTTGTATCCTCATACAATTCCCTGTAAGAAGATGCAGCAGATTGTCCTAAATCTGTGAGCATAGTATTTACAGTCTCAATGTCCCAATCATCAGATAGTGTACTGGGGGTAATGAAATCATTTAAAGAAATTGTAAACAAATGTGGAATTTTCAAATGTTCAGTGGGGCCATATACATCATAAGAAACTTTATCCCAAACTATACCATCCGGTATTGGAATTGCTGTAATGTTCACCAGGGACAAGTCTCTTTGTTCACGGTGTGATGACGTATGTGGTTTCAGGACCAAGTTCACGGATTGTACTGAAGAGCGTTCTGGGAGATAATGTCCGTTCAGAAGCAGAAAAAAGACAGTCACTGTGCCAATCCAAATTAACAGGTATACTACCCCTATTGCGAACCAAATATGCAACCAAGGTGGCACTAAGTAAGTCTTTTTGAGCAAAAGATAGAATCAGCGACATTTTTCTTTCTTTGAAGTGGGTGGCGTTTGATCAGCTTCACTTGGATCTGAGGAGAAATCATCGAAGTTGATGAAGTAGCCAGACGCAGCTTGATCTATCTTCGGTAGCTCCGCAGGTTTTGTAGAACTGGCAGATGTGTCGTTTGAAGGCCCATTAATGTAGACTTCATTGTTGGGCCGAATTGCAAATTGCATTGTTGTTTCTTCTTGATGTTTTTCAATTTCAACTGGAATGATTTGTGCTCCATTATTCGTTACTCCTTCACATTGCGTAGTGGAGTCTTGAAAGGTTATTAGTCTTTCCATCTGAACTTCCTGTATAGTAGCAAGAGGAGGTCTGCGGCTACTCAGGACCCCACGCGGCCTACTGTTTAGGATCGGCCACATGATGCGGTTTGATCAGGTCAATTGAGGCAAATCTTTTTTCTTTTTTGCCGGCAAGAGGCGGAAGAAGTACTGTTCTTGTTCCCACTACCGCTAGGACAGGTACAGCTGTTCTGTAAGATGGTCCAAACTCTCTTTTGTCCACGTTCTTTTCCCTGACCAGGTCCCCAATCTTCGGGACCCAGGCAGGTCTTGCCGGAACTGGTTTCACTTCACCAGTGGCAGTGCGTTTGACTTGCACGTTGCTTTGTAACGCTCAGAATTCATTGAGTTCCTGTAAAACAGCCAAACGGTCATTCAGTTCAAATGGTTTTGCATCCGCCGCTGTGCTGGCACAATCGAGATCAGGTACCCACATTCTTGTCCCAAACAGGATTTCATAAGGGGGTACGACCTCCCAAGGATTTTCTTAGCATGTTATAGAGTGCCCTCTGGACCCCATATAGGTGATTGACCCAACTACCACTGGCGCCTAATACCCTTGCTGTTAAGGATTGCTTTAGGTCCCGGTTTTTCCACTCCACCACTGAATTTCCCTCGGGATGGTAGGGGGGGAGTACTGCAAAGCCACGCCTATACCTTCCATGGCTTCCTTGTTAGCCCGAGGAACTAAACACAGGGCCACGGTCGGAATGTAACGTGCCAATTGTGTATGTCCCGATGAAGACTCGCAAATCCTTTATAACAGTTTGAGCGCCACCCGAGCGCTTGGGCCAAACCCATAGGAATCTAGAGCATGAATCCACTGCCATCAAGATGTAATTGTAAGCCCCGTCTGAATTTAAGGGGCCGCAGTGGTCCAAATAGACACATGCGAGAGGTCTGTCTGAAATCAGTAATGTTGTTTGCGGTGGCTTGTGAATGGTGGAACCCTTCATCTGCTGGCAAATATCGCACGTCAGGACATAGTCCTTTTTTTGTTTTGTCAGCCCTGACCACCAGTAACGCTGCTTCAGTAATGAAATTGTTGCAGTGACTCCTGCGTGCGCTGAGCCCAGACTCTCGTGTGCAACTAATATTAAACCTAATCAGCGATCTTTGTTTGGTACTACTCTATCCCCAACTCCTGGAATTTGAGCATACGGTGTGTTGTGCGCATCTAACTTGTAGGAGTACTTGAGTGGAAAGCATGTTGGCAGGACGGCAGAGCCGTTCTTTGTGGCGTTGATAGCCACTAGTATATCTCCATCTACTCTAGTGTGTGAACGAGTGATTGCGGCAACAGCAGCAGTTCACACTGTCGCCTTGGCGGCTTCATGAGACAGTGAATTCCCTTCAACATCTATGCCAACACGCTGATGACTCAAGGTGTGAATAACTTGAGCCCGTGGCAGGCATGCTTTCAGCTTTGCCACTTGTTCCCGTAACAATTTATGTTTTATCATGCCACCCTTGGCGTCTTTAAGCCCATTCTGGCCCCAGTAATGAAGATATTCATTGTAAGATTGCACACAGTCCAATGAATCGCACACAGTGTGGGGAATTCCAGATCCGTATACTGTAATGCTAATATCGGGGCTTTCAGTTCTGCCAGCTGTGCTGTACAATCTCCTAGAGATTGTGTAGTCGTATTGCTGGGATGGAACTTGCCATCCCGCATACGACCTTTCACTATAGCACATGCAGCGCTATATTGCTGTTTACTTCCAGTAGCTGGTTGGGCAGAACCATCAGTGTAAATGATGTATTCATACTGATCAAGAGGCAAGATTTCATTCGGGAGAGGGTATTCTTGTTCGTACTGCAGAAATGCTTGAGTTCTCAGTGTAGGATTGTATCTATATTCTACATCTGTTGCAGTGAGAAAATTAGCCCATTGCATCCATCATGGATGCAGTGCCTTCCCATTTGGAATGCTGGCTTTTGTTACTGCTTCCAAAGTCGGTATCGGGGTCACAACGATAATGCGTTTCCCCTGTTCTAGTGCTTATTCTCTGCCTACAGCAGTCTGTACTGCCGTCAGTATTTTTTCTGTTGCTGCAAATCGATTTTCAGCATTCGTGTACAAATGAGATTTGTATGCGATTGGAACTGTCTCACCTTCATTGAACGTGATGTAGGTATACCCTGATAACCCGGGGACGACTCGTATTACCAGGTTGCGGACGTTTACTCGTGTCTGCAAGTGTGAGTTTTCTTGACCCTGTAGAAATGTTTGTTCACATCAGACTTTACCACTATGATGCAATTTTGTAAATTACTTATTCCAAAGATGGGCAAACACGTTGTTATATCTTTATACTTTGCAAAGGCGTTATTAAATCTTTGACATAGCTTTTAGGGTGACCAGAATTTTAAAGCCAAAAACCGGGACATTTCCCAAAAATAGAAGGACTACAATTGTACTTCAACCCAGCGCACAGAATGACAGCGCTCCTCCGCAGAGAATTACAGAAGAGGCAGTAAAAACATACAAAGAATGCCATTTTTAAAGCCAGTAGCATGCCTGCTAATTAAATTGCTTTCTTATAATAGCTGCTAACTATCCCTGCTTTACAAAACATAAAAATATACCTCCCACCGTTTTCAGTCGACCCTCTCTAAAAACCGGGACATGAGCTTAATTTTCTGAAATCTGCCGGGACAGCTGGCGAAAAACCGGGACTGTCCGGGCAAATCCGGGACGTCTGGTCACCCTACATAGCTTTGCCCTGTAACCCTCTTCTGAACCCAGGAAGTTTCGCAAGGCCCCCCTCATTTCAGACAAATGTACATAGGAATCTCCATGACGTGAAAATGCAGACGTTTTTAAAATTTCCTTTTTCCTGAAACAGGCTATCTGCACATTAGAAACTCACATCAACAGGCCTTCCCCGTTGCACTGCTGGGATATCCCCAGGACAGCTGAGGCTGTTGCAGCCCCTCTGGTGAAAGGTACCCATTGGCCGCGTTCTTGTAACCCTGGCAACCCGTGCTGTGTGCGGAAATTCCGTCAGGGTTACACTACTACAGGACAGGGCCTTAGAGGAATTTCTCAGTTCGCTTCCTGGTACCGGTGCCAACTGGCAGGCCATGTAGGATCCATAAACAACGCACATTTGCTTACTTAGCAAGATCAAAAACAACCTGCTGACTTTTTCATGTAGGTAATTTCTAAAGCTTTGATGAAAAAGAAACAGTTCAAATGAGACAGTGTTTTACGGCTCTAAAGGCTCATCTTAGTATTTTGGACAATGCCATCAATCATAATGTTGAGAGTAAACAAGATATGCTGTTTTGCCTTTTCTGTTGTCTTTCTACTGCTTTTCTGTGGAAAGATGTAGCGTTGCACTTTGGTTAACAGCGCTATGAGTGACCGGACAGAATGCACACATAGGTGGCAGGACATCCTGTTATGTGTATTTATTTTGAATATATATGATGGTCCACACAGAGTAGTTGGAAGGAGTGGGTTTTGGCAGTGACAGCTGGTGCTATCCGAAATTGGTGGGGCATAATTCCCTGCTTTGAATTTGAGCAGTAATCGAGCCCAACTCTTTCCAGGTGTGTTCAGTGAGCAGTCTACCAGAGAAGATTTGAAACATCAGTGGCCAAATTGTGCATTTTACAGGCTATGTTGTGTTTTATGTATTTTTATAGAGCCGTATCACCCGTTAGGGTATCCGGATGTATCTTAGGTCAGTAGGGCTGGGCCCAGGGATCTTATTTGAAGAGCTAGGTCTTTAGCCTCTTGCGAAATTCGAGACGTGAGGAAGAGTTCTTGATGTGGTATGGGAGGTAGTTCCATGCTTTAGGAGTGATGTAGGAGAATGTGCAATCTCCTACTCTGCTTTTGCTTATGCATGCGGATCACTGACAGAATATCGGAAACACAAATATAGTGTGGACAGAATATTGTGTCAAAATTATCGAGGATCAAAATATCAAGAAGGCAAGTGCAAATAAGTAAGTATAGATTTACTATTCTTAACTCCACATCTACGTACGTTGAAATATATATGTTGTCAAGGTTCATTTATGTGGAGTTATACATAGTAAAACTTTGCTTTTTATTTTAATTTATTTTCAGCCAACATTATATCTTTCACAGGTTTGTGCCCCCAAAGCTCCGCCCCCATAGGTAATGGCCCCTAAATCTTGGGTTTTATAGCTCTCAGCCGAGGGACGTATTAAGCATATATGTAGCCCTAGCTGTTTTTGCAGCCCCATTGCAGCAGCATGTATTAGGCTTGTTTCAATGGCTCATGGTGACATCAGAAGAACAGCTGGGGAGTTTTAAGAAAGTAAATTGGTTGGAGTGGACAGGTGCCAGTTTGAAGATGTGGACTCTGCCTCTGCTGCATGTGCCCACAGAATTAAAAAAAAGTCTATTAACTCTTCTGCCCCTAGCTCCAAGCTCGGCCATTGGTACACGCTTAGCCTTACCTCCGCAAGCCTCTGTGTACAGCCACCTCAAGGTACTGGCTCACCATCTCCTGCACGTGTGGCACAACACAACGCTCTATTTTGAATGATCTTCAAGGTGCAGTCACTCTTCAGTGCATGAGTGTGATCAGACACCACCCACCACCGAGCCACATTCACAGGCACCTGCATATTGAATTCTTGCTTTTCATTGGACAAGGACGATCTCATTCTAGCAAAGCTCTGCAGCTGTCACTAGAATGTTCTGCAGATGTTACTAGAATGTCCCGCAGATGTCACAAGAATGTTCTGCAGCTGTCACTAGAATGTTCTGCAGATGTCATGAGAATGTTCTGCAGCTGTCACTAGAATGTTGTGCAGGTATCTCTAGAATGTTCTGCAGCTATCTCTATAATGTTCTGCACTTGTCACTAGAATGTTCTACAGCTGTCACTAGCAGCTGTCCCTAGAATGTTCCGCAACTATCACTAGAATGTTCTTCAGCTGTCAACAGAATGTTCTGCTGCTGTCACTAGAATGCAGTCAGAATCTGATATAGTTGTTGCCTTCAGAAGGCCTATATTTGAAGCCACGTCTGTGGTGCCAACAGCTGTTGTTGGTTCTTGTCCAGATTTTCTTCCTCATAGAGCAGACACTTGCCACTCTTGCGTAGAGCCTAAACGCAACAAGAACAATCGATGGACAGCATGCAGAACAATGTCATACATTCAACCCAGTACAGAGATCTGGGCATAAATCCATCGTTTTTTGGTCCTCATGCCATTCAAGCTAGCCTGGCTGATGAGAGGTGATGCCTCGAAACCGGTCCCAGGATGCTTGTTTCCGGTCCAGGGAGGATCTGGCTTGGCAGTTCGGGTTGGACTGTTCCCATGAGGCACAGGGTCAAGACTGATTTGCATATGGCTGGGTCTAAACTGGGGTGGAATGGTGAGCAAAAGAATGATGGATTTAACACAGATCTATTGACTCGGGGTGAATGTTTGATTTCCTCTGCATTCCGTCCATCATCTGTGTGTCTTTTGCGTTAGACCTTAAATGCTGCAGCAGTTCAGACCCCATGTTTCAAAAGTGACTCCATCCCAGTAAAACAGGCACAATTTACTATTAAGTAGTGGCATAAAATGTGTTACTTGAATCCTATTTCCAAATATACTGAGGGACTGGTCGAATATTCGTGTTTACTCGTGTCACTTGTTCCTTACACTAATATTATAGTAACTAATTGGCTATAATTTTGAATCCAGTAAATGTGAGATGCGTTTAGTAAGCACTGCATTCCTGACTCTGTACTTATACCAATATATTGTTTGTTAAACACACACTGTGCAAAACACCATTATGGAAATCCTGGCATTCATGCAACTAAAATAAAGTTTCCATTCAAATTCTTCAGATATGGTTATTGATATAATTGAAGAACTCAACAATGAAGAAGAAAAGATGTTCAAAATGACTTAAAGCAATGATCAAAATTCACATTTTCAAATTGCTTAGCCTTATGTACACCACACAAAGGAAACGTCCATCTAGTCTGACTTTTCTTGACCTTATAGAAATGTTTGTTAAAATCAGACTTTACCACTATAATGCAATTTTGTAAATTACTTATTCCAAAGATGGGCAAACACGTTGTTATATCTTTATACTTTGCAAAGGCGTTATTAAATCTTTGACATAGCTTTGCCCTGTAACCCAGGAAGTTTCGCAAGGCCCCCTCATGTCAGCCAAATGTACATAGGAATCTCCATGACGTGAAAATGCAGACGTTTTTAAAATTTCCTTTTTCCTGTGACAGGCTATTTGCACATTAGAAACTCACATCAACAGGCCTTGCCCGTTGCACTGCTGGGATATCCCCAGGACAGCTGAGGCTGTTGCAGCCCCTCTGGTGAAAGGTACCCATTGGCCGCGTTCTTGTAACCCTGGCAACCCGTGCTGTGTGCGGAAATTCCGTCAGGGTTACACTACAACAGGACAGGGCCTTAGAGGAATTTCTCAGTTCGCTTCCTGGTACCGGTGCCAACTGGCAGGCCATGTAGGATCCATAAACAACGCACATTTGCTTACTTAGCAAGATCAAAAACAACCTGCTGACTTTTTCATGTAGGTAATTTCTAAAGCTTTGATGAAAAGAAACAGTTCAAATGAGACAGTGTTTTACGGCTCTAAAGGCTCATTTTAGTATTTTGGACAATGCCATCAATCTTAATGTTGAGAGTAAACAAGATATGCTGTTTTGCCTTTTCTGTTGTCTTTCTTCTGCTTTTCTGTGGAAAGATGTAGCGTTGCACTTTGGTTAACAGCGCTATGAGTGACCGGACAGAATGCACACATAGGTGGCAGGACATCCTGTTATGTGTATTTATTTTGAATATATATGATGGTCCACACAGAGTAGTTGGAAGGAGTGGATTTTGGCAGTGACAGCTGGTGCTATCCGAAATTGGTGGGGCATCATTCCCTGCTTTGAATTTGAGCGAGTAATCGAGCCCAACTCTTTCCAGGTGTGTTCAGTGAGCAGTCTACCAGAGAAGATTTGAAACATCAGTGGCCAAATTGTGCATTTTACAGGCTATGTTGTGTTTTATGTATTTTTATAGAGCCGTATCACCCGTTAGGGTATCCGGATGTATCTTAGGTCAGTAGGGCTGGGCCCAGGGATCTTATTTGAAGAGCTAGGTCTTTAGCCTCTTGCGAAATTCGAGACGTGAGGAAGAGTTCTTGATGTGGTATGGGAGGTAGTTCCATGCTTTAGGAGTGATGTAGGAGAATGTGCAATCTCCTACTCTGCTTTTGCTTATGCATGCGGATCACTGACAGAATATCGGAAACACAAATATAGTGTGGACAGAATATTGTGTCAAAATTATCGAGGATCAAAATATCAAGAAGGCAAGTGCAAATAAGTAAGTATAGATTTACTATTCTTAACTCCACATCTACGTACGTTGAAATATATATGTTGTCAAGGTTCATTTATGTGGAGTTATACATAGTAAAACTTTACTTTTTATTTTAATTTATTTTCAGCCAACATTATATCTTTCACAGGTTTGTGCCCCCAAAGCTCCGCCCCCATAGGTAATGGCCCCTAAATCTTGGGTTTTATAGCTCTCAGCCGAGGGACGTATTAAGCATATATGTAGCCCTAGCTGTTTTTGCAGCCCCATTGCAGCAGCATGTATTAGGCCTGTTTCAATGGCTCATGGTGACATCAGAAGAACAGCTGGGGAGTTTTAAGAAAGTAAATTGGTTGGAGAGGACAGGTGCCAGTTTGAAGATGTGGACTCTGCCTCTGCTGCATGTGCCCACAGAATTAAAAAAAGTCTATTAAGTCTTCTGCCGCTAGCTCCAAGCTCGGCCATTGGTACACGCTTAGCCTTACCTCCGCAAGCCTCTGTGTACAGCCACCTCAAGGTACTGGCTCACCATCTCCTGCACGTGTGGCACAACACAACGCTCTATTTTGAATGATCTTCAAGGTGCAGTCACTCTTCAGTGCATGAGTGTGATCAGACACCGCCCACCACCGAGCCACATTCACAGGCACCTGCATATTGAATTATTGCTTTTCATTGGACAAGGACGATCTCATTCTAGCAAAGCTCTGCAGCTGTTACTAGAATGTCCCGCAGATGTTACTAGAATGTCCTGCAGATGTCACAAGAATGTTCTGCAGCTGTCACTAGAATGTTCTGCAGATGTCATGAGAATGTTCTGCAGCTGTCACTAGAATGTTGTGCAGCTATCTCTAGAATGTTCTGCAGCTATCTCTATAATGTTCTGCACTTGTCACTAGAATGTTCTACAGCTGTCACTAGCAGCTGTCCCTAGAATGTTCCGCAACTATCACTAGAATGTTCTTCAGCTGTCAACAGAATGTTCTGCTGCTGTCACTAGAATGCAGTCAGAATCTGATATAGTTGTTGCCTTCAGAAGGCCTATATTTGAAGCCACGTCTGTGGTGCCAACAGCTGTTGTTGGTTCTTGTCCAGATTTTCTTCCTCATAGAGCAGACACTTGCCACTCTTGCGTAGAGCCTAAACGCAACAAGAACAATCGATGGACAGCATGCAGAACAATGTCATACATTCAACCCAGTACAGAGATCTGGGCATAAATCCATCGTTTTTTGGTCCTCATGCCATTCAAGCTAGCCTGGCTGATGAGAGGTGATGCCTCGAAACCGGTCCCAGGATGCTTGTTTCCGGTCCAGGGAGGATCTGGCTTGGCAGTTCGGGTTGGACTGTTCCCATGAGGCACAGGGTCAAGACTGATTTGCATATGGCTGGGTCTAAACTGGGGTGGAATGGTGAGCAAAAGAATGATGGATTTAACACAGATCTATTGACTCGGGGTGAATGTTTGATTTCCTCTGCATTCCGTCCATCATCTGTGTGTCTTTTGCGTTAGACCTTAAATGCTGCAGCAGTTCAGACCCCATGTTTCAAAAGTGACTCCATCCCAGTAAAACAGGCACAATTTACTATTAAGTAGTGGCATAAAATGTGTTACTTGAATCCTATTTCCAAATATACTGAGGGACTGGTCGAATATTCGTGTTTACTCGTGTCACTTGTTCCTTACACTAATATTATAGTAACTAATTGGCTATAATTTTGAATCCAGTAAATGTGAGATGCGTTTAGTAAGCACTGCATTCCTGACTCTGTACTTATACCAATATATTGTTTGTTAAACACACACTGTGCAAAACACCATTATGGAAATCCTGGCATTCATGCAACTAAAATAAAGTTTCCATTCAAATTCTTCAGATATGGTTATTGATATAATTGAAGAACTCAACAATGAAGAAGAAAAGATGTTCAAAATGACTTAAAGCAATGATCAAAATTCACATTTTCAAATTGCTTAGCCTTATGTACACCACACAAAGGAAACGTCCATCTAGTCTGACTTTTCTTGACCTTATAGAAATGTTTGTTAAAATCAGACTTTACCACTATAATGCAATTTTGTAAATTACTTATTCCAAAGATGGGCAAACACGTTGTTATATCTTTATACTTTGCAAAGGCGTTATTAAATCTTTGACATAGCTTTGCCCTGTAACCCAGGAAGTTTCGCAAGGCCCCCTCATGTCAGCCAAATGTACATAGGAATCTCCATGACGTGAAAATGCAGACGTTTTTAAAATTTCCTTTTTCCTGTGACAGGCTATTTGCACATTAGAAACTCACATCAACAGGCCTTGCCCGTTGCACTGCTGGGATATCCCCAGGACAGCTGAGGCTGTTGCAGCCCCTCTGGTGAAAGGTACCCATTGGCCGCGTTCTTGTAACCCTGGCAACCCGTGCTGTGTGCGGAAATTCCGTCAGGGTTACACTACAACAGGACAGGGCCTTAGAGGAATTTCTCAGTTCGCTTCCTGGTACCGGTGCCAACTGGCAGGCCATGTAGGATCCATAAACAACGCACATTTGCTTACTTAGCAAGATCAAAAACAACCTGCTGACTTTTTCATGTAGGTAATTTCTAAAGCTTTGATGAAAAAGAAACAGTTCAAATGAGACAGTGTTTTACGGCTCTAAAGGCTCATTTTAGTATTTTGGACAATGCCATCAATCTTAATGTTGAGAGTAAACAAGATATGCTGTTTTGCCTTTTCTGTTGTCTTTCTTCTGCTTTTCTGTGGAAAGATGTAGCGTTGCACTTTGGTTAACAGCGCTATGAGTGACCGGACAGAATGCACACATAGGTGGCAGGACATCCTGTTATGTGTATTTATTTTGAATATATATGATGGTCCACACAGGGTAGTTGGAAGGAGTGGATTTTGGCAGTGACAGCTGGTGCTATCCGAAATTGGTGGGGCATCATTCCCTGCTTTGAATTTGAGCGAGTAATCGAGCCCAACTCTTTCCAGGTGTGTTCAGTGAGCAGTCTACCAGAGAAGATTTGAAACATCAGTGGCCAAATTGTGCATTTTACAGGCTATGTTGTGTTTTATGTATTTTTATAGAGCCGTATCACCCGTTAGGGTATCCGGATGTATCTTAGGTCAGTAGGGCTGGGCCCAGGGATCTTATTTGAAGAGCTAGGTCTTTAGCCTCTTGCGAAATTCGAGACGTGAGGAAGAGTTCTTGATGTGGTATGGGAGGTAGTTCCATGCTTTAGGAGTGATGTAGGAGAATGTGCAATCTCCTACTCTGCTTTTGCTTATGCATGCGGATCACTGACAGAATATCGGAAACACAAATATAGTGTGGACAGAATATTGTGTCAAAATTATCGAGGATCAAAATATCAAGAAGGCAAGTGCAAATAAGTAAGTATAGATTTACTATTCTTAACTCCACATCTACGTACGTTGAAATATATATGTTGTCAAGGTTCATTTATGTGGAGTTATACATAGTAAAACTTTACTTTTTATTTTAATTTATTTTCAGCCAACATTATATCTTTCACAGGTTTGTGCCCCCAAAGCTCCGCCCCCATAGGTAATGGCCCCTAAATCTTGGGTTTTATAGCTCTCAGCCGAGGGACGTATTAAGCATATATGTAGCCCTAGCTGTTTTTGCAGCCCCATTGCAGCAGCATGTATTAGGCCTATTTCAATGGCTCATGGTGACATCAGAAGAACAGCTGGGGAGTTTTAAGAAAGTAAATTGGTTGGAGAGGACAGGTGCCAGTTTGAAGATGTGGACTCTGCCTCTGCTGCATGTGCCCACAGAATTAAAAAAAGTCTATTAAGTCTTCTGCCGCTAGCTCCAAGCTCGGCCATTGGTACACGCTTAGCCTTACCTCCGCAAGCCTCTGTGTACAGCCACCTCAAGGTACTGGCTCACCATCTCCTGCACGTGTGGCACAACACAACGCTCTATTTTGAATGATCTTCAAGGTGCAGTCACTCTTCAGTGCATGAGTGTGATCAGACACCGCCCACCACCGAGCCACATTCACAGGCACCTGCATATTGAATTATTGCTTTTCATTGGACAAGGACGATCTCATTCTAGCAAAGCTCTGCAGCTGTTACTAGAATGTCCCGCAGATGTTACTAGAATGTCCTGCAGATGTCACAAGAATGTTCTGCAGCTGTCACTAGAATGTTCTGCAGATGTCATGAGAATGTTCTGCAGCTGTCACTAGAATGTTGTGCAGCTATCTCTAGAATGTTCTGCAGCTATCTCTATAATGTTCTGCACTTGTCACTAGAATGTTCTACAGCTGTCACTAGCAGCTGTCCCTAGAATGTTCCGCAACTATCACTAGAATGTTCTTCAGCTGTCAACAGAATGTTCTGCTGCTGTCACTAGAATGCAGTCAGAATCTGATATAGTTGTTGCCTTCAGAAGGCCTATATTTGAAGCCACGTCTGTGGTGCCAACAGCTGTTGTTGGTTCTTGTCCAGATTTTCTTCCTCATAGAGCAGACACTTGCCACTCTTGCGTAGAGCCTAAACGCAACAAGAACAATCGATGGACAGCATGCAGAACAATGTCATACATTCAACCCAGTACAGAGATCTGGGCATAAATCCATCGTTTTTGGTCCTCATGCCATTCAAGCTAGCCTGGCTGATGAGAGGTGATGCCTCGAAACCGGTCCCAGGATGCTTGTTTCCGGTCCAGGGAGGATCTGGCTTGGCAGTTCGGGTTGGACTGTTCCCATGAGGCACAGGGTCAAGACTGATTTGCATATGGCTGGGTCTAAACTGGGGTGGAATGGTGAGCAAAAGAATGATGGATTTAACACAGATCTATTGACTCGGGGTGAATGTTTGATTTCCTCTGCATTCCGTCCATCATCTGTGTGTCTTTTGCGTTAGACCTTAAATGCTGCAGCAGTTCAGACCCCATGTTTCAAAAGTGACTCCATCCCAGTAAAACAGGCACAATTTACTATTAAGTAGTGGCATAAAATGTGTTACTTGAATCCTATTTCCAAATATACTGAGGGACTGGTCGAATATTCGTGTTTACTCGTGTCACTTGTTCCTTACACTAATATTATAGTAACTAATTGGCTATAATTTTGAATCCAGTAAATGTGAGATGCGTTTAGTAAGCACTGCATTCCTGACTCTGTACTTATACCAATATATTGTTTGTTAAACACACACTGTGCAAAACACCATTATGGAAATCCTGGCATTCATGCAACTAAAATAAAGTTTCCATTCAAATTCTTCAGATATGGTTATTGATATAATTGAAGAACTCAACAATGAAGAAGAAAAGATGTTCAAAATGACTTAAAGCAATGATCAAAATTCACATTTTCAAATTGCTTAGCCTTATGTACACCACACAAAGGAAACGTCCATCTAGTCTGACTTTTCTTGACCTTATAGAAATGTTTGTTAAAATCAGACTTTACCACTATAATGCAATTTTGTAAATTACTTATTCCAAAGATGGGCAAACACGTTGTTATATCTTTATACTTTGCAAAGGCGTTATTAAATCTTTGACATAGCTTTGCCCTGTAACCCAGGAAGTTTCGCAAGGCCCCCTCATGTCACACAAATGTACATAGGAATCTCCATGACGTGAAAATGCAGACGTTTTTAAAATTTCCTTTTTCCTGTGACAGGCTATCTGCACATTAGAAACTCACATCAACAGGCCTTGCCCGTTGCACTGCTGGGATATCCCCAGGACAGCTGAGGCTGTTGCAGCCCCTCTGGTGAAAGGTACCCATTGGCCGCGTTCTTGTAACCCTGGCAACCCGTGCTGTGTGCGGAAATTCCGTCAGGGTTACACTACTACAGGACAGGGCCTTAGAGGAATTTCTCAGTTCGCTTCCTGGTACCGGTGCCAACTGGCAGGCCATGTAGGATCCATAAACAACGCACATTTGCTTACTTAGCAAGATCAAAAACAACCTGCTGACTTTTTCATGTAGGTAATTTCTAAAGCTTTGATGAAAAAGAAACAGTTCAAATGAGACAGTGTTTTACGGCTCTAAAGGCTCATCTATGGTATTTTGGACAATGCCATCAATCTTAATGTTGAGAGTAAACAAGATATGCTGTTTTGCCTTTTCTGTTGTCTTTCTACTGCTTTTCTGTGGAAAGATGTAGCGTTGCACTTTGGTTAACAGCGCTATGAGTGACCGGACAGAATGCACACATAGGTGGCAGGACATCCTGTTATGTGTATTTATTTTGAATATATATGATGGTCCACACAGAGTAGTTGGAAGGAGTGGGTTTTGGCAGTGACAGCTGGTGCTATCCGAAATTGGTGGGGCATAATTCCCTGCTTTGAATTTGAGCAGTAATCGAGCCCAACTCTTTCCAGGTGTGTTCAGTGAGCTGTCTACCAGAGAAGATTTGAAACATAAGTGGCCAAATTGTGCATTTTACAGGCTATGTTGTGTTTTATGTATTTTTATAGAGCCATATCACCTGTTAGGGTATCCGGATGTTTCTTAGGTCAGTAAGGCTGGCCCCAGGGATCTTATTTGAAGAGCTAGGTCTTTAGCCTCTTGCGGAATTCGAGAAGTGAGGAAGAGTTCTTGATGTGGTATGGGAGGTAGGTCCATGCTTTAGGAGTGATGTAGGAGAATGTGCAATCTCCTACTCTGCTTTTGCTCATGCATGCGGATCACTGACAGAATATCGGAAACACAAATATTGTCTGGACAGAATATTGTGTCAAATTTATCGAGGATCAAATTATCAAGAATGCAAGTGCAAATAAGTAAGTATAGATTTACTATTCTTAACTCCACATCTACGTACCTTGAAAGATACATGTTGTCAAGGTGCATTTATGTGGAGTTATACATAGTAAAACTTTGCTTTTTATTTTAATTTATTTTCAGCCAACACTATATCTTTCACAGGTTTGTGCCCCCAAAGATCCACCCCATAGGTAATGGCCCCTAAATCTTGGGTGTTATAGATCTCAGCCGAGGGACTTATTGGCTTGAAAAAGGAGGTCCTGTGCACCCTAGCAAGAACACCTGTGATCTCTGCAAATTTCAACCTTTGTTTACCAATATGGAAAGACCAGTCCAGATGCTCATTAAGAGTGAGCCCTAAGTAATCAAAGGTAGAAACCCTCTTGAGGGGGATTCCATTCAGGCAGGGATTGGGCCGTGAGGAAGGCGATGGGTTGAACACCATAAATTCTGTCTTGGCAACGTTTATTTCTAGCCCCCTCCTCTTGCAGAATGAGCACCTTTAAACAGATGAGTACATGCCAGCTGGTTGATCGCATATTGGCCTAACACCAATGTGCTCCAGACAGATGGGCATCCCTTCCTACCGTTCGGACCTGTGATGTGATGCAAACTGAGTACTTCTGTAAACTGCCTCCTGCGCTCATTCCGCTCACAGGCAGAGATGGCCTGTTTTCACCTTGCTTATGCCTGGCATAATAGGTGTGGATATGTGTGGCATCTGACATTTTATGTCTGACCCGTTGAGTTAACCATACTTTTCCTATCACACCATCTTAAATATTATTGTAACATCCCGCAGGTGTCTGTAATTACAGAGTTACACCCTGTTCCTGTGATGTCCTTCTTACAGCCCCTTCAATAAGCAGAGCAACCCACCCATCCAATGCCCCACAACTTAATTGTAGCGCCCTGTGTAGAGACATAAGCTTTTCATACACAGTGTAGACTGGCTTTCTATTACCTGTTGTGCCCCTGCAACCACCTCACTCATAAAAACAGTACCCTGCGCGCAGTACCTAGAACCACACCAGCCTAGCTCCACAAACACAGCATATACACACTTTTAATCTCCAGTATATCACTGTGACCCCACTCCCCGAGCACTACTTTTTCTACAATCTCCCTTCCCTCCAAGCAGCTTGATCGCTTGTGTGCCACCTTTACTTTGTCCTGGTTAAAAAGGCATGACTGGTGTAGATCATCACAATGGACACTAGCAAATCTGAGTCTTTGACCATAATGCCTGTTTTCAGCATACACAGAGTCGAAGTTGTGGGGAGCGAAGTGGAATATGATGGTGCTGCCAATCTGTGCATCACTCAATGTGTAAAGAAACTAGCATCAAGGATGCTTGGCTGGAAAGTGCCTGCTGCAATGGTATGTAGGGCACAGATTCAAACCCTAACAGGGAAGACTCACTTCTTTATCCTTATGAGGATGAGCGCCATTGAGTCCGGTCAAAGAAACATGTCATGGACTGTAGTACTAACTGTTGAGCCCAAGAATATCGACACACAAGAAGATCGTGGATAGAATATCAAGGGACAGAATATCAAAAGGTAAGAGCATGTATTTACTATTCCTAATTCTACATCTTGTTACTTTATATATATATATATATATATATTGCCAAGGTACATATATGTAGTGTCAGGTATAGAAAATCTATACTTACTTACCTTTCAATATTTTGAATGCAATATTTTACGCTCAATATTTGCATGCCTCGATATTCTGAATTTGATATTCAGGGTGCACACCATGCCATGACACATTGAAGGGAAAAATTGACATTTTAAGACTCCAATTCCTTATTACACATGCTTAAAGGGGATTTCAGCCACCTTTCTTCATCCATTGGCCTGTTATGTCATTCACATTTGACTTCTGCCCACTACAGCATACAGCATGGGGCAATGGGTCAGACTACTTCAGCCACTGGTTGACTTCACTTTGAGTGACTGCATTTTGATTTTTCACGATGAGCACATCTGCACACAAGGGGGCTCCCTTCAGGGCCAGTTTTTTTGTTTTTAATTAATAATTACTTTAGTGTTGCTTTTGTGTTTAGTGCCTGAGGTTAAAGCAGGACTTTTCTACTAGATGTGAGCATAGGCCACTTTCCATGTATTATCAGTTCCTGTCTCATGCTAATGCTGTTGTAAATTCCTTGTGAAGTTGACCTTTGCTTGTCTAACTGATGGTATTTCACAGCATAACAGATTGTGTCAATCTGAAACTGTTCTGTATTAATTTATCCTCTTTTTGCTATACATGCAGCACACAAACCAAAAACTTCAATATTGGGGGGGCGTGGCCTAGCAAGCCATCATGGTGGACGTGTGCTAGGCGAGCCCCGTCCAGCCTAAGCCAATATCCTGCAATTATCCTGCTTCTCTGATCTCTACATACACCCAGATTGTGTCCCAGGTGGCTCATCGCCCCGTTTCGGTGCATTACTGCCCGGAGCGATGCGGTAGCGGCGCCCCGGGGTGCAGCCTGAAGGAGGCCGGGCTGCGCCATAGCCTGGTGGCCTGGCGCGGCGGCTGGCAAGTGGAGTTTGCCGTGCCTGGGACCCCCGACGGAGCATTGAGAAGGTGCCGGAGGGCCTGCCGGGACTGATCCTGCTGTGAGGATATCGGGCGGCGGTGACTGCCTGGATCGAGCTGCGGACACCTGGTGTGAGGCCGTCTTCTTCCCCGCTCCCCCTCCTGCGCAGCTATGGGAGTATCGGCGGTCTCATAGGGCCGCGGGTGGAGACGGTAGGGGGTGAAGCCGCGTATTGGGATCGGCGGCCGCCTCGTTGTTATTGGGCCGGTGTTGTGTCCGGGGCCTCTTCGGCTCTTTGACTCCTGGGGGGGGGCGCCCTTTGCTCCTCTCCTCATCGGCTGCTCTACACACTCGCTTCAGCGGCCATTTCGGGTCGCGCGAGTCAGCTGCGGTGTGCGCGGCCTGCAGGGTGGCCGGGGGCCTCGGTGCTCTTTGGCCCCTGCGCACTTCTGGGGCCAGTGGTAGACCCTCAAGGGGGCAACAAGGAGAGTGTTGGCGATACCCCTGGCTCCCTGACAGGGAACTCCATCGGCCGCGAGCACCCGTAAGTCGGCGCCGGGGGCTTTGAGGGAGTGATGTGACATCGCAGCAGCGGGCGGCTGCCCGAGGACACTGTCAGTCCGGTGCTGAGCGCCCCCGAGGGCCCCCCCTCTCCCCCTTTCTTTGCTGGCGGTCCCGCGGTCGGCGGCCGGATCGGGTCGCGCGGGCCATGTATCTACGCTTCTGCGGCCCATCTTCAGCTTGCTTGTTTTCTGGACTAAGGGGCTGAGATAGATCAACTCGCACGGGGTTGCGTGCTTTCCC
The DNA here is from genome assembly GCA_963921515.1 of Calotriton arnoldi. Classification (NCBI taxonomy): domain Eukaryota; kingdom Metazoa; phylum Chordata; class Amphibia; order Caudata; family Salamandridae; genus Calotriton; species Calotriton arnoldi. The sequence goes on from CAWUFW010007819.1 coordinate 56,449, forward strand.
TTTCCCGGACACTGGCGGGCCCACGGTCCCCTGACGCAGTTTCTTGGTGAGTTGGCTGGGGGTATCCTGGGAGCCGGAGGGCCCGGTGCCTGCCATGACGAGAGACAAGGCAAGTGGGGGCTTGGCCAAACAGAGCACACTCAACAAATTTACCAGCGCTGGGGCCCCTGCGGCGGCGCCCGGGGGGGCGCAGGGGGCCGAGCCAAATATGCCGGACAATGCCGCACTTATGGCCGACATCACGCAGTCCAGGGATGTTCTGGACGCTAAAATCAGAGCGGTAGGCTCCGATGTCATGCTCCTACGACAAGATTTGCAGAATGCAGTGACATGCATCACGGAGGCCGAGTCACGGATCTCTGGGGTGGAAGACGAAGTCACCACCCTACAGAAGCGGGTGGCTACACTAGAGACAACCCAGCGGGGCCTTGCGGCACGAGTCGAAGATGCCGAAGGAAGGGCCAGGAGTAACAACCTCCGCTTTGTGGGCTGCCCGGAGGGCTGTGAGGGGGGAGATATGGAACGCTTTCTTACTCAGTGGCTGGAGAGTTGGCTTCCCCCGGAGTCCTTGTCTCGCTGTTTTGTGGTGGAGCGTGCCCATAGGGCTCTTATGCAGAAGCCTCTGCCTGGGGCCCGCCCGAGGCCGGTCATCGCAAAATTGCTGAACTATCATGACCGGGACGTTATCCTCAAACAGGCCAGTGCCAAGGAACCTCTGCTTTTTGATAATGCACGTATATTGATCTTTCCCGACTACACGAAGTTGGTCCAGCAACGGAGGCAATCCTTTTTGGTGGCCAAAGCTCGTCTTCGAGACCTTAAGCTCCCATACGCTCTGCTGTATCCAGCCCGGCTACGTGTGGTGTACCGGTCCCGCACTCACTTTTTTGACTCGCCGGAAGAAGTTTTTCTGTGGACGGATGAGACGATGAGGCTGCGTCCCCACACACCGCCCAGGCGGGAATCAGACTCTTCGTCTAGTGAGGCAGCTCGGAAGCAGCCCCAACCGAAGCTTAAGAGTCACAGACGATCCAGATCCAGACGTCGATCTCTATCCTGCAGTGCGTCCTCCCGGGCCGGATCGGCCTCCCGGCAGACTACGTCGGCCTCATGATTGGAGGGGGCGACCACAGTCCCGTGTGACTTCGACACTGTCGCTTCGGAGAAGCCCGTGTGAGGGCCGGTTTCTCTGTTGGACCTTCCCCTACGGAGAGAGTGCCTGTGGACAATGGGCTGTAAGTTGGGGATCCATTGGTCGGGGTGTGTCGGGACCCCCGTTGGGGTCTGCAGGCCACATCCGCCGCGACAGATACTTCATCGTTGTTGAGGTATAGGGTGGGGGGGTTGTTGGGTTGTTATTGTTTCTGTCCCCGGGTCGCACTTCTTTACACTAACATTAGGCCTCCATGCACGCACCAAATACCTTCCACTGCACCAGCATTTGCTATCAGGGTCTTTCATGGCAGCCCAGTTCGTTAGTTCACGGTTGCCCTCCGGTACCCTTCGTATAGTAAGTTGGAATGTCAGGGGGGCTCTAGACAAAATTAAACATGGGGCCATACTTCAACAGGCCAAAAGGGCCCATGCCGACATACTCATGCTACAAGAAACACACCTTATGGGATCGAAGGCACTTTGCCTCCAGCGCTATGGTTATGTTCAGGTGTTTCACTCCGGGTTTGTGAGGGGGTCACGGGGGTGGCTATTTTGATCCATCGCCGAGTTCCATACACACATGTCAAGATGTGGGCAGACACTCAGGGGCGGTATTTGTTCCTGCAGGGCATGGTCTGGGAAGAGCCTGTGGTGTTGGGCTGTGTCTATACCCCCCCTCCACTCTCGTGGAGTCGGGGGGAGCGCCTTAGGACGCTATGGACGGATATGCCAGACGGCCTGTCCGTGGTTGGGGGGGACTGGAATGACGTGATGGATGTGACCAGGGATCGTTGGAGACCAGGGGGGTGCATGGCTGTTCACCAGCCCACGAAACTATACTCTCTGACATTGGGGCTTGACTGGGTGGACCCGTGGACCCGATTACATGGGAATGCTCAGGGTTACACATATCTCATGGCGGTGCATGATTCCTATTCCCGACTTGATTACCTGTTTGTGCCCCGGGTGGTGGGGGATAGGGTTGTTGAGGCCGATATTCTTCCACGGGGCCTTTCTGATCACTCGCCGGTTGCCCTTACGATACAGGTGGGTTGGGCGAGACAGCCTTTCCATTGGTGCCTCTCGACTTGGAACCTCCAGAAGGAAGACTATAGGGAGTGTATAGAGAGTGCTATTGATCAATACCTGGCACTTAATGTGGGATCGGTTTCGGAGGCCGAACCCCTGTGGGAGGCATTGAAACCCACTATACGGGGTGTCGACATCTCCTTTTGTGCGGCAGCATGAAGGGCGCGTGGGGAGGCCCTTCTACGAGCGGAGGCTCATATTACGGACCTGGATCATCGCAGTAGGGGGGACGGGGGTAATCAGGTCCGTCAACAATTGCTGCTGGCGCAACAGAACTATGCCCCTCTCCTATTAGACGAGGCCCGCCTTGCTTGGCTGGCTACACGCAGTAGGGTGTACCAGTGGGGAGATAAGTCCAGCAAGATGCTCCACCGGTTGTGTCAAGGGATGTTTCACTCCCAGGCTCTCCCCGTCATAGTCAGTCTGGACGGGGAGTCCATTACGGACTCCTCTGAAATTGCAGAAAGCTTTGCTGCGTATTACGCGGAGTTATACGCCCCCAGAGAGTGTCTCACCGAAGATGTGATAGGCCGTTTTTTAGATGACCTCCCGCCTAAGGCTTTGTCGGATGAGGCGAGTGCGGAGCTGGATCTCCCGCTCACGGAGGAGGAGTTGGGTGCTGCCCTGGGGGACCTTAATTCTGGGAAGGCCCCAGGGCCGAACGGGTTTCCCTGTGAATTTTTTAAGAAGTACTTTCTGCAGCTAGGGCCCCACTACCTCAGAGTGGTGGAGGAGGCCCGCGAGCGGGGCTGTCTTCCTCGTGATTGGAGACAAGCGGAGGTGGTGGTGTTCCATAAGCCTGGCCGACCTCCAGATCAACATGCTTCATATCGGCCTATTTCCCTCCTGAATGTCGAAGCAAAAATTTTGGCCAAGGCACTTGCCAATCGCCTGCGGTCCCATATTACTGCATTGGTGCACCCACATCAGGCCGGGTTTATGCCCCAGAGGGCGACCAGTCATAATATTCGGCGGGCACATGTTGCTGTGGCGACCATTCGGGGGCTGGGTGAACGGGCGGCGCTATTGCTGGCAGATATGGACAGGGCATTTGACTCCCTTAGTTGGGTATACCTCTTTGCCTTGCTGCACAGGCTGAATTTTGGACCGCGCTTTTTGTCCTACCCGACCTTACTTTATACTGAACATACGGCGTCCGTGCTTGTCGCCGGACCTACCTCCTCCACTTTTTCCATTGGACGGGGTACCCGGCAGGGTTGCCCTCTGTCTCCATACTTGTTTGCATTGGCAGTGGAACCCCTGGCCGCCTGGGTTCGTGTTGATGCGCAGGTGACTGGCTTTGAATGGGCGCACGGATTATCGGATCGCATCACATTATATGCTGACGACGTTTTATTTTTTCTTACCGATGTAGATAGGACGGGGCAGAGGCTGCTTCGTATCATGCAGATCTTCGGGGAATCGTCGGGCCTCTATTTGAACCCCTGCAAGTCCACCTTGTGGGTTCTGGGTGACGCGTCGGGTCTGGGCGCCTGGGCGACGTCGGTCCGAGTGGTTACAGGGGGAATGAAGTATCTGGGAGTATTTCTATCAGACTCGCCTACCATGTCTTGGGACAGGAATTTGGTTCCGGTTTGGGAACGCATGCGGGAGGATCTCAAGACTTGGTCCCATATGCCACTCTCCATCTATGGTAGATCGGCCATCTTTAAGATGGTCGCGCTCCCCCGTTCACTATATCAATTGCAGAATCACCCCTACCCGATTTCCCCCAGATGGTTCCGGCAGGTTAATGCTGCCTTGGGTCTGTTTTTGTGGGCCGGGGGAGTGGTACGAGTCGCCTTACGGACGTGCTTCCTTTCTACGTATTGTGGGGGGCTGGCGACTTCCGACATTTTGTCATACTACATGGCCTCACACTTGCTCGTTTTGAATGAATGGTGGTATGGGGATAGGGATGACCCAGCTTATGCTGTTGAGCGGCGATGTATGGGGGATCTCTCCCTACACACGATACTGTACTCTGCACCGCAACGCAATTCGTTACCATCAGCGACGAAGGTTGTTTTCCAAATTTGGCGGCAGGCCCTACGGAGGATTGGGTGGTGGAATACACTGGCGCCGGAGACCCCTCTATGGAACAATGGGCGTCTACCACAATTAGCTACTCTGTTGGGGTTCCGTGGATGGGATAGCATTGGTATCTCTACCCTGGGAGATGTAATGCGGGGGCCGGTCCTGAAGTCCTTTCAGGACCTACAAAAGGACTTTCATGTGCTGAGATCCCAATTCTATAAATATCTTCAGTTCCGGCACGCCCTCTCCCCTAGCCTGGAGGGCATGGAGTCACTGGCGGAGTTCAGTCCGATAGAAGCGAAGGTGTTTATGGGAGATCTTCAGGATCATAAGATCTCTAAGATTTACCAATCCCTGGTTACTCACTGTTCTCCTATGCTGCAGAAGCTTAGAGGGGCCTGGGAGGGAGACGTAGCCCCACTTGATGAGGAAGATTGGACGGAGGCCCTGGCCTCCCCGCAGGGGCGGCCATTGCAGTACGTCTGCGCCTTGTCCATTTTAAGTATCTTCATCTGGTTTACTTCACACAGGTTCGCTTGTGGAGGGCGGGCTTAGTGGCCTCCCCTGTGTGTCTCTGGTGCGAACAGGAGGAGGGCACTCTTATGCATACAGTTTGGCACTGTCTTTCCTTGGTACGATTCTGGAGGGGAGTTATGGCCTGCCTCTCCGAAGTGTTGGGTTGGGACCTTCCCCGCTCTCCGAAGCTGGTGCTCCTACATGTCATGGATGGGATTGGGGGTAATATATATAAACGCCATCTTATGTTGCTTGGGTTCACCCTGGCGAAGAGAGACATTGCTAGGGCATGGAAAGCACCGGCACCGCCCTCAGTGGCCGCATGGAAGAATGGTCTGGACTTTTGCATGGGTTTGGAGCTTCCCATTTTTACTGCAAGAGGGTGCCCGCATAAACATTTTAAAATTTGGAAGCAATGGGCGGACTATCGAGGTTTTGCTGCTGGAGCCGGTCTCTACAGCAGGGTCCTTCAATCTAGCTTAAGTTTTACCCTGTTGGTGCAAACTGTGGTTGACTGTGTATTCGTATGCTGCAATCATTTATTGTGGTGCATTTTCCATTTTAGTGCTGCTCCTGGGAGGTTGTTAGTGCGACGGGGGGGGGTGTTGGGTTTGGGTTCCCTTATGGTTTCTTTCATCTGTATTGCACTTCATTTTCTCCTTGATTTCATTATGGAAAAGTCAAAGTCATAATGTTGTACGTTTATTATGCAGAAGTCTCTGGGTTTCAGAGCACTGGTCTAAATGTGGTATTTGACGAATAAAATTTGTTTAAAAAAAAAAAAGCTTCAATATTATACTTGTGAATTCATAAGTGGATAATTCTTCCGCACACATTTATCCTGTACCAATGGTTCTTTAATAAACTTTGCCCAGGAAGATAATCAACCTTTATCATGTTAAAATGACAGGACTTGAACCACTTTTTAAAAAAAAATAAGTCTTTCTTTGTTTCTTTGTTTCTTTCATTGTTTCTTTGTTTCTTTCTTTCTTTCCATCTTTCCTTCTTTCAGAGGCTGACAGCCAGTGGCAGAACAATTGGCTTTCTTTTAGCTTTATGTTAGCCAATACCTATGGTAATCTGTGCTTTTATGAGACCAAAGAACATTTTTGCCTTTAGTCAGTGTTTGTTTTTTAGTTTGACGAATACCCAGCAGCTTCTTGAACAATAAAGGTTTGCAAAAACTATGACAAAGCAAGAATTGCCAAAAGGGTAGCGTACAATGCTAAACATATTGGTTTTGCCAGTGCTTGTTTTTACAGTTGGTCTGGTGGGATTTGGATTTATGGCCGCATGGAAAAGAGCATTATGAAACACCTTTATCACTTATGAGCAGATTTTTCTTTTTACTGTGGATATTCTTCTTATTCCATGGATGGTTCCCCTTTGTTATGTCTTTCTTCTTCCAGGAACAGGAAATGAGGGAAGGTGCTCAAGATCGTCTGTGATAAGTCGGAGTCTTATATACTGAATACAATGTTACTACTCTGTTAGCCTAATTAATGTGTTATCTTTCTCGATATTGTTTTCATTGTACCTTTTGTTTGGCTAAAGTGTTAATCTTCTAGCATTTTCAAATATGCAGTATATCATAATACACTGCTACAAATAAGATAAGCATTAGCAATGCCTATAGGTCTGGGCTTATCAGCATGCATTATTTCTTTTTTAAATTGCAAGCATATGCAATATGCAAAAAATATTGTCAAACTTCTAAACAAATTAAAAATAAACGAGTGGTTTAGCACGGGGGCATAGCTTGGTCAGTATGATTGGGTGGGGTGAGCTTCAATTTCCCAACAATCACGCTGGGACATCCTGTTAAAACACATTATATGAGAAGCAGGACATGGGGAGAGGGGATAATGGGGCAGGGGAAAGAGAAAGGAGTGCGGATTGTTAGGGGTACTTAAAACACAATATTTTTCAAACTAATGAACATTTTTAAGGCCTTCAAAACATAGATGAGAGTGTGTGTGTGTGTGTGTGTGTGTGTGTGTGTGTTTCTGTCAGAGTGGGCACATAAAAATTCCAGGTGAAATCCAACAGACACTTCACATTAACCGACTGAAAGCACGTGTACCCAACTATTTACTACAGAATGCATTTTTTAGGGGGGTGTAACACTCCAAACCCACCACCCTGGATCTACGCCCTTAGTTCAGCAGTTCAGGCACACAAGCACTAACACTGCAGTGTACTCCTTTTCAGGGGGTTGTGCATATGCGATTAGGCAAAATGTGGTCACTCACAGTACCAAACAGCCAATGGATGAAGAGAGCTAATCCATTACCCCATGATGTGCGCCATGGGGCTGAAGCAAAATTTGAATGGTACTTCAACAGATCAATGGGTGAAGAGGACTGAACAAAAGTTATGTATTTATATGTGTTGTGATTTTTTTTAAAACATGAGCAATGGCTATCTTTAGGACAGACCTAATAAGGATGCACAAAACACCGCAGGCACCGATGCTGTTTGTTCTCAAAGTTTTAGGTCACAAAAACCAAATAATTGAAATTTGCCAGAATAAATGCACACAAACGTGCAAGCTGTGTTTTTTATATGGGGTAATACGGAAAATGTCAATATTTATGACAAAAATTAAAAAATGGAAAGAAAATATCCATCAAAGCACACAGTACTGCTAGAAAAGATACATTTAATAAGGGATAGTTTATACAATGCTGCTCCTCAAAGAGCAATTCCATGGAAAACCAAAACATGTCAGATGCTTTGAGTATCCACTTTTATCTCCTACTTCTTAATCTTCAATGATAGCAGGAAAATTAGCACAATAATGATATCTTCTCATGAACCAAAGGAAATCTCCTATTTAGGTCACACATGAGACAGCGCATGTGCTGTCCCTTGCAAGACATTTTGTTTACTTACAGGGGGCTTAGAGCCCACCCATTGCTTACCACTGATTGGATTCATCATCACTCTCATTTCCTTGCTTCTCTTTGGTCAGCACATGCTCTTTTAACTTTGCACTGCATGTGTTTGTCCTCCTCTGGTGCATGGCCCAAGTACCAATTCCTCACCCAGTGTCCTTCCACTATTTGCGTTTTTGGAGTCACTTTTTTCTTTCAGTTGCAGCACTCCATAAGAGTACATGTGTTTGCAACCTGCCTCCCCACGTCCCATGTGATGTGAAACTTGCAATGCCTACTTTTTCATCATTCCCTTCCTTCTGTGGTATCGGAGGGGTTTGTACTTTCACGTATGCATTGACAGCAGGGCTTTCCCACTGTATTAAGCCACAGTGTGCCTGTCTCTCATGACAAAGCCACAGAAGAGCCATGTCACACAAAAAATTAAGGGGGAGGGTTTTTCACATCATGCACCAATTGACTCAGCGACAAAAAGTTATGTCACACATTCTTGGTGGGAACACAGGAAGTGAGATGTATTTCACTTTGGGGCCAGTTGGCACCACTGGCTCAATGACATGGAAGGGGGTAAAATGCTCTAGATTAAATATATGTTTATGTTTGTTTATGAGTTTTGTAGAGCGCATAGCTGCCCAGGGGCTTCTCAGCGCTACGGAGCAGGAGCGAGCATAATCCAGTGATTCAGCATGGGAATAGCCAAGTTTTCAGTTTTTTTCTGAAGGCCATCTCATCTGTGAGGAGTCTTAGCTATGTGGGCATGGAGTTCCAGAGTTTTGGTGCTAAATGCGTGAATGATCTTCCTCCCCATCTAGATCGCCTGATCCTAGTGGTTTTGGCCAAGCGTTCTGAAGAGGATCTTAGGGCTCTTTCTGGTGTAGAGGGTGTGATCAGGTCCCTTAGTAAAGTTGGCCCTTTTTCGTTTAGGGCTCTGTGTGCTATGCACAGAACTTTGAACTTAATTCTGGCCTGCACTGGCAGCCAGTGGAGTGTTTTCAGCGCGTTTTCCACTGATTCATGTCTGGGTATGTTTCTGAGTAGTCTGGCTGCCGCATTTTGTACCACCTGTAATCTATTCAGCACATATTTGGGTGACCCCAGGAAGAGAGAGTTCCCGTAGTCCAGGCACGAGACCACCAAAGCCTGTATCACAGATCTCTGGGCCTCTTCTGGAATGAGGTCCAGAATATTTCAGAGCATCCGCAAGATTCCGAAGCAGGTGGCTGCCAGTTTCTTGGCTTGGGTTTCCATGGTGAGGTTGTGGTCTAGCCACATTCCTAGGTTCTTTATGGAGTTCTTATGCACCGGTGGGTGTCCTAGTTCTTTTGGCCAGTTCATGGTGATTTGAGGTGGCAGTTTGTTGCGTAGGAACATGAGTTCTAAGTTGTCCCCATTTAGTTTAAGCCTGCTGTTTGTCATCCAGCTGGCTACCTTTTCCATGCAGGGCGACACTCAGTTAAACTTCTTACTGATACTGCTCACTTTACACCCAGACACTAATGCTTCCAGGCACAACAGGCCTATGTGATTGATTAAAATCATACATCAGATGAGTTAAAAAACAGGAAGTGAATAGACATCTGGGGGTAGCAGCTACAATTCAGAGGCAGCCTATGTGACCATGTAGTCATATCTATAATATGCCCTGCTGAAAACTGTCAGTCAGACGATTTTATGTACATGAGGAGGTCAAACACAAATATTAAACTGTGCATAAAGTTTCAGGAAGTGACATTTACACCAACTTATTTTAAATTTCAACACTAACTGGTCTTCTATCTACTGATATGTGTGTGTAGGCCAGTCGAGGAATGCTACGGCTAATAAAAATGAATCGTGCTGCCTTTGTTGTTTTATTTCAACAGCGCCTGTGCTTTTACATAAAACTAAATGACCAATAAAACAATACAGTTTTCCTTCAGGGCACGCTTGTTCATGTTCAGTTCACTGTACAACAGTCATTGGCAAAGACAATAGCTCTCCTCAATGAGAGAGCTATTGTCTTTGTCAATGTTTTTCTCCAAGTTGTACAGCAGCGAAGCTGCTGTGCAGCATGGCTGAAAGTTTTAATAAAAAGCTATAACTACCACATAGCACTTTTTTTTAAACCAAACTTTAAGTGCCATCACAGGATTTGCTGTGACTGCGAAGGCACAAGGATCTCTGCCAGGCTGGCAGAGATCTCTTAACATGGTGGTCAGTAGGAATGTCAGGATGCCAGGATGGCAGAGGAAAGACTTTCACCATCCTGATGGAAGGTGGGCCATCTGTCAAAGAGCAAATCAGGCCTTAAATCAGAATATAACTGCTTTGACCGGGTCCACATACTAGGTTCATCTGTCCTCTGGTGCATCGTGGTCAGCCGCAACTTGTGCCTAGATCCTGGTATACCACACCTACGTCGTGGCACATTTATAAATATCTCTGGTTCACCTTACTGGATTTGAATCATTTTGGTGTCATATTTCCTATTACATTTTTCTTGTTTTTTAGAAATTGGTGGTGGGATTTTTATTAGGTTGTGTTTTGAATTATAAATTGTTTTGGTACTGCCAAAGATTATGCACATTTCCCCAAATTAAGACTGTCTGCTTTGTGCCATAGCTGCCAGGGGTTGAGACAATATTTAAATTATTGAAACTGTGTGTTTAACCTGATGTTGGGACTTATTACTTGAGGTGGACTTAAAGCCACCCAATGAATAACCCATTTACTTACTAAAAGCTACTATAAATAACATATATATATAGATATAGATATTGATATATAGATATATATTGACTCAATTTTACGTACTAGTATCTGGGAATCGTTTGTAATTTCATGCAGATTTTTTATTAATGTTATTAATTTTGCCAGGTAGGTCGCTCCCCCGCCACACAGCTCCGCCTGTGTTGTCCTGCCCGCTGCTGCTGCTGGTAAGCTCGCCCCTCTGCTTGTTGCCTCGGTGCCCGTTTGCCTTCTGTTCCCCCTCGTTGCCCCCATTTTCTGTGCCCAATTTTGCTTTTGTTTCCCCTCGTTGCCCCCATTTTCTGTGTCCAGTTTTGCTTTCTGTACCCCTCGTTGCCCCCATTTCCTGTGTCCAGTTTTGCTTTCTGTACCCCTCGTTGCCCCCATTTCCTGTGTCCAGTTTTGCTTTCTGTACCCCTCGTTGCCTCTCTCCACTCCCGCCGCTGCGTCCCCTGCGGCCCCGCCCCCTGACTGCCCATTCGCTGCCCCGGCCTCCCGCCTCCCAGCTGCTCCTCCCTCCCACCTCTCCATATATGGCGGCCGCTGCGCGGTGAGGAGAGCGACCCTTGACCTTGCCAGGTAGGTCGCTCCCCGCCACACAGCTCCGCCTGTGTTGTCCTGCCCGCTGCTGCTGCTGGTAAGCTCGCCCCCTGCTTGTTGCCTCGGTGCCCGTTTGCCTTCTGTTCCCCTCGTTGCCCCCATTTTCTGTGCCCAATTTTGCTTTTTGTTTTCCCTCGCTGCCCCCATTTTCTGAGCCCAACTTTGCCTTCTGTTCCCCCTCATTGCCCCCATTTTCTGTGCCCAATTTTGCTTTTGTTACCCTCGTAGCCCCCATTTTCTGAGCCCAACTTTGCCTTCTGTTCCCCCTTGTTGCCCCCATTTTCTGTGCCCAATTTTGCTTTTGTTTCCCCTCATTGCCCCCATTTTCTGTGTCCAGTTTTGCTTTCTGTACCCCTCGTTGCCCCCATTTTCTGTGTCCAGTTTTGCTTTCTGTACCCCTCGTTGCCCCCATTTCCTGTGTCCAGTTTTGCTTTCTGTACCCCTCGTTGCCCCCATTTCTTGTGTCCAGTTTTGCTTTCTGTACCCCTCGTTGCCCCCATTTCCTGTGTCCAGTTTTGCTTTCTGTACCCCTCGTTGCCTCTCTCCACTCCCGCCGCTGCGTCCCCGCCCCCCTGACTGCCCATTCGCTGCCCCTGCCTCCCGCCTCCCAGCTGCTCCTCCCTCCCACCTCCCCATATATGGCGGCCGCTGCGCGTGTGGAGAGCGACCCTTGACCTTGCCAGGTAGGTCGCTCCCCCGCCACACAGCTCCGCCTGTGTTGTCCTGCCCGCTGCTGCTGCTGGTAAGCTCGCCCCTCTGCTTGTTGCCTCAGTGCCCGCTTGCCTTCTGTTCCCCTCGTTGCCCCATTTTCTGTGCCCAATTTTGCTTTTTGTTTCCCTCGCTGCCCCCATTTTCTGAGCCCAACTTTGCCTTCTGTTCCCCCTCGTTGCCCCCATTTTCTGTGCCCAATTTTGCTTTTGTTTCCCTCGTAGCCCCCATTTTCTGAGCCCAACTTTGCCTTCTGTTCCCCCTCCTTGCCCCCATTTTCTGTGCCCAATTTTGCTTTTGTTTCCCCTCGTTGCCCCCATTTTCTGTGTCCAGTTTTGCTTTCTGTACCCCTCGTTGCCCCCATTTTCTGTGTCCAGTTTTGCTTTCTGTACCCCTCGTTGCCCCCATTTCCTGTGTCCAGTTTTGCTTTCTGTACCCCTCGTTGCCCCATTTCCTGTGTCCAGTTTTGCTTTCTGTACCCCTCGTTGCCCCCATTTCCTGTGTCCAGTTTTGCTTTCTGTACCCCTTGTTGCCTCTCTCCACTCCCGCCGCTGCGTCCCCTGCGTCCCCGCCCCCCTGACTGCCCATTCGCTGCCCCTGCCTCCCGCCTCCCAGCTGCTCCTCCCTCCCACCTCCCCATATATGGCGGCCGCTGCGCGGTGAGGAGAGCAACCCTTGACCTTGCCAGGTAGGTCGCTCCCCCGCCACACAGCTCCGCCTGTGTTGTCCTGCCCGCTGCTGCTGCTGGTAAGCTCGCCCCCTGCTTGTTGCCTCGGTGCCCGTTTGCCTTCTGTTCCCCTCGTTGTCCCCATTTTCTGTGCCCAATTTTGCTTTTTGTTTCCTCGCTGCCCCCATTTTCTGAGCCCAACTTTGCCTTCTGTTCCCCCTCGTTGCCCCCATTTTCTGTGCCCAATTTTGCTTTTGTTTCCCCTCGTAGCCCCCATTTTCTGAGCCCAACTTTGCCTTCTGTTCCCCCTCGTTGCCCCCATTTTCTGTGCCCAATTTTGCTTTTGTTTCCCCTCGTTGCCCCCATTTTCTGTGTCCAGTTTTGCTTTCTGTACCCCTCGTTGCCCCCATTTTCTGTGTCCAGTTTTGCTTTCTGTACCCTCGTTGCCCCCATTTCCTGTGTCCAGTTTTGATTTCTGTACCCTCGTTGTCCCCATTTCCTGTGTCCAGTTTTGCTTTCTGTACCCTCGTTGCCCCCATTTCCTGTGTCCAGTTTTGCTTTCTGTACCCTCGTTGCCTCTCTCCACTCCCGCCGCTGCGTCCCTGCGGCCCCGCCCCTGACTGCCCATTCGCTGCCCCTGCCTCCCGCCTCCAAGCTGCTCCTCCCTCCCACCTCCCCATATATGGCGGCCGCTGCGCGGTGAGGAGAGCGACCCTTGACCTTGCCAGGTAGGTCGCTCCCCCGCCACACAGCTCCGCCTGTGTTGTCCTGCCCGCTGCTGCTGCTGGTAAGCTCGCCCCTCTGCTTGTTGCCTCGGTGCCCGTTTGCCTTCTGTTCCCCTCGTTGCCCCCATTTTCTGTGCCCAATTTTGCTTTTTGTTTCCCCTCGCTGCCCCCATTTTCTGAGCCCAACTTTGCCTTCTGTTCCCCCTCGTTGCCCCCATTTTCTGTGCCCAATTTTGCTTTTGTTTCCCCTCGTAGCCCCCATTTTCTGAGCCCAACTTTGCCTTCTGTTCCCCCTCCTTGCCCCCATTTTCTGTGCCCAATTTTGCTTTTGTTTCCCCTCGTTGCCCCCATTTTCTGTGTCCAGTTTTGCTTTCTGTACCCCTCGTTGCCCCCATTTTCTGTGTCCAGTTTTGCTTTCTGTACCCTCGTTGCCCCCATTTCCTGTGTCCAGTTTTGCTTTTTGTACCCCTCGTTGCCCCCATTTCCTGTGTCCAGTTTTGCTTTCTGTACCCTCGTTGCCCCCATTTTCTGTGTCCAGTTTTGCTTTCTGTACCCCTCGTTGCCTCTCTCCACTCCCCGCCGCTGCGTCCCCTGCGGCCCCGCCCCTGACTGCCCATTCGCTGCCCCTGCCTCCCGCCTCCCAGCTGCTCCTCCCTCCCACCTCCCCATATATGGCGGCCGCTGCGCGGCCGTAGCCGCTGGCGCGCCAAGGGCGCGCCTAAGGCAAGCTCCGTCTGCGCCCGTCCGCGCCTGGACCGCGCCCAGCGCCAGAACCCCTGGGCCGTGCGCCCCCCGCTCCAGCCTCGAGGACCGACGCCGATACAATGCCACCACACTCCACGCTCTCAACCCCGGACGGACACACAACTGCTTCAAGGCCGCCCCGAAACGCACCCATGGTCCCTTCACCTGCCGGAACTGCAGCTACACCAGCCTCAGAGCCACCGAAGCGCCCGCCAAGAAGTACCTCAACCACCTCCGATGCATCCTACTGAACACCCGCTCCGCACACAAACACGCCGTCGAGCTCTGGGACCTGCTCGACACATCATCACCAGACGTCGCCTTCCTGACAGAGACCTGGATGAACGACTCCTCCGCACCCGACATCGCCATAGCCATCCCTGACGGCTATAAGATCACCCGTAGAGACCGCATCAACGCAGTAGGAGGAGGAATCGCCATCATCCACAAGAACACCATCAGGGTCTCGACCAGCACCGACGACACTCTCAGCACCGCCGAACACATGCACTTCCAGATCCACACGGACACCAACACCACCCTTAGAGGCACCCTTGTCTACAGACCCCCTGGGCCCCGACCCCAGTTCAGCGACACCATCGCCGACTTCATCAGCACGCACGCCCTGACCTCTACCGACTACATCCTCCTCGGAGACCTGAACTTTCACCTGGAGAACAACAACGACAGCAACTCCACCACCCTGATCGACAACCTCGCCAACCTCGGACTGAGACAGCTTGTCACAACACCGACCCATTCCGCCGGCCACACGCTTGACCCCATCTTCTCCTCAAGCTCCCACGTCTCCTTCAGCCACACCACGGAACTCCTCTGGACCGACCACCGCTGCATCCATTTCACCTTCCAGAAACCCACCACACACCACCGCACCCAACAGATCCCACGCCGCTGCTGGAGCAAAGTCACCGAAGACCAACTACGGGCAAACCTCGCTCTCAGCCCTCCCTCCGACCCATCCAACACCGACGACGCTGCCTGCAACCTCAGACGATGGATAGACGACTGTGCCAACACACTCGCCCCCTCACCTACAGTGACACCACCAAAATAGCCAGCTGGTTCACCTCGGAACTCCTAGCTTCCAAGCGTACCTGCCGGAAACTAGAGAAGAAATGGCACAGTGATAAGACACCGGACAGCCACGCAGCCCACAAAGACGCCATCCGTAACCACCACCACCTCATCAAGTCCGCCAAGAGAATCTCCTTCAAAGACCGCCTCGACAACAACACACACAACAGCAAGGAGCTCTTCAACATCGTGAAGGAACTCTCCAACCCCAGCTCCAACACCAACGACATCCCGCCGTCGCAAGCCCTGTGCGACTCCCTCGCCACCTTCTTCCACCGCAAGATCGCCGACATCCACGACAGCTTCAACACCCAGACAGCCCCAACTAAGATCGATGCACCAGACCCGCCGCACACCATCGACCATGACCCCCTGCCAGCCTGGGCCAGCGTGAACATCGATGACACCATCAAGACCATGAGCACAATACACTCCGGCTCCCCGTCAGACCCTTTCCTGCACCACATCTTCAACAAAGCCAGCATCTCCATCGCACCCCACCTGTGCAACGTTATCAATCTCTCCTTCGAGACCGCGACCTTCCCAGAGAGCTGGAAACACGCAGAGATCAACGCCCTACTCAAAAAACCCAAGGCGGAACCGAGAGACCTCAAGAACTTCCGGCCCATCTCCCTGCTTCCGTTCCCAGCCAAGGTCATCGAGAAGATCGTCAACAAACAGCTAACCCGATACCTCGAAGAAAACAGCATCATGGACCCATCCCAATCAGGGTTCCGCAGCAACCACAGCACTGAGACTGCCCTCATCGCCGCCACCGACGACATCAGGATCCTGCTGGACAACGGTGAGACCGCAGCCCTCATCCTGCTGGACCTCTCCGCCGCCTTCGACACTGTCTGCCACCGCACTCTATGCGCACGCCTCCACGACGCAGGGATCCGAGACAAGGCCCTGGAATGGGCCACCTCCTTCCTCGCCGGCAGAACCCAGAGAGTCCGCCTCCCACCATTCCGATCCGAAGCCTCCGAGATCATCTGCGGCGTACCCCAGGGATCGTCCCTCAGCCCAACACTGTTCAACATCTACATGGCCCCGCTCGCACGCATCGCCAGACAGCACGACCTCAACATAATCTCCTACGCCGATGACACTCAACTGATCCTCTCCCTCACCAAGGACCCCCTCGCCGCCAAATCCAACCTCCATGAAGGAATGAAGGCCGTCGCCGATTGGATGAAGATCAGCCGACTAAAGCTGAACACGGACAAGACAGAGGTCCTCATCTTCGGCTCCAACCCCTCAGCCTGGGACAACTCCTGGTGGCCAACGACACTGGGAGCAGCCCCGACACCCACCGACCACGCACGCAACCTGGGAGTCATCCTCGACTCAACGCTCTCCATGGCCAAGCAAGTCAACGCAGTCTCCTCCTCCTGCTTCAACACCCTCCGCATGCTTCGCAAGATCTACAGGTGGATCCCGACAGATACAAGAAGAACAGTCACCCAGGCCCTCGTCAGTAGCAGACTTGACTATGGGAACGCCCTCTACGCGGGAGCCCCGGCCAAGCTCATCAAGCGACTTCAACGCATACAAAACGCCTCCGCACGCCTGATCCTCGATGTACCACGCCACAGCCACATCACCCCCACCTGAGGAACCTGCACTGGCTCCCCGTCGACAGGAGAATCTCCTTCAAACTCCTCATCCACGCACACAAGGCACTCCACAAGACTGGCCCAGCCTACCTCAACAGAAGACTCTTCTTCTACGTCCCCAACCGCCAGCTCCGCTCCGCCGACCTCTCCTCGCCACCGTCCCTCGCATTCGAAGAACAACCACCGGCGGCAGATCCTTCTCCCACCTCGCCACCAAGACCTGGAACACCCTTCCACTAAGCCTACGACAGACCCAAGACCTGCTGACCTTCAGGAGGCTACTCAAGACCTGGTTGTTCGACCAGTAGCAGCACCCCCCCCTTTTTTTCTCCCCAGCGCCTTGAGACCCTCGCGGGTAAGTAGTGCGCTCTACAAATTCTGTGATTGATTGATTGATTGAATTACACTATTAAATAACTAATAATTAATAATTTTTTGAGTGCCGGATTTTGTCCTGAAAATACCCTACGCACACTAAAGCGTTGAAAGGGTCAAAGCGCATTCAACAGCACCAGTAAGAGGAGGGGCAGAACAGCTTAACAAGCAATTAATTTTGAAGGAGAAAATAATCAAAAGCCATCTAAAGCTAACATCTCATTGACCTCCCCTATTGCAGCACGAGTAATGAGAAGGCCACATACATAAGCATGAATCGAAACCAAGGCCCTCATTTACAAGCCCATTCCGCCGCCGGTGCGTCACATTTTTGAAGCACCGGCTGTGCAATGGGATTGCCCATATTTACAAGGCCACGCAAAGTCACCTTGCGTGACTTTTCATTGCCTTGTAAATATAGGCCCCTTTCACACATTACTCTGTGTGAAAGGGGCATTCCATGGATGTTGCTGTAGGTGTTCCCACGCAACATCCATGGAACCTGACACATTCCCAGATTTACACCATTTTGTAAAGCTGGGAATGCGTCCGAATCTTACGGCTCCCCGCAATGAGGTGAAATACTTTTATTTCACCTCGTTTTTTTCCTCTTTCTATGTGTGCTGCATTCTGCTGCACACATAGAAAGAGGTAAATGCCAACATTGATTGTTTTTGTGCAGGAAGGTGTCCCCTCCTGCACAAAACCAATCATCCCCGCAGCGCAGGCACCCTTGTAGGTGCGGCCCGTGCAGGTTAGAGCGGTGGGGCGGGGGTGAGTCGAGATACGACGACGAGGGAAACTTTAAAAAAAAAAAGAAAACCATTGTTTTTTGGTTTTTTTAAGTTTCCCTCGTTGTCGTATGTCGACTCCCCCCCCTCCGCCACTCCGTCCCCCCACCCCACCGCTCTTACCTGCATGGGCCGTGCCTACAAGGGTGCCTGCCCTGTGGGGATGATTGGCAACCAATTGTGCACCAGCGCAGGGAAAGCATACAGATGCATCGTATTGTTGTTAATACGACGCCTGCTTGTGATGGAGCAAGAACTCAGAGTGAGACTTGCTCGTAAGCAATCCTCTCACAGTATTAATTTATTAAATTTGTAATGTCTCTACTAATAAATGCACACATGAACACTATACAAGTGAAGCTTGCCTATGTGTTTAAGCTAATAAGTAACGCTTGTCTAATCCAAAATGGCCGCTAAAGCGCGGGAATTCCAGTGCGCATGTGTCAACCATATCACGTGGTATGACGTCTTTTCTTTGCTTGGAGGGAAAACTTTGCTTCTGCGCAGTGTGTATTAAAATGGCTGCTTAATGTTCTCACGTGCTAAAGCTTGCGCAGTTGCTGCAATTAAAACTGTGGTATTCTAATGCTACTAATGCGGGATAGATTTATAATTAAATGGGAATAGAGTAGAAATAGGGGGTATACAGTGAAGACATTTATTTGTGATTTTAATGTTTTCTTCTTTGACTTTTTATTAGTTCGTAAAATGGGGCCTTGGTTAACGGAAAGGCAGCTTGAAGCTAATGAGAAGTACGCATGCGCCCTGGAAAACAAGGCACGGCGATGAAGTCAACTTGGACGTCATCCAAGGCTGTGACCTGGTGGCCAACTCAACTATATCCGCGATGTTCTTGCAAAATGCAACAATTTATATAAACAATGTATTAAACTTTGTCGTGAGACGGGTGGGAAATAAAGCAAATGTATTAATTGTGAGGGGCGGTATTTTCAAACAATGGGCTTAAAGAAATTGAACTAAATTGACATGGTGGAGGATCAACCCCCCTGTCCCCATCCAATCAGAAGTAGTGGGCCCATAATTTTGAAACATTAATGGGAGGTATATGGGCATAGAAGGGTGTAATAGATATAGAAATAGCTAATTAGTTAGTTCGAGATCAGGCTTTGGTGCTCGACGAGCTGATCGATTGCAGACTGAACCGCTGTCCAGAGAGGTCCTGAGGTGGGGGCGGCGGATTCCATTAGAAGGAAGACACAGAAGATATCGAGGAGAAGCGAAGTGTCAGAGAGGGAACGACGCAGGCGTCGTTGATAGAGAGATCACCTGTCCTGTCTTGAACCTGGTCCAGAGGTCTTTGGTCTTCATCCTTCTTGGGACCTATCTTTCCAACTCCTTGGCCAAGGGGTTTGGTTCTCGCACCTTTAGGTAAATATAAATGCAACCTTTAGCTGTGCTGCTGTCTCTATCTTCTACTTTCTGAGGGACCGTCATTGATCGATAATTGATTATCAGTATGCTTCATCCTTGATATACGATTAAGTATTATGCGGTTTTGTAATTTACTCTGCTAAATCTTTAGATAAACATTTTAAAACTTCCTGACTCAGTGATTATTTCAGGATTATGAATTGTATTGAATGTCACTCATTTTAAACTTCCCAATTATCAAAGAGTCCATTGGTAAGTCATTACTCTTCAATCAGAAAAGTAATTGGTAGCAGGGATATTGATAAAGAGTACAACTGACCCACCAGCGGAAATTGCTAGCGTAGTGTGAATGAATGGGCCCAGGTGAGTATTCGGTGTATGAATGCTTGTTGCTAGTAACCCGCTGGATCACTTGTGCTTTTAAAATGACGCAGCTCGGCGCAGCAAAATGGCTTGCCGCGCTGTGTCATTTTGTTGTAAATAGGTGCCCAAGCATGTATATATTTCTGTCATTTTCAGAACTGGGTCTGAGTTAAAAATAAAACTATATGCAGATATTAAACATGAATAATAAATGATATACTACTTATGCAAAAGTACACTGTTCTCTTTAAATGCACAAGGTAAATGGTTATTTTTTTACAATGATTTATATGTAGCTTTTTTTAACAAAAATATGAAAAGTAGAAAATGCTTACTATATGAAAAACTGTGAGAACATAAAGCACGGCAAATTACCTTACTTTTCATTGTATAACTGCAATAAAATAATTATGACCAGAGGCAGCGGGGTGTTTCCTTGGCCTTACATATTTCAAGAAGAAGCCAGCGCATCTTTAAAACTCACTGGTGGCAGTGGAGTGTTCTCCTGGTCTCACACGCTTCAAGAGGAATACTGCGTGTCTCGGATCCCCGTGCTTGGCGAGCAGTGAGTGAGGTTTTCTGCAACACTGTCTAGCCGACACCAGTGTCTTTGCAGCCACGGTTGCTTGGCGGAGAGGTTTGTGTGCGAGGTGGCGTGTTGTGTGGCTGGCAAAAGGTGGAGGCATAAAGGATATCACACACAGAAATCTTCTTCCTTTGCCTGCCATTTCTTGAAATTTTCATTATCCTGGAAGAACAGTGGTGAGTAACCTTTTATCACTTCCTTCCTTTGTGCTCAAACAAAGGCATCAAAACAAATTGGATTAGACTAAAGTTAACCCATGGATACGAAAGAAAATACCCAATTGCAGTCACTCTTACTCATTTATCTATTGGAAAGTCCATGCAGTCTCAAGTATGTGGGAATAACGACTAGTAAAGCGAAAATCAAGATGCAGGAAACAAGTCAAACATTTACAGGAAAGTACTTGCGCCAAAACGTATTTCCCACTTTAAAGAACTCCAACATAAATGGGAGGATTATTGCTGGACCACCATTGAAAAATTGGAAGAGAGGTCAGCTGCCCATATCAAATGTCATTACTCATGTATGTCCTAATGAAAGAAAATATGAAAGGAGGTTTCATTGGTATGCTCAGTCAAAAAGGGTATTTAATGTGCTCAAAGAGATGTTTATTCAAGCTCAAATTTGGTGCCACCCCGACACATTTAAGAAGTTCATGTTTTCTTAAAAGAACAATCGGGGCTGTTTTACTGCAAGCGCAGGAAAGTGACAGACGAGAACATTCTGCCTTTTATCTGTGACTTGTTTTGTCAGTATCAGTAAAGGGATTTAACTATTCACTTCTAGAAAGAAAGGTATAAGCCAGGAAGATAGTTGGTATCATAGTACGCGCACAACAACGTAACACTCACTCCCCCCATTTCTGATACCTTCCCGCACCCACTGGGCCTAAGAACTTTCCGAATCAGGTTATGTTGTCCAAGGCGTAGACTTTTATTCACATCAAATCAGATAATTCACCACAAACCACTACGAGAGTAAGGTATTCTACTTGGATATATATCATTATACACAGCATCAGACTTTAGCGACATCCACATGTTAAAGGCAGTAAGGAAATTAGGCACGACATTACACTTCAATCAATCAATCAATCAATCAATCAATCAGGTTTATAGCGCTACTCACCCGTGAGGGTCTCAAGGCGCCGGGGGAGGTGGGGGGGCGGCGGCTCCGGGTCAGTCGAAGAGCCAGGTCTTGAGGTTCTTCCTGAACGTGTGCACTTGAACTTCAGCTTGTCCGTACACATGTACTTGAATTTGGCCGACTCGGCCGACCCACTCACCTGCGCGCATTGTGCCAGCAGGCCCCAACGCGCTACAGCAAACAGTTGCATTACTTGAAATCCAGGGCACCGCATAGCGCACCGTCCCACCGGGGTACCTGAACACAGGCTGCCTCCCCAAGACTCTACTCAGTCCATAAGTTGCGGGTTAGGGCAGTAGAGTCCAGGACCACCAGCAGGTCAGTCCCCTCCCCGCCTACCCTCGGCAGTAGAGTCCAGGACTACCAGCAGGTCAGTCCTTTCCCCGCCTACCCTCTGCACACTTCCATCCTACCCCCTCCTGGGGTCCATCCAGTCGCTGAACCTCCATTGCTGTGCATGCCCCTTTTGCTGTTATCTGTCAGCGCTCCGCCTTGCTCTTCTGCCGGGTGGGTGGGTGGTTTACGACGTTCCTGCGGCTCCTCTGGGGCCAAGAAGACAAAGAAGACGAGACCCCGGGGACGCTGCCTTAAATAACATCATGGTAAGTTTCGGTTTCTATACGTATACTAAGTACGTCACCAGCGTTACCCCTCCACAACCAGCTCACCGGAGGAGGCTCGGTTCCGTGGCGCGACTAAGGGCGCCCCTCCCCTAGGCGCGGGGGGCGCCTACTCAAATGGAGACATTTATTGATGGGTACTCAGTAAACATTTGAAATCTATATTGTACAATGGGAATTACAATGTCTAATACATCTTCACTATAAAAACAATCATCAAGCACATTTAGCATTTTTCTGTGCACAGTGTGATCTCACTATAACCTATGTGACTGACTGCCAAGCTCGGCCGAAGGGGATGGATCTGCTGCAAGTCCTACTCCTTCCACCCACTCACCGATTATAGGTCAAAAAGGAGTCACCACTTCTAAAGGAGTTGCTAGGAGAATAAGAGGAAGGGAATGAGACCCCGGAACCATTTCTGATAATCAGCTGGTTCAGATGCAGAGTTTTCACATACATGGTCTTCTATGTCTGGGGTAGCAATATGAGGGGTCACAGGATCTTTGGGCACAGGGTCTTGGAAGTCAGGGATGGCACAGTGGGGAAAGGGAACATAGGAGTATGAACAGGTACGGATGATTGAGATAAAAAATAAATGGCAAACAGAATAGCAGAACTTGCCAAACTCTTGGACAGATGTAGCTTTGATGAGCCCTCATATCAACTGGGTACTGGCGAAGAATCCAGAGGATGCTGATGGAGCAAGGATTCAAAGAAAAGAAACTTGCTCAAATTTAATCTCTCGTTAACATGTACTAATAAGTAGAAATAGAAATTCAAAAGAAAAATTAATATGTACACGACATTCATACACGGGGAGAAAAGCTTTCTGCTTGCTTAAATAACAAAGAATAATCTGCTACGTAACTGAAATCCCGCTTGAAACCGAAATTTGCTTTGCGCATGTGCGAACCCCTCTTGTGAAAATAACCACGTGATTAACCCATGTGAGAGGAAAACTCTCACACATGTGCAAAGAGTTGCTAACTGTAGGTCTTGAAGTACTGCATGCTTGGCATATGCTTGCCTGGATTTAAAGGAGGTTTTTTCGCTATTAACGCTTTGCTTAACAAAGAAGAAAATAACATGGGATAGAGTAGAAGGGGGAGGTAAACAGTGATAATAACATATTCAAGAGATTAACATCTGTTTTTGATTCTTTCGTCAATAGTGCGCATTTGGGCCTGATATGCTAAGTTGAAAGAAAGATGGCGGGTGAGACGTAACGCAAGCTGAGTCTGCGCACTGAAGTTCGAAGTGACCTGGTGGCCGGAACATGGGCCTGCAGCCAATAAGCGAGGACGGAGCCCTGAGAAAATTATTCAACTGAAGAAATATATCAAAATTGTATCTATTTGCTTTGTGAGATGCATGGGAAAAGGAAATAACATAAAAACTGAATAAATTAAGTGGGAAGGGTTTACTGAACAAAGAATTAGTTAAGAACTTGAGGATGACCACATGAGGTGATGACAACTCCCCTGCCCCGGCCCAATCCTAGTTTAGGATTCACAGACATTTGCAACCTTTGAGGGTGGGGCATGCAAAATTAAAGGGTATAATTTGAAGGGATTTACAATTAGATTTTTTGAGCTGCTGCTACTGAAGGGAGAGCTGCTGGAACGAGAGCTAGAGAGAGAGAGGCGTTGAGATGCGGAGAGCTGCAGAAGAGAGATAGAGAGAGAGACCTGCTGGAGAAGAACAGACTGAGAAAATTCAATACTGAAAGACAGCTTGATTAGATTGAAGATTTGCGGAAGAATACCGAGGAGGGAGAGAGTGTGAGAGAGGAAATCGCTCCGGTGCGTCGGGTTCTAGAGAAGTGTAGTAAGTATAATCCTATCCTGCACCTATCTTATAGTCTTTGTATCCTGACTCTTGCTCAGGTGACCTCTACCAATCCTTTTGGCCAGGGGTTGGGTTTCCCATTTCACCTATTGGTAACTATCATTTCATCTTGAAAGTTGCATTTCTTTTATGAAAGTATGAATTATTGTGTCTTTTGTCTATTCATCTTTCGCTCCTAAAATATTGAAGTTGTTGAAAGCGTCTGTATTTTGAATGTAATTGATAAATTAACTTTCTCTCCCATGAAAGTTGATGGAGTTTGCACTGTGAATCTATGTAAATGAGCGTTCATTCTGAGTGAATTATTAGATAAAATATTTGAATCTTACTTGGAGTTTGTGATTATTTTTATTAAAAGTTATAAATTGTTTAATGAAATTGTTAATAATCACCATCACCTACTCGGCTAATGGTCCATTGACCAAAGGAAGAGTGTTGATCTGTGAAAATTAATTAGGATAGACTAATTCAGATCGAAGAAAATAAAACTTGACCCCCAGCGAAACAGTCAGGAAATTGTATTGTGCATTTGGGCCCATTGTATGTGATACGTAGATGAGTGAAAAGTTTATCCTGGCCTTTCGTAAGGGTGAAGGCAGATGCAACAGCAGGAATTACAGACAACATATTCAGAAAAAGAGGCAAAGTATCTCAAACTCACAAACTTGAGGGAACTGAAAGAGAGACAAAGCAGTAAAGTGAGGGGTCCAGAAAGCTGGGTGGGAGAATTAAGGGGGATAGAAGAGAAGCCATGCACTAACCAAATCTTTGCCAGGCACCTTTCTGCAGGGTTAAAGGATTCTAATACTCCAGCTGCCTCTGTCAATCCAGAAATGCAAGCCCAACCAGAAGTGAATATCTTTAACCTGGTTTTCAGTCTAGTCTATTTTCCTTAGCCTTCATTGTCCTGTTCTGGAAAATCTATAACTCCTTATCCATGCATATGTGTGTGGATCGGAAAGGGGAATGTGATGCAGCCTGATATCTCCCTTGCAATAAATGTTTCTGACCCTGACTCTTGACAAAGGCCCAATGAATGTTGTGGGTGATGATGTAGCTCGTCACTACCCAGAGTCATCACTTATGTGTGTATTAGCTTATAATTTCTTCTCTTTGTGTGGTTGGAATTGTTCAATTCTTTATTAGAAAATATTAAAGAGGCTCACGAACATTTAGAGTAATAATCAAAATATATTTTGATTCTGGCCTTAAGTCTTGTTCTTCGATCTTTTTGTGGTCTACAGTGCATCATGACATTCAAGAATAGGTTATCTGTTTTGCCACTTGTTCTCAAGATAAATCATTACATCCCATGCCCTTTGGATATTTGAAGCCTTTACAAATGGCTTTTTAGTTAGGGTATACATTCCCTACTGATTTCATCATGGACCTCCCGTCTTCATAAGGGTTTTGAGCCACAATTGTTACAGTTGATATGTTTTTCTAAGATGGCTCATGTTTTCCTTTTGATTCTGCTATCTACTGCTCAGGAAATGGACCAAATGTGTTTTGACAGACATTTTTTGTATTCGTAGTCTACCACGCACAATATTTTTGACAGAGGAATTGAGGATCTTTCCCGCTTTTGAAGGTCATCTTCATGAGGCTCTTAGAATTAAACAAACTTTCTTTTTTGTTTACTGCCCTCCATCCAATGGGAAAATAGAATTAACTATTATAAGATATGCATTAGTATCTCTGATGTTATGAATGTAATGCCATACAAGATGACTATAAATACAACAAAATATTGCCTCTAGTAAAATCACTTTTTATAATTTACAAGATATCAATTTTAGGTTCATATGACTATGTTTTAGCAAATCAAAACCAACTACAATAGAACAAATCAAAATAGAGTTTTCCCAAAATTGTACATAAACATCTTGTAGTTCTTTCAAAACAATATAATGCACAATCATTAAAATTCGTAATATATACAATAAATATTATTCCACTAGTGTATACAGACAATAAGGAAGGAGTCACAAAGACTATGAAAGAAAACACAATACATTTCCTCACAGTATAGATATACATAAAAGACTAAACATATAACAAAAAGATTTATAGCAACTGTG
This sequence comes from Calotriton arnoldi, assembly GCA_963921515.1. Taxonomy (NCBI): domain Eukaryota; kingdom Metazoa; phylum Chordata; class Amphibia; order Caudata; family Salamandridae; genus Calotriton; species Calotriton arnoldi. The sequence goes on from CAWUFW010007819.1 coordinate 82,233, forward strand.
AATAAAATCCACATGTTAATTTACAAAAATTACATGAAACAGCCATAGATAACTGGAGGTCTGTCCCTTTAAAGATGTATTTCAGGACCATCATCAGAACATACATAAACTACTAATAAATCACTCCTGAAAGTTTAAAAGATAATATATAAAACAGAATTAAATGCAGAACCCTTTTTGCATCATTTAGTAATATCAAAGCAAACATCACAGTGGCATCATTAAATGCATACTTTCTGGAAATTTCAAGGTGAACCAACCGATTATGATTCTTCTTCTATGACATCACCTGTAAATGGAAATGCCCTGATTCAAACTGCTAGGCAGCTTCATCTTTAAATTTTTAATTTTGCTAAAGTTTTTGACTTTTAACATTAACATTTGTTTAGCCATTTTTAATGAATATATACAGATATACTTATACATCAAATACATTGAAAAGTAAGTGGATTAACGGAAGTAAACGTTTTTATGTGCAGTGTCGAAAGAATTAACAGGAAAGATTTTGCCTATCCCTCCAAAACAGATTTTCAAATGTGTAACAGCACTATTTTGAAAAAGGCCTTTTGAGAAAGGATGGCTCTGTGGCAGAAGATTTCATAAGTTAATTTCAAATGAATGTGCATGTGTAAATATATGTATGGGATTCTTAGAATCTGAACCTAGCTACACAACAGCAGAAAACTGTGCAAAGAAATATGCAGGAGCTAGGCATAAGCCCAACTCATTCAAATGCAAATCAGAAGTGGTGAGATGCACACCATTGTACTCCGTTATTGTCTGTACTCCAAGCTTAATGTACTCCGTAATTTAAACACTATGTTGGCGTGCACACTTGCTCCGCGCTCCGCCCAATTGCGCTAAGTCCAACTCATGCCTGTTCATCTGCTCGATGGATTTTATGAAATACTGAGGCCCACATTTAAACATTGGAGCACATTACCCCTAACATCTACAGAAGGTTTACATTGCAAGGAGTTGAACCTGAGAGGAATGTATGCACAGGAGGGTTTTTTAGCTATTCTTGAGTGCTTGCCGCTGGAAGCGCAGGCTATGACGTTACACTGCGTTTGTGACTTAGGATGTAACTGTAGGGCCAAGTGTTCCTGGTGAGCCACACTGTGCTGTAATGTGCCAATCTGCACCAATGCAGATATACATGTGCATCTATAACTATGCATGCATGTTCCTGCTCAGTGCTGTCAAACACATCTACACCTAGAATGCCCAGTGGTGGGCGTGTCTGCTTGGCTTGTGTATTCACAACAGGTTTGTGTGCAGGGCCGGACTGGGAACCCAAAGTAGCCCTGACAATTTGGTTGGACCGGCCCCCAAAGACCGGCCCCCCACCCCGGGGTTTGGGGGGGCTGCAAGCGTGAAGCACTGCTGCTTAACAAAATCGGCCCCCAGAACTGCTACTTTTGTTACTGGAGCCCGATATTGCAGCATGGCTGCAAAACCGGCCTCCAGGAACAAAACTGGCCCCCACCGCTCCAAAACCGGCCCACACCCTTCCAGCCTCCCAGGCAAACGCCCAATGCCCGCTACTGCCAGTCCGGCCCTGTTTGTTAGCATCAAGTCATACCTTGTCGGTGTAAAGGTTTGCTGCTCACTAGTGCTTTGTCAATTGCTAATGATTTTCAATTATTTTAGAACCTCGTCATTGGAAGTGTTCACCTTATTACAACCCTTCATCTCAGCCGATCTTCCCCTCTAACCAAATAACAGCTTCATCTTACACTACACCTTTGTCTTCTGGCCAGCATAAGGACATTAGGAATGAGGAAATGTATGTGATCTAGTGGGAAAAAGTGTCTGGTAGAGGAACCAAGCCCCTATCCATTGTTTCTAAGCAAACAAGGCGCTAAACCGGTTTAACAACATTTTAAGCTGTCTCAAAGAGGGAAGTCATGTGATCATCACTGTATGGATAACAGTGTGATGTAAAAGCAGAAACATTGTTTTTTGTACTGTTTTGCAGCAAACGAGGACAAGAAAAGCAGGTATGCAATAGTTATACTTAGGTCTGACAGTGTAACGGGTATACGTGGTAAATGACATGTTGCACTTTAAATGTTATTAGTAAGCGATAGTCAGCAACGCAAATGTCACTTGCTCATTATAGGACACTCAATGAATTTAAGGACAAAAGGCATCAATCTTACGAGTAGGGAAGTAGCCAAAAGGCGTGTGGAAGGTTTGTTTTACACATATTGCAGACTTGAAGTAAAAGGCCTCTTAAAGAGACAGGACACATGATTATTATCTGTACTATCTGTCCCACCTTTTAATGCTCTATTCTTTCTTTGTTGAGCCTGCACAATTCCCTCTGTTTTCAGCAGTGACCCAAGTGGCTTAGTACAACGAGCCCTACGCCAACTTAGTCAAGAGTCCAGAAAAGTCTAGAAGTTGCAGCATTCCTAAGAGATCCAGAAGAAGTCACTGGAGCCATAAACAAAATGTCGACCTTATAAACCCTGTAGATATTTGGAACCACCAAAATATCAATCAATCAATCAGGGAATTCTTAAGCGCGCTACTCACCCGTGAGGGTCTCGAGGTGCTGGGCGGGGGGAGCAGCTCCGGTCAGTCGAAGAGCCAGGTCTTGAGGGTCTTCCTGAAGATGTGCAGGGTGAGGGCAAGTCTGATGTCAATCGGGAGCTCGTTCCAGGTCTTGGCCGCGATGTAGGAGAAGGTTCTTCCACCCGTTCTTGCTCTGTGGATGCGTGGGAGTTCGGCGAGGGCGAGCTTTCCACTGAATGCAATATTGGAAGGAAGGATCAGGTGAACCAGGTACCCACAAAATGGGGTCCCGAATGATAGTATGTTGCATTGAGGTGCCTCATGCGCTCAGGGTAATTTCTCGAACCGTGACCCAGCATGGGAGATGCGTGGGAGTTCGGCGAGGGTGAGGTATCCATTGAATGCAATAATGGAAGGAAGGATCAGGTGAACCCGGTACCCACAAAATGGGGTCCCGAATGATAGTATGTTGCATTGATGTGCCTCAGGCGCTCAGGGGAATTTCTCGAACCGTGACCCAGCAATCATGGACCGAGTCACATTCACATCTTGTCAATGGCAACACCACCAACACTGTTTCTGCTATGGTCAATGAACTTTTACTTACCGATAATCTTTATATCCACAATTTGGAGCCCTCCTCGTCCCAGTTCTGAACAAATAAGGCTTCTCGCCTCCCCTGAAAAATCGTATACTCTCTAATTTAATAAAGATTGTGGGGCATATTAGCAAGACCGGCGATAAAATTATCGCCGTTTTAGCGGCAGGAAACTGCCGCTAAAGCGGCGATAATGGGCTTGCTAATATGCGTTATAGAATTCCAATAGAAGCCCAGGTTAGATGTGCAGGACATCTAACCTGGGCTCTATTGAATTCTATAATGCATATTAGCAAGCCCATTATCGCCGTTTTAGCGGCAGTTTCCTGCCGCTAAAGCGGCGATAATTTTATCGCCGGTCTTGCTAATATGCCCCTGTATCTCTTTTCTTTTAAACCAAATAGTGCATCTTTCTTTTGTTTCTACTGCCTAAATGTTATATGTGGTCCCATCCCCTACTCCCCCTCCTGTTGTATTAACAAGCTACAAAGAATGGAACTGCAATAAGGGAGGGAGGGAGCAAAAGTGGACTGGGATGATGAGGACTCCTAATCAGGTTGATAAAAGTTACCGGTAAGTAAAAGTTCATTACCCCTTCATGGAGTCCTCCTCGTCCTGGTCCTGAACAAATGATGATCTTCCAAGTCAAGAATGAAACTTGTACCGACCACTCATGATGCAGATTAAGTTTTTTTCACTTTCAACAATTACTTCATTGCTGAAGACAAAACAGCTGACCAAAAATTATCATGTGCACAATCAGACAGATTCAGGTGTTAGTGTTTAATTAAAATGTGGTGCAACGACAAAGTGGCCACCCTACAAGCTTTCAATAACGACACTCTCCCTGCCTCAGCCCAGGAGTTTGAGATTGCCCTTGTCGAGCATCCCTGAATATTACCTGTAAGAGATTCACTCTCTATAGCATAAGCCTGAGTAATCGCTTGGCGCATCCATCTGCTTAAAGTAGGTTTCAAAACCTTACTACCTTTCGCCACTGGCCCATGAGAGATGAAAAGGGAATTTGTGTTCCTAAAGAGCTTGGTACGGTCTATATAAATAACCAATGCCCTTTTAACATCCAAAGTATAAGGAATAGAAATATCAGTGTCATCTTGCAAAACCACTTCCTGTTTTAAATGAAAGGAAGACGAAGCTTTAGGGACAAATGTTGGATCTAAATGCAAAACCACTTTATCAGGGAAAAATTTGAGACACGGATGAGCATTTGTCAATGCACCCAACTCCGCCATTCTGCGGGCCGATGTTATTGCCACTAGGAATAGAGCTTTGGCCGATAACCACATGAATGTAGCCTTTTCTAAAGGTTCAAAGGTGGATTTTGTAACTCTATAAGGCCTATTGACAGATCCCAGGATGGCAAGGGAGACTGCAAAGTGGATTTCTTCAATTTACAACTCCTTTAATGTCATGTAACTAATGGAGATACCCCTGACAAATCACCTGTGTAGCCCAATGAGCACTCAGTTTTGATGAGCTAATCCTTTAAGAACCCTATCCCTTAAAAATGTAAAAATCTGAAGAGGGCTAATAGAAGTGGGATCTTCTGACCTCTCTAAACACTATTTAGATAAGACTGACCAATGTTTTTTGTATGATGTCATGGTAGAGGCTTTTCGTGATTCTTGGATCTATAAGGCAACTTGCTTAGATCAACCTAATCCCCCCAGTTCTCATTTTTCAATAACTAAGCTGTCAGATTTAGATGCTGTTAATTAAAGAGTACCAAAGGTGGAAACAGAAGCGGGGGTGGATTGTACAGGAGTTGCAAGAACCGACCCTTGGACAGAGTTAGAAGGAGAGGAAAACACGGCCGCCTCTGCCAATTAGGGCAATCAATATTGCGCACAGTGTTTACCCGTGAATCTTCTGCAGAACTCTTGGAAGAAGGGGTATTGGAGGGAAAGCTTAAAGCAACGCCAGAGGCCAAGGGACTGACATGGCATTGATAGCCCAAGCCTGGGGACATGACCTCTCTGTGCAAAACTGTGGATATATTGTGCTGGTCACGGAAGAGAATAGATCCAACCATGGAGTCCCAAACACGAGACAGACACGGGTGAATTGTTGTTCGGGCAGGTTATACATCACTGAGGATGGTAAATTGCAAGTCAGACTGTCTGACCAAAAATTCAATGTGCCCTTGATGTACACAGCCCTCTGAAAGAGATGATGTGCTTCCACCCACAGGAATATATGAGATGCCAACTTATTCAGAGAGTCGCATCTCGTCCCTCCCTAACGATTCAGATAGAACCATGCTACCTGATTGTCTGTTCCTATTACCACATTCTTCCCCTCTAGTTGTGTCTGAAACAGTAGGAGAGACTTCAGAATTGCACACAACTCTCTCAAATTTGAGGACTGATTGCTTTCTAGAGGAGACCAAGGAGCTTTGTGTTCCTTATCGCCAGAACTGCTCCCCAACCCTAAAGACTGGCATCTGTAGTCAACAAGAGTGGAACTGGATACTGGAATGGAACCCCCTTCCTCAGGTTCTATTTCTCAAACCACCATGATAGGTCTTGAAACACTTTGGGAGTTACTGGAATACACTGCTCGTAATTTGCAGAGCTCAGGGACCAAAGTGCCAGAATATGATTCAATACTGGTTTCAAATGGAACCTTGCCCAATGCACAGCAATGGTGGATGAGCTGTGTCCTGAGCCAAGACCTGCCCGTTGCCCTTGATTGACCGGATAGGGCACGTATATTGGAATTTATGGTCAACATCCTGTCGTATTGGAGGAAGACTGATCCCACATGGGTGTTGAAGTGAGCTCCAAGAAATGTTTTCATTTGTGATGACTCCAGTTGCAATTTTTGACGATACAGCAGAAGCCCCATCTCACGTAGCACTGAGGTGACCTTGACAACATCTTTCTGAGCCATGAAATGAGAAGGAGCAGAAAGAAAACAATCATCCAAATATGGAAATATAGAAATACCCATCATTTGCAAGAATGCCACCACTGGAGCCAATACCTTGGTAAATATCCGAGGCGAAGTTGAGAGACTGAATGGAAGGGCTTTGAATTAGAAATGTTGGTTGCTCAGAGCAAATTGCAGAAAGGGTTGACTGTCTGCATGAATGAAAATAGGTGTCTTGGAGATCTAATATCACCAGGTAATCGTTCTTCGTTATCAAAGGGATAAAGGATTGAAGTGTAATCATCCTCCACCATCACAAATTTGTTCAGATCCTTGACATCTAGAGCAGGATGATTTCCCCCATCTGTCTTTGGCACTAAAAACAGAATTGAGTAAAATCTGGTGTGTTTTTGCCTGTCCGGTACTGGAACAATCACACCCTTGTCCAGCAGATCTGATGTCAGGGCTAGTCATTTTACTCTGTCCTTTGGTGAAGGAGTACTTTTGAACTGAAGCTAATCGGGGTCTTTGAGCTTTGTTTGATAGGCATGTTAGACTATCGAAAGGACCCATGAATCGGTAATGGTCTGAGACCATTGTTGGTAGAAAAGTTGCAGCCTTCCTCCCACCTTCATATAGTCATTTCTGCTGAGTAATGTCTTAATTATGAGAGGTGGTTTACCGGGTTTTATTATAGAACACAGCCCCTCGACCTTGGGCCAGTCCTCAAAAGAGCATTTCTTCTGAGAATTAAATGCTGTTTTGTGAGGAAAGAAAAGCATTGTGCTCAAATAACCCTTGAATAGCCTCAACATCTGTTTTTCCATCTGCAGCTTTTTAATCCAATTAATCCAACTCAGGGACAAACAATGTTTGCCCCAGGAAAGGTAATTTGTAAAGAAATGCTCTTTGGCTGGATTCAAGCTTCCAGGACTTTAACCATAATGTCCATCTTCAAGCTATTGCAGCTCCTGCTATAGAAGTCAATGTCCAAAGGCTGTAAAATGTAGAGTTTGATAGAAACTGGGCTAACAGCTACATATTGGCTAATAAATCAGTAGGATCCTCCTTAGCTTGTAAACAATTCAACAGTGCATGGAAGTCCTTTAACAAGAATTGTGTTGCATACGCAGCATACGTATTGGCCCTGTTCGCATAGTTGGATGCAGCATAACATCGCTTTAATGATCTTCTACCTTCTTGTTCACTGCATCCGTCAAAGTGGAACCTTCTGATGCCAATGACGAGGAAGAGCCCATTGGCGCTAACATTGTATTCACCTTTAGGGTGTGAGGAAATAGATCATCAAACCCACCCAGAGCATATCTCTTGTTCAAGGATCTCGGTACTGCAGACTTATCAACGTCTTTCCATTCATTCAAAATCAGAGCTTTTATCACATCATGCAAAGGGAGAGTATTATGATCTGTAGTGCTATATTGTACATACAATTCATCTTCATCATGGGTCTTTTCTTCAAACCCCAGCATATCTCTTCTATGTTTTAATACCTCACGTAATTGAGAAGTCTGTATGTAGTTTCACCGTGGGTCTTTGTCTTGGCCATCATCTACATTAGGCCTTAATCTCTTAACCTGAGGTTCTGTCAGGCCAGTATCCACTGACTCTTTTATCAATGAATGAAAGTCTGTCCTGGAGATCTGTAAAAGCTCCTCTTCATTAGATCATTCTGAAGGCTGCACATTGCGCTGCTTTGCAGGTACATTAGATCTGACCATCATTCTTGGAAAATGAAACATGCTAAAGATGTGTTCATTTTCAGCTTATATACAGTTACTAGGCAACCAGATCTCATCTTGCGAGATCTGGATGCCTAGAAACCCTCTGTTGCCTACCTCCCGCCTGATGTGAGCACGACTGCACCGGCGAGAGGCTAAGGAAAGCTAGCATCAGCACCCGCATTGCCCGCTCACCCGCATTAAGTTCTTCTCCCCATTCCAGCTCAGAACATGGGTAAAGAAAACACGGGTGAATGGAACACGGGTGAATGGAACAGATGAGATCGTGGCAATGAGATAAGTGAAATACAAGAGAATCTGCTCTGTATAGGCATTCATTTAAACAAAGACAAAAATATATAGAGAGAAATCCTACCGTCCCTTTGTAAATTCACCACATGAAGCCTGCACATGCACTGCTAACAAACCACCAAGGAGACACAAAAGCGACAGGAGGATAAGTGGGGGAGGGACCAATTATAGCTTTTAGGTAGTAGAAACAAAAGAAAGACGCACTAATTTTGTTAAAAATAAAAGAGAGACAAACAATCTTTGATAAATTAGAGTATATATGAACTGACAGGGGAGGCAAGATACCTCATTTGTTCAGGACTGGGACGAAGAGGACGCCATGAGCATGTTATGGCATCCAAGCCCTGGGTGACCTTCTTTTAGCATTGCAATTTCCAGTGGCGGCCGCACCATTAGAGCGGAGGAGCACCGCCCCCCGCCACCACCAGCAAATAAAATGTTTTTAAACCTGTTTTATTATTGTTTAATTTTAATCCCCTGGCTTCGCCCCCAGGACTCTGACGAGTCTTGGGGGCGGGTTTAGGGGATGACCTGCTGGTAGGGGAGTGGTGGGCACTCCCTTCACTGCGTATGAGGTGTTTGGCCGGCCGTCTCATGCCGGCCAAACCCCTCATGTGTAGTGAAGCTCTCTCCAGCCCCAGTTGCGTTGCTGGGGCGGGAGAGAGCAGGCACAGGCTCCCAGTCTGCCTGGGAGCACAAGTTGCTGGCGCTCAGGCCAATCTCGATGCTGCTTTCATGCAGCGTCAGGATTGGCCGCAGTGAATTCTGGGAGCCTGTGCCCAGAATCAGGAAGAGCGCGATGCGGCGAGAGACAGCAGTGGCATTAAGGTAAGGTTTTTTTAATTTATTTATTTTTTTTTTTGGTCCCACACCCCCTCCCCCCACCTCCCTCCTCCGGGCCACCCCGCCTCTTTGGCAGGGGATGGACTGTTACTGCCGCTTTCTCAAAATATTTCCAGGGTATTCCTCCGCATCTGTATAGCCTGCCTCAAAGCAAGTTAGATTGTAGACCTTACCTATATCAAGCAGGCGTTGCACTACTTGTGGGATACAGGGTACAGGAAGGAAAAGAGCTTGAGTCTTTGGCCAATGGTATGTTATTTATACCTGCAGTAGCCATGGGAGTTCGGTTGAGAAGGGCTGTGGAGCTCACCTCAAACATAAGCCACAAACTGTTTACACTGTATATTACAGGAGATCTGACAGCATCCCTTACTGATGGGAGAGCTTCATAACATAGAAACTGTAAGGAAACATGTTTTTTGCAGGTCTACCCCTCACTTTTTGTCCCCATTTTGACTACTAGGTACTGGTGTAATGGCACTGAAATGCCCTAGGCCCTGTTAATCAGGACTCAGTGCATGTGCTCTGACCCTTAAAATGGTGTATATTTGATTGGCTTATCCCTAATTAGCAAAGGGGCATTAAATCCGATTTAATGGTTAAATCCAATTTAATGTTACTGGTGAGAAAAGTGCAACCTTGAGAAGTTGCCACTTTGGTTGCTCAAGGTTTCCAGTGCCTGTTTGCTGATGTACACGGGCCTTGTCCTGTAGACAGCTTTCTGCCCTCCTGGGAAGACATGCTAACGACTCCCAGGAAAGGAAACAATAGGGGCCTGCATGGGAGAGAGGTGTCACCTCCCACCTGCAGGAAGCCACATGAGTGTTAGACCAAAAGATGAGCTTCAAAGAAAAAGCCGCCTTTGAAGTGCAAATGGGTAAACAAGGGAGAGGGGCTTCTCTATTGTTTAGGCAGACAGGCTGGCACTGGGGATAGGAGTGGAAAAGCCAGCTATCAAACAGTTTTTTCCAGGGGTGTGTAGCCCCTTGGTAGCTATTCCTCTGGGGGTAAGCTATGGAGCTCTGAGTGTTGAGAGAGGGGTCTCGCCATGTTGAGAGTGGGCAGAATGGTGCATCCTGGTATAGTCAGATGCCACACTTTCCAGGAAGTGGTCATCAGGAGAGAGAGAACCTGGTAGCCTATTGGGTACGAACCGCATCCTACCCTGAGGGCATTTTCTGAAGATAAATAAGGCACCCCTGGCACCCAGAACCCAGAGCTTGACTGACTTGGAAGAAGGACCAAGAAGGGACTGCCCTGCTGCACTGAGGGACCAGCAAAGAGAGACTGCACCATTGAAGCTGCACCTGCTGCACCTGGTGGCTATTAAAGAGAGGGACTGCGCCAGCCATGTCCTGCTCAAGGAGAAGCTGTCTCCAGAGCCCAATCAAGCCAAGAGACTCCAAGGACCAGCTGACTGGCCTCCTGTTCGCAGGTCAGGGACACAACAGCTGAAGAAGCCTGCAAGGGCAAGTTGGTAGCCCAAAACCTTAAAGCCGCTACCACCGCCGCCATGCAGCACCAAGGACAAAGACCCAGTGTACAGAGTTGCTCCCAACTTCACTGAATCCGGGATTGCTGTAGGAGAGTTGCTGAGACCCTCAGAAAGGAAGTTATCGACCCAGGAAGGATTGGCCTGTGACCGCTACCACAGGCGACTTGACTTTGGCGAGACCGGAGAGGACCATGTGGGACGTTGACTCTACAACCAGGACCCCCTCACCATCATGGACCAAGGAATCCCGGCAGGAAGATTCCCATCGACCGCATCGCATCCACAGTTTTAAATGTTTCTAAATGTCTAATTCTTTGACTTTGCCAAGGCTTGTTCGCGGTCAAGTAAAATTGCTTTTATTTATTTTTGCTTGTAAAATCTATATCTCATTCTAATGTCTGAAATTTTATAAAAATACAGTTTATTTTAATAAATTGGTGTTGGATTTCTTGAGAATTGTGTCTATTTTTTTTCAATTGTTTTGGTGCTGTTTAAATGCTTTACTCTTGTTCCTCTGTGTAAACCTTGCTGTTCCTTGCCACAGCTACCCAGGATTGAGCGGTTTGACAAACGAAGCCCAAGGGTCCTAGAGGGGTAGATAAGTGTATTACACAGTGAGGTTGCACAACCACACCATATAATAAAAACCATTGCTTCAAAGAAACCCAAACCAAATAAGTAACTTTCCCTTCTGCATAATAGGATCTTCATTGACAGCCATTAATATTATAATCGGAAGCACTGGGGCTTCCGAAAACATTACTCTTGTTACCTTACCCTAATGCTTAAACTGTTCCTTTGGGGAGGGAAGAAACCCAGGCTGAAGATGAACAACCTGTATGCTAGTATGGACTGGGGGGGCCTCCGTTTTCCATACCCAGATATCTACTGGCTCTCATTCCAGCTGTCCTACTTGTGCTTTTTCCTTCACTTCGCATTGGCGCAACCAAGGTGGGTGGTCATGGAAAACACCCTTTTAGGAAAAGGAGGGTGAGTGAGCATACTCTACTCGACAGACAAATGCTGGCTCATTAAAGCCCACCCAATATTACGGGCAACGGTGCATGCCTGGCAGAGGGCGCATTCTTCACTGAAAATTGATGACAAGCTTCACCAGACTGCACCCTTATGGGGTAGTAGGAAGATTCCAACCGGTAACTGTGAACCTTACTAGACAAGCTTTGTGGACAGGGGGATACACCTGATAGATCATCTCTGTCAGAGGGGTGACTCATGGCCTTCTCCGAAGCCCACCTGACCCACCTCCTCATGCCAACCCACTCATGGAAATACTGTCAGTTGGCGCAGTGGCGGCTGGTGACATTTGAAAGTGGTGTGGTGTAAAATTATTGGCGTACTGCACCGCGGCGAGCGCAGCGAGCGAGCCTGAACAACCTACGGGGGGTTCTGGGGAGTTCTCCCCCCGAGAAAATTTTGAAAAAAAGAGTGGATAAATGGTGCATTTTCAAGCAAATTTGAGGAAGCAGGAAGGTTAATAGAGCAATACGAGCACTTAGAATATCTGCCCCCATCCATGACTTTCTGAACCATGACAGCTTGTTTCAAATCTGCCTGCACCCACCGCAAGGCTGTGTCGCAAACTGTTGCATCATTACTGCCTGTGCCGGCACCCACTGCATGCTACACCACACCTGCCTGCACCATTAGCCGCTTGCGCCACATCCCACAGATCTACACAAAGTATGCACATATCAATTGCAACTAGGGTTAGACCATGCCTGCACCGGAACGTCTCTGCTTTTCTGCCCGGCTTTAACATCCTACGGCATATTCTGTGCGCATGAATTGTGGTGTGGGTGGACAGCTACCTAGAAATGGTACAACCTTGAGAGAGTGCCACTGGGAAACTGTTTAACTCAATGACATGACATGTACAACACACTTGAGACCATCTGGACTTCTTGATTTTTACTAAATTTAATATTTACTTATTGGGGCTTTCAGCCAACCCCCTTCATCCTTTAGACTTTTATTGTGTCATTCACATTTTAATTCCTCCCCCTACCAGTACAGAATGAGACAGGCTGGCGAATTTCACTGTGAGTGGTGGCATTCTGCCCTTTAACAAGGAGTACATCTCCACACAGAGTGGTTACTTCAGAGCCAGGGCATATTAAGGCAATGTGTGCTTTGTGGGACCACGAAATAATTTTGCTAATGGGCAAGTTCCTTTTAAGATTGAGACGAGCCTGGCAGCTATGACAGCAAGCTGACAAGCATCGACAAAACAAAAACATTGGCAGACAACTCTAGACCTATTGGCTTTACCCACGTTTGTTAAATTTGTTTACTGAACGATGATACATAGATCTCCATCAGCTGGCTTTGATCGATGGAAGAATCAAGGGGCAAAGGGTTACATTTATTAATAGGTTTATGGATGAGCCGCTGTGGGCACTGCCAATTTCCTATGCCCAGAAATGAGCAGCTGAAGGAATATTTCAACTCTTATGGTGCCCAGGCCCGCTCTCAATCTGGATACATATGGTAAGTCAATTAATGTGGAGCAGGGAGCTGGTCCAGTGCCTTCAAGCAGGGCCACTGGAATTGTGTGATTTTTCAGCTACATTGTTTTCCGCATAATAATGAATTTGCTGCATTTACTACATAATCCATCATCTGCTGCAAAATTAGCAGATTTTAACAAAAAATGTTTATAGCTCACACGTTTCAGTTTACCAAAACTCAGCAACATGTGCTGCCACCAACGGAAAGCCCTTTGCCAAAGTCGGCTGGTCACCTTTCAGTTGCCTATTGCAGTATTTGAGTTTCAAACTGTTAGCAGTGAGGCGCAACCTTTGCCCAGACAGTGATAATATTTGTAAAAGACAAAATAATGCACTAATACTGCCAAAAACTATGCTGCGTTGCGCCGCATAATTTGACTTTTATTGCCGCATAATTTAGTTCACCCTGCCGCATAATTTGATCCTCCTCGGTCAAATAATCCCAGTGACCCGGTTTAAAGGGCAGCAATGCTATTGCAGACCCCTGAGGGACACCACAGTCAGATTCCAATGGAAATTAGGACAAAGTTAATGTGCCGGGACGATCAGGGAGGAACCGACACGCCCAGAGCCAGTCACATTTCACCCATGTTTATCTTCTTGAGAGGATGGCAGGACCTCGTGGTGCACGGTATTAATTTCAAATTCAAATTGATTAATAGTGTTTTTTCCCCAATCTTAACAGGGCTGATGCTCAGAAGGATGCTCCCGGGGGACCATCTGTGATAAACCCTGGCTGAGTCAAGGGATAAAAAGGGCTTTCTTTTATAGGTATTTTTAAGTTATGTTTTATTTTCTACAAAGCAGAAAAAAAGCACACGCTTTTCAGAATATTCGCAATATTTTGCCCGTGAATGTGTTTCCCAAAGATGAGTACCCACGCGCTTTCCGAAGCCATGCCCTTACAAAAAGGGGCAGCCCAAATATACAAATACACAATATCACCATACATAAAATGCGATTTTCCGCCCACTGGGACACACAAGACACCTGCCAAATGTATCGCCAGTGTCAGATGTCAAGGGAACTGTGATCACTTTGTTATAGCGCACGCCGAAGACTGAATTGCCCTTAGTATATGAATAGTATGTGTTATTATTACACACAGGTGTTAGTACTCATTTTTTCAGCCTCCGAAATATGAAAAGAGGAGCAGAGATTCCAAATTGTCACGTGCCTATCTTTGAATTATCTCACTGGCATCAACTTTATCCGGCACCAAAAAATGCCACCCAAAGTGTCAATGTGGTTCTACCAAAAGGCTGTCCGAAAAGCGCCCAGACGCAGAGCACGACTCCCCTCTCTGGCATTCCCCACGGACACATTTTCACTTTCACACAGTTCATGCCTTGTGCGCCTCAATAATTTGTAAGCCTTACAAAATGCAAAAATAGACTGCAACTCACATAATTCCGAGCGCCTTTTATTTTATTTCAGCACCAACGATCTCAGCAACGCAGACGGCTCTATATTCATGCCTTCGGTCAGTCATTTAATTTTTAATCCGACTGTATCCAGGGCCCGCACGCACTTATTCTTATCCTTGGCTGGGGTTCGAGATACACACACATACGTCACTTACACGGGCCTGGACGGTTGTCGGCCGATTAAAGCGCGGATTCTGCATCACACATAAACCTTAGAAGCAACGACAAACCAATATCGGCGCTACATCTATAGACACCCCAACGTAGACAAAAAAACACAAAATACCCATGCCAGAGGAATTAGACACTCCAAAACAACAAAGGGTGGCAATGTCACCACAATGTATGAACTGTGCGTACAATTGGTCAATGTTAAATTAAAATAAAAAGAAAACCAACATACCTGACACTCCACGCCGCCTCTGCGACAGCTCCTGGGCCGGGGTCCCGCGTTGGCACGTACAGGAACAGCCGCGTCACAACCCCTCTCAGCCAATACTGACGCTGCTCCAGCAGCGCCAGGATTGGCTTAGCAGGGATACTCGCCGCCCGCCTGCCCATTAGGAGACCGAGGGTTGCGGCGTTGATCAACCCTCGCTCTCCTAATGTGCAGCCGCCAGCCAGACTCAACACTAGTGCGCATGACTGGGCTGGTCGGAAAAATGTTCCGACCTAAACCCAGCATGCGCACTTGTGCTGCTGCCTGCTGTGCGCTCCGCGCCACCCTTGGCCTGACACTGCATGTCAAGTCAGCATGACGCGGACCGCCCACCCCTTCAGACTCTGAAGGGGTGGGTGGTCCGGCGTCATGCTGACTGACATGCATTGTCAGTTTACTTCAGTCAGAGCCGCCGAGGGAGCTGCGAGCGTGGGCGGCTTGTGGGTCAACTCCCCAGTGCCCTAATGGACGCACCGCCACTGAGTTGGCGCACTGTCTCTCTCAGGCACTGGGACCCACACCCATTGTTCTTCCCAGTCCCGCTCATGATCCTACCTGTGCACTTGGGGCACTCATAAGGGGGTGGTCTCGGGCTTGTACCACATACTCATTAATGGGACCTTTTACAACTGAGGTTCAGTCTATCTAACATAAGTGGTGGACCACTAAGCTGAGGTTGGAAAACTCTGACGGACTTGACCAAACTCCTTTCACACCATGAGAAATACCTTTAGGAGCCAAGGCTTAAACTAGGGTAGTAGAAAATACTACATCACTGGCACTGGCCCCCATTCAGGTTGACCCAAGCAGGAATTTTCACCTGCTAGTGCTGTCCCGAGCTGCACTGCGATGTGCACATCTTATGGGTGGGCCCGAAACTCAACCCTTATTGGATGAATACTTGGGGGGAAATGCAACAATGAGCTGGGATCGGGGGTGCTCTGACTGCTTCTGCTGCTCTGCTTCATGACTTCTCGGAGTACCCTTAAATTGGCTATCAACATGGGCGATGGTTCGCCACTGCCCTAGCCATGGCCAAACTTTGTATCCTCTGGTAGTGGAAAACTGCCATGGTTCCTATGGTGGATGTGTGGATGAGGGAAATGTTTCAAATGGCCTCCTATGCGAGAATCATATACAAAATAGAAGACCGACTACCAGTGCTTGAGATACCATGGGGCAAGTTCCTCAGTCATGGGTGACACAGAGCAACAGCACCTGTCCTACCTCCTGAAGGCTCTCTCAAAGAGACACCCCCTGCACTTGTCTGGGATAACGCCCTGAAACCACACATATTCACCACACCGGCTTCCAGCCCCTATCTCCTCTTATAAGAACCTACACAAAGGAAGGGGGACCCCATGTTGATTCATGGCGCATGCCCTTGTTGGTGGACTTTACAGTTCTTCTAGGCTTAGATAGAAGGTGGGGAGAGGGGAGGGTGTAGGGGCATTCCCCGGTTTGGATGCAAAATTACTGAGTCCAGTACTTTCTTTCCCTTATCCTGGGGGGCTTTGCTGATAGTTACTTTGGATTGTATTAAGCGGGGTGCAAAAGTGTATTATACCTTGCCTTTGATAATTTTATTTGTATTCTTATAAATCCAAAACATGGTGTATACTGTTTGGTTGTGATTTGAAACCTGTTGTTCGGTCACTGCTCTCTATATAATTAATGGGCCAGTTGGCTTATTTTGCATGTGAAATGACTGTTGATAGTAGAAACCTTAATAAAACGTCTTTATAAAAAATGAGAATCGAATTGCAACCTCATTGACTCAATATGCAGAAAATATGCTGCGGGTGACAATGTTTAATATATATATATTTTTGATAACAAAACAAGTTCTTCAATGCAGGTTGACCCACCTGAAAGACCATTTTAGAAACATTCTATGTAGTGCTGGGTAAATGGGCACACACACCACTAAACACACATCTATTTAGCTGGCTTGAAAATCTCAGAGATGGGGACCTGTTGATGAGCTAGCTTTAGGGCTAGCTGACAAAGGAATATTGGTTATTTGATAGCATTACACTTTATAGGAAACAATTAATCGTCTGTGTGCAGCACCCCAGTGGTATTTATGTGGTCTCAGAACAAAGGATGTATTTGTTGAACTTGCAGGTAAAACATGATTTATGATTTTTGTTTTCATGCACTTTTAGCTGCAGGACCTATTCCAAATGTGTAAACCACATCTAGACCCAACTCTGCACCTGGGAAAACGTAGGGACAAAGATTCCAAGACAGAGCCTACCTATCTGCTTAGAATTTGTATACTACCAGGATGTCTGTAATTTTTCGAACACCTTTATGAAACAAGCGGAGAGGGCATGGTCAAATGATATTTGTGCTTTTTTCCAAGTCTATAGACTAGTAAATGAAAAGAGTGCATTATTAATGAGGATAGCATGAGATAAGACATACATAATTCAATGAAAGCTAGACCTACAGAACATGGAGTAGACTAAAAGGAAATGAAAGGGCAGACATAAGGAAGTACACAAATGTCAAACTTCATGGATAGTTCAGTGGCAATGGAACTCATAAAGGAAAGTCACGTGATTACAATAGATCTGGGTCAAGTAGGTGAAATATGAGAAGAATTGAGCATCTTAAACAGGCAGTAAATGAGAAGGGTGAATGAGCGAGAGTGGTAGTGTATTTTCATGAGTAGAGAAATACTTTTAAATATAGAGTCAGATGTATTAAATGTTTTTACAGTTGCAAACAGTTCGAATCACTGTATGAGACTGCAAAAACGCTTTTTACAATGTGTTAAAGTCACTTTAGGAGTCAGTAAAATGTTATCAATTCCTAAAATGGCTTTGAGACTCCATACAGAATCAGTATTGGGAAGGGGCATGTTGTAGGCATCTTTTCCAAATAGTAATTCGGTATGAGATGTATCAATGTTTTGCAATCAAAATCTGGTTGCAAAACATTGAGAAATTACTGACTCCTGAGTTGGGTGATATGGCATTTCGCAAAAGAGAAGAGGTCCCCTCGGGACACCATCCCTTTTGTTAATTTTAACAAAATGTTGGTTGAGAAGTAGGCAATGGTCCAGGGGACCACTGCCAACTCTCAAACAAACTTAAAAAAAACTTTTATTTTTAAACACAGAACTGTTTCCTTTAAAGAAGATGGGATGCATTTTTAAAAAAAGTTTACTTTATTGAAAGATGATCACAGACTTGGTGGTCTGCTGACCCTAGCAGGACACCATCCCTATTATTGCTGCCAGTCGGGTGGTTTGCAATTTGTGAACTACCTCATGAATATTAATGCGGTAGATCAGACTATGACCCACTTCAATTTGGCATTTTAGCAACCGACCTATAAGTACATAAGTTGGTTTCAAAAGTTCAATATTGGTAGAAAAAACATTGGTCACAAATTACGACTGTTTATTTGCAATCAGTGTAATCGTACATCTGAACTCAAGTTACTGTGGGTGGATATGAGTGTGAACCTTTTGCCCTGTTCAAGCTCCAATAGTAAAAACCTAAAAGGCATGATTAAGTGAGTATGAAGTCTGAGTTTTATACAGTCTGAAGAGAGAAATAGCAAAGTAATATCAGCAGCTCAGAGAAGAGTTTTGAGTTGGAGTTTGACGATAAACGAGTGCAGTTGCAGAGGCTCACGGGGGTATTTCTGGAAGGCTGAAAATACAAGCATTAGAAATGCAATAGGGGGTTCGCATTTTATTGTGTTAGAGCTATAGGCATTGTAAATGACAATATTTTTTACCCATATGTAATGGAGTGTATGTATGTGGTGTGTAGTGGAATTATATGGGCTGGATTGGAATTGTTAGTTATAGAATTGTGTGGTGTGGAGTGGATTTGTGTATTGGGTTTATGTGGCAAAGAGTGCAGTGGAATGATGTGAATAGTAATTATGTGGTATTGAGTATACTGGAATATTTGGAGTGGGATTGTGTGTTATGGAGTGTAATTATGTGGAATGGGATTTTGTGTTGTGGAGTGGTATGTAGTGGACTTTAATTATGTGCTGTGCTGAATTTTGTGGTATGATGTGGAATTCTGTGGTGTGGATTAGATGTATATGGTGTGTTATGTAATTGTGTTGTTGAGTTGAATTATGTGGTTTGATGTCGAATTATGTGGTGTGGTTTGGAAATATGTGAAACCAACAAATGGCAAGCAATGGGCGGGCTCCAAGCCCCTTGTATTCAATATCTCTTGCGTGCTATTTAGGCGAGACCTAACAAAGTAGAACAATTAAATGGACAAGAACTTACAATAAACTCATAGGATGAAACAAGGTGTTGAATAGCACAAAACAGCATGCCGTAAATTAGTTTACTACACTGACCAAATACTTATTGGTTAAACTGTAAACAAATGTAGAGATGAAACGCATTCACGTAAGACTCTGAGGAGCGAGCCATTACTCAACGATTTACAATTAACTTTTACTGGAGTTTCAAAATGTCTTTTACAAACCCATAACTGGAAGTAACCTACATGAAGTTTAACATAAAATAACGTGATCAATATGTCAACCAAGATTTACATGCTTTAGGCATATCACATGTACATGTAGTGGACGTAAAAATGGAGATTGCAGCGAACTACAGAGGGAAGGCAAGGTGAAGCATCTTATGCTGCATGCTCACAAACAAGGCATGGCATCATAACTTAATTCCTTTAGAATCAGATCATCACTGTAAGACATAGTGATTATTTTCAGAAACCTTCTCACGGTGCACACATTACTAACCCCTGTCAACGATTCCAATGCATTTTGGATCAAAACGGTCCCACATCAGGGGGGTGCCTCTATAAATAAACCAAACTTCTATTGTTTCATAAGTAGAAACTAACTTATGAAAATGCACATCAAGAGCAAAAAGAAACTACAAGATTTTTGTGCATGAAAGACTGACGCTTATCCAGGAAAAACGGTCTTAAGAAAAACCCTGTATGCATGTGAAAGTGATAAGCAGATTCCAAACACTTGGCCACTATAAGAGAAAATCATAAGTCTGAAACACTGGTAAATAACAGTATAGTGAGTCTTATATGAAGCAGCATCCTAGTTTTGTGCCCCCTCATTAAAAAAACATGATTACAGGCTACATGTATAAAGCCGCAGAGCTCATTAAATCATTAACCGAATTTGTGTTTCAAAACATGCAGCAAACTTGAAGTGCCGTAATTCCAAGATGCAAACTCAAGAAGTAGAAACCAGTGTGATGCTTACCAAAGTCAAGATGGCAAATAGGACTGCAGGGAGAATCAAGTGAACTGCAAATGCTCCTCCTTCAAACGTACATCTCATAAGAGTAGCGGCAAGATAAAACAATGAGGGAGCACAGAAGTGGTTGAGTGCTTTGTCCCCGGGGGGACTACTGAGTGTGCGATAATAACGAGCACTCAAGTCGGTCCATGCTTGTGCCCTGAGGGTACTGCTGAGTGCGAGCTCGATCGTATTAATGCTTTTTGAAGCACCAAAAATATTTCAACGCGACCTCAAAAGAAACACAGAACACGACCAGGAACAAACGCATAAATACCTTTTCAAACGCAACCGCAAAAAAAAGGGGAACGTGTGTATGAATGCTTTTTGAAGCACAAAAAATATTTAAACACGCCCTCAAAAGAAAGAAAGACAGAACACGATTGGGAACGAACGTATAAATCCCTTTTCCAGGCAAAAAATTATTTAAACACCACCTCAAAATAAACCCAAACACTAATAGGAATGCCTTTCAAGCCCCAAAAAAATTAACAATACGAATGCAAGCCAATTTCAAGAAGCCCAAAAGCAAACAAAAAAATGCGACTCGTACAAAGCCCAGCTTCCACAAACAGTGTGACAAATGCAGAATGCCTGCAAACTAACTCCCGTCAGATGAATGCGTAAAGGAAGTAAAGTGACATTTCGAAAATAGGGGCAGAAGCACGTCCACAGAACATGAGCTAAGGCAGAACACAAATAAAAATTGTTCTCCAAACAACAGATAAACAATGAAAGCTTAAGGAAACTGTACTTGGCCAGTGCTCCTCAGCTAAGAACAGAAGTGACGTATCGGCTGCGCGAACCAGTTAGGGGGCAGCAAAGAAGATCGACACTGGAGTCAACCTACGGTAAGCAGCAGGTGGGATCAAAGTCCTTTTACTGTTTACAGCAGGTCTTGCAGACAACGCATGTGTGCTACTTAGGCTCGACCAAAAAATCCACAAGGTTGGCTCACTACCAGGGTGGGACTGGGTCAGAAAATAGGCTTGGGCACCAAAATAAAACTGGCCCCCATTTGTGAATTAGATAGCTTAAAAAGTGTCCATGTTTGCAAATTTGGGCAGTTTTGAACTTGCAAAGACACACTGTATAAGTGTTTTGCAAGATATGGAAGACTGCATGGATGTGAGCTTGCTGTAGGCAATGTTTGTTTTAATATCAGGGAAAGCAACAGTAAAAACCGGCCCAGCAGACCATTAACCAGGCTCATAAACAGCCAAAAAAACAGCCCACACACTGACCTTTCAGACAGCCAATCAGACACTCCCTGATTGCCCTATAGGTCAGGCCGACCCCGCTCACAACTGAACATCATCGCTTGCCCCTTTTTTGCTTTCCAATTAATGGACCCCGGGAACCCTGTCTAAGCATAGGTTAATGCCAACCCCATAATGCTTGGATGGCAGCAGAGTGATGATGTACTTTATCATGCAGATTATAAGTAGACCCCGAAAAACTTCAACAAAGCAACAGTGAGCTATGTCAGGCTAATTGTGCACCCCAACAAGAGGAGGTATGCCAATTTGAATGTTGCCACTTATGAATTATCATGAAGGAGCAGCTCATAACTTAGGGAAGCATGTTTAGGATTTTCTTTAACTAAAACAGCGGTAGGTGTCCCATTCCTTGATTAATTTTAAAAACATGTCACAATAAAGTGGACAAGAGGAAAAATCTGGATTATTTTGCTATATTGTAGATAGTAATTGTAAGAAATTGGATTATAAATTGGGATGGGTGACCACCCGCCTCAAGGAATAATCATAACCCTTGTCAGTGTCAATCCTCAAAGTCACTAAATGAGTGTGAGCTCAACCCCATGACGTTTATAACACTGAGCAGACAGGCTTGAAGTAGCGAAATGTGTAAACTATTTATGCAATACCAAAACAGTAATAAAGGCAAAACTCAAAACAATAAAAATCCCAAACTGAATTAGAAAAATAAGCAAAATTAAATAAACAAAATGGCACCATAATGAAAATAAATCCAATAAGAAGAACCAGAGATATGAATTTTAAAGTTGTTAGTTGAAATAGCACCAACAAGTACAAAGTGCAAATGATAGTCAATGGTTGTGGTAGACCAGAAAGTGGCACAATTTGAGGATGGCTGTGATGGAGAGGTTAATCCTGATCAGAGATTTTACCTTCTGCCTTAGCCCTTTATGTCACATTTCACCACAAGAGTACACTTCTAAGGCCCCCAGGGGAGGCATTTAGAGACTAACTGGATGTCAGGCAGAGGCCAGCAGCAGGGTCCAGTCCAGGTCCTGTTGCCACTAAGAGCTGGGCAGTTGCAGGGAAGGTTACTTGCAACTTGTTGTATTCCTGTAGCTTGAACAGGTCAGTCTTATGACCCTTGGAGTTCACTTCTTTTAGCTGGATACAAGAGGGAGCAGGTCTATTCCTTCAGGGCTCCTCTCAGGTCACAGACAGCAGGTTAAGTCCTCTTATGTTCTTCCTAGGGTACAGAACGTATTCTGAAGCGGGTGCCTGGAGATGCCACATTTATGCCTTGCATGAGCTAGTGGGTCGGAATGACTTCTAGGAACTCCCTAACCAAAAGGATAAAAGTTCTCGGGCTGATCCTACCTACTTTTGGCATTTTCAAGATGGCAAAGGATTGTCGCCACTCTAAACTTGGGCTCTAAGTGCTGGAGGTGTGCATGGAGAGTATACTATTATAATCCTAGTGTCCTGCCACATCTGAAACCAAATTCCTCTTTGAAGCAGCCACTGTACCCCCAATAAACCCATAGACAGAAGTGTGGTAGGACAAAAGCAGGATTCTTCAGCAACCAGACAGTGGATCCACAAGAATTGTGTTGACATCCTGTTTCCTTTGTTTCAAGTGTGCTCCAAGTGTTATATGTAAAACCTAAAGACAGAAACCTTGTAGGACAAAACCAGTAATTTTCAGCAACCAGACACTGATACACAAAATTGTCTAGGCATACTATTCCGTTCATTTCGAGAGTGCCTCAAGTGTTATATGTAAACCTAGCAGAACTGTTAAGCAGGTTTTGACACTCCAGCAGAATTTGACACTGTAGTGTAAAAAAGGACGCTCACAGCCCCCATTGCTCTGCTGGGCTCAAAGTAGTCCGCCCTGCCCATTCATGTTGACATGTCATTCACAGTGCTCTATTGTGGACCTCCAGGGAAGAATTTCACACCTCATTCAGGCCAAGCACTGGCTGGGGAGGCTCGACTATTAATGCAAATTATCCTCCAGGAGTTTCAGGCAGGGAAAAGTTAACTTTATATAAGTACTTTTTCTTAATATTTATTAAAAAATCAACTTTACCATTGAATTGAATTTGTAATACCTATTAAAATGGTTGTTTAATTATTTTTCTTGCTAGCCCCATTCCCGAAATACAGCATTAGGAGTTTAATCTGTGCATTGGTTTTCTACATAAGACAGTTAGGCCTGCGAGTGTGAAAAATATTTTTTGGGTGCTATTCACTGTAAAGATATGTTAACATTACATTTCTACATGTCCTACTTTCAAATATCATGCACCGTGCCTTGTGGGCTACAAGGCCTACATAGGGATGAGTTATTATTATTTTTTTTGATAACCAATTTTATTGATTTTTAAAACAGGGAAGGAAATACAGCACAGAAAAACCATATCAAGCATAATACATTAAATGCCTGTCAGCATTAAATATGCGCCAGCACACTGATGTCCCGCCCTCGTCCCTAGTGTCACATACACATTCAACCTCAGAGGGGTGAGGTCGAGTTTGTTATTCAATGTGGCCCAACCATTTACCCCAGACCCTCTCGTATTTGGCTGGACAGTCCCAGGCTTCGTACAATGGTTTCTCCTGCGTCGAGCACCAGTCTATGACTTTGCGCCATTTAGTTACAGATGGTGGGGTGGGATTTTTCCATGAGGCGGCGATGTCCCGCTTGGCTACCGCGATGGCGGTGCCCAGAAAGAGCTTTTCTGCCCTGGTCCCATCCAGGCCATCCATAATCCCTAGTAACAGGTTCAAGGGTTTGAGTGGCACCTGCCAACCCAGGATGTCCGTCAGCTCAGCTACCAGTGTCTCCCAGTATGGGGTGAGGTGTGGGCACGCCCATACCATATGGTAGAAGTCTGCCGGTTCTGAACCGCATCGTGCACAAGCTGGGGTGGTTCTTAGGCCCGCTCGATGGAGTCGACTAGGGGTGAGGTACGCACAATGAAGGTAGAACAGCTGGACCAGGCAGAGCTTGGCT
The DNA here is from genome assembly GCA_963921515.1 of Calotriton arnoldi. Classification (NCBI taxonomy): domain Eukaryota; kingdom Metazoa; phylum Chordata; class Amphibia; order Caudata; family Salamandridae; genus Calotriton; species Calotriton arnoldi. The sequence goes on from CAWUFW010007819.1 coordinate 106,539, forward strand.
GAGGTAGTAATGTTTTTGGGGGCCATCAGTGCGTCCCGCCAGTCTTCGTTGTCTAACGGGCCTAGCCATACCTCCCACCGGGTTCTGAGTGTCGAGTGTTGCTGGACTGTTGTTGGTCAGGGAGCGGTATATCCATGAGATCCCCCCTTTCCGTAGGTCTCCCATCATGATCTGCGCCTCCACTGGGCAGAACTCTGGCAGTGTTGTACCTGTTGGTATGTGGGCGCTAAGAGCATGGCGGAGCTGCAGGTAGTTATAGAATTGTGACTGGTGGAGGGCGTGGTGTGTCTGTAGGTCTTGGAATGATCTTAGGTGATTCCCAACCCATACGTCTCCCAATTGCGAGATGCCTATGAGATTCCACTTCCTGAACCCCTCTAGGGCCCCTACTTCTCCAAGCCAGGTACCCTGCAAGAGGGGTGTTTGGTGTGTCAACCTATTTTCCCAATGGGTATGACGCAAAGCTGAACGCCAAGCCAGCAGGACTGCTCGAGTCACTGCCAGTAGGTCAATGGAAATTGGGCCTCCGTACATCATTGTCTGGGTCGGTGTCAGTCCCAGCTCCTCCAGCTCAACCCTATATGCCGGGTCAGACCAGCCCCCATTAAACCAGTCATGCAGAACGAGCAGTCGGGTTGCCAGGTAGTATAAATAAAGATTAGTCATCCCCATACCTCAGTCAAAGGGTGGGATCTGGCAGTGGACAAGGGCCAAACAGGGCCTCGAGCCTCTCCAGAGAAACCTTGCTGCCATACTATCTAATTCCCTGAACCAGCTGCGTGGATAGTGAAATGGGATGTTCTGGATTGTGTACAGAAACCGGGGGAGAATCATCATTTTAAATAGGGCTATTCTCCCTAGGGGTTGAGTAGTAGATGTTGCCATTTTCGGAGATCTTCCTTAGCCTTCTTGACCAGTGGGCTGATGTTGAGAGACCACACCAGGTCTGGAAGTAACAAGACCCAAATCCCTAGGTATTTGAATGATTGCCGTCAAAGCAATCCCTTGATATATGTAGGGGTACCAAGGTCGACTTGGCAGGGTTTAGGCGTAGTCCTGAGGCTTGTTCAAAGGCGCTGAGGATCTGGAGGCATTTAGGCCTGGAGTGTTCCGGGCCTGCTAGAAATAGCAGGACGTCGTCCGCATAGAGGGCGATCTTGTCCTCGTGGGTTCCCTTCCATCTCCAACCTCGTACCTGCTTGTCTGCCCTAATGAGGCAAGCTAGGTGCTCCATCGCCAGGGCAAAGAGGAGGGACGAGAGGGGGCATCCCTGCCTCGTTCCTCTACCGATCGGGAAGATCTCCAAGAGGGCCCCATTTATAAGTACTCTTTCCTGAGGTCTAGAATAAAGCACCCGGACGAGGCGACGGAATTGATGACCCAGGCCAGCTGCACCCAGCACACTATCCAGGTACTGCCAGTTAACCGTATTGCAGGCTTTTTCGAAATCCACTAGCAGGAGTGCTAGGTAGGGGGTGATCGAGTGGCGGTTCGCTAGGGCCAAATGGTGGCGCCGAAGGCAGTGTCTTGTGCTGCATGCTGGCATGAAGCCGCATAGGTCTGGGTGGACTAGTGTACAGAGGAGTGGCCGCAGGTGTTGGGCCAGGATCGTGGCGTAGATCTTGACCTCTGTATTTATTAGTGAGATTGGGCGGTAGTCTGCGCAAGAAGGTGAGGGAGGTTGTGTTTTGGGTATGATGACCACGGTTGCAGCGTCTGTCTCGGGTTGGAATGTCCCCGTCTCTGCCACCTCCGCGAATAGGTTGTGGAAGTGGGGGAATCGTGTGTCTCGGTATATGGCATAGTACTCTTGTGGGAACCTGTCTGGGCCTGGTGTTTTCCCAGTTGCAACCAGCGAGATAGCGTTGCCTATTTCCTTCTGCGTAATAGGGAGGTCTAAACTGTCAGCCTCTGATGGGCGGGGCCGAGGAAGGCGGATCCCTCCCATGCTAGTCAGCTCAGAGAGTGAAATCTCCGGTCTACGGGCCGAGCAGAGCCTAGAGTAATAGTCAGCGAAGGTTCAGGCTATTGTGGATGGCGTGCGAGGAGTGACTCTGAAGGAGTCGTGAATCTCAGGGACTATGCAGTTTGCCAAGGGGTATGTTGCCAATCTGTGCAGTATCTTTCCGTTTTTGTCGCCCCATCCATATACCCGGGCAACGGAGGATCTCCCAAACAGTTAAGCTGAGTCTAGTGAGATTTGTTTGATCTCGTCCCTCAGAAGTGTGAGCTGCCTCATTTTGTTTTCATCTGTCGACCCATCAGCGTCCCTCTCCAGGCGAGTAGCCTGGGCTTCGGGGAGGGTAAGTCGGCTGTCTTGGGCCACCCGTTTGGCTTTGAGCTGTCCTTCAGCGAAGCCGCGAATAGTGGCTTTACCCACTTTCCAGAGAGTGCCTGGGGAGGGAACCGAGTTCTAATTGGTGAGGAAATACTGCCGGACTTATTATTTTTAAAAGGAAAGTTTTCATCTGTCAAATTGGTTTATTTTTACAGGTCAAATTGCAGTATTTAACAACTACAGTCAGGCTAAATAGGGTAGGCCTGAAACCATGTTTACACTACCACAGTAGTGGATGGCACAATAGGTGTTGCAGTCCCTACTGCTATTCAACTTTCAGGCCGTGTATAATTTGTAGCATATACTAGGAACCTGTAGGTAACGTAAATATACCAGTTAGGAGTATACCAATTCGACCATGTTTAAAAGGGGAACACTGGCACTTTACTACTGGTTAGCAGGGGTAAAGTTCACGGAGTTCTAATGCCAGCCAAAATATAGGGTCCAGCAAAAGGTGAGAAATCTGGGGTGACCACTTAGAAAAGGAGGATATCCTAAAGTGACATGTACTTAGGTTGCAGTGTTGTGCATTCTCTGTGAGTAGACCTGGGGATACATCATTCAGAGTATGTGGCAATAGATAGAAATTATGAGTCCTACTTTAGAATATATGTTGATGTGGCTGTGTTCTGTAATCAGCAACTAGCTGAGTTCTTAGTAAGCTAGAGTAGTTCTACTTATACTAGATTAACACGACAACCCCTCTTTCATTCTATATATGGCAGATACCAAACTTTGACTGAAACTGTGGCACCTTTGCCAACTATGAAGGAAGGAAGCTAATTTTTATTTATTTACATATTGCATTTATGAAACAAAACCTACTGCAAGAAGGACTGTGGAGCTACAATCCTCTGCTCACTGTAATTGAAACCTATTTTCTGTTGGTCTCGCCTACTTTTATCCTTGAATGCCTGTTCTCATATAACATTCATCAATGCAGTCTGCATGACTTGAAAAGATTATGTATTGCACCACCCTGGCATTTTATATTCAGTTATCCCAATAAAAGGTGTTATGTTTGACATGTCATTTACAAGTACACGGATATAAGTGAATTACACCATGGTAGGATATTTGCATTCTCTTGTATTGTATTATACTATTTGTATATCGTTATTGTATCAATTACAAAAATATCATCATGCAAAAATATAATTCTCAAAATATTGACAACCAGAATATTGTGACTGTAAGTATATATTGGTAGGGATAGATTTACTATTCTTATCGCCACACCTATGTAGTTTGAAAACATGCATCGTCTTTCAATTGACTGAACATCCATGCAGGAGCTAGAACTTCCCAATTTTAAAATTCCCAGCTATAAAGATACATATTATAATTCTCAGGAGTCTCGTTAATGCCTTAAGTTATTATTCTCTCTATGTGCATGAGCTACCTACTCTGGCAAGAGCTTCAGTTTCAGGTGCACGAGGAGGCAAACCTCCTGAACCCACTGGTTCTACAGGGATTTGTATCCCTGATTTGAACTTCAATGTCAGGTGCCAGGGCTGCTGAAAGCAATGGTTTTTAACAATTGCCTGGGCTCATAGTCAGAGAACTGCCAATTTGACCATGCTCAGCCATTAGCCTTGCCTATTTTCTCCTGCACTCATGGATGCATATGAATCGAGCCATGCTTTTTTTTTTTTAAAAGGGTGCGGGTTTGTTAAATAAACCAGTTATATTATGGATCCTTTCGAATTACCAGCAGTAAACTCTTAAAGGTTGATTTTTAGGCTTAATTACTCCCAAGCAACCATGTTCCAGTTAAACTTAACCATTTACTTTGTGAAGCAATCATGTCTACACTACCTGCTTCTGTGGGTTAGCTTCCAGGTTAGAGTTCACTGTAGTATTACCAGTACCATTGTTAACTAAGTGAAATGACTGCAGCATCGTCACATTCTTCCTGATGCCCTGTTCTCTTGATATTGTTGTTGGTGATAGCGCAGAAAGATTCCAAATTTTACTCTCCAGTACCAGTTCAACCTTTAACTTACAACTCCGTGCTAAATCTTCATCTTCTAGGCGACAGATCTTTGCCACCATTTTTAAATGGAAGCTAAATCAAATCAGGTCAATCAACATCCTAATTAACAGTTTAAGTTCAGTCAATGATGAGAGTTTTAAATTGGTTTCAAAAGCTTTATTCTCTTAAAGAGATTAGTAAATTCGTTTTGGTCATTTTCTTTTTATTCAATAGTAAGTCGGATAAATTATTTTACAGAAATTATCAATGAAAATTTGGTTAGAATCATCAGTATTAAAATTTGACAAGCATGTTCCATAAAGGAATTAGTCCCTATTCAAACTAAATTAAATCAAAAGCTGATGGAACCCATAAAGAGTTCAAGAAAAGAGTGAGATCAAACGGAGTGTCAAGTTTGAAATCAAATTAAGTATTTGAACAACCTATAATGAGAAGTTTGTGAAACCCAGCGGAGTCTCAATCTCCAAAAAGCATCCGCATACAGTTGCAGTAGCAAACTGTACAAAAATAAGTCTCAACAGGGAATTAGGGAAAACAGATGCAGCAGTAGCTACACGCGTCGGGATAGAAAGGTATAAGGTGGTGTCACCTCCAAAGTGGCAGTCAAGAGTAGTAGCCATCAGCAGTAGCTTACAGTAAATCGCAGATCCTATAAAGGAAAATCTCTGGGTGCATGGGAAAATGAGAGACTCTGGCTCTTATTTATGAGGGCTTGCGCCGCTGTTGCATCACTATTTTGTGATGCTGCAGCGGTGTAAACAATGCGCCACACTACAATCCATTTACAAAGTGACACATCTAAGCAGATGCGTCACTTTGTAAAGCCCTGTGCTACATTATACCTGCAACAGGTATAATGTATGCAGGGTGGGCGCTCCCTCGTAAAAAAGCCTCGTAGAAGTGGCACAGTGAAATCTATGAGATTTCACTGCGCCACTCCTATGACTTGACTTCGTCACAATCCTTACACCTGCCCAGCTTTGCGTCATTACTGCGCCACCAGATACGTCAGGATTCCTGACATATCTGTGCAACCCTTGTGACATGGAGTGCTGTAGTGTAAATACGGCACATCCATGGTGTCGCAAGGATGGCACAATGAAAAGTGTTGCATCACTGTTTTTCCCCAGCAATGCAACATAAATGAGGCCCTCTGAATGTAACTAGAAAAACGCACTGATATAAAAGAGAAAAAAACATGCGGACAACAATATTGCCGATCAGGTCACTCCAGTTCAATAAGAAGACATCTTTCGATGGTGAGCAGCTTCGTTCTCCTTCCCCACAGAAAACACATGGAATCCACAGTCTGCTATCAAATATGTAACAGACATCACTAAACACTTGAATAGCTGGAAATGTCTAACCTTGGTTCCCAGTGAAGTTTATTGCAGTGTCTATTCTATCACTTATTCAATGTTTCAGTGAGTAACATTAAACTACACTAGAGACAGAATTTCAGATTTCAATTTAAGTAATGACTTTTGTATTTCTTATAAATAAGCATCTTTGTTAATATGTGTGATTCTCTATTCAGTATCAAGTAAACACAAGATAGGTAGGAAGTTCAAGCTTGGTACATCTAGAATATGTAGCTTAAGAAAAGAATATATTTTATAAACTCTGAACATTCTGCAGCTATGACAAAATCGAAGCACGTTACATTAAGGTTAAGCTATCAAATACATTTGTGCATGGTTCAACAATTTCTAAAGTCACTGTTTGTTAAAGGAAAATCTATCAGCAGTCTATCAGTGAATATGGGTGCCTGGTGCATTTTACACATTTCAACTGCGTGCTTTTAAAGTGCATTTTCATGTTAATAGCTAAGGTAAATTATCATTGTCATTAATACATTTTTATATAAATTTCCTAGCTCTCTCATTGGCATGGGTACAGATTCGAAACTACCCCCTGTGAGGTTATAATTCTTGCTTTTTAAGTCCAGCAAGACTGCCCTCCAACTTCCCTAGCGCTGGTAACTGGCTTTCGTCCTCTCACAAGGCCTCTTCCAGACTGTGCCATACTTCTTTCATGCAAGACCTTTATAGCCCCAAATCCTGCTCTTCTCTTCTTAGCTCTTCCATATCTGACTTCCTGTCCAGGGTTGTGTCCTTCCAACCAGATGTCAGAAAGACAATGATGGCATGCAGTGAGCGATGCCATCCTCTTTCTAACCCAGGGGGCACCTCTAAAACGGTTTGTGCCTTCCAATTCCCAGAAGGTGGAGCTTGCCCAGCCTGTGCTCATCTTTCTGAGGTTTATTTTGAAGATGGTGGAGGGGTGGTACATGTGATTTTAACTAACTACTTGGCACTGGTGATAATAAATTAAACACCTGTGGAGGATGCTACTTGCGTTTTATTAGTGGGGACAACCAGCTCCTAGGACCTGCTGTTGATGTAAGCTGTGACGTAGTATGTCTGCTGCTTCCAGACTTGGGTTAGATACAGTGCAGCTCACTGCTCTATCTTGCATGTTAGGCCTTCACTGTCAAACCTCGACTCATAGACCACATTGCCTTTTACAGTATTCAGTCTAACTTACAAATAACATCAAACATTGGTCCAGAGCATAGTAACATTTTCAATGTTTGGTTTGTCACAGTATTGGGCGACGACAATGAAACTGGTAATGAACACTTTTTTTCCTTCCAGAAAAACACTCTGGTTAAAGACGCAAACTTTTTTGAAGTAGATTTTTTAGGTCTGGTGGCAACATTAGCTTTCTCCCAGAGTTAACACGGTCCACAGATTGAAAGAAACTCATTCCTCCCTCAGCCACTTCTTGTTGTAAATGTCACTCCCATAGTTATTAGCACACATTCATCAGCCATAGGGTGATTGTAACTTTGACTCCTGAAGTAAGGAGTTTCACCTGTAAATGAGTCTCATGCATCTGTCAATGGAATGCTTGCATTGCAATGACCAGACAGTGAAAAGTTTCCCCCTCCATCACATCATGGGTGCTGCACAGCTACCAGCCACAGACTGTAGAAGGGCGCGCTGAGGAGCAGTCACGGTGCCCTGCCCTGAAGACACCTCCTTGGGCACCAGCATGATCGCTCACTACCCTGTGCTACTCCTTGGAATCCTGTGTTGCGCACTCTGAACGCTGTGCTCCTCCTCTGTGACCCTTGTGCTTCTCCCATCTATGTTCTGCACCACCTTCTCTGGTATGGCTCTAACCACCTGGGGTCTGTGATTCTCTGCCCAAGACACTGCACTGCTTCCCTTTGACCCCAGGAAGCTACCCCTGAACCCTGCTACACCCTGGACACTGCACAGTTCCTTGTCCTTAACACTGTGCTGCTTCCTGTCCCCTTTATCTTGCACTGCTCCCCCTATCCTGTTGGGCCCTGTGCTGCTCCACCCCCTGGAAGAGTGAACTGCATGCTGGTTCCTCTCCAGCTGTGGACTCTAACCTACCTTGGATCCAGTCTGCTACCTCGACCGTAGATCCTTCACTGCTCTTTCACAACCTTAATAGTACTATTTATTGAGTAAGGGTTGGAAGCTTCCCCTGTTAATGCCCGTTCCACCCACTGTGTAAGGAAGGGAACCTTCCACTGCCTTGTTACTGTACATGTTCCGGGTAAGGCAAGCTTCCACTCCTAATACCAATGCTGTGTCTGTCTGTGAGTAACGAAAGCGTGTACTGCTGGTACCTGTATATATGTGCCATGGAAGCTTAACCTACTGCACCCCCTGTAGTACATATTCTCTTTCTGAAGTGATGTACTAACTGATCCATTCATCCACCCATGCATGCACCTAGTCGCTAATCTAGCCATTTAGTCCGTCATTTGCCCATTCATTAATCCATTAACTCACTCCTCCTTCCATTCGTCTAACCATTGGCTCTCGCATTCAGCCACATCTGTCCACACTACCACACACAAACTTGCCACTCAACAAAGTAGCAGTCAGACAGACTTATTGGTTTAGTTAATGCTTGTTTTGAAGTGATTACCCACTGAACGCTGACAGGTCAGTGGTTTTAAAAATCCTGTCCAATGGAATTTCAAAGAAGATACTAAATATGAATAATCTGATGAACAATGACTGGGCACATTCATTGTGTTTGCTGCGCTCTCTGCTAGTGGTGTATCACCCACTTTTATTGTCCACGCGATCAGCGGGCCCTGCTGATAGACTCTTTGTTCCACACAAGAATCATTCATGCTCTAGGAAAATAATGCCTAAGGCGCTGTAATAGCAACATTTTACCGGAATTTCCTCTTACACGAAGCGTGCCAAGGACGGGCAGCAGCTACTTACCGCTTGCATATTTGCAGCCTTAGCAACCTCAACATTCCTCATAATAACCCAGTGTCACAAGCAACAAACGCTTCCGGTGTAATGAGGCGAGAGGTCATGTGACTCAAGGGTGACCTTCCAGTCAGTGCTATCTGATCGGCTGTAAACACTTTCCTCAGGGGCAGTTTCTAGAGCTGGAAGAGCTTGATCTTCACAGCCTTCATGCCAATCAATCACCCCCAGGTTACTCGCCGTGAAAGTGTATTCTAAGTCAAGTTCGCAGGTAAAGCAATCCTGAAAACCAAACAGCAGCAAGCACCGGCAATGACAATCTTTTGGGCTTTTTTTTTATGTGAGTAAGCTTGACTAATACACATAGGATAGAGCTCATGGGTAGCCGAGGACAGCAGTAATGCAGTTCTGTGTTTAACTTATACCATACAGGGTTAATGTACCTGCTGCAAAGCACAGACCTGTGTAACATGGAGAACACATATTTGTATTTTATATAGATAGGTAAGAGGGCTACTGCTTTTGACAATGAGATCATTTTGTAACTTCCAGTTCATAAGTTGCATTCCTTCTAATATAGCGCTGTGATCTATTTACCAGCATCAAGGAGCTGCAAGCACACTGTAAATTATAGGTTTATCTCCTTATTGGTTTTTTTCTCAATCTAAGATTGCAAAGAAGGGCTCCTCTGAGAATTAATAAAGTCTTGTAGAACAGAGAACCCCAATCACTGTGTAACGTTTTATATCCTTACTTTGTGTTTTTACCGATCGTTCACTCTTATCTCATACTCATATCACTGCTCTAGCACCTCTTGTGCATACAAGTTCAGGATGACCTTCGAAGCACCCATCTCCACAGGCCTTCACCATCTCCTGCAGCTTGCATCATGGACGCGTGCTATAGCCTGGGAGCACTACTGGTGGACTAAGGGGCCGATTCCGATTCGGGCCGGAAATCTCTCCGACCGAGCCGGACCCGGAGAGATTTCCGACCGAATCGGACCCGTGCAGCCCGACCGAATGAGTACGATGCGTCCGTATGCTATCGTACTCGAGTCGGTCGGACTCCCATTGAAGTCAATGGGAGCCGGTCGTACAACGCGTACGCGGGCTCCCATTGCCTCAATGGGTGCAAGGCGAACAAGGGCGCCCCTACAGCGGGTACGCGGCGGAGCGACTCGCGCCGTACACGCACAGGTAGGAGGACCCATGGGTCCCCCTGTGTGCGACTCGCGCGGCTACGCGTACAGGGGGTCCGACACGGACCCCCGAAGTACGGCTCCGACTGCTCTTTCGAGCCGGACGGCGCGTGTCAGTCGGACTCGCTCGCGGCGCGCATCGTACTTACCCGGCCGGGGAACGTCTCCATTGCGCGGTGCGAGTCGTGGTCCGAGCGAGTCGGTCGGTGCGGTTCGACCCGGAACGAGTCGGTCGGAGCGGTTGGGACGCCCGAACGAGTCGGTCGGGCGATTTTGCATCGTACTTCGCTCGTCCGGACGCGCGTACGGATCGGTCGGGAAATAGGGCTCCGAATCGGATCCGGTTAAGCCAAATCCGATCCGGAACCCTACCGGCCGAGATCGGAATCGGCCCCTAAGTGTGGCTCTGCCGCGCAGGATTGGAGCCCTCGCTCCATGTCCACCCGTGTGGGTGTGTGAGTGTGTGTCCCCACGCATGTCCATAAAAAAGTTGACCTCAGTGCTTTAAATGGCCACCTATTTTCCGGTACTGAGACTGAGTACCTGCACTTCTGTAATTTGAAAGGGAGGGAACATCCTCCGTGCAGGTGAGAGAAACTTGCTCTCCTGATGTCAAGTGGTATGTGGTTTCTGTGTGGAATGTGTGCACTGCTGTTGTCTGTGCTGTGCCTGTTTTGTGTGTAAAGGGAAATTGCTTCATGCTTCCCTCTAGCAACCTCTGCTCCCTTGCCGTCCCCTGTCTCCCTAACTCCCATCTTGCTACTTCCTTATTTCCACTGTATACACTAATACTAGCACGTACATTTCTCCAGTCCAGCACTTTACTCCTCCCCTTGCACTGTGCCTCTCATTCCGGTTGCTTCTTGTAACGCCAGCCCTCAAAAGTACCGAAACTTTAAGTTTTTGAGTACAGACATTTCCTTACCAAACTGCAATAGCAGACAACACAGGTAAAGCATCGGCAGGAGCAGTACAAGCGTCCTTAACAAAAGAAGTTACTGGGCAGGCGGCATCAATATATGCTGAAACACACACATAGTCCCCACAGTGTGCGCTATGCATACACACACATTACCTACATGTGCAGTAGCAGTGCAAAATGTTCTTTGTGTGGGACATGAATGCCCCATACCAAACCACCCTCATTTGGATGGTGTCGCCCTCTTTTCATGCTGTTCACGTTCATGAAAACCAGAATGCCTCCTTAGCAGGACTTTAAGTGGGCCGGGTCTCACCGGTGCTGAGCACCGGCAGTTTTTTAAAGGAGGCCTCGAAACGGGTCTCTATCAGGCTCTGTTTTGTGCCCTGGCACAGGCGGACTGAAGTGACAGCAGGCACATCGATGTGCGGGTGCTCACAATGCTCACTTCTCACTAGTGGAGAAGTTACGGCATGAGGTCATGCCAGGTGAGCGTTGTAGGGGAAGGGAAATCCTTTGAAGAGAGTCATTTTCTCTCTGGATTTCCCTTCTCTTTTTGAAACTCAGGAGCAGCAACATTGTCGTGCTGTCACCAGGGCTTTAAGTGGAAGCTTTTTCAATATTATATACAAGCCATAGTTGCTGCTTATTTATCTTATGCAACTAACAACTATTGACAAAGCCAATAATCCTGACTTGTTGTAGGCATGATGTTACTTGTTGTATCATATATCTGGATGCAATGACTGAAACAGCAAAATACAAGTCGGGTGGCACCAGCCGCGGTCCGTGCAGGTAACAGCGGTGGGGCCGCGTAGGGGGAATTTCGAGGGACGATGCAGATGGAAAATTAAATAAATAATGAATTTTTCCTCACCATCGTCCCTCGAAATCCCCCCCCCACGCGGCCCCACCGCCTCACTGCTGTTACCTGCACAGACCGCGGCTGGGCGGCACACTAGGCTAAGCACAGATTTTTAGCTTACGTGTTTTTAAGCCACACCCTTAATTACATTGACAACGCCCCTTTGACAGACCCCCCCGACCCCAGTTTTTTCATCCCACTTAAAGCCCTGCTCCTTAGGGATTACTTTCTCAAACGGTGTACCCCCATTCACTCCAACTGTATTACCCTCTTAGACATTTACCGTCACAATGATTGGAGAGTCGACTGGTTCACAGGAATGGCACATTAACCATCAGAGTTATGTTACTGCTTTTAAAACCCCCTTGAAATTGCTGAGCGCACAAAGATCTCTGCAGCAGGTGTCTTAACTGGGTAAGATATTTTAAAATGAAGTCTCTTTGTGACCAATTACATAAGCTTGAACAGACTTGTTGTCACATTTGTCCTTGTTGACAATTTCTTTGCAGCAGACTTGTTTTTAAATAAATCTATAAGTTGACTGTTGGACTCTGCTTTTCAAGCTCTTCTCCTTGTTACTTCACCTCCCTTTGCTCTGCCACACCTTGACCACCAATTTATGGGTTCTCGTAGTCAATTTTTTCCTTTGTTAGGATCCTGGCTGGACTTGTCTGGACTAGGTGCACACCTGAGGAGAAGCCTAGGGGTCAGAGCCGGGACCTCTTTCTTTGGGGTGTTGAGTCTGGGGGTCCCTGTGACTTTGTTGCCCTGGCGTGCATGTCAGGACCTAGCCAAAGGAATGCGGTGACCGGCAGCCTGGTAGGAGATGCTGAATGTGAGAAATTGAGTCATTGGTTGACTGGGGTGTGAGCCCTGGTCAAGCAACAGTGCGGTACAGTGAACCACAAAAAGCCACTAAATTAACCTGTGCTTAACCCTGGGAAGCTTGGCACAAAAAGCAGTCAGGCTTAACATTAGAGGCAATGTGCGAAGTAGTTATGCAGCACACAAACAGTAATAAAGTGAAAACACAACAAGAAATGTCCCAAACTAATTTAGAAAAAAACTTTAATAAATTATTTCACACCAAAATGACAAACATCCAATCAGTAGAAAAGGAGTTATGAATTTTAAAAGTTTTAAGTGAAATCTAGCGCGTAAAAGATTAAAGCGCCAACCACGGACTTCTAGTCGTGCGAGACTGGTTCAAAGTCAAAAGTTAAAGCCGACCACGATGGAACACGGTTCAGATACAAGAAGTGGAGCCTGCACTTACCTTCGAACTTAGAAAAATTCTTGAATAAAAATATGTGAGAAGGTAAAGTTCAGCGGAGCAAGGTTGCAGGTGGTGTCCGAGGAGGGAATGCTGTCGCCAGATGCCCTTGGGCGAAGCCGCGTTGAAGATTTCAACGTTCAGACTTAGTCAAAGAAATGGAAGTTGAAAAACTCCAGCTGGACGAAGCAGAAGGCTGTAGCCCAAAAATGTTCTATGAGGTTGGACTCCCCTTTGGCGAAAGACCGCTGAAACGGATTTGCTGCTGGGAGAAGAACATAGCGGGAGAAGTTGCAAAGTCAATCCGACCGGTAATGCACCTCGGTAGCGCATAGGTAACCAGGTTGGTCCTGGTCTCCTCCTAGTTCTCAGAGCACTTTTTGGCCAAATTTTGTTTGTCCTCAGTTTTGGAAATTGGCCATCTGGACACCTTTAACACCACAACCAAGGGTCCAGGACTGATGGGACACCTCCTGGGGGTTCAGGACTCACTCAGGCTGGGTCCAGGTGCGGGTTCAATATGATGGTAGCCTTTTATGTCCCTGTGGCTCTGAAATTTCCTGACTCTCCTGCTCTGGCTGCAAGCTGGCAGCAGTGACAATATAGGGTTGTTAGGCCCTTTGTGTGAAGGCAGAGCGCAGGCTATTCAGGTGTAAGTGGGGCTGTGCTCAGCTGTGCCCCCCATCATGCCAGCAGATGTTCCATTGATTCACACCTAATCCCTCTGTTGTGTGCCTGTCTGGGAGGAATTCATAAAGTCTAACTGTCAGCTACACCCAATCATGTGACCCAAGACAGGCTGCAGGCACAAAGGGCGAAGAGCAGGAAAATGCCAACTTCCAAAGTGGCATTTTTAAAACTGTAATGAAAAATCTGACTTTACTATTAAAGAGGGCTTATCATTACAATTTCATAGGTACCAAACATGATATGTCTGCCTGCTCCCAATTAGGAATTACAGCTTATTAAATGTAATAAGGAATGCCCAATGTTACTCTATGTGAAGGGTAGGCCTCACAGTAGTGAAAACAGATTTAGGAGTTTTTCACTACCAGGACATGCATACTTAAAAGTGCATGTCCAACCTTTTAATTACACAGAACAGCACCCTGCACGGCTGGGCTACCTAGGGCCTACCGTAGGGTTGTCTTATATGTAGTAAAAGGGGAGTTTAACTACCCCCTAATATTACTACCCCACCTAGGTCATGTGGAGAACGCCCTGTGTCATCGAGGATGTGGGCGAGAGGTGACCTTCTACTACCTGCTGTGGGAGTGTCCGGCAACACAGAAATACTGGAAAGTAATTGGGAGGATTATGGCTGAGGTTGCTGTGATGGAGGTTCCAGTAGAACCGAAGTGGCTCCTGTTACTGGTCCCTGGAGAGGAGGCTTGGCCTAAATATTCAAAATTGTGGCAGGCTCCAGCCGCAGTAATGGCAAAATGCAACATTGCAAGGAATTGGGGGTCCCCAGTCCTGCCCAAAGTGGGGGACTGTAAAATGATCTTGATTGGTGCTGGCAAGCAGAACACACTATATATTTGAGTAGAGGAAGCCGAGGAAATGGTAAAAGATCTGGGGGAACTGTCAGGGTTACAGAGGGTTAAAGGGGAGAATGAGGAAATGAGCGGAGACTGTTGCCCCAATATGTTGATTATTCATTTATTACCTGGTGCAATGTTAAATGTAAAATCAAGGCAAGACAGAAGATGCATTGACATTGTATTCATGATATATTGTTGTTCGACTACACTGAAATAAAAAGAATACAAATAAAAAAAAGGGGGTGAGTTTAAGGTCTTGCAAGGGGGTTTAATTGCCAAGTCGACATGGCAGTTTAAAACTGCTTTTAGGCTGTAATGGCAGGCCTGTGACATATTTTAAGGTACTACTTAAGTGGGCGGCACAATAAGTGCTGCAGGTCCACTGGTAGCATTTAATTTACAGACCCTGGGTATGTGGTATACCCCTCTACAAGCAACATACAAGTACATTTAATATGCCAATTAGGAATAAACCAATGTAACCATGTTTAGGGGAGAGAGTACAAGAATGTTAGCACTGGTTAGCAGTGGTAAAGTGCACAGAGTCCTAAGGCAAACAAAAATGAATTCAGCAAAAAAGTGAATGGTAAAGGCAATACGTTTGGGGGTGGCCCTGTAGAGATGGCCAGGTCCAACACTGAAACTACTGGTCGCTCTGGTGACCCAAAAAGTAATACTTAAGGTGAACTGGGAAAGGAATCGAAGACCCATGGGAGAGCCTGAGGAGGCCTGTGGGTGGTGGCCCTGAATGAATTGATTAATTGATAATTAAGTTAATTGTGTTACTTTTTATTTAGGAGCGGGATGTGGGTTTATAGGGGAATAGGGTGGGAAGTAATTTAATTATAAAAAGTAATTAATAATTTTTATTTATTAGTATTTATAAATTTATTTTTATTAATTAATTATTAATTGGTTATTCATTTTTATTAATTAATTAATTGATCGATATGTTAATTGTGTTATGTTTTTTAGGAGCGGGTTGTGGGGTTATAGGGGAATAGGGTGGGAAGTAATTTATTTCAAATTATTTAATAATTAATTGATGATTAATGTTAATTAAATAATTGAAAATTAAATATGGAAATTAATTAGAGATGTGAGTTGTGGGGTTCATAGTGGTAAAGGGTGGGAAGTAAATTCAATTCAATTAATTAATAAGTTGTTAATTGATAATAATTTAATAATGTTAAATTGTTTATGGAAAATGTGTAATTATTTTTATGTGTGTGTTGTGGTGTTTGTTGGGGTAGAGGGTAGAAAATATTTAAAGTTTAAATAATTAATACATATTTGCTAATTATTGGTGATTAATTAATTGATAAATGTTTATGGTAAATGTTTTTTTAATTTTGTGCGGGAATTTGAATTTATAGGGGTAATGTTTGGTGAGTAAAATTATTTTTATATGTTTTAAATTGATTTATAATTAATAATAATTGTGCATTTGATAATTAATTATATTAATTATGGAGGTACACTTTTATACAAATCTAGATGTGTGTGGTGAATTGTGTGGTGTTATAGGGTAGGAAATACAAAGTATTGTTTTTGTTTAATAATTAATGTTTTAGATTTTAATTAATTTATATTAAATATAGTTATTTGTTTGTAAATTATTTTTTAATTTATTACAAATATGTGTTTGTAGTTAAATGTTTTAATTTTTTAACATTATATGTTTCAATGTTTTGTTATTTTTTATTTTTGTGTTATTGACAATTTTTGTACTGAACTTGATAATTTTACTTTTTTAATTTTAATTTTTTTTTAAATATTAATTTTAACCCTCTGCTATCCAACACTTTCCCTACTGTTGCACTCTCTGGAGTGGGAATAGTAATTTTTACCCATACACTATCCAACCCTTTCCCTACTGTTGCACTCTCTGAAGTGGGAATAGTAAATTGAACCTCTCAGCTATCCAACACTTTCCCTACTGTTGCACTCTCTGGAGTAGGAATAGTAATTTTTACACTTCGCTATCCAACACTTTCCCTACTGTTGCACTCTCTGGAGTGGGAATAGTAATTTTTACACTTCGCTATCCAACACTTTCTCTACTTTTGCACTCTCTGGAGTGGGAATAGTAATTTTTACTCCTCCGCTATCCAACACTTTCCCTACTGTTGCACTCTCTGGAGTGGGAATAGTAATTTTTACTCCTCCGCTATCCAACACTTTCCCTACTGTTGCACTCTCTGGAGTGGGAATAGTAATTTTTCCTCCTACGCTATCCAACAATTTACCTACTGTTGCACTCATTGGAGTGGGAATAGTAATTTTTACCCTTATGCTATCCAACACTTTCCCTACTGTTGCACTGTCTGGAGTGGGAAGTTTTACTTCTCCGCTATCCAACACTTTCCCTACTGCTGCATTTAATTTAGTGTAAAATGTAGTTTTAAAAGATTAACATTTATTTTAATATTTTATTTAATAATATATATATTTTATTTTTATTTTTATGTTACAGGTGTATGTATATATATATGTATTTATAATTTTTAATTTATTTCTAACATTTTATAATTTATTAAAATAAATGTTTATTAATTATTATTAAGTAAATATATATATTACATTTTATATATGTATGTTTAATTTATTTTTATATTACATTTATTATTTATAATTGTTAACATTTTATAATAATTATAAATATTTTATTACAAATATGTGTTTGTAGTTAAATGTTTTAATTTTTTAACATTATGGGGCCGATTCCGATTCGGGCCGGAAATCTCTCCGACCGAGCCGGACCCGGAGAGATTTCCGACCGAATCGGACCCGTGCAGTCCGACCGAACGAGTACGATGCGCACGTATGCCATCGGACTCGAGTCGGTCGGACTCCCATTGAAGTCAATGGGAGCCTGTCGTACAACGCGTACGCGGGCTCCCATTGACTCAATGGGTGCGATGCGGACAAGTGCGCCCCCTACAGCGTGTACACGGCGAAGCGATTCGCGCCATACACGCACAGGTAGGGGGACCCATGGGTCCCCCTGTGTGCGACTCGCGCGGCTACGCGTACAGGGGGTCCGACACGGACCCCCAAAGTACAGCTCCGACAGCTCTTTCGAGCCGGAGTGCGCGGCTCGGTCGGACTGCTCGCGGCGCGCATCGTACTTACCCGGCCGGGGAACGTCTCCATTGCGCGGTGCGAGTCGTGTCCGTGCGAGTCGGTCGGTGCGGTTCGACCCGGGATCGAGTCGGTCGGAGCGGTCGGGACGCCCGGACGAGTCGGTCAGCGAATACGCATCGTACTCGCTCGCCCGGACGCGCGTACGGATCGGTCGGGAAATAGGGCTCCGAATCGGATCCGGTTAAGCCGAATCCGATTCTGAGCCCTACCGGCCGAGATCGGAATCGGCCCCTATATGTTTCAATGTTTTGTTATTTTTTATTTTTGTGTTTTTGACAATTTTTGTACTGTACTTGATAATTTTATTTTTTTTATTTTAATTTTTTTACCCCTAAGCTATCCAACACTTTCCCTACTGTTGCACTCTCTGGAGTGGGAATAGTAATTTTTACACATACACTATCCAACCCTTTCCCTACTGTTGCACTCTCTGGAGTGGGAATAGTAATTTATACTCCTCCGCTATCCAACACTTTCCCTACTGTCGCACTCTCTGGAGTGGGAATAGTAATTTTTACACTTTGCTATCCAACACTTTCCCTACTGTTGCACTCTCTGGAGTGGGAATAGTAATTTTTACTCCTCCGCTATCCAACACTTTCCCTACTGTTGCACACTCTGGAGTGGGAATAGTAATTTTTACCCCTAAGCTATCCAACACTTTCCCTACTGTTGCACTCACTGGAGTGGGAATAGTAATTTTTACCCCTACGCTATCCAACAATTTACCTACTGTTGCACTCATTGGAGTGGGAATAGTAAGTTTTTACCCTTATGCTATCCAACACTTTCCCTACTGTTGCACTCTCTGGAGTGGGAAGTTTTACTTCTCCGCTATCCAACACTTTCCCTACTGCTGCATTTAATGTAGTGTAAAATGTAGTTTTAAAAGATGAACATTTATTTTAATATTTTATTTAATAATATATATATTTTATTTTGTATTTTTATGTTACAGGTGTATGTATATATATATGTATTTATAATTTTTAATTTATTTCTAACATTTTATAATTTATTAAAATAAATGTTTATTAATTATTATTAAGTAAATATATATATTACATTTTATATATGTATGTTTAATTTATTTTTATATTACATTTATTATTTATAATTAACATTTTATAATAATTATAAATATTTTTTTAAGTTATATGTATTATTTACTTTATTTTACATTATTTTTTATATTTAAAAAAAAAAACGAGATTTTGTACTTCGATATTTTTAACTTCTATATATTTTTTTCGATATTTTTGTACTTTCCATGATGTAGATAGGATGTCGATATTCTTGACATCGATTTTTATGTGTCGATATTTTGGTACCTCGATATTGTGGCCGTCGATATTTTGTCAGTGATTCGGCAAAATAGATTAATTGACCATTAAAGTAGGCTACCTGGAATAATGACTAGATAAACAACCATGCAGAATAGATGTAGCTCAAAAGAAAGATTTCAGATGTAGAAATGACTTTACCAACTGCAAAAAGAATCTAGAGTCTATTAGAGTTAAAAACACAGACTTGAAAGTGAGGTCTTGAAGGAATAACTTGTGAATTATGGGCATTCAGAGTCCAAGAACACTGGAAACATGGAGTCCTTCATCAAAAACATGATCAGCAACCTCTTTGGAAAAGAGAGATTTTCACTGGTCTACATTGTAGGGAGAGCCTTCAGGTTGCTTTCCCAAGGACCAGTGCAGGGAGCATCATCAGAACCAATAATCGCACACTTTATCAACTACAAAGACAGAGACACAGCGCTGAGACTGGCACATGAACAAGAGACTTAGGGGCCTATTAGGATTACGGGTGGACTTTCGTCCGTCCGCCACCCTAGCGGTGCTGGGACCGGCCGTCAGTGGTGCGGCGGTTCCGCACAGGCGATTAGGATGCCACTGCCACCGTGGCGGTGGCATCCTCCATTCCCAGCATTGTGGCGGGTGGTGCTCACAGCACCGCCCGCCACAATGCTGGGAATGCACTGTGTGCATCGTCATGCACAAGGTGACAGGCACCGCGAGGTGCCTGCCACCATGTCCATGACAATGCAGGGGGCTACCATAGGTATCCCCCATGTGCACCCACCACCCCTCCAACATCTTGGGGGCCCGCAACGGGCCCCCAAAAGTGGAATCCGCCTGGCTTTCCATGGCGGAGTCACCGCCATGGAAAGCCCTGCACCGCCAACCATCGTAATATGGATGGCGGTGCCTGCAAGGCACCACTACCATATTGCAGGCCTTTTCCGCCCGGTAGGCAATCGGGCCGATTGCCTACCGGCAGAAAACTGGTGGACGGTCTTTCCGTCCGCCTGGGTCCCCACCGCCATCGTAATATGGCGGTGGGGAAATGTTAAGCGGGCGGTGGAAAATAGCGGGCGGATCGCCACCGCCATACGGGCGGTGGCGATCCGCCCGCTATCCTAATGACCCCCTTACAGTTACAAGGCTCGTCAATATCTTTGTACCCAAACTTTACAAGAGCGGTGCAAGAGATGCACCCCAGTTTCAGTAACATAAAGAATAAACTACAACAAATGGACCTCAAATACCCAGTATTATACTTTGCCAAACTGCATATTGTAAGGGAGGACAAAATAAAACTTTTAACAGACCCATAGGAAAAATGTTGCCTAAGAACAGCCTCAGACTGTGATCCAAGAAAGAAACATAACCATGTCAAATAGAGGGCCTGACGCAGAATAATCGGTCAGGCTTGGTAATGATTTGCTAACCAAACATCAAAGCTTGGTAAGGTATACTGGTGGACCTGGCGAAAATAATGGAGCCATCCATGGACCTAACCTAGTAAAGGCAAGACAGAGCCTTAAGAAAACGAGCTTTGATTAAAATTGTTCTTTATGATAGAGGGTTAGGCCCAACCTTTGCAGTTGAATCTGCAATATAAGGATACTTTGCTACTATAATAAGAGCCTTATGACGTAATATAAATTAATTTGTATAGCATAATCTATCAGGCATGTGCATACTATATGAGTTGTTAGTGGCTGTTGTATTTTGAGATATGTTTAGGATGCAGAAATAACAGCAACAATAATCTAAAGTATTAATGGAACATGTGCTGTGATATGGGGGGAGCCCTACAGATGAACAGAATATTCATCAGTATGGAACAACATCATAGTAAGTGGCAGCTAACCCATCCCCCTTACTCCTTGCAGAGGTCGAGGCGCCAGCATCCTGATACCCAAATGGCATATTCCATATCATACTACTCCAAGTTAGTTTATGCAGTGTTGGTTGGGTGTGGGCAGGAACCATAACCTAAGATAATGAGTACAGCGGGATGAACATGAACCTCAAATGGGGAAGAGAGGCCTTTCTGCAAACGGGCATCAACAGTTAAATATGCATCAACTAGACAGTGTGGAGAAGGGGAGAGACTTGGGAGAACTCTTGCTAGAATGATACGGTCAGTGTGGGCATCAAACGATATAATAATGTTAGAAAGTAGAAATGGTAACCTGGTATTTGGCAGTCCGAGCATTCTGGAGCATTTACAGGAATACTATGTAAGGATATATATCGGTCAGGTAGAATATAACAAAATAACTGTCAAAGAATATCTTAACAGAGTCACATTAGCTTGATTGGAAAATCAAGATAGGAAAATGCTAGAGCTACCAATTACTTTAGAGGAAATAGTGTGAGTGGTCAACTAAATGCAAAGTGGCATGGTCTAGAAGTTGATTGACTAACTGCATCCTTTTATAAAGAATTCATAGATATCTTAGCTCCGTATAATTGGGAAATGTTGGAATGGTCAAAGTGCATGAGAGAAGTCAGCTTCCTCCCACCCTGAGAGAGGAAATTATAGTGACAAACGTAAAACCAGATAAAGAGGAGTCATATAGACCGCTGTTGCTTTTAAGCACAATACTAAAATCCTAGCCAAACTTGTTGCTGACCGGCTCCTTAAATATATGCCTGGCATACTTCTTGCTGAACTGTCAGGATTTATCCCAGGGAGGTCGACCATCTACAATCTGCACTCATTCTTTGCAATTATAGAGCAGATTAGCCCAGGGGTGCAAGGTGCAGCATTAGTCTTAGACGCCAAGAGGCTATTCTACACCCTCTTATGGGGATACATGGAGAGCCACAGGACAGATGGTTGTGGGAAGGGAGTTGCTGCCTTGGATATTGCTGCTATATTCAGATTCTATAGCCAGAAACAAAATAAACAGATTCTGCCACAGGAATTTATAAATACTTGTGGCTCCTGCCAGGGATGTCCCCTAAACCCTCTATTTTATGCATTCACAAGGGTGTGTCTGGCTTGCATGATTAGACAGTATCACCCGCACAGAGGATTTCTCAGAAGCCATGTAGCTATGCCATTAGGTGACGACAACATATTGTTTTATGCTAGAGATCTGAGAACCCAGCCTTTGTAATATGGAAGGTTTCATTGTCAGGACTGAAAATTAACTGGGCCAAATCAACTGATATTTCTGATGACAGAGAATACAATGGCTTGTGCCATGAACTGTCTACTACAATGGATGGCCACCGGTATGGTTTTTAGGAATTATAGTTCACTAAGATTGAGCAGTGGTCTGAAGCAGTGTAATTTTGATTCCATCCTAAGATAGGGTAGGAGTGCATCATAATCATGAGTAGTCAGCACTCAAATGTATTCTGTGTGGTTAAAGTTACTAAAACAAAATGGAGTACCGCTTATTTAAAGGGCTCCACACGTAAAAATATGCCATTATAAATTGTATGTTTAAGAAACATGACTAATAGAGGAGTTTGGAGTACTTATTCATTAATACTACAAGGAAAATCTAAGATCCTGACGTGATTTATTTTGAGATTAATGAGCCTAAATGTATGTGCAACTAATGTTTAGAGGTTCATGTGTAACACATTATATTCACTCGTGTATTTTAATAAATATTCCTTACTAGACTTTTGCATTATTCATGTGTTAAGAAACTTCATTTGTTATGCATTTACAATTGTGCACATATTTGTAACCCAGTGCACAGTTCATTGTTAAGTTGACATAAATTTTGAGGCCTCGTGTATAATTTCAGTGCAAATTCACGTTGCAGTCTAATATTTGATTTGTGTTTAACCTTCAATGTAGAATGTTTTCGTTCGCATTTTGTTTCCACGGCATGTGTGGACAAAGCCTCATTAGATAGCATAGAAGGTTTTGTTTTCATTAGCTAGCAAGGTATGAGAAGACGAAGTTTGGCAAGGAGAAACGCGGTAACAAACAAGGAGGCATGTTTTCATGGAGAAGGAGAAGAATGGCCAAGGATGAATGAAGTTTCAACTTATCAATGTGGGAAAGGTGGTGCAAGTATCCAATTTTTGCTGAAATCATGGAAAAAATACTGGAGAGAGTCACGTAGGATTGTCTACCTTGAATGAGACTAATTTCTTATGCTGTAACTTAGTGAGGGTCAGGAGAGGCATTTTAGGACTTCGTGGGGTACAGACCTCTGCATTTGCTTCCTTCTGCTTTGAGTGGCTTCATACTACTTGACCTTTGGTTGGAGTTTCTTCTACTGAAGACTCTGACAGCAGACATCTTTCTAATGCTCATCTTTATGCAACACTTTTAGTTTACGGTTGTCCCTTTTAAGACAGTATAGGGAGAGATAGCGTGCTCATGCTTACCTTTGCGAATCATTTGATGAAATTTAACTCTCAATTCTTTTTCCTGATTACTTGCACTGTCATTATACAACTAGTTGTCTGCTTTCTGTTTCATAGGTCAAATTTCTTTAGGAGATTTGGACACATTTTGTTTATTCTGAAATTCCATACCATTATGTTGAGGTTGGTATATGTAAACCTATTTTTGATTTAATGATTAAACCCTAATAATCTCAAATTTAGTTGTGGACTGGAATATTGAGCGACCAAGTTGGTTACTCTGTATTGAAAATATAAATTGTGATTGAGGTCTCCCTCTTACCACTCATGCAGCTACAAAGGTCATCGGGTTGAGGATAAATGTTTAGATGGGCCCAAGCTCTCTCAATCTTTACAGAAAACTATGGCACTGCTATGGATAAGCTGTCAGATCAAATTAACCATTGAATTAGGCTATCATTGTCTTTCGCGGGCTGGATAGCCATTATAAAAATGGTGATCCTACCAAGATTTTTATACCTTTTTACTAATATCCCAATCATCCCAACACAAGTCTTTTTCACAGGCTTGAATTCATTAATGATAAAGCTAGAATGGGCAGATAGACTTCTTAAAATAAAACGGGAAACCTCGACGTTGCCATATGAGGCCCGTGGGGCTCTAGATTTAGGGACGTACGTCTCTGCAGCCCAGGCACACTTTTCATATTTCTGATACCATGGGCACAACGACATTCCACATGTATTATCAGAAAGGGAGAAAGCATTACCACATTCTCTGGACACAGTGATAACGAGGAGTCCAGGGGGAACAGTGGGAAGGGTGTGGTGCACTATTAACGCGTGGCAAACACTGGTATACAAACAAGGCCTATCAATAATATATTCACCTAAGCTACCACCACTAGACAACCCTGATTCAACCAATACTAGAGCCTAGGGCTATGGAGCAGCTAAGTGGAATGGCACTGACTACAATGGAAGATCTATACCAGAAGAGGGTGTTTAAGGAGCTGGAGCAGTACAAAGGAGCAAAGGGAACTCTTAGCCCACGAGATATTTTCCTGTACTATAGAATCCATAGTACAATAGGGTGAAATTGGTGAGTTATTCAGCTGAAACCCACTTTTTTCAAACACTCACATAAACATAGTAGATATAGCTGGCCAGCACCATATAATCATCACTGTTCCCACCACTGTTGCGTGAAGTTCCAGAGCAATTAAAGGGCAAAAAACAACAATGTTTTTAAATTGATGATGGCAGATGTGCAGATGTGGAAAATACAGACTGGACAACACCATAGGTTTGTCAACATTGACAAGACACCATTACTAAAACAAATATGATTTGCCATCATTAACTGACAAGGATTCAAAATCCCAAGCAACATAATAGGAGCTAGATTTAGGTTCTGTGCCACTGCCAGTTTTCTTCAGTTCTGCAGAGGATTTTACAGCTGAGATAAAATAAACGTGTCAAGGACTTGTGAGCTACAGAGCAGGTTGGCAATGTTTATGTTGCATTCTGTTAGACCTGTCAACCTTAGAGTGGTCTTCCCCCAAACTTTTTGCCTTCACCTTCCAATTTTTCCGAATTCATTTTTGCTTGCCTTAGGACTACGTGCACCTTACAACTGCTAACAAGTGCTAAAGTGCTTGTGCTCACTCCTTAAAACTTGGTAAAATTGACTTACACCTGATTGGCATATTTAATTTACTTATAAGTCTGTAGTAAAGTGGTATACCATATGCCCAGGGCCTTTAAATTAAGGGGCCTATTTATGACCCAGTTTGCGTCAAGTTTGCACCACGCAATGTGGTACATGTGCGATGCAAACCTTGAGTGAGATTTATGAAGCCACCCAATGCCACTTAGCGAGGCCCGGAGTGGCTCCATAAATCTGGAGTAAAGCAATGCAGTGCAAATCGCTGCGTTGCCTTACTCTGCCCTGGATAGGCATTCCATGGGCATTGCGTGGCTATTCCCATGCAACTCCCATGGATTTTGATGCATTGACAGATTTACCAGAATTTGTAAACCTAGAAATGCGTCAAAAAGATACGCCTTCTCAGGGCAGGCGTAACGAGGAGAAATATCTTTATTTCTCATTGTTACTTTCTCTTTCTATGTGTGCTGCATTCTGCAGCACACATAGACAGAGGAATATGCCTCTCAGGATTGTATTTGTGCAGGAAGGTGCCCCTTCCTGCACAAAAATATTCCTGCATGCAACTGAGTCATCCTTGCACCATGGTGCAAGAGTGCATTGGCGCTAGACTGCCAAAAGGGCACCAGCGCAGGGGACAAGGCAGGAATGCACCGTATTGACTTAAATACTGCCCATTCCTGCCCTTTCCCTGTCATGCAGCGCTGCAAGGTAACTTGCTGAGCTGCACTGGGTGACACGTTTATAAATCTACCCCAAAATGCTACTAGTGGGCCTGCAGCACTTATTGGGCCACCCACTAAAGTAGCCATTTAAAACATGCCTCAGGCCTGCATTTGCAGCCTGTGTGCAGTTTTAAACTGCCAATTTGATCTGCCAAAATAACTCTTTTGCAAGGCCTAAACACTCTCTTTAATACACATAAGTCACCCCTAAGGTAGCCCTAAACAGCCCACAGGGTAGTGTGCATTGTATTTAAAAAGCAGGACATGTGTTTTCAAGTTTTGCATGTCCTGGTAGTGAAAAACTCCTAAATTCTTTTCTTTCAGAAATAAAAAACAAGCGAGTGAGAATGACAATAAAGCCAACCAATGGTAAGCAATGGCCCGGCACTAAGCCTATTGTAAACTGACAATAGGTGTTTTCATAACCAGATAGTTTGCACACTCTGGTAGGCGAAACCTAAAAACTGGAAGTCATAAGAATTGCATGGGACTTAATGAAGATCCCTGAGGTACACCAACCTAAGGATTCTAAATCCCGTTTGGTAAGATGGTAAGAACATAGAGCCTCTATTCTCTCTGTGAGAAATCATTGGAGCCATTGATGGCTATGCGGTTATGCCTATCTGTTGCAGCCAAGACAGGAGTTGGCTGGACATCAGTTTTGAAGGCTACAGTAGATCTAGTGAGATCAGGACAGCCACATACACTCATTCCAATGGTATCCTGATATCATCCAGCATGACCTATGGAGCTGTTACCATTCTGTGGCTAGGCCGAAAACCAGACTGAGCAGAATCTGAAGCTGAAGTCATTTGCAAAATGGTGAGGCCCCTATGAAGAAAGTGTAAAGGGGCCCTTAGGACCTGATCTCTCCGAACTATATATTGGCCTTAGGCTGAATGGGAGCTCCGTGAAGGTTTGAGGGGTTGCAGGGGCCTGTGTTACTCTCATGGCCGAAATGTTGCAAAGAAACCAGATAGCTGAGCATTTAGCTATTTCTTTATTGTTTTAACACACACCAAACACTATTGTAGCATTTCAGCACTCAGAGTGACTGTAATAATTAGGCGAACTTGTATTTAGTTGGCAAAACGTGGTTGTAGCTTGTTCTTTGTGGGAAGTGTTGAATGTGATATGTGAGCCCCTGATCCGTAGTTTGACCGTGCCGCTGCAGACTTGTCTTTTGTGCAGTCTGCTTAGTGAACCTTCACTGATATTCTTCTATTTCTTTCCTCCCAACTTGTTCATAATTGTTATTCAAGAGAAGATGTTGTTTGGCATATTCAGCATTTGTTGCCCGTTGTTCCTCAGTTGTCGTGATAATTAACATCTGTCTTCATGCTACTTTTAGAAAGCCTTGGATTTTATGGCGAAGCGGCTTGGTCAATTTATAAATGTCATCTTCAGGCATTACCTCTGGACAATTTCCCAAACCACATTTGTAGGTTTACTAATAATTTTTTAACCATCTTTATTTAGTTTTCATCACATCACAATACAGTTTATAAACAATCGCGTAAACGACGTACCCTTGTCGAGGCAGCATGATCCCACTGTTCTCATTGTACATATGTTGAACCATACCGGGTCTATCAGAAGTTATTGGCTCATTAAATTAACAACTAGAACATATTAAACAACAATTCATGACAACTGCAGCCTTTTTAATTCTCGGCTCGAGACAGCGCATGCGCTCTGTCGAAAGAGACATATATATACTTTGTGGGCTTCAGCCCGCCCATAGGCTTCCCATTTGCTGGCTCCCTCGTCTCTCTCCTAATCTTTCTCCCCATTTGTCCATGGCATTCATGCTTCATGTCTCATCCTGAAAGCAGGGACCAATTATTACTATCCATCCACTCCTCCAATAAAATGACCATTTTAGGAACTTCTTTTTTCTTTGTTTAAGAACCTACCTCAGGAGCGGTCGTGTTTTCAGTCACTCTGAGCGCCCGAGCATTTATGTAAACAGGCCTGTAAATCATGTTCTTAGCTTGTTACTTGTCCAATCACCCTCCTCCTGCTGTTGCTTTCGCCATCTCGCACCCTCATGTCTGTTTGCCCTGCGCTTCTCGGACCGTCGTGAAATTGCTCTCTCCCACTCTGCATTTTTTCTTATCCCTTAAACCAGTCACCCTCTTCCCACTGTCGGGTTCTCCCTCCCACGCCCCGTGGTTGCTTGCCTTGTGCTCCTCCGACCATAATGGAACAGGCCTGTAAATCATGTTCTCATCTTGTTTTTCAAGCCACAGCATGTTTTTCAGTTACCAGGAGAGCATTCGCAGGGAGAGGGCGAGAAAGTCAGCAATCCCCTCCATGGTCTCCATTGCCTTGCAAGGTCACATGACTGCTTTGTTTCAGCTGCCCTTCACTTACTCATTCTCACCCCCCTCCCCAACACTGAGATAGTTACAAAAAACAGGAACACATCATAACAGGCTCGCTGGTTGCTAATAAAACAGGCTGGAGGAAGAGCTTGTTTCAATAAGCTGGATGGTCATTGAAAATCACCACATGCCACCGACTTCTCTCCAAGTCGCTGGAGTGCATCTGTATAGTAATCATTTTGTAGTTTACAATAAAGCGCATAGTCCGTCAGCAAAACCCTCCATGGTCTCCATTGCCTTGCAGGGTCTTGTGACGGCTTCGTTTCAGCTGCCCTTCGCTCGCTCATTCTCACCCCACTCCTTACCCTGATACAGTTACAAAAAACAGGAACATGTCATAACGGGCTCACTGGTTACTAATAAAACAGGCTGCTGGAAAAGCTTGTTTCAATTCACTAGATGGTCATTGTAAAGCGCCACATGCCACCAACTGCACTCCTAGGTGCTGGAGTGCATCTGTATAGTCAGCGCTTTGTAGTTTACAATACAATGCACAGTACACCAGCAAAACCCTCCATAGTCTCCATTGCCTTGCAAGGTCATGTGACCGCTTCGTTTCAGCTGCCCTTCACTCACTCATTCTCAGCCCCCACCCCACCCCTGAGATAGCTACAATAAACAGGAACACGTCATAACGGGCTCGCCAGTTACTAATAAAACTGGCTGCAGGAAGGGCTTGTTTCAATGAATTGCATAGTCATTGGGAAGCGGCACATGCCACCAACTGCACTCCTAGGCGCTAGAGTGCCTCTGTATAGTAAGAGTTTTGTGGTTTAGAATACAGCGCACAGTACATAAGCAACACATGGTTTGTTATGTTCCAGAATTACAGGTTAAAAGCAAATGATCACTAAAAGGCTTATTGTAAGATAAAATAATCAAAGATATTATCAACAGATGACACCCTGCCTTTGAAATGTCGTTTTGGTAAATGTTGATGCCAACACCCAATTCACATTACTCAGATCTTGAAAACTGCAACCTACCAGGAGCACCAAAGAGGCACTTTGCACTTGCATGGTCTCTATGCCCCGTGCAAATCACAAATCATAATAAGAACAGTGGTTAAAAATAATACAATACTATTACATAACACTTTAAGGCTGACATATCGAAGTACTGCAAGAATTCATTACTGTTACACAAGTTAACAGGATTAATTTTATCAACCTCCGAACGTCCAAAAGCTGAGCTAGCCCTGCCAGGATCCGGCCACGTGACTCAGTGATAACAGTACAGTGGCCTAATGAGCTGGCTTACCACTTTCTTGCAATGGCCTTGACATCTAGGCTGTTGTTGTAAATCCAATTCACAGACTGGACGGGAGGTATGGTGAGATTATACCATGTTTATGTCAAACCAGACAGACACAACAGTGACCCACAAAACACCATGTAGTAGGAAGAGGGAACAAATTTAATAAAGGATTCCTGAATTTGAATCTACACATGCAATGAACTCTGCATTTTGATGATTGCTGGCCGTGATACTTCTAGCCAGTCGGATAGCTCAGTGGGTTGAGTGCCTGAAGCAGGCATGTGTGTGTAACATCCAAGTCACAAGTATGAATTGCACTAAGGCAGACTGTACCTTTTGTTCTTGAAAGGTGAACTAAATAAGTATCATGATTTTGTTCTGTCAACGCTGGACGTATCCCGCGCGGCGGCATCCTTATACAAAACTGGCAAGTAAAAGGATCGCTTTATATACAAGACGTGACCATTGTCAGTATTGATACAAAGTAAGGTCCGCTTAATTTCTTTAAAAAAAATATATATCTACACAACTTAACCAATATCCTAAGAGTATCGTCTTGTACGTTTACATCTTAGAGTCCTGACCGGTTCTCATGCGCTTTAACTCATTGATGTTGTTTCATCGCATAACAAAATAACGAGTGACCAAGCCTCGTTTATCTTTATTAAGTCGTATCAGTTCTCAAGTTGTTGTGGCTTTTCCTGACGAAGGCGCTACGTGCGCCGAAACGCGCGTCGAAGATTTATTTGTTGCCACTCTGAATTTTTATATGTACCTTGTATTTTATTAAATTTGATTTGCATTTTCATGAATGTATTACGCTACATGATTGTATATGTCATTTATAAATTGTTTTTTATTCTTGTTAATTTTGTTTCATATATATGAATATTAATTAAATAAATAATCACAGTTCTTATCTAATTTTGCCACTTTCTGTCCTCATTGTCTTTTTATTGTTTATTACACTCAATGTGATCTTGTTCTTCTATTACCTAGGAACGATATTTTCTCTTGGCATGCAAATGCTGAAACACATTGACCTTGACAAAGCCAATAGCTGAGCTCTCGCATTGCTGAGCCCGATTAGCTTTGCCAATGCTTATTTCCAGCGGGTTCAGGTACTAGGAAGTGGCCCCTCCTATTACAGAGCCCTAACCCCAGCCTGAGCCACCCACCCATCCTTGTTTGCTCAAAAAAATCTCTGCCCGTGAGAAGCGCGAACCCACTCCCCTCCACCGCCGCACTCTGCAACTCTCGTCTTCAGGGCGATCGATCACAAGAAGGGGGAAAGAAAACTGCGCCCCACTGTAGTCTTACTAATATAACCATAACTTTGCCGAGCCCTAGTGACAATATTCTGCAGTGCACTGACTAGTGTATGTATGTTATATGCTTTACTTTTACGCGTCTGTGGAAAATCATTCTACATTGCATTTAGGTAAAGTGCAAAAACGGTTAGGTCGGATCTGTAAGTAGCCAGAACTGGGTACTGGGACACTCTCCATTTCCAGTGCATAGCCCTACCTTCCATGTTCCGAAAGGGCACTCGAAAGGGAAGTAAACTTTTGAACCTTATAATATAATAACAATATTAATAATCTCAATACCTCAGATTTGAAAAAGTAAGGACATGTGAAACTGAGCCATTCAGCAACTGTGTAAGAAGGAAGTAAACGTGATTTATTAACTAAGTTGTTGACTTTGAAACCATAAATGCGGATTTCTAACAATAGCTTTCTCACTTGAACTCGCAGTGTGATCGTGGTCAAGTCACTTAATATCTATTTTCTGTAGTTACGCTCAGTTGCCATTTTAAATCAAAAATGACGTTTGCAACAACGCGGGTTGCTGCTCCGGAAGCCGCGGCGGCATGTTGCTAGACAAGGATTACAAAATACGGAATTCGACTAATAAAAATAAAAACGTACAAAGAAGGTGAAAGACCAACGCCTGCCCAATCCATTAGAACATACATCAATGTAAAATGACGACATTCAAACTGTTTAATGAAATCAATGGAAAACGATAAGGGCTGCGAATAGTACTGTTAATCAGTATGGGAAAGAATGTTTCACAAATCAAAAGTGTCCAACACGGCTTCCTTAGTGCTCACAGCTTGTGAAGTATAGGCAGGAAAAACGAGAACCTCTACAATAAACATTGTTAACGGCGACAGTTTTGATTTCTGTATGGCACCAGTGACGACTCGGTTTGGGAACAAATAAACTTCACAATGTAGTCAGCAATATAGTCATTGGTGTAAATAGTCAGATCAACACTCAGATTTAAATGCTGGTCCAACTTGAACTTTCTATTAGACTGCATTGGTCTGGCTCAGTGGTGTAGCAAGGGTGGAATGGGAACAATGCAAGCAAGGAAAAGTGCCCCACCAATCCCAGTTTACTATTACAATACAGCAATAATGGAGTAGCACTGGGCTCGTCATCGCCCTGGGTGGGCTAGGATGCCACTGCTTCTGATCCTTATTGAAAGCTTGGTCTGCTGAACATTAGTAATGAAGGGTAATTCCTTGAAAGTTAAAATGTTTTAAAGTGAGATCGGATCTTAAATAAGGGCTACTAGAAAGTTATGGTACTGACTACTTCGCTAGTTCATAAATTTTTTCCTGGACAGGTACATGGAATTGGGGCGCAGTGGACTGTCCAAGGTTCTTGTCATACCCACTCACACCCTGTCCCTGGTGCCAACTGTTCCTCTAATGGTAAGCATCAACTCAGGCATCTATATGGCTGGTGCGAGTATTGAGCTGAGCATAAACGAGCAGAGCCACAGGCTGGTTCCGATGATGGAAAAAGGAGGAGATGAAAGGGCAGAAAAATGAATGAACAAAAAGAGAGGGGACAAAAGATTCGTTTTGCATCGTGGACTCAGGCTTTCCTTTACTTTGATACAGTAAACCACTGTGTGCCTCTTAATAGTCTCAAAACTCCGATGGGCATGTATGAAGTGGTTCTTAAATGGTTCAAGTCATAGCAAACCGACGGGTCACAGAGTCTAAAAATTGATTCATGTCTCTCAAAAACAGTCACCTTATCACAAGGGATCACTGAGGGATCTATCCTAGCCCCAATCCTATTAAATTTGTACATTGAACCCCTAGGAATGAAATGGCAATAACATTTATAGGCAGTAGCCCAAGAGAGGGAAACGATCACACGGATATGGAATGGTAGACCCAATACCTGATTCTTAGAGATTGAAAAGCCAAGTTTTAAGGCTTTTCTGAAAGCAAGCAAATCAGACTTTTTCAAATCAAGAGGCGTGGAGTTTCATGGCTTGGAGGTGCAGGTCACAAAGCTCCTGCCACCCCAGTTGGATCTTTGAAATTTAAGACAACTAAATTAAAACCTGAGGATGACTGAAGAGGTCTGGTGGGAATGTAACGCTGAAAACACCGTATGAGATATTCAGGACCAAAATTATGTAATGATTTAAATGTGATGCAGATGGCCTTGAAATCTATGCGCTTCTTGATGGGGAGCCAGTGAAGCTGGACCAAGGCTTGTGAACCAGACTTGTGCTTAGGAATACCTAAGCAAGAGAAGTAACAATGGCTCCTGTGGATTAATAAGGTTTATACTAATAGAAATACGCACAGTGGCAATATGCAGAGCTGAGTTGATGTCAGAAAGAAAGCTAGCCGCACACCACGAGGTAAAACTAAAGCTTTTATATATAATGGTTACGTGAAATGAACACCATATACATAAAGCTGCAAAGGTAGAATCATTATTTACAACAAACAATAAATGAATAGTGAAGGGTGTCCCAATGTGTAACGTATTGAACCTAAACTATTAGTGACATATTATGTGACATATGTGCAAGGTTTCAATGTAAAACATAAAGGCGACCATTGAAGACTTTAAACACTGTATTACACAGCACTTTATACAATCATAGGCGCTGGGTAATGGTTCGCCCTTATTTAGCTGTCGATGACGTTTCGACCCCGTTCGAATGTAGGGTCTCTTCAGGACCGGGAGATGTGGGACACCTAAAGGAATGGGATAGTATCAATGTGTGGCCAACAACAACTGCAAGCAAAGGATGACTAGGCACAGGAATATGATGTACCTGAAGGGGAGGGCTATCGCTGCCAAACATGAAAGAGGGTGGCACCGTGAGAGAAGTGAAAAAAGATGACTCACAGGGACCCAGCCGGGCGCTGAGGACAAAAAAGAGGTGGCATTTACTTAGGGCGAAAGAAACATGATTGCAAATCTGGTGCAGTAAAACCAGCCCGTGTAAGGGCGGACGAACTTACCCCGTGTGAGGGAGGTGTTTGGCAAGCTTGGACGGATATCTGAACCGGGAAAGCCTCGGCGGTGATGAAAGCACTCGGTTTGACCAGATTCTAATAGAGTTCTGAAAAACGATGGCAAAAAGGCCCAGCGTTTAGTGAAGGGAATTTAACCAGCAAAAGAAAAGTTACTAAGGGCGGGAAAGCCTGCTCTTACCGTGATCTTGCTTGGATAGCAGTTGGGGATGTATCCGAGTGAGGCAGTAACAACGGAGCGTGTGTCTCCTTGTTAGGTGCAGTGACAGCGAGCAAGTGGAGGAACGGTGGTAAATGTAGCATCTATTCGCGCCAAAAACCGACCGTAAAGACCAAGCTGTCTGATCAGGTATATCGAGCCGATCTGTCGTTCTGTGTTCCGCGGTGAAGGTGGACAACAGACTAATGGACAATGTAGTACCCAATACCGCTAAAGCATTTTGTCACAATTATAATAGGACAAGTAATAACTACGTAATGCATCAGAAGTACAACGGTGAAAAAACAGTGAAGCTCGTTCATGTATAAACATTGTGGCATGGTGCTTAATTTCACAGTTGTACGGGGGAGGCAAGTACATCATGTAACCAAAACGCATTGCTACAAACTGCAATGATGGAAAATAAAACAACACTATTTACATATGGTCGATCTCTTAATCGTAGAACATACTCTCGCAGTTTTAGGAAATTTAACATTTGCAATGTAACAATAAACAAAGCAATATCAACAATGAGCATAGAAATACCTGCAACAATCGTGTTTGATAACTCACTGTATGGTAAGACACAGTATTATAGAACAATGAATAGTGCATCAGATGCAGAAAGGACGCATATCATTGGACTGTACAGTATAGAAAATTAAATGATGTTATGAAGGGTCGTAATAAAGTATGCATAATGTAGTGAACGCGAAGGAAACTGATATGAGTAATCAAAATGCTCATTATAGGCTCAGTGTGCTAATGAAACCCCGCCATTCCTCAGCGGAATTAAGCCCTTCAATAATGGAATTAGTGCGTTCAATCCAACGGCATTCCGATCGTTGCAGTAATCTAGTCAGGTCTCCTCCTCTCGGTGGAATGAATACTCTGTCTATTACTTGCCACTTAATGTCGTCAGCTGTGTGATTCTTTTCGGAAAAGTGGTTGACTAATGGGGCATTAGGCACTGAGTCTCTTATTCTGCTCCGGTGTTGTTCTATTCGTGCTTTCACTGATTGTTGCGTCTGCCCAATATATGGAAGTCCGCACGGACATGTGATGCAGTACACTGCACAATCAGTGAAAGCACGAGACAAGTTAAAATTCTACTGCTTAGACCAGATCCCCAAGGATGAGAGAGGGGGACAGAGTCAGAAAGCTACGCTCATTAGAGTCAAAATACATTATAGAATTAGGAACTATGGCTCCACAGGGTCTGAACATCAATGAGGAATTATGGGCACATTTAGAATAAAATGTGAGTTTATTGCAATCTGCCCTTTATGTAAACTAGTTCTTCATATTTGTAAAGAATCCTTATATATGGATCGCTTGATGTGTTCCTGTTAGACAATTTTTGCTCAGAGTGCCATAATACCTTGAGTCAGTCTATTTGTATGGATACACCTCGCTCCTATTTTAATATGTATGATTATTTCCATTGATTTGTCCATGCCTATTCAAGGCTAAATCAGTTGTATTTTATATATGTACTCATGGCGTTATATTTATATAAATGTAGAGATGTAGATAGTATAGATAAAACAAAAAGGAGTGTTCCGAGAAAGTTTTGGTTTTTATCTACACCTATTTGCACAGATCAAGTACAATAATAATTTATGATTTACTACATGGTCTGTGAAATGAATCAAGCATGAGTACTTTTATATCATATTCAATGGAATGATAATACATATTGTATATGAATGAAAGTATATGTTATAAGATGGCCGCTACAGAAATGCAGTAATGGATATGATTTGTGTCATCTTTTATGTTTACTATTCCGTTATGCACGTTTTGCACTTTAAAAATGGTGGGATTAATTACAGACATTGAAAAAGCCAGAGCGGCAAAACGCGTCTGTCAGTGTTGCTTTATGGGGTGGTTTTTCTATAAATAAAAAAGGATTTATTGATACCTCCGTGTGTGCTCCTCTATTGCGTCGGCCGGCACAATACTGGCTGGTGGACCATATATATATATATATATATATCTTTTTTTAACATTCGCAAAGGGGAGGGGCCAAAGAAGTGCCCCCTCCTCTTTCTGAATCAGTTGGCACCCCAACTTGGAAGGTGGTAACTGATCTATGGTTTGTGATCGGAATTATGGTCACAAA
Source organism: Calotriton arnoldi (assembly GCA_963921515.1). Lineage (NCBI taxonomy): Eukaryota > Metazoa > Chordata > Amphibia > Caudata > Salamandridae > Calotriton > Calotriton arnoldi. The sequence continues at coordinate 142,402 of CAWUFW010007819.1, forward strand.
CCATCAATACATCAGGGTACGAATCACCATTTGGAAGGTATGCCCACAACACATTCATTACAAAGGGTGATTCAGTAATCCATTTTCTAAACATTTACTCATTTGGAAACACTTTCCTGAACTAGTGCACATTGGTAAATGTGTTTATAAATAAAAAAATGTTTTTAATGGTTGTAGATCTCCTGATTTAGAGAACTGGAGTGTTTGTGACTGTCAAAAATGTTTTGTACATCAGGCCCTTAGTGTTCTGCTTTGCCCTACAGCTATATACATTGCTGTCCTGCGATGTCTAGTAGTTCAGGATTGAGGTGCAACATTTTCGCATGTGTGTGTTACCTTGTTCCCTATTGGTCATCATGGAGATGGGCATGCAATTGAATGTTGATATTAGCATATTCTAGCATCCACTGGGAAGTTTGCGACCTTTCAACTCCTACCACTCTGCATGCCCATCTTCTGAACGTTATTCTAGCTTCTATCCTATGTACACTTCTGTTTCGTGGATATCAGTGCTGAGGCTCCCAGGGGCGTTTTTTCTTTGGAAAACCTTTTTATGATTGTTTGTAGATTGTGTGAACATCTGTGTGCTGTAATGGACTGAACGTTACCTCGACCTTGACTTCCTGGTTAGTTATGGGATGTGACTCACAGCTGCTGCTTTCTTCAGTGACTCTTTGGTCACGTGCTTATGTCAAAGCGGGAGAAGCGCACTTGTAGGACACATCAGTTAGTGCCGGTGTGAAAGGCATCATTTTGTTTGAATTATTTTCGGTGCACAGTGTGTGTGCCCGTGTGCATTGTATATTGCATTTTATCCTCTTGGTTTGTCGTAATGTCGGCATGCCAATGCCCAATTATAGTGACGTCAGGATGAGCAAACCATTTGGAAGTATAATCTTCTGATTTTGCAAGTTTCATGTGTATTTTGCACACATTTTATCATTGCGCTCTTTGCTCTATTGTTGTATGCAGTTTGTGTACTTGGATTTCAATTTGGTGAAGTTTATCGTTGCGATTACCTTGTAGTCTCAAGCTGATTGGCTGGCCTCAATATGGGACAGATTTATTGTTATTTGATGCAGCACAACACAGCAAGACAACTTGCTGCACTGCCTCAAATGGAGAGGGCAGGACTGCCCTTATTTACTAACGTATGGTGCGTTCCTGCTCTTTCTCTGCGCTGATGCACTTCAGGCACCCTTGCGTCATGGTGCAAGGGTTCCTGCTTTGCAGGCAGGATCGTTTTTGTGCAGGATGGGACAACTTCCTGCACAAAAACAACACTTAGAGGTGTTTTCCTCTTTCTAGGTGGGCTGCAGAATACAGCGCACTTAGAAAGAGGGAAAACCAGGAGAAATAAAGATATTTCTCCTTGTTGTGTCTCTATCGGGAAAGCGTACAATGTTGACTGATTCCGAGGTTTGCTTGTGTTGGTAAATCAAGGAATGTGCCGAAACACATGGGTGGAAGTGTGCGCACACCCAGTCTTCACCCATGTAACGTGTTCTTGGTGCAGAGTAACGCAAGTCAGCAACTTGCACTGCCTCGCGTTACTACAGATTTACAAGACCACGCAGGGCAACGCAAGGTGGCTGGTAAATCTGACATAAGGATTGAGTTGCGCTTGCGTCACCTTGCCTGACGCAAAGGCAATGCAATGCTTTGAGAAATCTGGCCCTCCATTTTTAATCCAAATTTCTCTTGGTATTATCCTCATGATATTTTCCTCTTTGCCAGTGCACTCCATGTCGTGCAGTTCCAATAATGTTGTATCTGATGTAGCTTTGTGTTCCACTTCTCCAATCGAGAACTCCCCCATTCCTAGCCCCCTCTCAAGGTTACCTGGAAGCACTTAATCCCAGATCTCCTCTTCCCAAAACCGTGATTCCAAATAACACATTTTCCTAAATGGAGCATGCGGATGCTGCCATCTCGAACAAGCCTTCCCTTTTTTAAGGCTTAAATATCTGATATTAGTGGATAAACAGAAAAAAAGACTTTTATAAGTTATTGTTATAGCTGTGGCCACTTAGGATACAAAACTGCAAAACAACATTTTCTCGTGACAAACATTTTTGTAAAGACGTGGAAACATTGTATTACACATGCTTTTCCCTTTTAACAAGGGCATTCATTGTAAGTAGTTCCTGTTTTTCTGTAACCGTGGTGGTTTTGCGTCTGCTTTTTGTGTTTTCTCCTAAAATGGACTTACTGCCCTTCTCCCGAGCTCTTTGATTTGGTTTCCTTTTTCGTTCCTAACCTGAAACGACAGGATGTGCTTGAGAACAGCGACTAACTTCGCGAGTTTCCTGGTCAAATTGTCATTAAACTGGAGACCTGGTTGTAATAAGCATGATTGACAGGCAGTCCTACGTCAGATGTTTCATAATGTGAAAACCGTACAAGAAGCACCGGAAATCCTGTGGCATTTATCTAGCGACACATGCTCGTGAGTCACCAAGGAATAGGAGGATTTCCCAGCTTTAGAGGAGGCTTTTTGCTGTATATGGCCTATTTTTTGTTTTGAGTCTTTTAGTTCCACTCATAACAAGTTACACTTGCATCCCCGGCTCGGTGCTAATAATGCAAAAGCATAAATCATTAGTAGCAATAACTAAACAAGGCACGAAGCGAAAAACATGTAGTAGCTCCTATTGAATCTCCTATAATTGCCACGAAATTACATCAAATAGTTTGTTTAGTCAGCAAATTAAACTTATTGTTGGATTATTAACAATGGAGCCTTAACCATCTTTTGGAGTGCAGCTGCGTGGCCTGTTTGGGAAGTGACACATATTTTGGATTTTCATTAAAATATGAATAGTGTATGGTATGGTGCAAAAGTGTTTTCTGCGGCTAAACAGTAGTCAGTCTTTATCAAGCCCCTGCTCCACCTCTGACTACTGTTAACGGGGCAGAGCAGATCCTTCAATTCTGGAGCAGCATTTTAGATTTCCTTCCACCGACCTGCCATCCATCTGTCTGAACCAGTAACTTCCCTTTCGCCCCTGATCCCCAACACCCTCCCTTTGTTCTTATATGACAACCCTCCTCCACAGTATGTTCCCCACCGACTTCTCACACAGTGGTTTTATTTATTTATTAAGTTTTATATAGCACGAACATGACCCTTCCGGGTATCAGAGCGCTTTACAGTGTTTAATGAGATTGGGAGTATAAAGAACAACATTAATATGAGGGACGGAACACGTTATGATAGAAGACTCAAGAGAGAACAACACAGAGTCCAAGACATGCAAAAATCCAGAGTCAAGGGATAAGCATGCGTGCAGGATAAGAGGACACAGTGTACCGGAGTGGAGATCTTGGATTCTATAGCAGAAATTTGTTTCCAAGCTCCCATTCTACCACTCACGGTCAGCTTCCCTACCACCGGCCCATCCAGTTTGAATTCGGCAGGCTGGCATAACTCAGTCCCTTGCACACACAAAGATCTCTTGTTTGATTTGCATTGGAAAAGTAATGTTCCTTAGTGAGCTGTGGCACTAGGTGCTATGCATAGCATTAAAACTGCAAGGCTTTTTATCAAGCATTTGCGAAAATAAATTACTGAGATTAAATGACAGCATGCTCAACAGAGCTATACTTGTTTCTCATGATTACCAAAGCATATCCTGATAATTATTCCAACTCAAATACTCATTCACATGAATGACATTGTGTGGTATGTCCTTCCCAGCGGTGAGACCAGAGATCAATTCTTGAAAATGGCTATTCATATTAGATAGATTTCAAGCATCCCTCGGTGTGCCTTGGACCACTTAATCAAGCATCACCTCTGTTCACTTACCTTCTCTCTCCTTATTTATCACTTACTGATGGAGATAGCAAGCTGAATGTCAGAAGAAATAATGGTGGGTGTAGTGACTCCCCCAGCCCTGGAGCATGCAGACGAATTACACCACAGGGGAGCTGCTGTCAAGCATGACTTTATTATTCAGCATACGCTCACACCATTGCGCATTACATCATACTTCCCATTAACCATACCCTAACAACTCCCCACATATTACGTATTTCTTGTTCAGAGTCGACCCAGAACTGCGAGGGTCCTAGTGCGCATAACATCAATATGCCACAGTGAGGTTGGTAGTGAGTGGAGTACCAGTATTGGAATTTGCACAAGGCAGTGGCGACTGATGCTTAACCGGGTTGGTGAGGCGGGGGGAGGTGAGAAAAAACCAAACACTTACCTTCAGTTCGGCCGCCGCCTCTCAGTTCTCGATGCAGGAAGCTCCCAGGCTACCCTAGCCAATCACGACGCTGCTGTCACTATGACAGCAGCGTCGTGATTGGTCTAAGAGCCGTGTTTCGGCGCTCAGACAGGGACTGGGAGCCTCTGCATGTTCTCCACCCAGGCTGTGCATTACAGCCCGGTGGAGAACATGCAAATTGTACATGACTGTTTGGCCGGCCCAAGACGACCGGCCAAATCGTCATGCGCACTTAAGAGAGTGCCCACCACTCCTGCTGTGACAGCCCAGCCCCGCCCCAGCTGAGCCAGAAAAATAAAATGATAACTGTGTTAGTATCATTTTATTTTTCCTTTTCGAACTACTCACAGAGCAGTGGGGCGAAGCTCCTCCGCCTCAGTGGCGGAGCCGCCTGACACAAGGGTAGCTAGCTCTGATCTTAGAGATTGCAATTCCTAGCCATCTGGGGATTAATTTGCAATGACAGAAGAGCTGGTAGGAGGAGGGAGTAGACTCAAATGTCTGACTTCAAGTAAGCACGCTCTGGAGGTTCACCAGAACAAACAGGCTGGATGAGACATTGGTTCACTAATGTTCGCCCAAGATATGTGCAACTGCTTCATGGCCATTCCGCATATCTCCCATAAATGGACATGTCGAAACCACAAATGATGTCTAAGATGGGGTGCAGGTTAATGGAAATTCTGTGGATAAAGTGCCCCTTAAGGCTCTGTAGGTATCGAATGTTGACAACAGCTGCTTTATTAAACCCCAACCAGCTAGGAAAAAACCTCCCTGCTTAACAACTGATGTCTTCATCATAAATAATCAAGTGACAAGGGGAACTTCCTATTTTCTTCCTTCGAGCACTATAACATGTTACGGCTTGTCTGTCACCGAGAAGATGAAGGATCTCGGATGCAAGAGCATGGGGAAGAATTGGAATGAAGACACACAATAGATTTCTTGGTACTAATGGGAGCTCGGGATTATTTTTGGAATACAACAAAGTATGAATGTAAAGCACCACCTTATGTCTGTGGAAAACAGCAAAGAGATAAAACACAGAGAGCAGCCGAAGCTCACTCTTCATCCTGGCTGATGTGATAGCCACAAAGAAAGCTTTTTTTAAAGATTGGCTCTTCATGTCATAAGCTGACATAGGTTGCAAATGTCTCTTTATTATTATCACCATCATCTTTATTCGGCTTACACAAGTCATAAAAGTACAATTCCAAATAAATTAAAACCATCATTAAAAATGTATCATTTGACAGATTGTTTGCAAATAAGTTAAAATTCATAAACATTTTCCACTAGAAACCTCGTCACAATATATTACAATTAAAATAGACACATAAGATTTCAATATAATTCATCCTGTTGTCAGCAGTCTGTTTTGCCATAAAATTTCCTCGTCGCCAAAGCACTTTGAATAAAAACGAATTGCAGCTAAACAGCACTTTTCTGTTAGAAGCTGCTGTAATGCCTTCAATTTTGGCCTGCATTGTTTAATGGTAAACAATCTTAAAATCGGAAATAGATAACGTATCCTAGCAGCAGAATATAATGTGCAAAATAAAATAAAGTGCAACGTGCTTTGCTCTGGAGTGTTATCCCAGGGACATAGTGCACCGATAGGAACTATCAGGAAACAAAACAAGATTCTGTATGGTGTTCAATCTGAGACGTGTCAAATAAAACCACCTACGCAGAGGATTTTTTTAAAATTCGGAGATAGGGCTCTGGCCCGTTGGATGTCAGTAAATCAATGTGGGAGAGCACAGAGGTTTTTCACAGGTCTGCCGCCATTCTAACATTGTCACAATGATTGAAATGCAGCTGTTTAACCTCTCTTTTGTTTTAGGCCCCATAGATTCCGGGTCTGAAAAGCACTGCGGACCTCCCAAGGTTTCAAATGTTTCTTTTATATAACCCAACCAGGGGATATGCAGTGTCTTATCTGGGGACAAACATTGCCTTAGTACAGCCCTCGAAAAGTTGTCTCCTGCTTAGCCCATAAGGAGAGCCACAATAAAAGTGGTTGGATTTTAATTTCTAAGATAAGGGACGCCAGCTCACCATGACAGACAAAGGTAGAGCACCTGTGAGGCACAAAGGGCAACCTTCTCAGAAAACTGTTGTCCACTCTCTGCAGGAGCTCTACTCGAGTGCCCCCAGATCCCTGCTCCATACGAGACCACAAACATACTATTATAAATGGCCACCATCAATTTTATAGGCTTGTTTCCCACTTTGGAAGAAAATTTAAAAAGGGCCTCAATCGATCTGGGAACTGCTGATGCTTTATGGTGTGTAAATGAACCAATTCAAGCAAAGAATGGAATAGGACATCCAAATAAGTGAAGATAAGCACCCGCCCAACACAAGTTTTTTCCGAATAATAGGCACATTTTCGTAATTTTTTTGGTCCACATATCATTGTGTATGACTTAGTTAGATTAGTGGGTAAATCCAGGTCCCTCATAAAACCAGTAAAAACATCCAGAAGGCCCTGGAGGCCATTGGCAGTGCTGTCCAACAGGACTGCATCATTCACATAAAATACGACGGGAATTGAGCGATTGCCCAGTTGGGGGATATACCTCTGAAAGGATTGACTTCTCTGTGGTCCAGGTTTCCAGTCTGGCTCACAATACTCTCCCTACAATCTTGATAGGTGAGTCAAACAGGGAGATTGGTCAATAGTAGGTAGGATCGCTCCTGTCCCCTTTCTTAAAGATTGGGACGATAGAGCCTCAGACCAGAAAGGGGGAATTCCTTTTCCCACGGCAGTCAAATTGTCAAATTTTTTTAATAGGGGGCCCAACAAACGAATGTTATGTTTGTATACATCCATTGGGATGTCATTTGGGCCAGGAGCTTTTCCACAGGAGCTTTGATTCTTGGCAAGAGCAACTTCAGAAACCGCAATGGGAGAGTTTAAAACTCAAGCCCTTGGTTGGTAAGATGTAACATCCACGTCCCCCTTTAGCTCATCTTCATGCGATACAGAGTAGACCTTGCTAAAATGATCCATCGACTGATCAGCTGGGATTAGGCTTCCTACATTTAGTGTCTGCAGTTCTTTAAAAGAAGGCAATTTGACAATCTTCCGGAAAGCTTCACAATCCCTATTTTGCTTGCAGTCAATAAATCATCCCAAGTTTTTTCCCTGATCTCATTCTTTCTATGATCCAGTGCCTCCTTATACATGTTCCTGTAAGCCAGTACTTCATTGCTCACGTGTGGCTTCTTTTTTAGGGCTACCTTTCAATTCTGGTGCACAAATGAACATGCCCCATTAAAGCACCATTGCGTTTTTGGTCCGAGTGGGGTCCTAGTGTATGTCTTCAAATCTTTTAAGGAGTTGCATACGAATGCAAAGGAGTTTAAAATATCTTCAGATTCTGCCCTGTAATCTAAACACACCCCCACAGGCTCTCGAATTCGAACGAAACAGGTCCAGAAGTAGACGAGTTGGATCTATTTTGCACAATTTTATCAGTGAACCTTTGTTCTTTATGTAGACTATTTCTGCCCTTTTAACTTCCCTTTGATTCAGGCTCTCGCGCAACGCCATAGATATTGCAAGGGGGTTATGGTCACTTGCACAGTGGGCCATAATCTTGAAATGTGATATCTATTGAGTACGTTCCTAGGAAATGAGCAATAAACTGATTATTCTTCCCTCGCCTTAGCCCGTAAAATTTGGTAGAAGTGGACTAAGAGGGACAATCTCTTAAGCAAATATCTATTCGTGTTTTGTGAGTAGATCGTTTAGGGTCTGACCATAAGAGTTGCATCTAAAGTAAGTTTGCCCTTGCCCTTCAGCATCTAAGACACCCTACGATCAAGGCGGAAAATTCCAAGTAGATATATTAAATCACCCACCCATAACATTGGTATTGGGTGGGCACACTGGTAAGATACTTTTAAATTTCATAGTCAAAATCATTAATTATTTCTATATGGCAATGATCAAATTTGTGGTGATACATAATCATTATAAACATGTTATGCAAGTATGGAGTCTCCATATGCAAAAGCAGAAAGTGAGGAGAGACATTTGCAATCCTAGACAATTTAATTGCCCTTGTAACTGCACCAAATGTCACAGAAACACTCTTGGCCCTCCTTGCTCCAGAAGGTAAAGCTCAGTTAATACTGGTGCATGCAGATCTTGGTGTGGAAAGCACTAAAATCTACATGTCATACACAATTTTAAAGGCCACCTTTTACATTCTGATCCTCTAGGTATCAGATTTTAAAGGTGCAATGATTATCGCATCCCCAGTCGGCCATTAGTAATGAGGGCCACAGAATGTATTACGAAATCAGCATACATGCTTCTACCATACAGAACTTCACATATGTAATAATTTACACAAATGCTTGCTTTCCACAAGTAATGAGAAAGTAGTTAAAAAACGTAAACACTTTTTTGGAAGAAATTATTTAATTTAAAATGGCATGCAGGTAAAAAACGCTCTCCTTTAGATGGTCTGAAATATTAATGAAAAATGTATTTTGAGAATAGGGGGCATTTGACCGCTGTTTAGCACATTGGCACAGTAAACCAAGAGAGAGATTAAGAGCTGATTAGTAGGTCCAGTACCCACGTTCCTTAAATCAGAAGTGATTGCCCTCACACACATGGGTGTCATGCTTCATCATTGGGTTGCTTCTCATTGGGCTGGCACTGCAGTGCCCAAGGGGCCCCTCGAGGGGGCTCTTTACCAGAGATATTCTGATTTTGTACGCTATGATGAGTGCAAGTGAGAATGTAGTAAGTGTAGGGTGGTGTGCTAGGTGATTTAAAATTGTCTAAGGGGTACCAAAACGGTTTTAATAGAGTGGTCCCCATGCAGGAATAAAAACAAAAGAGAGCCGTCACAGGAGCCAATGAACCTTGACAGCTCAAAATAAGTGTCTGTTGGGCATTGCAGCACTGGCCCAGCTAGGAGCGGGCCAATGATGAAGCATTATACCCATCTGGGTGTGTAAGGAAAGTCACTTCTGATCACACGAATCCCCTGATACACTAGATCGATCTTCTGTCGCGACCAACAGCTTCTCATGTCTTTCTCTTGCCTTTTCTGGAGGAACAGCATCCTTCTTTTGTTTAACTAGCACATTGCCACAGTCAAACAGCTAGTGAACACACAAACATTCTCTACGTACAACCAGGGAAAACCTCTATCATTTTTGGCTAAAAGTCCATTTAAATTTGTCCCGCATTGCTGGTCTGGGAAGTTTAAAGGGGCTTGCAATAAAATAACACAAAGCTTTTCACTGGCTGCTGATAATAGAATCGGGGAAAAGGAAAGGGCATCAGGGAGCAAAGAGGAGACGACAGATAGGGAAAAGTGGAATGGGTGGGAAGGAATTAAATGTGTGATGTCATAGTGTAGTTTTTATATGTTAAATAGTTCTTCGTTCATTCCAGTGGAGACAGAAGGATACTCCAAGCCAACAGAGAAGGGGAGACTAAAATGGTCCTGTGGAAGAGAGCAAGGAAACAAATGCGCTACTGTGGAGTGCTAAATACAAAATTGAAGGGTCCACTCACTTAGGCAGAGGAAGGATACAACTCATCCTTGGTCCCACACTGTTAGATCAAAATTCTCTTGAGCGGAACATACGCAATAATAGAAAGGAAAGCCAGGAGCAGAAAAGTGAGTCCAACCCTGAGTAAAGAACTGACCTATAGCCCACTGTTAATATATGTAATATACTGCAATCAATAGGTTCACCAATAGACAGCTAAAGCTGTCTGTAGGTGAGACCTAAAAAGGTGAACCATTATTAGTCTGTAACATGTTTCTTGTACTCTCTCTGGAAGACAATGTGCTTTTCACTAGGCCTCACAGCATCATCTAATGCCTTTTGCGTGCAGGGAGTTTCCTACTTTTGCTAGACAGGGCTAACTTTATTACTTCTGCTAAAGTGAAATCCTAGTTGCTATCAAAATAATTTATGCCAAAGGCAAGCTTTCCAGAGATTATCCATGTTACAATGCAGCAGTCAAAACGTACAACCATCACCTTTATGCAGTGGAATTCTGTCTCACCTGCCTTCTGTAGATGGTGCTGAGCATCATCCAACTCTCGGGGGAGGGGTGTGTAAAGCCACTGTATGGTTATCATCTGTTGTTTGTTCTAAGTGTTGCTTCATGTGATATGCGGATTACTACAGCCACCTGGAAGTTTTAAATTTATTCCATTATTTATGTCTCTCCAACATCTGGGTTTTTCTCCTCCCACTTGGTAATAATGGAACCTTAACTAGGTGAACAAATTATGTAACTCTATTTAAGACATTTAAATCGAGAGTGATTAATTCTGGCTTCATTTGGCAAAAACATGAATCGAGGTGTTTTCCAAGGACAGTGTTTGCTTACAGGAGCCTTTGTGTGCATACCATTCTTTCGCAATGTGTAGGTTTGGCAGAAATTCGACCTGGCTCATTGTCATCTTTTGAGTCGTCTAGTGTCCGACTGGGCTTGCTGGGGTGGATTTTAGAAAACCCAGTAAGAACTAGTGACATCTAATCTCCAAACCTTCCATTTCAATCCGAAATTTGATCTTTATTTGATCACAAACACCCCAGTGTACACACTAGTGTAGGGTGTAAGGTTATGTAACAAACCACATGATTTCATTCAAGAGATAAATGACGAGATTTCCATGATTCAGGGCTCTAAAATGGATGTAAAATGTTGGCTTTTCCCCAGCTTCCTTCAATAGCATAAATGAATCCCAGCAAATTTATATGTGAACTTCACGCGCAGCCTGGGATCTACTGGGTGCCTGTGTGAGACGGCAATGACAAGGTATTGCACCTGGATGAACTTAGTAAGGATAGGGTAGGGAGAGGCAAGGGAGCCTGAGAAGTGCATGAAAAGAAGTGATATCTGACCCAGGATAGTTAGACTTACTTCCAATTCTATACTTCAGCGTGTAATAAACGTTGCAGCATAATACATTTGATGCGAACAAGATGGCAACCAAAGGACTGTAGCACAAGCAGAAGACAAGGCAGCTGCAGAAAATCACACAGTTGTGCAAGTGCAACAAAGTCTTGTAAACCAAGTGACAAAATGGAGCACACAAAGGAAACAAAATCATTTTGAACAGCCTCAAATTTCCCTTCCACTTAACCAATACCCCGAGACAAGATCCATGGGCAAACCCAGCACGTGGGGTTAAACCATGGCAGCAGCTGTTCCTGCTCCTGTTCTCTGGTAGCTCTTCCAAAACCACAATGAAGAGCGTGGAATTTTCCAGGTGGCCTCAGAGAATTGACTGACTCCCAGAATGGTTCAGTTAGCCCATATCCAGATCAGTCTAAAATATGTCACCACTAACCAATCAAAAAGAAGATTGTAGTCTAGGATCGTTCAAACCTCAGAGATAGTTGGTCCATGTGTGCAAAGTCAGGTAGCGGGATGGTACTAGTAAAATGTGCTGTACCGGATCCTCTGTCCACTGTAGTACAAGAATGCTTTGGGCCAAAGCCTAGGTCAATATGTCAGTACACACCAGTACTTTGTTAAGATTGGCCAATAAAGATTTGGCCAGTATCAGGATATCATCCAGGGACTTTGCGCCTTGGGGTTTCTGTAGCGATTTGCATAGTGTTTGTATCCAAAGCCAGACCGGACATCCTGAATATTTGTCTTGGACCAAAAAACAGATGCCTAAACTAGAAATGAGGCATTGGATGCTTTTATGTGCTTGGCATAAAAGGCTGCCAGATCACCTTACATGCAAAGACGAGAAGCACTGGCAAAGACAATAGGTCTGGTCACGGGAAGCTGGTGAGATGTGAAAGATGTTTTTTAAATTTATTCTTCTATTACAGGCATATGACACAAAGATAAATGGAAGAAAACTGCCTAAAAACGATGTCCATATGCTTGTAGTAAAAATTTAAAAACTAACCATCACATATAATATTATTAGAACAGTGTTGGGTCTTCCTAGCAGCCAGATGTACTTACAAGAGGTATATCAACTCTTTTTAGTTTCAATATATATATCAGAGTTAAATAGGATTCTTATTGGCACAAAGGAAGGGTACTTTGAATTGTTTTACATGAAGACAAATTTAAAATACCAAAGGATATGTTAAAAAAAGATAACAAAAATTGGCAGAAAAAAGGATTAGCGAAGTTAAGTATTGGTCCACAAGCCCTGGCACTGATGTGCACTTTTTTGTAGGCAAATGTGCACATGTGATCAGACATATGCTGTCACTTACAGTGCAAGAGAACCATTGGCTGAAGGGGCTGACCCATTGCCCCATATTGTATGGCATAATTAATTAAAATGTGAATGACAGCTTAACAGATGTGTGTGTGTGTGTGTGTGTGCGTGTGTGTGTGTGTGTGTGTGTTGTGTGTGTGTTGTGTGTGTGTGTGTGTGTGTGTGTGTGTGTGTGTGTGTGTGTGTATATATATATATATATATATAATATATATATATATATATATATATTACCTACTGGCGGTCGCCAGTAGGTAGTTATAGTTAGGATCTTGTTTCTATTCAAAAAGCGTTTTTTCTTTTGCCAATATCTTTGGCGCCGTTTGACGAATCTTCGCTAAATTTTCAAAACTAATGGTTCGCTCAGGTCAGCTCCTGTCTTGAAAGTTTCGGGGTGATTCGTCAAGTGGGGGCCGAGAAAAAAGGGGGGTCCCAAAACGCGTTTTCCCCATGTTAATTTCCATAGGAATTTTAGACAAAGCTACAGCCCGAACTGCTGAACGGAATTACACCAAATTTGGCAAAAAGGTAGGTCTAGGTCCAGAAAGCGTGCTTTTTTTTAAATGGAGTAAATCAGTTTAGTATTTGCTGAGAAATTCAAAAAATAACAATTTATATATCTGAGCACTGAGGAGGATTCGCGAACCCTCCCGAGCATGAGCTTAATTCTGATTGGCTGCCAACACTCCAAATCAGAATGTGTTGGCAGCCATCTTGTGGCTCGGTAAAACCGAGTCACAAGAAATCAGTTAAAAAAAGGATAAAAAACAAGAAAAGGGGGCAGGGTAGAAACACCGTGACCCCCTAGGCCTGCTCAGGGGGTCCCACAAGGAACCCCAGGGCCAAAAAAAGCATTGATTTTTTTAAAAAATGGGCCGAATTCGCGCTGGGTGCGCGAATCCGGTCGAATTTTTTTTTTTTTAAATGAAGCGCGGGCTCCCGCGCTTCGTTTTCTATAAGCCCCCGGGTGGGCCAGATCCCGGGGGCAATATCCAATTATGTAGCGGGCCCGCGGGGGCCCCCGCAGCCCCGGGGACTGCCACCTCCCCGTGGCTTAGAGAAATATACGTGGGTTGCACGCGACCCCCGCAGCCCCAGGGACCGCCACCTCCCTGGGGCCAAAAAAAGTATATATTTTTTTTTTAAATTGGCCGAGTCGCGCTGGGTGCGCGAATCCGGTCGAATTTTTTTAAATGAAGCGCGGGCTCCCGCGCTTCGTTTCTATAAGCCCCGGGTGGGCCAGATCCCGGGGGCAATATCCAATTATGTAGCGGGCCCGCGGGGGCCCCCGCAGCCCCGGGGACTGCCACCTCCCCGTAACTTAGATAAATATATGTGGGGGGCACGCGACCCCCGCAGCCCCAGGGACCGCCACCTCCCTGGGGCATTTACATTTTAGGGTGGGGGGGCCTCGCGGGCCCCCCAAGCCCCGGGGACCACCACCTCCCCGAGGCTACATGATTTAAATGTGGGGGGCTCAAGCCCCCCCACACTGCCCCAGGGACCACCACCTCCCCGGGGCGTTGAATATGTAAATACGGGGGTTGGTAGCAAACCCCCGGCCCCAGGGACCACCACCTCCCCGGGGCTTCAAAGTTGCTGGGAGGGGGGCCACGTGGCCCCCCTCGTGGAGCCCTCTATGGCCCTGGAGACTGCCACCCCCAGGGCCAGCTCCTGCAATGTCCCCGGGTGCCCACCCCAGGGACATTGCCGTTTGCTATAGCAAACACTGCTTTGCTTCTTGGAAGCGAGAGCAGGAAACCTGCTCTCGCTTCCAAGAAGCAAAGCAGAGACCTGCTGGGCAGGGGAGCTGCATGTTAGCAGCTCCCCTTGCCCAAAGCATGCCAACTCCCGCAGGAGGCGGGGAGCCAGCAGGGACCGTGGGGGCATTGGGGCTCCCCCCACGGTCCCCAACTTGGGGGCTGGCCCCGGGGAATGGGGTCTCTGGGGCCGGCCCCGGGGAATGGGGTCTCTGGGGCCAGAAGTGGCCCGGAAGGGGGGCCACTCGGCCCCCTCCCTTTTGATGTTTTAATTTTTTTTTTTTAAATAAGGCCGGGCCCCGGGGGATGGGGTCCCCGGGGCCATAATTGGCCTCAGGAGGGGGGGTGCCACGCGGCCCCTTCCCGTTTTTTTTAATAAAAAATGCTCAGGCCCTGGGGGATGGGGTCCCCAGGGCCCAAAAAATACTCAAAGAAGGGGGGCCACACAGCCCCCTTCTAAAAATATTTTTTTAAAAGGAAAAGCCGGCATCTCGCCAGAGGCCCCGCCCCCTCCCTGCACCACTGTGCAAACGCGCCTCCTGGCGCATTCTGAATTGGGGGATTAAGTCCCCTTCAATCCTAAGGGTCCTTAGGGGCCAACTAGACCACCAGGTACCTCCAGTAATCCCCACACAGTGGATTGCTGAGAGGTGGTCCGAGGCCACGCCCCTTTTTACACTACTCTGCAAACGCGCCTCTTGGTGCACTGCTGGTGGGGCGATGAGGTCCTCTTGTGTCCTGAGGACCTCAGGACACAAGTGGACTTAATTCCCCGAGCAGCAGTGTGCCAGGAGGCGTGTTTGCAGAGTGGTATAAGAAGGGGGTGTGGCCTCGGACCACTCTCAGCAATCCAGCTGTGTGGGGCTTACTGGAGGTACATGGTGGGCTAGTTGGCCCCCAGGGACCCTCAGGAGGCAAGGGGACTTCATTCCCCAACCAAGAGCGCGCCAAGAGGCGCGTTTGCAGAGTGGTGGACAAACGGGGCGTGGCCTGTGTCCACCTATCAGCAATCCCACTATCTGGGGCATGCTGGAGGTATCAGGTAGGCTAGTTGGCCCCTAAGGACCCCCAGCAGCTAAGTGGACTTTAATCATCATCCAAAAGCGCGCCAGGGAGCGCGTTTGCAGAGTGGTGGGGAAAGGGGGCATGGCCTGCTATGAGAACTTAGCAATGCTGCTGTGTGGGACTTACTGGAGGTAATATGAGGGGTAGTTGGCCCCCAAGGTTGTCCTTGGAGGCCAACCACCCCTCCTGTTACCTCCACTAAGTCCAACACAGTGGGATTGCTAAGAGGTCTTCGGAGGCCACACACCCCCTTTCTCCACCACTCTGCAAATGCGCCTCTTGGCACAGTACTGGTTGGGGGATGAAGTCCACTTTACTCCTGAGGGACTTTGGGGGCCAAGAAGCCCTACCTCCTGTAAGTCCTACGCAGCGGAATTCCTGAGCACTGGTTGGAGGCCCAGCCCCCTTTCTCCACCACTCTGCAAACGTGACTACCAGTTAAAGAAGCATTTGTAATTTAATAGGTCTTGCATTTGCAAGAGTTAGAGCTATTGGCCTTGTAAATGTAAAAGTTTTTTACTAATATTTTTTGGAGTGGAGTGGATGTACGTTGTGTGTAGTGGAATTATGTGGTATGTTGTGCAGTGAAATTATGTGGATAGAAAGTATGTGGTATTTAGTGTATAGGAATTATGTAGAGTGGGATTATGTGTTATGGAGAGCAATTATGTGGTATGGTAGTCTGTGTTGTGGAGTGGTAACCTCAGGTTTAGTCTTCCTCGTTTCCATAGAAGCTAAACTATGAACTCAATGAGACAAAAAAGAAGGAATCACTGAGGAGCACTTCTGGACCTAGTCAGAGGTATGAGCAGGGCCACTGGAATTATGCAACTTTTTGGCTGCACCAACTTTCGCACAATTATACATTTTCCGCATTAGCCACATAATCCATCATCTGCTGCCTAATCTGCAGATTTGAACAAAAAAGCCTTGTTTCTAGCTCAAACGGCTCAAACGTTACCGAAAATGCAGCGACAAGTGTTACAGCGTGGTGGAAGGTCCTTTGTAAACCTAGAATGGTCACCTGCTACTTATTGCTAAATATGGGTGTTAAATTGGTACTAATGGTGTGCAAGCCACTATTGCTTCTTTCTGCGCCTCTCTTGCCTCTTTCTGCATTTCTGTTGCTTCTTTCTGCACCTTTCTTTCATTTTCTGCACTTCTCTTGCCTCTTTCTGCACCTCTGTTGCCTCGTTCTGCACCCCTCTTCCCTCGTTCTGCACCCCTCCTGCCTCTTTCTGCACTTCTTTTGTTTCTTTCTGCACCTCTGTTGCTTCTTTCTGCACCCCTTGTGCCTCTTTCTGCAACCCTCTTCTCTTTCTGCCACTATTGCTTCTTTCTGCGCCTCTCTTGCCTCTTTCTGCATCTCACTTGCCTCTTTCTGCACCTCTCTTGCCTCTTTCTGCACCCCTCTTCCCTCTTTCTGCACCCCTCCTGCCTCTTTCTGCACTTCTTTTGTTTCTTTCTGCACCTCTGTTGCTTCTTTCTGCACCCTTTGTGCCTCTTTCTGCAACCCTCTTCTCTTTCTGCACTCCTCTTGTCTCTTTCTGCACCTCTGTTCCTTCATTCTGCACTTCTTTTGTTACTTTCTGCATCTCTCTTGCTTCTTTCTCCATTCCTCTTCCCTCTTTCTGCACCTCTGTTGCTTCTTTCTGCACCTCTCTTGTCTGTTTCTCCACCCCTCTTCCCTCTTTCTGCACCTGTTGCTTCTCTCTACACCTCTCTTCCCTCTTTCTGCACCCCTCTTGCTTCTTTCTGCACCACTCGTGCTTCTTTCTGTACCCCTCTTCCGTCTTTCTGCACCTCTCTTGCCTCTTTCTGCACCCCTGTTCCTTCTTTCTGCTCTTCTTTTGTTTCTTTCTGCACCTCTCTTGCTTCTTTCTGCACCCTTCTCACCACTTTCTCCACCCCTGTTCCCCCTTTTTGCATCTCTGTTGCTTCTTTCTGCACTTCTCTTGCCTCTTTTTCTACCTCTCATCTCTCTTTCTGCACCTCTGTTGCTTCTTTCTGCACTTCTCTTGCTTCTTTCTGCACCTCTGTCCCTTCTTTTTGCACCCCTCTTCCCTCTTTCTGCACCTCTGTTCCTTCTTTCTGCACTTCTTTTGTTTCTTTCTGCAACTTTCTTGCTTTTTTCTGCACCCCTCTTGCCTCTTTCTCCATCCCTCTTCCCTCTTTCAACACATCTGTTGCTTCTTTATGCACCTCTCTTGCCCCTTTCTGCACCCCTCTTCCCTCTTTCTGCACCGCTGTTGCTTCTTTCTGCACTTCTCCTGCTTCTTTCTGCACCCCTTTTCCCTTTCTGCACCTTTCTTGCCTCTCTCTGCACCTCTGTTCCTTCTTTCTGCACTTCTTTTGTTTCTTTCTACAGCTCTCTTGCTTCTTTCTACACCCCCTTGCCTCTTTCTCCACCCCTCTTCACTCTTTCTGCACCCCTGTTGCCTCTTTCTGCACCCCTGTTGCCTCTTTCTGCACCCCTGTTGCCTCTTTCAGCACCTCTGTTCCTTTTTTCTGCACTTCTTTTGTTTCTTTCTGCACATCTCTTGCTTCTATCTGCACCCCATGTGCCTCTTTCTGCACCGCTATTCCCTCTTTTTCCACCTCTGTTCCTTCTTTCTGCACTTTTTTTGTTTCTTTCTGCACCCTTCTTTCCTTTTTTGCATCCCTCTTGCCTCTTTCTGCAGTTCTCTTGTCATTTTCTGCACCTCTATTGCCTCTTTCTGCACCTCACTTGCCTCTTTCTGTACTTCTCTTGCTTCTTTCTACACCTCTGTTGCTTCTTTCAGCAATTCTCTTTCCTCTGTCTGCACTTCTCTTGCTTGTTTCTGCACCTCTCTTGTGTCTTTCTGCACCTCTGTTGCCTCTTTCTGCACCCCTCTTGCCTCTTTCTATACCTCACTTACCTCTTTGTGTACTGCTCTTGCTTCTTTCTGCACCTGTTGCTTCTTTCTGCACCCCTCTTGCCTCTTTCTGCAACCCTCTTCCCTCTTTCTGCACCTCTATTACCTCAGTCTGCACCCCTGTTCCCTCTTTCTGCACCCCTTTTGCCTGTTTCTACAACTCTCTTGCCTCTTTCTGCAGTTCTCTTGTCATTTTCTGCACCGCTCTTGCCTCTTTCTGCACCTCACTTGCCTCTTTCTGCACTTCACTTGCTTCTTTCTACACCTCTGTTGCTTCTTTCAGCAATTCTCTTGCCTCTTTCTGCACTTCTCTTGCTTGTTTCTGCACCTCTCTTGTGTCTTTCTGTACCTCTGTTGCCTCTTTCTGCACCCCTCTTGCCTCTTTCTACACCTCACTTGCCTCTTTGTGTACTGCTCTTGCTTCTTTCTGCACCTGTTGCTTCTTTCTGCACCCCTCTTGCCTCTTTCTGCAACCCTCTTCCCTCTTTCTGCACCTCTATTGCCTCAGTCTGCCCACCTGTTCCGTCTTTCTGCACCCCTTTTGCCTGTTTCTACAACTCTCTTGCCTCTTTTTGCAGTTCTCTTGCCTCCTTCTGCACCTCACTTGCCTCCTTCTGCAACTCTCTGGCCTCTTTCTGCAGTTCTCTTGCCTCTTTCTGCACCTCCCTTGCCTCTTTCAACACTTCTCTTGCCTGTTTCTGCACCTCTCTTGCCTCTTTCTGTACCGCTCTTGCCTCTTTCTGTACCTCACTTGCTTCTTTCTGCACCCCTTTTGCTTCTTTCTGCACCCCTTTTGCCTCTTTCTGCACCCCTCTTCCCTCTTTGTGCAACTCTCTTGCCTCTTTCTACACCTCTCTTCCCTCTTTCTGCACCACTCTTACCTCTTTCTGTACCTCTGTTGCTTCTTTCTGCACCTCTCGTCTCTTTCTGCACCCTTGGTGCCTCTTTCAGCACCTCTGTTGCTTCTTTCTGCAGTTCTCTTCTATCTTTCTGCACCCCTCCTGCCTCTTTTTGTACCCCTCTTGCCTCTCTGTTCACCTCTCCTAACCCTTTCTGTACCCCTCTTGCCTCTTTTTGCACCTCTGTTGGTTCTTTCTGCACCTCTTTTGCTTCGTTCTGCACTTCACTTGCCTTTTTCTGTACCCCTCTTGCCTCTTTCTGCACCTCTGTTGGTTCTTTCTGCACTGCTCTTGCTTCGTTCTGCACCTCTGTTCCAAATTTCTGCATCCTTCTTGCCTTTTTCTGCACCCCTCTTCCCTCTTTCTGCACCTCTCTTGCCTCAGTCTGCCCACCTGTTCCCTCTTTCTGCACCCCTTTTGCCTGTTTCTGCAACTCTATTGCCTCTTTCTGCAGTTCTCTTGCCTCCTTCTGCACCTCACTTGCCTCTTTTTGCATCTCTGTTGGTTCTTTTGCACTGCTCTTGCTTCTTTCTGCACCTCTTTTGCACATTTCTGCACCCCTCTTGCCTCTTTCTGCACCCCTCTTACCTGTTTCTGCACCTCTCTTGGTAGTTTCTGTACTGCTCTTGTTTCTTTCTGCACCTGTCTTGTAAATTTCTGCACCCCTATTCCTTCTTTCTGCATCCCTCTTGCCTCTTTCTGCACCTCTGTTGCTTCTTTCTACACTTCTCTTGCTTCTTTCTGCACCTTTCTTGCTTCTTTCTGCACCTTTCTTGCCTCTCTGCACCTCTGTTCCTTCTTTCTGCACTTCTTTTGTTTCTTTCTACAGCTCTCTTGCTTCTTTGTACACAACCTTGCCTCTTTCTCCACCCCTCTTCACTCTTTTTGCACCCCTGTTGCCTCTTTCTGCACGCCTTGTGCCTCTTTTTGCACCCTTCTTCCCTCTTTTTGCACCTCTGTTCGTTCTTTCTGCACTTCTTTTGTTTCTTTCTGCACACTTCGTTCCTTTTGTGCATCCCTCTTGCCTCCTTCTGCACCTCACTTGCCTATTTCTGCAACTCTCTGGCCTCTTTCTGCAGTTCTCTTGCCTCCTTCTGCACCTCCCTTGCCTCTTTCTGCAACTCACTTGCTTCTTTCTGCACTCCTTTTGTCGGTTTCTACACCCCTCTTCCATCTTTGTGCAACTCTCTTGCCTCTTTCTACACCTCTCTTCCCTCTTTCTGTACCACTCTTACCTCTTTCTGTACCTCTGTTGCTTCTTTCTGCACCTCTCTTGTCTTTTTCTGCACCCTTCGTGCCTCTTTCAGCACCTCTGTTGCTTCTTTCTGCAGTTCTCTTCTATCTTTCTGTACCCCTCCTGCCTCTTTCTGTACCACTCTTGCCTCTTTGTGCACCTCTCCTAACCCTTTCTGCACCCCTCTTGCCTCTTTTTACACCTCTGTTGGTTCTTTCTGCACCTCTTTTGCTTCGTTCTGCACTTCACTTGCCTCTTTCTGTACCCCTCTTGCCTCTTTCTGCACCTCTGTTGGTTCTTTCTGCACTGCTCTTGCTTCATTCTGCACCTCTGTTCCAAATTTCTGCATCCTTCTTGCCTTTTTCTGCCCACCTGTTCCCTCTTTCTGCACCCCTTTTGCCTGTTTCTGCAACTCTATTGCCTCTTTCTGCAGTTCTCTTGCCTCCTTCTGCACCTCACTTGCCTCTTTTGCACCTCTGTTGGTTCTTTTGCACTGCTCTTGCTTCTTTCTGCACCTCTCTTGCAAATTTCTGCACCCCTCTAGCCTCTTTCTGCACCCCTCTTACCTGTTTCTGCACCTCTCTTGGTAGTTTCTGTACTGCTCTTGTTTCTTTCTGCACCTGTCGTGCAAATTTTTGGACCCCTCTTGCCTCTTTCTGCACCACTCTACCCTCTTTCTGCACCTCTCTTGCCTCTGTCTGCACCTGTCTTGCCTCTTTCTGCACCTCTGTTCCTTCTTTCTGCACTTCTCTTGCTTCTTTCTGCATCCCTCTTGCCTCTTTCTGCACCTCTGTTGCTTCTTTCTGCACTTCTCTTGCTTCTTTCTGCACCTCTCTTGCAAATTTCTGCACCCCTCGTGCCTCTGTGTGCACCTATCTTGCCTCTTTCTGCTCCTCTCTTGCCTCTTTCTGCACCCCTCTTGACTCTTTCTGCACCTCTTTTGCTTTTTTCTGTACTTCTCTTGCCTCTTTCTGCACCCCTCCTGCCTCTTTCTCCTCCTCTGTTGGTTCTTTCTGTACTTCTCTTGCCTCTGTGTGCACCCCTGTTCACTCTTTGTGCACCTCTTTTGCCTGTTTCTGCAACTCTCTTGCCTCTTTCTAAACTTTTCTTGTCTTTTTCTGCACCTCTGCTGCCTCTTTCTGACCTTCTCTTGCCTCTTTCTGCACCTCTGTTGCTTCTTTCTGCACTTCTCTTGTCTCTTTCTGCACCCCTCTTCCCTCTTTCTGTACCTCTGTTACTTCTTTCTATACTTTTCTTGCTTCTTTCTGCACCTCAGATGCCTCTTTCTGCACACCCAGGGCTACTTTTAAACTGACCTCAGGCTCAGCAGTGCACACATGCAAGTGCAGAAAAGGGCTGCTGGCCTCTAAACTGCCATGCCCTATAATATGCTAGGGACTTAGAGGTAGTTTTAATCCCCCTGCCCTATTATGTACTAGGGCCTTACAGGGGAGGTCATGCCAATCACAGGGGTACCCCCAACCCATAGTGTACCCTAGTGTATGTAGGTGTTTTCACTGTATTCTAAGTGTCTTTCAGCATAGCACTGGCTCCGGGCCTGGATAGGCAGAACCCAGGTTCAGTCAGAGTCAGTTACCACCAGCACCAGTCAGCAAAACGTTGGGGAGTGCCCAGGGCACAGGTTGACTTTGCAACAAGGCCTCTTTCTGCACCTCTGTTGGTTCTTTCTGCATATCTCTTGCTTCTTTCTGAACCTTTCTTCCTCTTTCTGGACTTGTGTTGCCTCTTTCTGCATTTCTTTTGCTTCTTTCTGCGCCTTTCTTCCTCTTTCTGTGCATGTCCTACCTCTGTAGGCATAGTTAGAAATTAGCATTTAAAAAAACCTTAGAAATTCACTGAAAAAACCATAGGTTTCAGGGACGTTATAGTTAGAAATTAGCATTTAAAAAACCTTTGAAATTCACTGACAAAAACCATAGGTTTCAGGGACATTATAGTTAGAAATTAGCATTTAAAAAACCTTTGACATTCACTGAAAAAACCATAGGTTTCAGGAACGTTATAGTTATTCCTAGGTCTACACACACATCCACTCCTTCACCCTTACAGTCACTCATCAATACAGCACTATCATTTGCACTCATACACCTATACAGACACTCACACACCGCCACTCATCCATAGAGTTACTCACACACCTAGTCAGCCATGCAAAGAATCAATCACACTCTCATTTACTCACCTATACAGTTATACACTCACCACCTCACTTATTCATACAGATACTAACACATACTTACTCTCTTATACAATCACTGATACAAGCACACACTCATCGATCACTCAATCTCACATATAGTAATTTATATACTCACATATACTGCCTTTCACATATGTAGTTACTCACACATGTACCACTGAGACATCCATTCACTCACCAACATACCCATACACACACTCACCCACCCATACAGCCCTTCACAGATGCACTCTTGAACCCATACACCCAGTGAATCACCCACTCACACATCTATGCACAGAGTCACACACCCCCACCCACCCACACAGACAGTCAGGCACCCATACAGATACTCAGACAACCAATCAATAACCCATATAGACACTCATGTAGCTACTCACCAACCCATGCAGCCGCTTACACGCCAACTGACAGACTGATACAGACATTCACACAGTTTAGTCACTAACCCATGCATTCAGTAAGACATGTTTAATCATTCACTTATACAGTCAGTCACACACCTACTAAATCATCCATTCAGGCACTTATACACCCACTCATTCTTCAATACACCTTGGTATGTATGTATATATATATATATATATATATATATATATCATATTTAAACTTTACAGAAACACAGTCACTGGATGATGTCATCCGTGATGTCATTTGAGATGTCATCAGTGATGTCACTGACCATGTCATGAATGATGTAATATGTGATGTCATCAGCAGTGCATTGCGGGGGCACAAGTTATAGTTAGCTCAACTAACTATAACTGCCAAATTTCTCTGGTTTTGTACGAGTGAAATGTCCAACTAACCATAGCGTCCCTCAAACCTGTGGTTTTTTCAGTGAATTTTTAAGGTTTTTTAAATGCTAATTTCTAACTATAACGTCGCTGAAACCTGTTTTTTCCAGTGAATATATATATATATATATATATGTATATATATATATATATATATATATATATATATAAATATATGTATATATATACATATATCTATATATTAACTGAAAAAACCAAGGGTGTCAGCGACATTATAGTAGGATTTTACACACCCAAAACCAGTGGTGTAACAAAGGCCCCTGCAGTGCGGGGGGACCTCGAGCTCCAGGGGGCCCCCTCAGCACAGTACAATGGCCTGAGAGCTCCAGAGTGAGTCTGGAGTGGGGCCCCTCCATGTACTTTGCAGGGGGGCCCAATTAAATTTTGTTACGCCATTGCACAAACCATACAGGTTCAGCAGTTATAGTTATCTCAAATAACTATAACTCGTGCCCTAAGGTAATTAGAACTTGTGCCCCCACCATGGACAGTTTTCTTATAATTAATTTCACTGCAAATGTTGCATTGATATTATCAATGATGTCATAGAAGATGGTATGAGTGATGTAATAAGTGGGGTAAATAGCAGTGCATGTTGAGGGTGCGAGTTAAAGTTACCTTAGGGCACGAGTTATAGTTATATGAGATAACTGCTGAATTTGTATGGTTTTGTGTTTGTAAAATCTGAACCTAACTATAATGTCCCTGTAACCTTTGATATTTTTCAGTGAATTTCAATGGGTTTTTACATTTTATTTCATAACTATAACATCCCTGTAACCTTTGTTTTTTTTCAGTGAATTTCTATGGGTTTTTTAAAGCTATTTCCTAACTATAATGTCTCTGCAAACTGGGTGTGTGAGTGGGTTTTAGAGTGGTGGGTGGGTGTGTAAGTGGGTGTGTTAGTGTGTGGTGGGTGTGTGAGTGCCTGTGTGACTGGCTATGTGGGTCTGGGAGTGGGTGTGGGAGTGGCTGTGTGAGTAGATGTGTGAGTGGCTGTGTGAGTGGTTTTGAGGGTCTATGAGTGGGTGTGTGAGTGGCTGCATGGGTGGAAGAGTGGTATGTTTTTTTTATTGGGTCTGGAACCATGAATCCACCTAAATCCATGAGTATGCAGGAGGATCCTGGCGTAATTAAAAAAAAAAAGGTTTTTGGACAATTTCTTGCCTATGAGGGTCCCTCACACACCCCTCCATTAGTCCTATGGGGCCAGGTACCTCTACCCTGACCCCTTCTATCACTTTTCAACTTTATTTTCCCCACTGGGAACCGAGTCCCGATGAACAAAATGGCGGGTGCAACTTTCCTCTCAGTTTGCGGCAAGCCTATCACAGCATTGCTGTTGGCAAGTGGATTTGCGAATCTAAGGAGGATCCGGGTTCCTAGATATACAAATTTGCTTTTCCTTTAAAATCCTAAGAACTACTGAACAGACTTACACCAAATAACAAAAAGGTTGCTTTCTGGACCAACATCTAGCTTTCTGCCAAATTTGGTGTAAATTCTTTCAGCTGTTCGGGCTGTAATCGTGTCTAAACTTTCTACAGGAATTAACATATGAAAAGCACATTTTTTTTAACCCCCTCCCCCTTTTCTCAGCCCCCACTTGACGGTCTCCTGAAAGTTTCCATGCTCAACACGACCCAACTTGATACTTTTTGGGAAAATTTCATGAAGATTTGTCAAACAGCGCCAAATATATAGGCGGCCCCCAACGATAGTGTTGTGGGTGCCCTGGGTGGGCAGTAGGGGAACCAAACCTTTGTTAAATGGGCCCTGGGGGATTGGGTCCCTGGGGCTGAAATCGGCCAAGAGAGGAGGTTCAAGTGCCACCTTCCCCCATGAATATGGTGCCAGGCCCCATGCATGGGGTCGCTGGGGTCAAAATCAGCCCCAGGAGGGGGGCCACGTGCCCCTCTCCCCCATAAAAATGCACCGGGCCCCAGGGGATGGGGTCCCCAAGATGAAAATTGGCCCAGGGAGGGGGCCGCCTTAATTTTAATAAGCGGCCCTGGGGGATGGGGACCCAGGGCATATCATGTCTTGGGGTGGAGGCCGCACAGTCCCCCCTCCCCTTTAATTTTAATAGGGGCCCTGGGGGATGGGGTCCCAGGGCCATAATAGGTTCAGGGATGTGGGGCACGTGGTCCCCCTCCTCTTAAAAAAATAAAAAAGGCCTGGAGTCCATGCAGCCAACCCCACACTGTGCATGGCCTTTGGCAGTGGGGGGGACTGCGGCCAGGCACTGTGGCCAACCCCCACAAAGGCAGCCAACCCTACACTGCACACAGTCTTCGGCAGGGGATTGGCCACAAGGCATGGCCCTGGGGAGGGGAACTGCATGGCCCCCCTCCCTAAACCTATTATGTCCCTGGGGACCCCATCCCCAGGACCACTACTGAAAGTAAAGGGGAGGGGGGCCACGTGGCCCCCCACCCCCAGTCTTGATATGCCCGGAGAGCCCCATCACCCAGGGCTGCTTATTAAAATTAAGGGGAGGGGGCATGCGGCCCCCCTCCCTGGGCCAATTTTGGCCTTGGAGACCCCATCCTCCGGGGCCTGGTGCATTTTTATGGGGGAGGGGGGCAAGTGGCCCCCCTCCCTGGGTGGATTTTGACCCCGGGGACCCCATCCCTTGGGGGCCTGGCACCATATTCATGGGGCAAAGTGGCACATAAACCCCCTCCCTGGGCCGATTTCAGCCCCGGGGACCCAATCACTCGGGCCTGTCCAACAAAGGGTTGGTTGCCCCAGTTCCCACCCAGGGCACCCACCACACTATCATTGGGGGCTGCAGGGGGAGCCTCAAGGCCCCCACGGCCCCGGCCAGCTCCCCGCATCCAGCAGGAGCTGGCATTGCTCCTGCCTGGAGGGGGGCAGCTAAAAAGTCTGCTCCCTGTGGGTGGGAGCAATCTCTTCATCTGTTTCCTTCCCGCTTCAACGCGGATAGGGAAACAGATAAAAAGTCCACACTCAGCGGGTCGGAGCATTTTTCGAGCTCCCACCCACTGGGAGCAGACTTGGTGTTTGCTCCCACTTGGTGGGAGATTTGAAATGTTTCCCAAGTGAGAGCAAAACCAGGTGCCAGTACCAGGGCAGGCAGGGAAACTGCTATGTCCAAGGGTTGGGCTTCCTGGGACATAGCCCGAGCCGGCCCTGGAGGATGGGGTCCCCAAGGCAATTAATGGCTCAGGGAGAGGGGACTTGCACCCCCCCTACCTTTGCAGATGCGGCAGGGCCCCAGGGGATGGGGTTCCCATGGGCAAAGTCGGCCCAGGGAGTGGGGCAAAAAATATATTTTTTCTGCAGGAGTCACGCTGGATTCGCAAATCCCGCCTAAAGTTTTTTTTTTAAACGAAGAGCGTTCTCCTGCGCTTTATTTCTAATTGGCCCCTAGGTGGGCCAGGTACTGGGGGCATGTGCAGATATTTAGGAGGGGGGTGCACGAAGCCCCCCTCTTAGTATCCCTGAAGTCCCGGGGACCACCACCTCCCCATGGCATTTTTCATTCACTTATGCAGGGGTTGTCTTCGCGGCAATCCCCGTGCCCTGGGGACCGCCACCTCCCCATTGTAACATTTTTAATAATGCGGGGGGCCCACACGGCCCCCCCGGCGACCACCACCTCCCAGGGGCAAAATATGACAGAAATGCGGTGGGCACATGGCCCCTTCGCAGCCCCAGGGATCGACACCACCCTGGGGCTAAATATAATATTAATGCGGGGGCTCCAGCCCCCCACAACCCCGGGCACCACCACCTCCTGGGGCTAAAACAAACAAAGGAGGGGGGCCGCACGGCCCTCCTCCTAGAGCCCTAGATGGCCCTGGGGACCGCCACCCCCCCAGGGCCGGCTCCAGCAATGTCCTGGGGTGCCCACCCCTGGGACATTGCAGTTTGCAATGGCTTGGTTGGAGCACCGCTCCCGCCAAGCCATAGCAAACACTGCTCTGCTTCATGCTGAGCAGAATTGCTTTTGGACAGAGGGAGCTGCATGTTAGCAGCTTCCTCTGTCTAATAGCAATGCCGGCTCCCGCAGGATGTGGGGAAATTCAGGCTCCCCCCGCGGTCCCCACCAAAAATTACTGGGTGCCCTGGGTGGCACCAGAGCACCCAGTACTGTGGCCAGGCCCCGGGCTATGGGGTCCCCAAGGCCCTCCTCTCTTTTAAAAAAAAAATAATTTAAAAAAAGAGGCTAGCCCCAGAGGCGAAAATGGCCTGGCAGCGGGGTGGCTCAGCCCACCCTCCCTTTAATATTAAAAAAAAGAAAAGGCCGGGCCCTGGGGGATGGGGTGCCAGGGGCCGAAAACATTTTTTCTTATAAAGGGTTGGGCCCCAGGGAATGGGGTCCATCGGGCCCAAAACGGTCAAAAAAGTAGAAAAAAAAGATTTTTTTAAAACCCCAGCAACTCGCTAGAGGCCCTGCCCCTTTCCCGACCACTCTGCAGATGCTACTCCTGTCATGCAGCTGGTTGGGGAATGAATTCAACTTTACTCCTGAGGGCCTCAGGACTAAAGTGGACTTCTTCCCCCAACCAGTAGTGCGCCCTAAGGCGTGTTTGCAGAGTGGTTGAGAAAGGGGGCGAGGCCACAAAAACCTCTCAGCAATCCCACTGTGTGGGACTTACTGGAGGTAACAGGAGGGGTAGTTGGCTCCCAAGGCACCTCAAGAGCCAAGGGTACTTCATTCCCCAACTATTAGTGCATAAGGGGTGCGTTTGAAGAGTGGTGGAAAAAGGGGGTGTGGCCACAAAAACCTCTCAGCAATCCCACTGTGTGTAACAGGAGGAGTAGTTGGCCCTCAAGGATCCTCAATAGCCAAGGGGACTTCACCCCCACAAAAGTAGTGTGCCAGGAAGTGCATTTGCAGAGTGCTGAAGAAAGGTGGCGTGGCCTCCAGAAACCTCTCAGTAACCCTGCTGTGTGGGACTTACTGGAGGTAACAGGAGGGGTAATTGGCCCCCAAGGATTCCTGAGAGCTTGACGGAGGCCCCACTCCCTTTCTCCATCACTCTGCAAACACGACTACTACTTTTAAAAAAAACATAGAAATTTACGAAAAAACCCAAAGGTTACAGAGACATTATAGTTAGGCTCAGGTTTCACCAAAGAAATTCAGCAGTTATCGTTCGCTGAGCTAACTATAATTCGCGCCCCCACAGTGCATTACGTATGACCCCACATATTGCACCACTCATGACATGGTCAGTGACATAACTGATGACATGACTGAATTTTGTTTTTTTCACTGAATATATATATATATATATATATATATATATGTATATATATTTTTATTTTTTTAGAATTGTTTTACTACATAAGGCTTGCAAGGCAGTTAAAGCTGTCTCTATGCCATGCATAAAAAAGCACTAATTTGTCCTGAGTTTTTAGGCCTTACAGTATAGTAGATTCATATGTCTAAATAACTTGAAAGTATCATGTACTGTATGAGAAGATTATAAGATAACATCAAGTAACCCTCTTTTTTTTCTTTGTTTCTTTCTACAAAGCCCTCAACGGCCAAGGACCGGCCTTCATGACCTCCGAGGAACCTTGCCATCCCACAGATACCATGCATGCGCCGCTGCCGCTACGGAGTATGCTCCTTCTCCCACCTCACCGCCAAATCCTGGAATGCCCTCCCCCTCCACACCTTACCCTCATTGACCTGCTTCAGGAAGGAACTCAGGACATGGCTTTTCAACTGAAAACTGCAGCACAGTGCCTGGTTACCCCCTGGGGTGATAAGCTGTGTTATACAAGTACGGCTTGATTGATTGATTGATAACACACAAAGGAAGACCTGGATAGAAATAAAAAAGAGGGACGCAAACTTTCCTCAGGATTAGATTATTGAAAGGAAGAGCATAGGGAGAGCATTACCACTTCATCTGTCTTTCTTGTCCCAGTCTTAAGGAAGAGAGGTTTGCCTCAACTACAAGACAGCATTGCCTAACCTATTGTATAGAAAAAAAACACATTTTTCTTTAAAGCCTGCACCTATGTGTGGTTCCTCTTCTTCTTGCCTCTGTAAATGGCACATTTGTCACTCACTCCTCCTATTTTTTCTGTCTTGCAAGGAGACCATTCCTTTCCTAGCTATGAAATTGGTTAGTTATATTGGCTTTCAGGGAGACCTTGAGCTTTGCTATAGCCAGTGCAAGGGGCCCTAGTATGCCAGTTTGCTGATTCACCCCTTCCTAGATTCCCTATAAGCCCTCCCTCCCTACCACTATCCCAGATATCTATGTTGTTCTTCATGGCACTGGAAGGGACTGTGCAGGGAAAAGGGTGGGTGCGGTGGTGACATGCTCCAAGAGGAGAGTGAGTCCTGCCCTAGAGAAGGCCTAGGTCTGAGACCCTCCTGTGGGGCAGTAGGGGTTACTGGTACAATATTATCAGGTTTCTTACACCAGACCCTATCATGGTAGATGCTGCAGCCCACCGCATGGTCCAAAACTGCAGGTGTCTCATATGCCCCTGAACCCTCATACTCCTGCACAATCTGCAGCCCTGGCACATACAAGCATTCTGTATTGGGGATCAGTGCCCCAGTGAATTTGTAAAAGAAAGCTCAACATCCCTGCACTGGCATACACCGTTTCAGCATGCATGAGAGCACATCTGTTTTTTTTTTCTTTCTTTCTCTTTTACTTGATTCTCTTGTTCTCTTTTTTCTTTCTTCTACTTTCTTTCTTGTTTTTTTCCTATTCTTTTTGTCTTTCTCTCCTTTCTTATAATTTTCTTTCACTTAATGCTTTCCTAATTCTCATTTCTTTATTTATTTCTTTTATCTCATTCTCTACATTCTCAGTTTCTGTTTCTCTCTTCTTCTACCTAATTATTTTCTTCTTTCTGCCTTTTCTTTATTTCTTCTTTTTAGTTCTTTGCTTTGTTTTCTTTATTTTTATTTCATTCTCTTTTAGTTGTTCCTTTCTTACGCTTTCTCTCGTCCTTTCCTTACAACATTTCTTTAATTAGCTTCTTAAAGGAATTTAATGATTGTCTGACAGGTGTACCCTCTGGGGATGTTGCAGAAATATTTTTACTTGAATAGAGCCATGATGTCTGTGTGTGCCTCACAAAATGTACTTTTGCTAATGGTGCTAATTAAGGATGCAATGTGTTTGTTAAAAAATAACTTTCCAATTTACTTGTTTGTGGACATCAATCAATGGGTTTCAGAGATGTTGCCCACACAGCGAAAGTCTTTCTGATTCTGGCCCCTAAAATGAGAACACTGTCCTTCTATGTATTTTATGACAATGAGACCACAAGCCCTAAAAGGGCAGTCTTCTCTCAGATGTGATTTATAAATAAGAGCAAAAGGACAAAACTGATTCTTGGGGACACCTCAGGTAAATCTTTTGAAATATAGCTCTTGTGCCATTAATGTTCACTGGAGTAGCACTGGTGTATTCCAGGAGTGGTGCTTAAGTTACTTGGCCTTGATGTACCCTCATGTAATTACTATATTAGACAGTAGCTCAAAAGGGTTTTCAATTATCAAAAGTAGCTCTCACTGGTGGAAAGGTTGAAGAACTGCAGTTTAAACCAACCATCAGTAATTTGTTGCGAGTAGAGAGACCCACTGCAGTAGACTAGAGGCACACACCATATAGAGAAAAATGTCAGCTGACTGTATACCTCTACAATGAAGATGGAGCTTCTTGTCTAGATCACACACCAGACGACTCCTATGAGCTCCACCGATAGCTTGTTGGTATGCAGGAGGTAATAAAAATTGGACGTTGAAAGCATGAGATGCAGGAGACTAATGAGGATATGGAGAAAATGGTTCAACAACACAATATTGTGGTAAAAGATAATGTTGACAAAAATATAATTTACCACAATATCGTGTTCCTATACATATAATGGAAATGACAAAAATATACGAAAAAAATATTGTTGACAGTAATATTGCCCAAAAACAGGCAAAAATATTGTTTTTCTAATATATACACAATTTAAAGTAGTAAATGTTAAATATTAAAATATATAAAATGAATATAAGGTAAAGTAAATAAATTCTGCATATTATTTAATAATATGTATAACTATATATTTATATTTACAGGTGTGTGTTTTTATACACACATATATATATATATATATATATTCACTGAAAAAAACCACAGGTTTCAGGGACGTTATAGTTAGGCTGACATTTCACTCGTACAAAACCAGAGAAATTCAGCCGTTATAGTTAGCTGAGCTAACTATAACTTGCGTCCCCGCAATGCACTGCTGATGACATCACATATTACATCACTCATGACATGGTCAGTGACATCACTGATGACATCACTGATGACATCTCAAATGACATCACTGATGACATCATCCAGTGACTGAGTGTTTCTAAAAAGTTTAAGAATGCTATATATATATATTCGCCAAGGTCTATTGAAGAACGAGTGGGTGTATGAGTGTCTGAATGGATGATTTAGTGGGTGTATGATTGACTGTATAAGTGAGTGATTAAATGTGTCTTAGTGAATCCATGGGTGTATGACTAATCTGTGTGAATGTCTGTATCAGTCTGTCAGTTGGTGTGTACGTGGCTGCATGGGTTCTTGAGTAGCTACATGAGTGCCTATATGGGTTAAGGATTGGTTATCTGAATACCTGTATGGGTGCCTGAGTGTCTGTGTGGGTGGGTGGGGGGTGTGTGACTCCCTGCATGAATGTGTGAGTGGGTGATTCACTGGGTATAAGGGTTCATGAGTAGATCTGCGAGGGGCTGTATGGGTGAGTGAGTGTGCGTATCGCTGTGTTGGTGAGTGAATGGATGTCTCAGTGGTATATGTCTGAGTAACTACATATGTGAAAGGCAGTATATGAGAGTGTTGGAGTATATAAGTGACTATATGTGAGAGTGAGTGATTGTGAGAGTGGCTATATGCATGAGTGTGTGCTTGTGTCAGTGATTGTAGAAGAGAATAAGTATGTGTTAGTATCTGTATGAATAAGTGAGGTGGTGTGTATAACTGTATAGGTGAGTAAATAGCAGTGTAATTGATTCTTTGGGTGACTCACAAGGTGTGAGTAACTCTATGGGTGGTGGCAGTGTGTGAGTGTCTGTATGGGTGTATGAGTGCATATATCAGTGGCTGTACTGATGAGTGACTGCGTGTATGAGTGACTGTATGGGTGAGTGAGTGGATGTGTTGTGTAGACCTATGAATCAGTGCGTGGGTATGTACTAACTGGTATTGGTTTGTCTGTGGTTTCGAAAATGGTAGTCTGTATTTTAGAGTGGGTGTATGAAAGGTTATATTAGGGTACGATGAGGTGCATCAGATATTAAGTGGATGGTGTCATCAGTGATGTCATTTGAAATGTCATCAGTGATGTCATCAGTGATGTCACTGACCATGTCATGAGTGATGTAATATGTGACGTCATCAGCAGTGCATTGCGGGGGCGCGAATTATAGTTAGCTCAGCTAACTATAATGGTTGAATTTCTCTGGTTTTGTATGAGTGAAATGTCAGCCTAACTATAACGTCCCTGAAACCTGTGGTTTTTAAAGTGAATATCTAAGGTTTTTTAAATGCTTATTCCTAACTATAACGTCCCTGAAACCTGTGGTTTTTTCAGTGAATTTCCAAGTTTCTTTAAATGCTAATTACTAACTATAACGTCCCTGAAACCTCTGGTTTTTTCAGAAAATTTCTAAGGTTTTTTAAATGCTAATTTCTAACTATGCCTACATAGGTAGGACATGTGCAGAAAGAGGAAGAAAGGCAGAGAAAGAAGCAAGAGAAGTACAGAAAGAGGCAAGAGAGGTGCAGAAGGAGTAAGAAAGGTGCAGAAAGAAGCAAGAGAAATGCAGAAAGAGGCAACAGAAGTCCAGAAAGAGGAAGAAATGTGCAGAAAGAAGCAACGGAAGTGCAGAAAGAACCAACAGAGGAGCAGAAAGAGGCCTACTTCGACTGTACCTTTCCACAGACTCATACAAAGTAGCGTAATCACTAATCCTTCTCCCAAGATGTCTTAAACCTCACTTTTCTCTTGAAGGTTCACTATTCATCGACTGCTCAGAATGTTAGGCCTACCAAATGTAAAACAGCAATACTAACCATGTCACTGTTGTAAGTCTTACCAAGTTTGTGAACATATGCATGCGTGTGTCTGTGCTTTTATCTAGTGACATGTTACATAAAAATAAACATACAAATAATTGAATACCCGCATGCTCTGTAAATTTGTGTACAAGAAGGTGTATGTATTTCTTTCTGCTCATAATACAGGGCACATGGGTATTCAATAGTATATTAGAGGGGCTCTATAACACCTATATACATAAGACATGTCTGCCTGTGAAACCGAATGACAGAGCAGAGCTGAGAAGATTTGACCACCTATAGGAGACGCTACCCACTTTGTAAGCTACCATCTTCAGATGCATAACACATGTGAGAATACATGTACAAGTAGACATATACCTCAGTCACGAGAGCACGCAGACCTTTAAACTTGACAGCTTGCACTTCCCATTTGAGTACAGAAAGAGCCAGGAGAAGTACAGAAAAAGGCAAGAGAAGTACAGAAAAAGGCAAGAGAAGTGCAGAAAGAGCCAAGAGAGGTGTACAAAGAGGCAAGACAAGTGCAGAAAGAAGCAAGAGAAGTGCTGAAAGAAGCAACAGAGGTGCAGAAAGAAGCAAGAGAAGTGATGAAAAGGACAAGAGAGTTGCCGAAAGAAACAAGAGAGGAGCTGAAGAAAGCAAGAGAAGTGCAGAAAGAAGTAGTGAGGTGCAGAAAGAGGCAAGAGAGGTGCAGAAAGAGGCAAGAGAGATGAAGAAAGAGGCAAGTGAGTTACAGAAACGGGCAAGAGGGGTGCAGAAAGAGGCAATAGGGGTGCAGAAAGAAGCAAGAGAGGTACAGAAAGAAGCAAGAGATGTGCAGAAAGAAGCAACAGAGTTGCAGAAAGACAAGAGAAGTGCAGAAAGAGGCAAGAGAGGTGCAGAAAGAAGCAAGAGAGGTACAGAAAGAAGCAAGAGAAGTGCAGAAAGAAGCAAGAGAAGTGCAGAAAGAATCAACAGAGGTGCAGAAAGAGGCAAGAGAAGTGCAGAAAGAGGCAACATGGGTGCACAAAGAGGCAAGAGAGGTGCAGAAAGAGGGAAGAGGGGTGCAGAAAGAAGTGCAGAAACAGGCAAGAGAAGTGCAGAACGAGGCAAGAGAAGTGCTAAAAGAAGCAACACAGGTGCAAAAAAAAGCAAGAGAAGTGATGAAAGAGACAAGAAAGTTGCCGAAAGAAACAAGAGAGGTGCAGAAAAAAGCAAGAAAAGTGCAGAAAGAGGCAAGTGAGGTGCAGAAAGAGGCAAGAGAGGTGCAGAAAGAAGCAAGAGAGATGAAGAAAGAGGCAAGTGAGTTGCAGAAACGGGCAAGAGGGGTGCAGAAAGAAGCAAGAGAGGTACAGAAAGAAGCAAGAGAGGTACAGAAAGAAGCAAGAGAAGTGCAGAAAGAGGCAAGAGAGGTGCAGAAAGAGGCAAGAGGGGTGCAGAAAGAAGCAAGAGAAGTACAGAAAGAAGCAACAGGGGTGCAGAAAGAGGCAAGGGGGTGCAGAAAGAGGCAAGAGAAGTGCAGAAAAAAGCAACAGAGGTGCAGAAAGAGACAAGAGAAGTGCAGAAAGAGGCAAGAGAGGTGCACAAACAGGCAAGAGAGGTACAAAAAGAGGGAACAGGGGTGCTCGAAAAAGGCAAGAGAGGTGCAGAAAGAGGCAAAAGAGGTGCTGGAAGAGGGGTATAGAAGGAGGCAAGAGGAGTGCAGAAAGAAGCAAGAGAGGTGCTGAAATAAGCAAGAGAAGTGCAGAAAGAATCAACGGAGGTACAAAAAGAGGGAAGAGGGGTGCAAAGAGAGTTGCCGAAAGAAACAAGAGAGGTGCAGAAAAAAGCAAGAGAAGTGCAGAAAGAGGCGAGTGAGGTGCAGAAAGAGGCGAGAGAGATACAGAAAGAAGCAAGAGGGGTGCAGAAAGAGGCAAGAGGGGTGCAGAAAGAGGCAAGAGGGGTGCAGAAAGAAGCAACAGAGGTGCAGAAAGAGACAAGAGAAGTGCAGAAAGAGGCAAGAGAGGTGCACAAACAGGCAAGAGAGGTACAAAAAGAGGGAACAGGGGTGCTCAAAAAAGAGGTAACAGAGGTGCAGAAAGAGGCAAGAGAAGTGCAGAAAAAGAAAGAAAGGTGCAGAAAGAAGCAACAGAAATGCAGAAAGAGGCAAGAGAGGCGCAGAAAGAAGCAATAGTGGCTTGCACACCATTAGTACCAATTTAACACCCACATTTAGCAATAAGTAACAGGTGACCATTCTAGGTTTACAAAGGACCCTCCACCATGCTGTAACACTTGTCGCTGCATTTTCGGTAACATTTGAGCCGTTTGAGCTAGAAACAAGGCTTTTTTTGTTCAAATCTGCAGATTAGACAGCAGATGATGGATTATGTGGCAAATGCAGAATATGTATAATTATGCGAACATTGGTGCAGCTGAACACTCGCATAATTCCAGTGGCCCTGCTCATACCTCTGACTATCTCCAGAAGTGCTCCTCAGTGGTTCCTTCTTTTTTTGTCTCATTGAGTTTATAGTTTAGCTTCTATGGAAACGAGGAAGACTAAACCTGAGGTTACCACTCCACAACACAGACTACCATACCACATAATTCCTCTCCATAACACATAATCCCACTCTACATAATTCCTATGCACTAAATACTACATACTTTCTATCCACATAATTTCACTGCACAACATACCACATAATTCCACTACACACAACGTACATCCACTCCACTCCATAAAACATTAGTAAAAAAGTTTTACATTTACAACACCAATAGCTCTAACTCTCGCAAATGCAAGACCTATTACATTGCAAATGCTTTTTTAACTAGTAGTCGCTTCTTGGCCCACAAAGTCCTTCAGGAGTAAAGTGGGCTTCATCCCCCAACCAGTAATGTGCCAGGAGGCACGTTTTCAGAGTGGTGGAGAAAGGGGTGCGTGGCCTCCGAAGACTTCTTAGCAATCCCACTGTGTGGGACTTAATGGAGGTAACAGGAGGGGTAGTTGGCCCCCAAGAACATCCTTGGGGGCCAACTACCCCTCCAATTACCTCCAGTAAGTCCCACACAGCAGGATTCCTAAGTTCTCATAGCAGGCCACGCCCCCTTTGAAGTCCCCTTCGCTGCTGGGGGTCCTTAGGGGTCAACTAGCCTACCTCTTACTTCCAGTAAGCAACACACAGTGGGATTGCTGAGAGGTGGACACAGGCCACGCCCCCTTTCTCCACCACTCTGCAAACGCGCCTCCTGGCACGCTCTTGGTTTGGGGATGATGTCCCCTTGCCTCCTGAGGGTCCCTGGGGCCAACTAGCCCTACTGTTACCTCCAGTAAGCCCCAAAAAGCTGGATTGCTGAGAAGTAGTCAGAGGCCACGCCCCCTTTGTACACCACTCTGCAAACGCGGCTTCTTGCGCACTGCTGCTTGGGGGATGAAGTCCAGTTTATTCCTGAGGTCCTCAGGACACAAGGGGACCTAATCGCCCCACCAGCACCAAGCATTTGCAGAGTGGTGTAAAAAGTGGCGTGGCTTCCTACCACCTCTCAGCAAACCAACTGTGTAGGGCTTACTGGAGGTACCTGGTGGGCTAGTTGGCCCCTAAGGACCCTCAGTAGTGACGGGAACTTCATTCGCCAACCAAGATTGCGCCAGGAGGCGCGTTTGCAGAGTCGTGCAGGGAGGGGGCGGGGCCTCCATAGAGTTGCCGGTTTCTTTTTTTATTTTTATTTTAGGAAGGGGGCTGTGTGGCCCTCCTTCCACTGACTGTTTTGGTTCCCGGTGACCCCCTCCCCCAGGGTCTGAGCCATTTTCTATTTTTAAAAATAAAATAAAAAGGGAGGGAGGCGTGCTGCCCCCATCGTGAGGCCAATTTCAGCCCCGGGGACACCATCCTCTGGGGCTGGGCCTTTATTTAATTCTTTTTTTTAAAAAGGGGAGGGGGGCTGTAGGTCATCCCCCGGGGCCTGGCCATTTTTTCCTTTTTTTTTCTAGGGAGGGGGCCCCCTTCTCCCAGGCCGTTTTTGGCCCCGGGGACCCCATCCCCCGGGGCTTGGCCATTTATTTATTTTTAGGGACAGGGGCCCTCCTACCCAGGCCGATTTCAGCCCCGGGGACCCCATCCCCGGGGACCCGGCCATTCCATTTTATTTTATTTTTTAAAAAGGGAGGGGTCTGAGTGGCGCCCCTCCCGGGCCATTTTAAGCCCCGGGGACCCCATCCCCCGGGGCTTGGTCTCACGTTGGGGACCACGGGGGAGCCCCAATGCTCCCGTGGTCCCTGCCGGCTCCCTGCCTCCTGCGGGAGCCGGCACTTCTTTTGGGCAAAGGGAGCTACTGACATGCAGCTCCCTTTGCCCAAAAGCAATTCTGCTTCGCTTCATGGAAGCAAGAGCAGTTTTCCTGCTCTTGCTTCCATGAAATGAAGTGAAGCAGAAGTTTGCTATGGCAGGGTGGGAGCAGTGCTCCCGCCCTGCAATAGTAAACTGCAATGTCCTGGGGTGGGCCACCCGGGACATTGCTGGAGCCGGCCATGGAGGTCTCCATGAGGGGAGCCCCCTCCAACATATTTTAAGCCCTGGGAGTTGGTGGTCCCCGCAATGGACCCCTGTATTTACATAATCTATGACCCTGGGAGGTGGTGATCCACGGGGCAGTGTGGGGGGGCAGGAGCCCCCCCACACCTTAATTAAAAAAAAAGCCTCAGGGAGGTGGAGGTCGCCGGGGCTGCTGGGGGGCACGAGGCCCCCCGCATTTAAAGATGAAAGCCCCCGGGATGTGGTGGTCCCCGGGGCATCATGGGGTAGGCAGGAACCCCCATGCCCTTTTTAATGCAAGCCCCAGGGAGGTGGCGGTTCCCGGGGCTGCGGGGTGCCCTGTGCCCCCACATATCATTAAAATTGCCCCGGGGAGGTGGCGGTCCCCGGGTTTGTGGGGGCCTCGCAGGGCCCCCACATCATATTCTGGCATTGCCCCGGGACCTAGCCCACCCCGGGGCTTCATTAAACGAAGTGCGGGAGACCGCGCTTTGTTTTTTTTTTCTTTTCAGCGGGATTCGGGGACCCTACGAGAACCTCGCCAAAAATATAAAAAAAATTGTTTTTTTGGCCCTCGGGGGCCAAGAGGCCTAGGGGGTCAGGGTGTTTCTACCTTGCTCCCTTTATTTCATTTTAATACTTTTTTCACCTTTTTTCTTTTGACTCGGTTCAACTGAGTCACAAGATGGTTGCCAACACTTCCTGGCTTGAAGTGTTGGCAGCCAATCAGAGTCAGGCTTGAGATCGGGAGGGTTCACGGATCCACCACGGTCACCAGATATCACTATTTTTTCAATATGAATTTCTCAGTAACTACTGAATGGATTTACATCATTTAACAAAAATAGTGCTTTCTGGATCAAGAGCTACCTTTTTGCCAAATTTGGTGTAATTCCGTTCAGCAGTTCGGGCTGTAGCCGCGGCTAAAGTTTCCTGTGGAAATTAACATAGAGCATTTTGGGACCCCCTTTTTTCTCGGCCCCCGTTTGACGAATCACACCGAAACTTTCAAGACAGGAGCTGACCGGAGCGCCCCATTAGTTTTGAAAATTTAGCAAAGATTCGTCAAATGGCACCAAAGATATTGGCAAAAGAAAAAACGTTTTTTGAATAGAAACAAGGTCCTAACTATGACTACCTACTGGCGATATGTAGTTACATATATATATATATATATATATATATATATATTTATTACCTACTGGCGGTCGCCAATTGATAGTTATAGTTAGGACCTAGTTTCCATAGGAAGAGCGTTTTTTCATTTGCCAATAACTTTGGCGCGGATTGACAAATCTTCACAAAATTTTCAAAACTGATATGACTCTCACTTCAGCTGCTAGCTTGAAAGTTTTGGGGTGATCCGTCAAGCGGGGGCCGAGAACCAGGGGGTGCTTAAAATGCATTTTCTGCATTTAATTCCCATAGGAACTTTAGACACGGCTACAGCCCGAACTGCTGAATGGAATTACACCAAATTTGGTAGGAAGGTAGATGTTGGTCCAAGTAAGTGCCTTTTTGGGAGTTTGTGTAAATCCATTTAGTAGCTGCAGAGTTATTTAAAAGTATTTCATATATACAACTGGGGATGAGGAGGATTGGCTGCCAACACTTCAAACAAGGAAGTGTTGGCAGCCATCTTGTGACTCGGTTGAACCGATTCACAGGAAAAAATATTAAAAATAAAGAAAAGAGGCCAGGGTAGAAACACCCTGACCACGTAGGCCTCTTGGGGGGGATCCCGCAGGGACAAACAAGCTTTTTTTTTGTTTCATTTTCGAGGGACTCGCGCTGGATCTGCGACTCCTGCCGAAAAGATTTTTGAAAAATGAAGCGGGGGCTACCACGCTTAATTTGTAATCAGCCCCTGGGTGGGCGAGGTCCCGGGAGCAAGTGTAAATACTTATGAGGGGGCGCACAGGGCCCCCCTCCTTGGAGCATTAAAGCCCTGGGGACCGCCACCTCCCCGGGGCATTTTGAAAATTGTATGGGGACCGCCACTTCCCCAGGGCATGTTATTATTAAATGCAGGGGGGCCCGCGTGGTGCCCCTGCAGCCCCAGGGACAGCCATCTTACCAGGCCAAATTTCAACATTAATGCTGGGGGGCTACATGCCCCCCCACAGCCCCGGGGACTGCCACCTCCCCAGAGCAAAAATGAAATAAGTGCAGGGGGCCCCTGGGGCACCCCTGCAGCCCCAGGGACAGCCACCTCCCAGGGCACATTACAAAACTTAAAGTGGGGTCACACAGCCCCCAGCCGCCCCTGTATTCTGCATTGGAAAGGGCCTGCGCAGCCCCCCTCCAGGAGCCATAGATGGCCATGGGGACCACCACCCCCCAGGGCTGGCTCCAGCAATGTTCCGGGGTGCCCACCCCGGGATATTGCAGTTTGCTATGGCTTGGCAGGAGCACCGCTCCCACCAAGCCATAGCAAGCACTGCTCTGCTTCGAGTAAGCGAGATCAGAAAATGCTCTTGCTTACTCGAAGTGGAGTAGAACTGCTTTTATACACAGGGAGCTGCATGTTAACTGCTACCTATGTGTAAAAGCAAAGCCTGCTCCCGTAGGAGGCAGGGAGCCGGCAGGGACCGCGGGGGCCTTCAGGCTCCTCCAGCGGTCCCAGTGGTGAGTGGGTGCCCTGGAGGCAACCATTTTAAATGGGCAGGCCCTGGGGGATGGGGTCCCTGGCCTCCAAAATGGCCCAGGTTGGGGGCCACGCAGCCCCCTCCCCATCTGTAAATGACCAGGCCCCAGGGGGTCGAGTCTCTGGGGCAGAACTTGACCAGTGTAGGCGGGCTGCGCGGCCAACCCTTCCTACTATAATTTTTTTTTTTTTATAATTAAAAGGCCAGGCCCCCTTTACTTTTTTAAGATTAAAAAGAAGTGGCCAGGACCCCAAGTGATGGGGATGGGGCTGAAATTCACTGAAAAGATAAAGGGTACAGGGAGGTTATAGTTAGGAAATGGAATTTAAAAAAACTTTAGAAATTCACTAAAAAAAGCAAAGGTTACAGAGACATAATAGTTAGGCTCAGGTTTCACTTGTACAAAACCAATGAAATTCAGCAATTATAGTTAGCTGAGCTAACTATAACTCATGCCCCCGCAATGCACTGCTTATGACCTCACATATTACATCACTCATGGCATGGTCAGTGACATCACTGATGACTTCTCAAATGACATCACTGATTACAACACTGATGACCTCATCCAGAAAATGATTAACACACCCACTCACATCCCCATAGAACCTTTTCATACATCCACTTCCACAAAACCATTCACAAACCCATTCACAGACCCATACCAGTACTTGCACACCCACTCATTGATTCATAGAAATACACACACATCCACTTACTCACCTATACAGCCACTTATACACCCACACACTCACTAATACAGACACTGACATATCTACTCATACACCTGTACAGCCACTCACACACTGAGCCAGTCACCCATATAGCTACTCACACACCTACTCACTCACCCATACAATCACACAGCCACTTACTCACCCATAAAGTTACACACACACTCACTTATATGCTCATACAGATACTAACACGTACTCACTCACCTATGCAGTTACTGACACAAGCACACACTCACCCATACAGCCACTCTCACATTCACTCACTCACTCACAGTCACTTGTATACCCCATCACTCATCTATACTGCCTTTCACATATGCAGTTACCCATATACCACTGACACATCCACTCACTCACCCATACAGCCACTGACTCACCACTCACTCATCCATGCAGGCAGTCACACACACCCTCACCCACCCACACAGACACCCATACAGGTACTCAGAAAACCAATCACTCACCCATACAGCCACTCACGTACCCACTCACACACACCCATACAGCCACTTTGACACCAACTGACTGACTGAAACAGACATTCACACAGCCAGTCATTCACTCAATGTATTCACTCACTTATACAGTCAGTCACGCAGCCACTGCACCATCCATACAGACACTCATACACCCACTGGTTCACCAACACACCTTGGTATATATATTTAACACTAACACTCACAGTCATCAGTGATGTCATTTGAGATGTCATCAGTGATGTCCTGACCATGTCATGACTGATGTAATATGTGAGGTCATAAGCAGTGCACTGACGGGGCGCACGTTATAGTTAACTCAGCTACCTATAACTGCTGAATTTCACTATATATATCCACACAGTATGACATAAGTAAGGATAATTTTTTATTTTACATTCTAATAATTTTTTTTAAATTTAGTACTTTTAAAAACATACATTAATATAAACAAATATATATATTACATACACAAATAAAAAAAACAAAAAATATAAACCATTCGATAACTAAATATATTAATTTAATTTACCAATATAGAAAATAATAAAATATTACAACGCTCAAAAACACATTTAGTAACAATATTATAAATATTAAAAATATAAAAAATAAATGCATACAATAATAAATATAAGCAAATAAACAAATGATGATATTAGTCTTATTTCATCAATAGTGGGAAAAGTGTTGGACTCCGGGAAAGATTAGATTTATTATTCCCACTCCAGTTTAAGCAACATGAGGAAACATATTGGACTTCGAAGGGATTACATTTACTATTTCCACTGCAGTCTAAGCAACAGTAGGGAAAGTGTTGGACTTCAAAGGAGTTAGATTCCCATTCCAATCTAAGCAACTGTAGGGAAAGTGTTTGACTACAAAAGGATTACATATCTGAATACAAGTCCTATTATTTTACTAAACATGTTTGAACACTTAATAAAAAACATTATTAAATTACAATATGCTTAAAAATATATATATATTTAAACAAAAATAAAAATATACATTAAAAAGGAAAGAAAGGAAAAAATAAAATTACATATAATAATATAAATTCCTCTACCAAAAATATTTAAAAAATTCAAAATCATTACCCATTTAATTTCAATACATAAAATAACAAATAAAATTTAAAAAAACAAACAGCATTCCACGAACAATATTTTACTGACACTTACCATTAAATGAATTACAATTAAAAAATATATATAATTAATTACCAATAAACAAATTACATATAAATATTAATTATTATATAAAAATATTATATATTTATAGTTCTTCCCGACCTACTCCTCTACAAAAAAACATTATCAACAAATGCATGTGTAAATAGCCATATAAAAACTAAAATACTTCTAAAGAATAAACCAGTACAATTACACAATAATGTAACATTCAATTAAAATATATTTAATTTTATTTAACTTCCCACCATATTTCTCTAAAAACTCAGCAACCCACAACTAAAATATAACTTATATAAATCCCTTTTAAGCTATTTACATAATTAACAAGCAATTAAATAATTAACAATTAAAAACAAATTAACTTGAATTTTTAATTAT
This sequence comes from Calotriton arnoldi, assembly GCA_963921515.1. NCBI lineage: Eukaryota > Metazoa > Chordata > Amphibia > Caudata > Salamandridae > Calotriton > Calotriton arnoldi. The sequence goes on from CAWUFW010007819.1 coordinate 185,808, forward strand.
TTAAAAACGAATTAACTTTCCACCCTAAACCCCTACAAACCAACAAGCCACTACTAAAATATTACATACTATTAATCACGTCATAGCAGGTCCTGCCAATATATTAAAGGTATGACGGTTGGTTCCGTTAACATGGCAGTACTGATGGAGCAAGAACTCGAAATGAGACTTGCTCGTAAGCAATCCTCTCACAGTATTAATTTATTAAACTTTGTAATGTCTTTACTAACAAATGCACACATGAATATTATACGAGTGAAGCTTGCCTACGTGTTTTAACTAATAAATAACGCTTGTCTAATCCAAAATGGCCGCTAAAGTGCGGGAATTTCAGTGCGCATGTGTCAACCATATCACGTGGTATGACGTCTTTCTTTGCTTGGAGGGAAAACTTTGCTTCTGCGTAGTGTGTATTAAAATGGCTGCTTAATGTTTTCACGTGCTAAAGCTTGTGCATATGCTGCAATTAAAACTGTGGTATTCTAATGCTACTAATGCAGGATAGATTTATAACTAAATGGGAATAGAGTAGAAAAATAGGGTATACAGTGAAAACATTTATTTATGATTTTAATGTTTTCTTCTTTGACTTTTATTAGTTCGTAAAATGGGGCCTGGGTTAATGGAGAGGCAGCTTGGAGCCAATGCTAAGTACGCATGCGCCCGGTAAACAAGGCACAGCGATGAAGTCAACTTGGACGTCACCCAAGGCCGTGACCTGGTGGCCAACTCCACTGCATCCGCGATGTTCCTGCAGAATGCAACAATTTATATGAACAATGTATTAAACTTTGTCGTGAGACAGGTGCGAAATAAAGCAAATGTATTAATTATGAAGGGCGGTATTTTCAAACAATAGGCTTAAAGAAATTGAACTAAATTGACATGGTGTGAGGATCAACCCCCTATCCCCGTCCAATCAGAAGTAGTGGGCCCATAATTTTGAAACATTAATGGGAGGTACCTGGGTGTAGAAGGGTATAATAGGTATAGATTAGTTAATTAGTGGAAGGAAGGAATCGATGCTACATTCATTGATCCAGATGCTGATGCAGAGCAGAACCAGGCTGATTTGCTGTCCAGAGAGGTCCTGAGGTGGGGGCGGCGGATCCTTAGAAGACGACACGAGAGAAGCAAGGAGAAGCGAAGTATCAGAGAGGGGAACGACGCAGGCATCGTTGATAGAGAGGTCACCTGTCCTGTCCTGAACTTGGTCCGGAGGTCTTTGGTCTTCATCCTTCTTGGGACCTATCTTTCCAACTCCTTGGCCAAGGGGTTTGGTTCTCGCACCTTTAGGTAAATATAAATGTAATCTTTAGCTGTGCTGCTGTCTCTTCTTCTTCTTTCTGAGGGACCGTCATTGATCGATAATTGATTATTAGTATGCTTCATCCTTGATATACGATTAAGTATTATGTGGTTTGTAATTTTCTCTGCTAAACTTTAGATAAACATTTTAAAACTTCCTGACTCAGTGATTATTTCAGGATTATGAATTGTATTGAATGTCACTCATTTTAAACTTCCCAATTATCAAAGGGTCCATTGGTAAGTCATTACTCTTCAAATCAGAAAAGTAATTGGTAGCAGGGATATTGATAAAGAGTACAACTGACCCACCAGAGGAAATTGCTAGCGTAGTATGAATGAATGGGCCCAGGTGAGTATTCGGTGTATGAATGCTTGTTGCTAGTAACCCGCTGGATCAGTTTTCTGGTTATCAGAGGATGGTTGCATTTTATTAATTGGGTAATGAGGATTTATTTTATTTTTATAAACTAACATCCGTTTGTTCAAAAGTTTGTTTTATGTTGTCCAAAATTCCCCGGGAAAAATTGAATAGCGGATGGTATGTGGAAGCCATATTGCAGTGAGGTTATCTGTCAGGCAGAAATAGTACTGAAAAGTTAGGCAGGGCTATCAGTACTTGTTAGGGACTCTATGCGTGTGAGTAATAGCAAAGGAATACGTTGGTAAAATTTGATGTTATATTACCTAGAAAGGGTAACTTTGAAGAAATAGCAGGTATTTCTGAAGCTTACGTGAAGAGTAAACGGAAGGGTTTTACTCGTAGTGTATGTTTAGTAGAACGGAAAGGTTTTACTAAGTGTGAGAGAAACTATCCTTTTCAATTTAGAGAAACTGGCACGATAGCGAATGTTTTATGTTGTTACTGAATTTAAATAAGAAGCGTAGAGAAAATAAAGTTTTGCGTGCGATTTTGTAAAGGGAGGGTCAGCTGCCGGAGAGGAAGCTGACGTCACAAAACGCCGCGCTGGGATTGGTTGAAACAGCAGGCGTGGAACAACTCTTGTAAAGGAGGGGTCAGTAGTCAGGAGTAATACTGATGTCACAGGTGTCGCGCTGGGATTGGTTGAAACAGCAAGGGACAGAAAAGTGCAGATTGTAAAGGAGGGGTCGTCAAAATAGATGTCACTGAAAAGCCGTGCTAGGATTGGTCCAGAGATAAATGTTAGCTGGAATTTAATTGGTTATCAGCATAGAAGTCGAAATCTTAGTGGATAGTGGAGATTATATGTGGAAACGTGATCCGACTTTAACAGGAACCCGTCCAGACAGGAGATTCTTAGGTTTTGCAGAATATAATTCGATACATAGATATTTACCCAAAATGTATGGAGAAAAGAGAAAAATGTCATTTCTACAAAAGGTTAAGAATTATTTTAAGAAGGATAAACCCATCAAAACTAGAGAAGGAATTATCATTCCACCAGCAAAAACACCCGCTTCGTTTATGATCATGGAGAGAGGTTATCATACTTGTGTATGGTTAGAGAATTGGATAGAATATACCAAAAATGATGGAATATTAGCATTCCCAGAGAATGGTACTTTCAATGGGAGAATTCTTCAAAATTTAAGATTGAGGATGAATGACTTAGAACCCAGACCAAGATTAACTCAATATGAAGCCTTAGAAGAGTGGGAAACCGAGGCATTCGAACGTGACCGATCAAGAAGCAGTAGGGGTTATCGGGGATTTTTTCCTAGATACCAAAATGAGTCAAGAGACGGTCAGATGAAACAGTGGAGAAGAGCGATGCTTACAGAGGGTTTGTATCCAGTTTGTATAGCAGAAGAGTCGTTAGGGAGCAAATGTACAGAAAAGACAAAACACTTGACAGGGTTTGGAGATTCTGAAGATGAATTTATGGAAGAAATATTAAAGAACCCGCCACCATATCAGGAAGGGACAAGTGGTTGTACCCCAAGTGCACCAGTTTTAAGAACACCATTGGTACCGCAAGTACTGCATAATCCACCAGTTAATAGGGTACTTCAAGATAAAGAAAAAGAGGCTATAGACAGAAACAGAGCAGAATTGATACAGAAAATAACACAGCTGAATGTACATCCTGATTCCCTGACCATACCTGTAACAGTTGGTCCAGTGGTTCCCTTATATGGTGACAAGGTAAATTATCCGAAACCATTAGTTATGTCTACACCTGTAGAGATTCCTAAACCTGAACCCGTAATAATTGATGACCAGATCAGTGATTGTGAATCTATGATATCCCTAATGGATTTACCCATTCGAGGATCTGTAAATAGCACTCCTAGAAGAATAACACCTGGTTGCTCCAAAGATGTAAATATAGTAACCTTATCTGGAACTAAGAGTGCCACAGTAGTAACGCCAGAAGATTTAGAAAGGTGGGCACAAGGATCAGACAGACAGAGTTCACCCTCAAAGATCATGGACATCTACAAACTAAAAGTCGAATTAGAAGAAATGATAGCAGGAAATGTAGGAGTAGATCGTCTAAATACTTACGATGAAGAAGAACTATTGTTCGTATGCAGAAGCATAACTAGAAATGTAAAGATATTTCATGAGAAGTTATCAGATTTGGCCTTACAGATGGGAATTGAAATAGGGAAGTCAAAAGTACTACAGAAACCCATAGAGCAGACTTTTCTGACAAGGATCTAGAAAACATGAATGCCTCTGGCCGAAAACTACAAGTAAAGGAATTAATGTCAGTATTACAGAAATGGGGAGATCTAGATAAATGGAAAGCTAGATGGACAAAGAAAAAGGAAGAGGCAAGGTACAGTAGATCGAATTCTGAATATTTATTGAAGGAAACAGGGAAAGCAGATCAGATGTACCCGATGCGAAGTACCTGGAGGAGGTTATGTTCATGTCCCATGGAGTAGGCAAGATATTTTATCATTTACAAATGATTTTCCAAAGTTGAGAGAAAAGCCAATTGAATGGTACAAGCAGGTTGAGAGGTTTGTGAAAGTGTCAAAGGTATTGTTGAAGGACTTGGATGGTTTGTTTGACATAGTGGTACCTGCCGATTTGTGGACAGATTGTAAAATTACAGTTGACTGGCCGAGTGAAGAGTACCCTAGAGATGCAAAGACAGGTGCTCCATCAAGTGATGTAATGAAAAAGTATCAGCAGGTAATAACTTACCTGAAAGGGAAAATACCACCGAAAGAAACAGATTGGGTGAAAATAAACAGGACTACCCAAGAAGCAAGTGAATCGGTACATGCCTATTATGAACGTCTATTACAGGTGTTCAAACAGTATAGTGGATTTGAGGACATTGGAGATAAAAATATGAGTCAGTTTGTCTACCGATTTGTTTATGGTTTAAAGCCAGAGATTTGTCAAATGATTAAGCAGCACATGTTGTGCTGGCAAGGGAAACCCATAGACGAAATTTTGAAATATGCAAAATATTGTGGAGATGATATTGAGGATAGGCACAAGAAACTACAAGAGAAAGTGATGTGGGCTCAGGTGAAAATGGCTGAGCGACAGGGAATTAATTTGGATAATCCAACTGATAATCAGGGAAAAGATTCTGGAACAAATGGTGACACAGGAAATGGTGGTAAAGTGAGAGGACGAATGAGTAGAGAAGAGGCTAAAAAGAAATTTCCTTGTCATGGATGCGGAAAGTTGGGGCATTGGAAGGATGAATGTAAAAAGATTCGAAATAATAATGGCCCAAATCATAATTTAAATCCACAGACGCAGAATGACTCACAGCAGGGTGTAAATCCTCAGAGTCAGTTGCCACCTGCCCCTATACAGGGTAATGTAAGCAGAGCAAAGCACGGTACAGACGTCGGATATCAAGGAGGAAGTGGTAAGAATGACTATGTAACTTCACAGTTTCTTTTACAGGATGATTTTTATCCATATAACCATCAATGACGGTGCCTAAGAGAGGGGAGAAGGAGTGCGTACTTGGCGCATCCTTGCCGGTAGATCAGTCAGGTCCATATGTTGAAGGGAAAGTAAGAGGTAATGATATCACTTTCCTTTTGGACACTGGTGCTACCCGTTCTACTGTGAGAACATCAGACATCCCAGACCTTCCTCTCGCTGGAGAAGCTATCCAAGTTGTAGGTGTAGCTAATCAAAAGATCAGAACACCTCTTACTGAGCCAATGGAAGTAAAAATAGGAAACTTCCGAGAAATGCATCAATTTGTAGTGTGTGATTCTAGTCCAGTAAACTTATTGGGTAGAGACTTACTGTGCAAAATGAATTGTACTATTTTCTGCACACTGGATGGTGTTGCAATACAGACCCCGGATGAAGATCATGTTTATAAATTCATGATAGCCAAGCAAGGTACAGAAATAGATGAGATGTTCTCTTTGATAACGAAAAATGAACTACCAGAAGAGCTAAGAACTACAGTGAATTCCAAGGTATGGGATTTCACTGGAAAAGAAGTAGGACTTATGGCCAAAATAGACCCAGTAAAAATCACTGTAAAAGAAGGTGCAATTTTCCCAAATACTAGACAGTACAAAATGAGTGCAGAAGTAAAAGCAGGAGTTGTTGAGGAAATTAACAGGATGGTAAAACAAGGCATATTAAAAGAAGTTATGAGTAGCCCTTGTAATTCACCAATCATGGGTTTGAAGAAGCCTAGTGGAAAATATAGGATTGTTCAGGATTTACGCAAAATTAATAAGATTGTGGTACCTTGTTGTCCTATAGTGCCAAATCCTGCAGTAATCCTATACCAGATACCCTGGAGTGCAGAATGGTTCACTGTGATTGATCTATGCCAAGCATTCTTCTCAATACCGTTGCAGCCAGATAGCCAATATCTCTTTTCATTTAAATTCGAAAACAAAGTCTATGTATGGAATCGTGTTCCTCAAGGATACACAGAAAGTCCCTCCATTTTTAATCAAATACTGAAAGGGTGTTTGTAGAAATTAGTGCTACCCAGGAGTTCAGTCTTAGTACAGTATATAGACGACTTACTGGTAGCATCCAACACTCATGATGATTGTGTTGAAGATTCAATTGCATTACTCAACCATTTGGCTGAGGAAGGACACAAAGTGTCACCTGAAAAGCTGCAGTTTTGTACAACGGCAGTTAAATATTTGGGACACCAAATTGAAAGAGGAACAAGATGAATAAAATCTGATCGAATAAAGATAATCAAGAAAATGAAAATGCCAGAAACTCAAAGAGAAGTGAGAATGTTTCTTGGAATAGTAGGGTACTGTCGACAATGGATTATAGGGTTCTCACTACTAGCAAAGCCTTTAATTCAGTTAACCAAAAAGAATGCCAAAGATCCAGGTGAATGGGATGATGAAAGTGCTGGTGCATTTGTAAAATTAAGAAACGCATTGTGTGAGGCACCTGCTTTAGGTATGCCTGACTATACAAGAGAATTCGCACTATTTTGCTATGAAAGAGAAAATTGTGCACTTTCAGTGTTAACTCAGAGACATGGAATAGATAGGCGTCCTATAGCATATTTATCTGCTACATTGGACCCAGTGGAGGCAGCATTGCCAGGCTGTTTGAAAGCAGTTGCTGCTACCTGTATGAGCATTGAACAAAGTGAGTCAATAGTGATGGGATATCCTGTAACAGTATTTGTCCCACATGCAGTTGTGATCCTGTTGACGAGAACTCGAACTCAGCATCTCACACCTAGTCGGATGACAAGGTATGAACGAATTATTCTTGGTGCTGAAAATGTGACCATAGTAAGGTGCACTATTGTGAATCCTGCTACGTTATTGCCAGATCCAATTTTTGAAGAAGTTAAAGATGATCCAGAACATGATTGTCTAAAGGTCACAGAATTATGTACAAAACCGAGACCTGACATACAGGAGACGCCCCTAAAAGATCCAGATAGGGAGCTGTTTGTGGATGGCTCATGTTTAAGGCATGAGGATGGTAAACTGAGTGCAGCCTATGCTGTGTGTGAACTAACTGGAATAGTCGAAGCATCCTATTTACCAGGAGTCAAGTCTGCACAAGTAGCTGAATTAATTGCTCTGATCAAAGCTTCCAAAATTGGGAAAAATTTAAGAGTAACCATATTCACAGACAGTCAATATGGGTACATGGTTGTGCATGACTTTGGCCAACTGTGGATGCAGAGGGATTTCATGACTTCTTCAGGATCCCCAATCAAAAATGGACAGTTTGTAAAAGAATTACTGGAAGCAATACAATCACCAAAAGAATTGGCAGTGGTGAAATGTGCCGCACACCAGTCAGGAGATGACTGGGTGGTAGTCTGTAACAGATACGCAGATCTGGTGGCTCAACACTGTGCCAAAAACAGGTTGTCAGTAAATAAAAAGGTTGAAAGGATGGAGAATCAGCTGCCAACTTATGTTATGTGCACCACCTGAAACATGGAATGATGTGAAGAGATTGCAAGACGATGCTGACGAGAGTGAAAGAGATGTTTGGATAAAAATAGGATGTACCCGAAGAGCAGATGACGATGTATGGGTATACGCAGACGGCAGACCAGTCATGCCCGACTGTCTGATTTCACAAATGGCCAGAATGTATCATGGAGACACACATGTAGGGAGAGATGCCATGATTAGACTCTTCAGACAAAGTTGGTATAATCCAAAGTTTAGGGCTGCAGCAGAGAGTCTTTGCCAAAGGTGTCTAACTTGCCAAATGAATAATCCGGGAAGGAAAACAGTAATTGGTTTGGGAAAAATTGGAAAGGCTGAAGGTCCCTTTGTGAGATTACAGCTAGATTTCATACAGTTACCACCATGTAAAGGACTGAAATATGTACTTGTCATAGTGTGTCTGTTTTCAAGGTGGGTGGAGGCTTACCCTACCAGAAGGAATGACAGTATTACAGTCGCAAAGCTGTTGCTACGAGAACTCATTCCTAGGTTCGGTTTCCCAGTAACTTTGGAATCAGATAGAGGAAGTCACTTCAACAACGATGTAATTCGAATAATCTGTGAAGCATTCCAAATTGAACAGAAATTGCACTGTGCATACCGCCCAGAGGCTTCTGGAGTGGTTGAACAAATGAATGGCACAATAAAATCAAGACTGTCAAAAATGTGCGCATCAACATCGCTAGATTGGCCAGATGCATTGCCTCTTGTTTTAATGGGACTCAGAAGCATTCTTGATAGAAATACCGGATTGAGTCCCCATGAAATAATCATGGGAAGAGCAATGAGACAAGCACATGTACCTACAAATAAACTGCTGAATATAACTGATGATATGGTTCTAGATTATTGCAAAGGATTGGCTGACCTAGTGCGTTCTGTCTCTCACCAGGTTGGAGAAGACGCAGTTTCCAGGCAGCCTGAGCAAGAGCATGATCTGAATCCCGGAGACTGGGTGGTTGTGAAGCATCACACCAGAGAAACGTGTTTATCACCCAGGTGGGGCGAACCTTGTCAGGTTATACTAGTTACGAACACAGCAGTGAAATGTGCAGGATTGCCTAATTGGATTCATGTAAGCCACACCAAAAGGGTGCCAGAGCCTGAAGGACCAAATCCTCAGACAGCATCAATAACTGAGGAAGCTGAAGGTTGGCCAGCTGAAGAATCCCAGGTGAGAGATTCGAGAGAAGCTGAAGAAGAACAACCGAGCACAAGTCAGGACTGGATACCAGTGGTTGAAATACCAGAAGTTTACAAAAGAACAAGAAGCCGAGCAAAATTAGAAGAAATTAGGGAAGACCAGATAGGTGAAGAAGAAGCAGCTCAGGAAGAGGAAAATGATACGATAAGAGAGCCTGAGCAGGACCAGATAAGGAGAGGAAATTGGGCTCAAATCGACAACGAAGCAACAAAATTTGAGCAGGGACAGATAGGTTTAGAAGAACGCGGTCAGGCTGCAAAAGTACAAAGTGCAATAAGCCCTGATCAGAACCAGTTAGAACTAGGAAAATAAGTTCAAGAAGAAGAAGATCAGGAGAACCTCAAGCACGAAGACGTAAATCCTAAACAGGGTCAGTTACTAGAAACTCACATTGGAGCAACTGAAGAAAAACCAATAAGACCTGAAAAAGAACAAATAGAAGAAGAAACTGAGAACGAAGAAAAACAAACTGTGCCACAACCTGAAAATAAAAGAACTTCTGAAGAAGAAATAAGAAGTGAAGAGACAGTGCAAACAATGAAAGCCAGAAAAGGTGATCATTGGCCTAGTGTCATTAAAAGAGTAAAATACCATATAGAAACCAGAAGTAAAGATCCGGAACAAGTAAATGAAGTAACAAGCCTAACTGGACAAACAAGTGGAACTGGAAAACGAAAAAGCAAAAGACTGAAACTTGTGAACAATAAATTTAAAGGTCCTGATTGGACTTATATAATCCTTGAAGACTACGAGAGTTCAGAGTCAAGTGAAAGTGGTGACGAAAGAACAAGTGCGGAACTGACTTATGAAAAAGAAGTGAAACCACCTTGATAACGTTAAGTCTTGAAAGAAAAGGATAAGAAGAGAAATCTTCCTTGTCAAAATGCCTGACGACAGAGTTTCTGGGAGACCGAAACGGAAATGTTGTAAAAGATGCTGTGCTATATGCATATGTAGTCTGGTAGTGGTGCTTGTAGTATGGTTAGTTGTGATTGTAGCAATTCCTTACCTTATGATAATGGATAAAAAGATTAACAACGAAACGAAGGGAAGGATAGATAACTTGAAGGGTAATAAAGTAAAATTAGAAGCAGAAGATGAACCAGAGTTTCATCATGTGGTAGCAGATAATGACACTAGTTTAAATGTTTTCACAAAATTATTGTTCCAATATGTAGATACCATGGAAATTAGTAATTGTTATGTCTGTATGAAATTACCCGAATCAGTAGCAGAAGGGTTAACATATCATCATTTGCCATTAACTTATGGCATATCATGTAGTGTATTGACTAGTTTATTTTATAAAACAAGGAGACTTCAGTATTATTATTCAGATATAGATGTGATATTTTCTGAGGTTCCAATTCGAAAGAATATGAACCCAGTGCTTAGTAGTCAAGATGCACAATTTATGGGAGAGTTTTTCCTAACAATGAAATCGATAGATATAACACATGCACATAGAAGCAATCTAACATGTTCGTTACATGAAGAAGAAAAGATATTTTTGAATTTAGTAGAAGATAGAAGACAAGATTTCCAAAAGAAAGCATCCGAGCATAAGGCTCATCTGCCACCTTGGGCTGAGAAAGAGGGTATTTACACACCTGGCAAGGCTCAAGCTGCTATGGCTCTGGATTTTGTAAAGACAGGGAAAATTTGTCTACATAGATTAAAGACTGATTATAACAATATTTTCATCGGTACCAGTGAATGTGAACATAATTTCTTAATTCTTGGAGGTTGGGGACTAAAAGGAGGAACAGATTCAGTTTTTCCTGGAATCTATTATGTGTGTGGGAATAAGGCTTACTTTAGGCTTCCTGCACGGTGGTATGGAAGTTGTTATTTTGGAATAGCTTTTCCAAAAATATACCACGTAAAAAGAAACACTGGGAGCAATGAAAATAATAGTGAATTAACACGTAGTAAAAGAGCTAGTTTTTCTGAAATTATAGGTGATATATTTGGTGCATTGATACCTTCAGTGGGAATAATTCTAGAACTCAAGGAAAATATGTAAATTATCTACAGTGGTTGATCGTTTATCAACGGACACTGCTGGAGGATTTCTAATGATTAATGCGGAGATGGTTGCGATTAGATCAATGGTTATGCAAAATCGACTTGCTCTTGATATAATATTGGCAAAAGATGGCGGAGTCTGTAAATTATTGAAAACAAAACACTGTTGCACGACATACCTGACAAAAGTGCAGAAATTGGAACGTATATACAGAATATAACAAAACTTGAGAATGAACTAAAACCACTGGAAGTTGATAGTGTATGGGAAAGATTGACAAATAGTATTGCGTCAATTGGTACCTGGTTTGCTAATGTAGGGAAAGGACTTATAGGTCAAATATTAGTACCCTTAGCAGGGATAGCAATAATAGTACTGTCAATAATAATATGGTGTAAATGTTGTAGAAAGAATGAGACTGTGGGAGGGCAGGCCGGATATATAGACGCGGAGGCTGTATGTAGTGAGCCAGTTGGCGATTTTTATTTATAGAGTCGATAACGGGGGGTGTCAAAGTCTCTGTGGGACGTGTGGCCTTCTTAAGGGTTCTTCTTCTTCCCGGGGTCCCCTCGCCTTCAGCAACGGTGTTCTCCTTCTGTGTCTTGTCCTCTGATCCAGGGACGCTCCCACGGAGGTGCATAGAGGGAAGGACAAAAGGAGCTATCAGTCACCCTTGCCAATACACATCTCTGGTTTCTATCACACCCGTCACCACACCCGGTGGATCTCTTGTGGACGATTACACGTTTGGAAAAGTGATGCCAGTGAGGGGAGGGGTTGTGTGTGGGGGACGGTGTTTGATACGAGTAATTTACAAGGTGCGAAGACAATCCCTGCCTTCAATTCCAGTATCTCAGAATTAACGTAAAAAAAAGGGGGGGGGGAAGAAAAGGTGCTCACTCGTTAAACAAAACGGTGTACTTTACTCGTGACCCTTCCCGACCCTTCTTTCACCCGCCTCCCCGCTCCCCGCTCCCTCCCTCGGTTCGTGACTCACCGGCTCCGCCGCAACTCTCCAGAGTCGCGGCCGCTCTCCAGCCTCCTCCTGTGGGGTCCACCACTCCTCACACCACGTCTCGTCCTCTTCTCTGCAGTCCGCTTCTTCTCCCCTCACGTCTCGATGTTCCTGCTCCTCGTCTCCCTCGCTCCGCAACTCTTCTCTTCCTCCGGCTTCTTCGCAACTCTCTGGTCCGGCCGCGCTCTCTTTCAGCTCCGGTCGGGAAGCGCTTCCGGGGCTAGTCCCTCCTCCGTCCGTCGCGTCATCAGGCCCGGATGACTCCGGTGTGGATAGAGCACAGAGGGGTGGGGTTATCCCTGCGGACCTCCTTCCGGGGCCCGTATTCCGTGCCGAGTTCCCCGCAGGTAAGCTATTGCGGCTTTTAAGGGTAGTCCGGCTTCGCAAGTAACGCGATCCGAGTCGTGCCCCCTCACATCCCCTTTCCCTTGCTGTCTTTCTAGTAGGGATGGTGTCCTGTGGATAACGGGATAAAAAGTCCACATTTCCCTGTTCGGTCCCTTTTCGGTGCTTGGTTTGGAATCTGTAGGGCTGAAGGGACAAGAACCAACGCAACACCCTCTCATTGTTCCCTCAATTGCGTGCCATCCATTCTAGGGGAGCATGATCTGTAAAAAGGGTGAACTCTCGCCCCTCCAGGTAGTATCTTAAGGAGTCAATGGCCCATTTAATAGACAACGCTTCTTTCTCGATGACAGCGTAGTTTTTCTCACGGGGATACAATTTCCTACTCAGATAGAGAACAGGTTTTTCCTCCCCCTGTCTGTTTCTTTGGGACTGAACCGCCCCCAATCCTTGCTCTGAGGCGTCTGTCTGTAGGATGAAGGGTAAGTCGTAATCGGGGCTGGCTAACACCGTATCTGACGTTAGGGCTGCTTTCAGTGTTTCAAATGCCTGGGTTACTTCGAGGTTTGGGTCCCTTAACTTGGTTTCGGTTTTCACTGATTTCTGCAATAAGTCCGTGAGAGGGGCTGCTATCTGGGAGAATTGGGGTATAAACCTTCTATAGTACCCCAACAACCCCAAAAAGGCACGAAGGTCTCTTGCAGTCCTTGGGAGGGGTATCTGGGATATGGCCAGGAGTTTGGTTTTTTGGGGTCGTAGGACTCCTTCCCCTAATAGGTAACCCAGGTATTTCACGGTTTGGGCGGCCAAATGACTTTTGGCCGGGTTTATTTTCAGCCCATGTTTTCCTAAGGCTTGTATGACTTCGTACAAGTGAGTAAGATGTTGTTCCCATGTCTCGCTATAAATAACGATATTATCAATATACGCCCCTGCATACCTCTCGTGTGGCCATAGGATAAGATTCATGGCTCGCTGAAAGGTAGCTGGTGCCCCGTGTAACCCGAAGGGTAACACAGTGAAGTGGAAGAGGCCGTCTGGGGTAGAGAATGCTGTTTTCTCTCTGTCTTCGCTTTTCAGGGGGATTTGCCAATACCCTTTGCATAAATCGAGGGTGCTGATATATTTGGCTCTTCCTATACGCTCGATCATCTCATCCACTCTCGGGAGGGGGTAGGTGTCGAATTCGGATATTTTATTCACCTCCCGAAAGTCGATGCAAAAGCGCACCGAGCCGTCCGGCTTCGGAACGAGGACTATGGGCGAGCTCCACTCGCTCAGTGAGGGTTCTATGATGCCCATCTGTAGCATCTGTTGTACCTCTTCTCGGATGGTGTTTCTACGGGCCTCTGGTATCCGATAAGGGCGAAGCCGCACTTTCTTCCCTGGAAGGGTTTTAATAGAATGTTCAATTAAGGTGGTCCTCCCTGGCGTGATAGAAAAGATGTCTTGTAGGGGCCGTATGGTGCTATCTAATTCGGTTTTGTGAACGGGGTTTAACCCCTCGTCAAAACATTGGGTGTACAGAGGATTATGTCCCACCTGGCCTATTAGTGCTGGAAGGGGACCTTTCCATTTTTTCAGGAGATTAACATGATAGACTTGGGAGGTACCCCGATTTCTATCGAGCTCCAGTCTATAGGTGACAGGGGTTACTTGGTCTAGCACGATATAAGGGCCTTGCCATTGACCCAACAATTTATGATCAGAGGATGCCATCATGAGTAATACCGCATCCCCCACATCAAAGACCCTTTCCTTGGCCTTTTTATTATATTGGGCTTGTTGGGCTTCCTGAGCTCTCTCCATATTATTCCGAACTATCGTTCGGATCTGTTCTAGGTGTGTTTTTAGATGAGCCACGTATTCCACCAGCAGTTTGTTATTATTCGGCTCGGCCTCCCAGTTTTCTCGAACCATGTCCATTAAGGACCGTGGCTGGTGGCCATATAGCAACTCAAACGGTGAGTACCCGGTGCTCTTTTGGGCTTTGCACCGGATAGCATACAAGGCCAGGGGCAACATCTCTTCCCACCGCTTGGCTTCGAGGGCAAGGAGTTTTTTTAGAGTGGTCTTAATGGTAGCGTTATAACGCTCAACCAAGCCATCCGTTTGGGGGTGATAGGCCGCCGTCCGTATATCTGTTTAATGCCTAATAGGGTACATACTTGTTTCATTAGTTTGGATACGAACGGTGTTCCCTGGTCGGTCAGTATCTCTTTCGGAAATCCCACCCGTGTAAAGACCGACACCATAGCTCTGGCGATGTTAGGGGCATTGGGTTGTTTTAATGCGATCGCCTCTGGGAACCGGGTGGCGTAGTCCACTAAGACTAGCACATAACGGCACCCGCTCCGGGAGGGCAACAAGGGTCCAACGATATCCATTCCCACCCTACTAAATGGCTCGTCTATAATGGGCAGGGGATGCAATGGAGCTCTAGGGGGTCTGTATCGGCTGTTTTTTTGACATATGGGGCATTGCCTGCAATAGGTCTTCACCTGCCTATATATGCCTGGCCAATAGAATTTCTCCATTATCAACCGTTCAGTTTTTTCCTCCCCGAATTGCCCCCCCAATAGGCGACTGTGGGCCATATACAGGACTTTATCCCGAAACGGGGTAGGGACCAGTAACTGAGGGATACTAGTGGGTTCTCCTTTTCTGTATAACAGCCCATTCTTAACAAAGAAATAGGGACATACATGTAACGGGTCTTCATCATTCAAGGCTCTGTTCCAAGCCTTCTGTAAGACAGGGTCCTCTCTCTGTGCCGCGTGGAAGTTTCTATCGTTGTCCCAAGGGCTCTCTTCTATCTGAGCGGGGAAGACAGGGACGGGTTTCCTTTTTCTTTTCGTTTTTGATTTCTCGTTTTCCGGGGCTTGGATGGCGGCCACTCTGGATTGTCCTCTTGCGAAAAGGGGCATTGGCCCACCAGTTCTTCTCCTCTGGGTTGGTTTCTGTGAGCAAGGTAGAGAGGAGGGAGTAATCGTTTCCCAGTATTACCTGTTCCGGTAACTGAGGAATGAGACCGACCTTTAATTCCGATCCCGGGTCAGCAGCATGTTGAACGTGGACATGAGTGGTGGGGTATTGTTTGGTGTCCCCATGGACGCATTGGATGTTCACCGTCCCCTCAACCGGTCCCAGCTTGCCTTCGAAATCCTGGGGTCTTACCAGGCTCTGGCGGCACCCTGTATCGGCGAGAGCGGTCATAGCTCTCCCATTCACTGTTATGCTACACAGATAGGGGTTTGCATTGATAGGGTGCGACAAACAGCAGTAATTTCTTGCCATGCCCACCTCCATAGGTTCCTCCTTCTGTGGGCAAAAGCGAGCTATGTGGCCCATCCCGCCACAGTTAAAGCATTGAGGACCAGGAATAGAAGGTCTAAACGCCGGGGGTCCTGGGGTTCGAAACACAGGGGGACCGGGGACAATAGTAACCGGATCGGGCTTTCGTGGAATGAATGGACAGGGGGGACGATGGGCTCCACTCACAACCGCTCTCCAGGGGGTTTCCTCTCTTCCTTTTTGGGTGTCTTGCGCTCTATTGTAAGCATTGGCGATCTCCACCGCTGTCTCGAGGGTGAGATGAGCGTGCTGTCTAACCCATTTCTGAATGGGTGGGTGAAGGGATGATAAATACTGTTCTAAATACACTTTAGCCATGATTTCTTCTTTAGTAGCAGTCGCTGGTTTTATCCATCGGTCGGCCATGTCTCGCACTTGAAAATACAGGGCTCTGGGGGTTTCTTGGGGGCCCTCTTTGATCTGTCGGAATTTCAGCCTATACGTCTCATCGTCGACCCCCAGTCTCTCCATAATGCACTGTTTTATTTCAGCATATGGGGTAACGCCTAAGATGTTGGCCGCCTGATACGAGGCTTGCAGTTCCCCAGAAAGTAGGGGTCCCAAATACTGTCCCCATTTGTCTGCTGGCCAGGCTGCAGCCAAAGCCATCCTCTCAAAGTTGTTAAAGAAGTATTCGGGGTCTTCTCCGCTTACATATTTCTGTAGGATGACTGAGGGTAGGGCGCTTGGGGCCCTCTGTTGCCCGATGGCGTCCGCGATTTTCCCCATGGCGGTATCATGAGACTGTCCTTGGTCCGTGATGACTTGTTGTAGCCGTCCCCGGTCATCTTCGACCACCGAGAGGAACCTCTCCATGGCTTTCCCAAGACTCTCCTGGCTTTCCGCCATTCTAGCGATGACTGCCTCCATGTCTCCGGTTAATCCCACTTCTGACACCACTTGTGGGAGGGCAGGCCGGATATATAGACGCGGAGGCTGTATGTAGTGAGCCAGTTGGCGATTTTTATTTATATAGTCGATAACGGGGGGTGTCAAAGTCTCTGTGGGACGTGTGGCCTTCTTAAGGGTTCTTCTTCTTCCCGGGGTCCCCTCGCCTTCAGCAACGGTGTTCTCCTTCTGTGTCTTGTCCTCTGATCCAGGAACGCTCCCACGGAGGTGCATAGAGGGAAGGACAAAAGGAGCCGTCAGTCACCCTTGCCAATACACATCTCTGGTTTCTATCACACCCGTCACCACACCCGGTGGAGCTCTTGTGGACGATTACACGTTTGGAAAAGTGATGCCAGTGAGGGGAGGGGTTTTGTGTGGGGGACGGTGTTTGATACGAGTAATTTACAAGGTGCGAAGACAATCCCTGCCTTCAATTCCAGTATCTCAGAATTAACGTAAAAAAAAGGGGGGTGGGAAGAAAAGGTGCTCACTCGTAAAACAAAATGGTGTACTTTATTCGTGACCCTTCCCGACCCTTCTTTCACCCGCCTCCCCGCTCCCTCTCCCTCCCTCGGTTCGTGACTCACCGGCTCCGCCGCAACTCTCCAGAGTCGCGGCCGCTCTCCAGCCTCCTCCTGTGGGGTCCACCACTCCTCACACCACGTCTCGTCCTCTTCTCGGCAGTCCGCTTCTTCTCCCCTCACGTCTCGATGCTCCTGCTCCTCGTCTCCCTCGCTCCGCAACTCTTCTCTTCCTCCGGCTTCTTCGCAACTCTCTGGTCCGGCCGCGCTCTCTTTCAGCTCCGGTCGGGAAGCGCTTCCGGGGTCAGTCCCTCCTCCGTCCGTCGCGACATCAGGCCCGGATGACTCCGGTGTGGATAGAGCACAGGGGGGTGGGGTTATCCCTGCGGACCTCCTTCCGGGGCCCGTATTCCGTGCCGAGTTCCCCGCAGGTAAGCTATTGCGGCTTTTAAGGGTAGTCCGGCTTCGCAAGTAACGCGATCCGAGTCGTGCCCCCTCACAGAGACGTATAGAGTGACAGGAAAAGGAAAGAAAAGAAAGTTTGATGAAATTGAACTAGAAGATCTGAAAAGTGAATTATACAAGAAACTGAAAGGAGACGATAAAAATAGAAAGTGTAAAAATGAAGCTGAGACAATTTTATGCTAAAAGTTGACATCTGGTTGTGGGTAATATTTGATGGCTCAGAAACGCCATCAGAGAGGGGATTGATGGAGCAAGAACTCCAAAGGAGACTTGCTCGTAAGCAATCCTCTCACAGTATTAATTTATTAAACTTTGTTATGTCTTTACTAACAAATGCACACATGAATATTATACGAGTGAAGCTTGCCTATGTGTTTTAACTAATAAATAACGCTTGTCTAATCCAAAATGGCTGCTAAAGTGCGGGAATTTCAGTGCGCATGTGTCAACCATATCACGTGGTATGACGTCTTTCTTTGCTTGGAGGGAAAACTTTGCTTCTGCGCAGTGTGTATTAAAATGGCTGCTTAATGTTTTCACGTGCTAAAGCTTGTGCATATGCTGCAATTAAAACTGTGGTATTCTAATGCTACTAATGCAGGATAGATTTATAACTAAATGGGAATAGAGTAGAAATAGGGGGTATACAGTGAAAACATTTATTTGTGATTTTAATGTTTTCTTCTTTGACTTTTATTAGTTCGTAAAATGGGGCCTGGGTTAATGGAGAGGCAGCTTGGAGCCAATGCGAAGTACGCATGCGCCTGGTAAACAAGGCACAGCGATGAAGTCAACTTGGACGTCACCCAAGGCCGTGACCTGGTGGCCAACTCCACTGCATCCGCGATGTTCCTGCAGAATGCAACAATTTATATGAACAATGTATTAAACTTTGTCGTGAGACAGGTGGGAAATAAAGCAAATGTATTAATTATGAGGGGCGGTATTTTCAAACAATAGGCTTAAAGAAATTGAACTAAATTGACATGGTGTGAGGATCAACCCCCTATCCCGGTCCAATCAGAAGTAGTGGGCCCATAATTTTGAAACATTAATGGGAGGTACCTGGGTGTAGAAGGGTATAATAGGTATAGATTAGTTAATTAGTGGAAGGAAGGAATCGATGCTACATTCATTGATCCAGATGCTGATGCAGAGCAGAACCAGGCTGATTCGCTGTCCAGAGAGGTCCTGAGGTGGGGGCGGCGGATCCTTAGAAGACGACACGAGAGAAGCAAGGAGAAGCGAAGTATCAGAGAGGGGAACGACGCAGGCGTCGTTGATAGAGAGGTCACCTGTCCTGTCCTGAACTTGGTCCGGAGGTCTTTGGTCTTCATCCTTCTTGGGAGCTATCTTTCCAACTCCTTGGCCAAGGGGTTTGGTTCTCGCACCTTTAGGTAAATATAAATGTAATCTTTAGCTGAGCTGCTGTCTCTTCTTCTTCTTTCTGGGGGACCGTCATTGATCGATAATTGATTATTAGTATGCTTCATCCTTGATATACGATTAAGTATTATGTGGTTTGTAATTTTCTCTGCTAAACTTTAGATAAACATTTTAAAACTTCCTGACTCAGTGATTATTTCAGGATTATGGATTGTATTGAATGTCACTCATTTTAAACTTCCCAATTATCAAAGGGTCCATTGGTAAGTCATTACTCTTCAAATCAGAAAAGTAATTGGTAGCAGGGATATTGATAAAGAGTACAACTGACCCACCAGTGGAAATTGCTAGCGTAGTATGAATGAATGGGCCCAGGTGAGTATTTGGTGTATGAATGCTTGTTGCTAGTAACCCGCTGGATCAGTACTGTCTGTAAAAGTTTTAATCTGTCTTTTTATTTTCAAAAACAAAATCTCAAAGGAAGATTTAGTTTTTGAAAATAAAACCTAATGACTCCGCCCCCCCCCCACACACACACACACACAAACACACACCATGGGAGTTATCTCCCATGGTGCAGGGATCATTTTGCAGTTTTCGCATGCCCCTTACCACCAAGTTTTACCTGGCCCTAACAGACAGAGAAAACTGGCCATTTGATCACCCACTCTAAATTGGGCGGGCAGGCAAAATGGCCAAACCTCTGACGCACTTACTCTGTCGGGGCCAGTACATGTTTGATTTACATGCACTTTGCCACCAGCGTCTCTGTTAGATTGATGCACATCAATATGCACAGGGTTTCTTTTCCACAACGATCATCATCGTGATTCCATGATGGTCACAGGCACATTATAGACTTGCTTCAGCAGGTAAAAACAATTTGCAGCACAATTGCCTATGTATGCAATGTCCTTGAAATATACGGGCCCTACATACACTTTCAGGTAAAACGCCATCTCTTTCAGCATGCATGTAAATATTACATTTTACACTTTCGGAAAACACATTGGCCTTCTTTAAACTCTGTGCAAAGTTCTAAAATGTACTATATGTTATCGTGAAGTTATTCAGAATTCATTTACCTGCCTGTATGCAAAGTACCCTGCTCCAGAACATTTGTTAATCACAGTTTTGCTTATATATTTGATTTATTTTCACGCCACCTTATCCAAATATGTCTATCTACAAAAAATGCAAAAGGGACACAGAAATGAACAACGAACTGAGGGAAAGGCCATGAAATTACTTTTTACACGCTGACTGAATGATGGGGAGTGGGAAATCCTACTGCCAAAGTTCGAAATTATAAAAGCAAAAAAAGTCCAAAGACATAGAAGCCCAGAGAGTGAGAGCTCAAGAAGGAGTTAGGCGCCTGAATTAGCAGATAGGGTGAGAAGTGCAGTGCAAGGTTTAATAGGCAGCGGAGGGAGTCAAGATATGGAGAAGTCTGAGACGAGAACGGAAGCCGAATAACAGAATTAAGAACTAATTTAGGAAACGGCCGGAAGCAGGTTGCAGAGAACAGCCTGTCAAGCGGTTGCCCATGTTGCAATGACAGAACTTCCAGCAGTGTGCTGCGCAGGCCTCGGAATCACGCTCAGTTTCTTTAAATTCTGTTGTGAAATGGTGATTTCACCAGACCCAAGCACGCGGGATGTGTGCCGGTGCCATTCTGGCTACATGCTGCAGAGATTCTCTGGCCGTTTCACACTGTGGACATACATCCAGGAAGGCGGAGCAATTCAGTGCTTAATTTGTGAAAAAAGAAGAATCCGGTCCCTGGTCAGCAGGCCACTGCTGCTTGCACCTCCCAGTGCCCCTGCCAGAGCTTCCAATGGCAGTCCCAACACAACTATTAACCCTCACCTCCTACAATTTTGACAATTCAGACTCTTCCAGGCCCCAACACTATAAGAATGGCTTGGAGGGTAGGCATTAGTCATTTTTAATACATATTGAAGTAATAAACAGGAGTTGTTATGCTCACCTCTAAATTAGGCAAACAGAGCCACCATGTGGCAGACTGTCATAAGTGCCAGTGTTGACAATTAACTGCCGGTGCCCAGCACTAGAAAACACCGGCTCAAATTAAACACTGGGAATAGTACTGCAAGATGGGGAAAAAATGGCAGCAGGCACACATAGTGGTAAATTCAGAGTTTTGCCGGTAAAAATACCTTTTCCACCTCCAACACATTTAGCATCTCAGCTCCACCATAGAGGGAAATGTTTCACTAACTCCGCGCGTGGCTTGATGCGCAGGTGAACAGGAGCGGGCTCCGGAGCTCCGGCCGCCGTATCCCCCGTCACTATCGATCCTGAGCCCCGGACGCGATTAGCCGATAACAGCTGCATGGCGGAACAGTTCGGGATTGAGCAGACCCTAGGAAGAAGTACCGGCGGCCCGAGTAAGAATGAAATCAAGAGGAATTGTTCCGGCTCGATTCCTTGCAGGCGAACCCAAGATGGCGGCCGCGAAGCGAGGGGGCAGACCCTGCCATTGATGAAGTCGGATAGCAGCCAGAGAAGCATTGCAGGGGAAACCCATACAGCTGAGAGACATTCCTGGGCTGACGAGGCGGAGACCCCGGGCCTTCGCCCGCTTCATTAGTTAGCACTGCAAGGAGCCGGAGAGACGCGCCGGCGTGAGCCCTGTGGGCGCAGAGGAGAGGGGAGGGCCGGCACTCTGATGATAACAAGCGCAGCAAGGTGCACAGACGAGAGAGGAGAGCTCTCATTGACCGCACCAGATGGACAATTCGCGAGGACAAGACCCAAAAGCAGCAGAATCACCGGGTCCAGGTAGGATCGCGCCTGACCCTAAAATGGCGGCCGTCCCCCTGCCGAATATGATGACCGAATAAAGAGCTCAACCAAGTAAGTGCCCTCTACTACCCTACAAATTAATTCACTTCCATGGTCTGGCCCATTGAGTCTACACCAGCGGGGCTAGGGGTGGTTCAACCCCTTTGGAAGCTGACCTTCACTGCAGAAAAGGCTGTAGGGAGCGCCCTAGCCTCTTTTGTTCAAAATCGCTGGGGCATCGCGGAGCGGCAAACTGCCACATGTAAGCCCAATTGTGGGCTCAGAAGACTGATTGGCGCTAAAATTAATCCCCTAGAAACCTCGGCAATTACTCTTAAATCGGAATTTGCAGAGCCTGACCCTAAAATGGCGCCCCCCAAGGTACTTCCACTGGAGAGGGAAGATGTCCCTAAAAATGGCGCCCGCCAAGGTATTTCCACCAGAGTGGGGAGATGTCCCATTAGTCGAGGGGGTCCCGATGTCCCATCTGGATAATTGGCATAACTGAGCAATACGAACCACTGAACTAGAGGCAAGCCCAGCTGCAGAGTCTCGGGGTCAAACAGACTCAACTGCCTGACTGTAAGATGGCTGCCAAGCTACATACCCTTCCCTATCCTGCCATCCTCGTTATCTCCACTCGCCCGTTTCTGGACACAAGACCTTCGGTCACTTCATGATCTCTACTCTATCCCGGCGGAGACCGAACCACATGGCCGATTCCTGGTGGAGCTGCACCGACAGCTATAGGGGAGATTGGCTCCGGCACACCGCTATGGCCGTCACCCAGCCAGACTTCGGACATTTGTCTCGTTGTTTTCTCTGCTGCTGTCCCCTCCCAGTGGACTTCCAGCTCTCGTTGGTCTTCTTGGGTCTTGATTTTTGTTTGTTAGTAACACCGGTCTCAACTATGTAATCATTCTGTAATTTATGTGAATATGTGGTAACCTGTAACTCGCTGTTTCCTTATGTAAAGCGCTCTGATACCTCCGTGTCTAGCCAGCGCTATATAAAACTCAAATAAATAAAAAAAAAAATTGCAGCAGATCGGCGACAAATCCGCTGGCAACATTTCAGGTAAAATGGCTGATATCAACAAAAGCATTTTCAGCAACAGGTACAGGCAAAACGAATGCACAAATAGCAAGGAGGTATAATGTTAGTCCCAACAGTCCCCATACAGTGGACCTGATGTGGGGTGTCCCTGCACATGAAGTATTTTGCTTACATTTTCCTGCTGTTACGATCATATTTCCATTGAAGAGATTTTCAGCAGTAAATCTGTGAGTACCAAGGTATATTTTAGCTCTCCATACACCATATTTACTGCCACCAAAAAGTGCATGCGGCAAAATTAGAAGAGCAGAAATTAGGCTGATTAAGACAGTTCTGAATTGGCATTAATTTCGTTCCCAGAACAGTAGCTGTATCTGCCAATATTATGAGGATTTTACATTACCACCTACCTCTATATCCGGCCCCAAGAAGAGAACCGCTTTCCATCAGCTGTGGCCTGTTGGCAGGGTATGCCCAGATGTGGGTCCTTTGCTCACTTTGCCACTGGATTCAAGCTAGCCTGGCTGAAAAGGGGTGTTACCCCGAAACCGGTCCCAGGATGCATGTTTCCGGTTCAGGGAAGACCTGGCTTGGCAGTTCGGGCTGGACTGTTCCCATGAGGCACAGGGTCAAGACTGATTTGCATATAGCTGGGTCTGAACTGAGGTGGCGAAGTGAGCTAAAGAACGATGATGGATTCAACCCAGATCTGTGACTGGGGGTGAGTGTCTGAAAAGTTTCAGCACTCCGTCCATCATCTTCTTGTGTTTGCTTTACAGCTAACAGCCATTTTATGTTCTGAAGTGTTAGTTGTCCTACTGCTGCACAACCTCCTCCCCCTCAGATGGCACATTTACTTGCAAGGATATGCTTGATACTGACCTACAAAAGAGCGAGCAAAGGTCATGGGGCTGGATTTACCAATCTTCCATGCAACTCAATGCAGCAAGGAAACTTACTGCGCTGTGCTGCATTGCGTGAAAGGGAGGGAGCAGAAATGAGGAATATCTACTAAGATATGGCACACTTCTACTCTCTCATAGTGCTGGTGCGCTTCAGGCTAACTAGTGACAACGTAGGAACCCTTGTGCCATAGTGCAAGGGTGCCTGTTTTATGGGTAGGATTGTTTTTGTGGAGGAAATGATTCATATTTTTTAGGCACGGAGATATAGTTATTTTCCTTTACATAGATATAGATGAGCAATACTTATGCGCCTGCTAGATGAAGCTGCCACTTCTCTGATAATTTTGTTTAGCGCCTGAAGCTCCCAGCCCCTGTGCAAAGCAATTAACGTTCAGTCACCATGCACTCTGGCGACCAAACAGGCATCTTGGCTGTCCTGCTGTGCTGGCAGATTCATGTGACACAGCCGCACGAAAACATGTTTTTTTAATGATATTCTATGCAGAGAACACGAAAACTACATTTTCACTAAAGTCTCCTGCTTAGAAAATGAGGAGGGGCAGAATGTTACATATTGTGTTAAAATGTGCTTATAGTGAACATTAACACCAACAGAGGCTTTTTGGCACTATTGAGGCTAAGGAGCACTAAGAAAGAATGCATGGCCAAACCATATTTACAAAGAGAAGATCTAGGTTTTCTAAAGCTGAAAACTTAAGTTGGCTACTTCATGACTTAGGAAGTAGTCATAGCAAGGGATTCCAGAGACGAGCCTCCTGATACCCACCATGCCATGCTGGAGAGTTGAGGTTTTTACCAGGCTATCACAACAGTGGCGTAGTTAGAGCCTTTGCCGCCCGGGGCGATCCCTGAGTTTGCCGTCCAGTGATGGCCGGTGCAGGTAAGGGGTGGAGGGGGCGGCGGTGACAGACGACGACGAGGGAGAGGAAACTTAACTTGCGCTCGCCGCCGCCCCCCAAAAAAGTGACCACCCCCCCCAGCTACGCCACTGAATCACAAGTAGAAACGAGAAGGTGTTTCGACGCTCGCTCGTTGCACAATTAGACCGATAGAAAACATTTTCCAGGACTACTTAAGCTCCTAGTTAAACCTTGCCACTTTCCTCCCCGATGCTAAATGACATGCAGCAGGTTTCCAGGATTCCTTGCAGATATGAGTCCTTTTTTTCTCTGGAATTCTCTTTTTGTCATTTCAGTAGGGGTCGCGGTCTGTGTTCCTTGCAAATCTGGTTTTGTTGATAGTCATTTGCCTCTCTTTGAGTGGAGTCCGCTTCCAGTTTTAGTTCATTACTGAATCTTTCACTTAGTCACCTGAAGCATTTATCCAGGTACTACAGAGACAATTGGCTGCATTCGTTCTCAAGCAGCCAGTTCCTACAACTACAAAATTCCCTGAGTCAGACTCAAGTTCTTGAAGAACTTTGATAAAAAAATATATCGAAACTCTTACCGTTCAATAATAAGAGTCCTTTAATGTCAGAACGGGTCATTCATTATACGTTTAATACCCTTTCAGGTGGTGGTGTCTTTCCTAATTTCAGATATAACTTCCAGAGTTGGAGGTCCCTGTAAATTACTTCTTTCTATACACCCAGCAACATTTGGGTAGGTTTAAATGTGAAGAGTGACATCCGGAGCTTTAGGATGCGCGCCATTACAGGCCTTTGCTCAGCGAGGCCGTCGCTGATGTGCTAATGGCAACTCCGCATGCAGGGCCGGCTCTAGGGCAGTGAGATCGGTGCCTCCGCACCAGGCGCTGACTTGGGGTGGGAGCGTCATTTTTGCAAGTATATTATCATTTTAAAAGCACCCGCTGCCATGTTCCTGGCCTCCAGCAATTTTCAGGCATCAGTTAAAATGTCAAGATAACTCCGGTGATTAATCGTCTTCCTGGAAAGAGACCGGAGGTTTGTCTAGTAGAAGTTTTGACTCATCCTAAGGTAGCGCAGAGGGTTAAAATGCCTGCTGCTAAGAACGTGTACCATGCAGATAACGAAGTGCATATAATGTAAATAGGTCAGTGGGTTACTGCTCTGTAAGAGAGCTCCTTTTGTTAATTGTTGTTTATAAGTCAAGATCCTAATATAGAACATTGAGCTATTAACTGTCACCCTAGAGCTGCTGCAAACTGCAAGGTATATGTTAGAGCTATATGTTTTTTTGCCCAGTCTTTCATTATCCTAACCATGCCAAAAGGGTTTATTTGGGTAGAAAACAATTCTTATTAATAAAGAGAACCCCTAACAATGATGTTATGTTTTAAATTCTGAATTTGTGCTTTTCTAGAATAAAGGCTCTTAAACTATATAAAACAACTGTACCTCGGCACTCTCCAAATTTTTGTGTCACTATTAATAATAGTGTATCCAGTTTACAATTCAACTACAATATGACAGCTCACAGGAAAACAATCCCACAGGTAAATTGCTACAAAATTATTTTTAATATCAACCGACAATATTAAATTCCAATTGTGGAAACCTAATGTTCTAGGTGCAATCCAAAATCAAAACATATAACGTTTTACAAAAAATATAATTTTCGCGAGTTGTCCCACGGAGGTCCTGTTCAGGTAGAACATTAGGTTTCCACATTTGGAAATTAATATTGTCGGTTGATATTAAAAAGAATTTTGTAGCAATTTACCTGTGGGATTGTTTTCCTGTGAGTTGTCATATTGTAGTTGAATTGTAAACTGGATACACTATTATTAATAGTGACACAAAAATTTGGAGAGTGCCGAGGTACAGTTGTTTTATGAAGATTGGCACGGAAGCTCCTCGGATCTTCTGTGTTGTGGCATCCGTGGTAGTGGGGTGTATTTGTGTATTGTTACCTTGAGGGGCACCAACACTGTTATTTGGATATAGACAAAATCAAGATAACTAATCGCTTGGAATTGATGTGCTACTCTATATACCACCACTGCCGCCTCTTGTTTGTTTTGTGACTCTTAAACTATATTGCCTACCAGTATCGATCACGTCACTCCTACACTACACCTTGTAGTCCTGTCTGATGTAACATTTCCTATACATTGATTTACACACATATGATTGTCTCTGTGCAATGTGTGTGATGTAAAGTGCTCTGACACCTTACACTGGTATGAGTGGTGCTATAAAACTAAATTAATCTGAGACAGTGGTTATGGAGACTTGAGGGGCACTGTTAAAGGGTGCTAGTGACTGTATCCATGGCAGAGGTGATCATTGGGGGGGGGGGGGGCAACAAACATTGTCGCACAGGGCTCCACCAGTGTTAAAGCCGGCCCTGTCCGCATGTTCAGTGGCGTAATGGACATTGAGGGGCCTCCCGCAAAGTACTTGGAGGGGGGCCCCCACGCAGTAAAGAGCTCTCATGCCCGCCCGTGCACAGTGCCCCGGGGGCTCCCTGGAGCCCCGCCCCCCTGCCGCCGCACGGCGGGGTGCGGGTGCTATTGTTACGCCACTGCCATTGTTGTCTATGTGGGAACAGCTAGTTCCCTTCTCTGGAGCAGAAGACAAGTTCTTAATTTTTAATTAATTAAAATGTTGGACTATTACATCAGTAATCGAATTAATTTATGCTATAGGAAAAAACAACAAAATTATTAAGGAGGTAGATTCTGGAGATAATTCATGCAAGCTCTTAATGAACAGTGCCAAACCAACCCTAATGGTTATCGGTTTGGGTGTGATTAAGATGATTTTATTTCTTTGCTTATTTTTGTGGTGTTATTAATGCCGGCCCCTAGCTTGATTCAAGTGCTTGGGGCTGTTTTTAGCCTGCCCTGTTGACTGTACATAAATGAGTATGTTTTTATTCTTAATTGATTTTTTTAATCATATAAAATAAAACTACTTGATTGAAAATGTTACTTTCTTCTCTATGTGGTATTTTCTTTCAGTAAAGATAGATTAGTCTGTGTTTTTCTTTCTAGAGTAAACTGAATATTATCTCCATTGAATTTGATGAATCAGAGAAGAGAGAGTAGTTTGTCATTGTTGAAAGCTACCATGTATTTGCTGCCCGGTGTCTACTTATGATCACCCATGCTTACGTGGAAATCATATTTTATTTTGTTTTCTACACGTAGAATGTAATGATCTTGAATCTAGAGAGAGCCTATCACATGACTTCAGCAGGTGCCATCCTGCAGAGGACACATTTGTTTTGAGGTTGTAGCTGACCCAGGTATGTTTTTTCCATCACAACAGAAAGTGTACTTTAGTGTTCACATTGGGTGCCCTTTGACTGAGCAGTCGTTGGCCCCTGTACAGCTATACTGTTATTCTCGCTGGTTGTACTCAGTTTAGCATGCGCTGAGGATCTGTGTGTGTGCTCTCAGTCATCAAGATTGTGTTTTATTTATCCCACTACCTCGTAACCATAGGAAAAAAGCCTCCTGTAAACAAACCGTGGCTACGTGGACGCCTGTCTCCGGAGTGGTGCTCCGCGCCTCGAGGGTGAGTCAAGTCAAGGTAGCACTGCAGTCTCCTCTAAAAACAAATTCCATGACCAGTGGCTGAAAAAGAAACTCAATGTCACCTCAGACATTCAAAACCAGGAATCAAATGATCTGACATATCAGTATTATTGCCCAGGGTACAAAGAATACATCTTTGCTGTGGAATATTTATGAAAGGTTGCGGTAGTGCTAAGGTGGCGCACACAGATCTGCACTGCGCCTGCAGACTTTTATAATGGGAAGTAAATCGATGCAATTCTCTGCGCCAATGGGAACGCGTGCGCCAATCCTTAGTAAATAAATTCCCTAGTGTTTTAGATCCAAGTAAATTCTTTGAGGCCAATTCACAAAGGCATCTAAGAGTACTTAAAGCAGTACTCTTGTAGTACTACTTCACATAATCATCAATGATTTTGGGAATTGGCCCCTTAATCTTTAAGCTAGTCCTAAACTCACACTTCACTTTTGGAGGCTTCCTTTTTAATGATCACCTTTTTGGTACACATGAAAAAAAAATCATACTTGTCTGTATTCCAAACAAGGGGCCAATTCACAAAGGCATTTGTGAGTATGTGAAGAAGTACAAAATGCCAATTCACAAAGGCATTTATGAGCACGTGAAACAGTATGAAAGGACGAGGTACTCATAAATGCCTTTGTGAACTGGTCCGTTGGTTTCCATTGGTTATGGTTTGTCAACCTTAATCATCGCTAACGTAACCAGCTCCATCAACCACGAAGCCCTCGACTCAGAGTCTTGGATCGTGTCTTACATTGGCAGAATACAGAATTTAGGCAAGGGAATGTGAGTCATCAGTCAGTGCTCACATCCTGTAGCTTCATGGTAGGAATGATAATATGAGGACTTTACCTAGTAACTGATCTTTGGTCTGAGTTATTGACACCCAGTGAATATATTATATTTACAATTCAGAAAACCCCTATTCCAGCCTTGTTTTTAAACAAGAGATATAAAGTAAGGGCTCCCTACACCCTAGGTCCCTGGTACCACCTGTGGTTGTTACTGGCATATAACGATATATGATGTTGTTACTAACATCCTCTCTATGCGACAGTCTTCCCTAATCAATTTGTTTGAATCTGTTTATTAAATTTTTTTGCCAAGTACACATTACAGCAATTATTGAAGTGCTGATTCGTGTGTTATACAGTGAGATACTTAAGAACATGGAAATCAAGCAGAGCGGTGCCATAGTCACGGAAAGTAAACTGCACATGTATAGCATAGCAGTGAATAAGTGCTGTTGAACCCATAAGATAGGATACATGTAGGCATGGGATACAAAAATAAAACATCTGTCCAAGGGTACAGTTTTATGCCCCTAGTAACCAGCAACAGGACAGTCCCTGCATTGAACCATCGGACATGTTGCGTTACACAGATCCATACCTTTAAAAACATTAAACTATGACAACTCTAATTCAATAACACTACAGTTTTCCCTAAACTGGCTGACAGCAAGGGTTCGCGTGGATAAGTCTGTGGGCAAGGAAATGACGCTGAGAAGTGGGCATCTATACCAACTGAGAAGGCATAGTGGAGGACCCAGGAAAAGTGTCAAACCTGTGTTGGGAAGAGCAGCACGGACACTCCCACCATGTTGTGGGCTAGAGGCGAATAGAAACCACATGGCTGTAAACAACATAAGCTGTTGCAGTCTAGAAAGAGTTAAGGACCAGCACAAACTAGCATGAAAACATGTTGTTACATGCCCATTTTGACAAGTCTTTGTCATAAAAGTTTGTAGCTCCTTCAAATTTGGCATTGGCCTCTTGGAAGCATCTCTTATCAGCCTTTATAAACTTGGCCCTAATCTTTAAATACCTGATAATACAGAAGGTCTTGGTGGTGCCAATCACCTTCAAATTCTTCAAAACCTTCTCCAATTGTGTTACAAAGTATTTGTAGAACCTTTGATTTTTTTAAGTTTTTTCCGTCCCCCGATCTGTTTCTTTTCACAACTTGGCATCAGAGACCATTAGAAAGTTTGTTGGTGCTTGTGGTCGAGTCTGTTATTTGAGATGCAACATCAAATAAGGGGAATCTACAAGAACTGCAGAATTTTTAATGAAATTATGTGAATCACTGCAACGCAACACAACACTGGTGGAGACCAGCTAACTTGAAGTGTAATTTTGAAGGCAATTTATTACACATGAGCTAAATTAAGATTGACATTTCTGGAAGGAGGCTAATTTATGTAACCACAATATTTCAGCTTTATTTTTTCATAATTTGTGTAAAACCTGCAATATTTTCCACTTGGAAGCTGTGGGGTAGTGTTTATAGATAACTGGAAGGTGAGTAGAATTTATTGGTGACTGAAAAATGCTTTCAGTAATTTCAGTTCCAGGGTATAAATGAATAAAAGGAGACATTAATGTAAGGATGTATCTCTGTACATGCAGATTATCCTTTTGAAGGCACAATCAATATTTCATTTATACACTTGAAAATTATGTTTAGGGTACAATCGAAATATGACATACAAACGCCAGTGTCAATGTCCTTGATTGCGCAAGCACCAATCTAAACATCTAAAAGACAGTGAAAAGCGTTGTTTTCTACCTAAACTCAGATATAAGTCTATATATTTGTGTGGCACAAAAAAACGCAGGCACCAAGCAATAGTCAAGGCCACCTTGATCCCATGAATTACATGCATATGAATGGTTGTTATGCCCTTGAGTTCACAAATCACTGCAAATGATTTCAA
Source organism: Calotriton arnoldi (assembly GCA_963921515.1). NCBI lineage: Eukaryota > Metazoa > Chordata > Amphibia > Caudata > Salamandridae > Calotriton > Calotriton arnoldi. The sequence continues at coordinate 216,693 of CAWUFW010007819.1, forward strand.
GTAAGCTTTACTAGAAGTTTATTGTTTCTTTGAAGAAATGGAAATTCATGGAGGATATCCTCTGAGTAAACATCAGTGATAACCAGGTGCAGCTTGAACCACCTAAAACACAGTATTTATCTTCCACAGTTGTGTAGCAGCAGATGAGGGGTACAATGTATCATACCAAAACTAACAACTGAGCGAAAAGAGTAAAAATACAATTATAATGGGGCGTAGGCATATTGCAGTTCTTGGTGGTGTGTCGATTTACAAAACAGTATGGGACACAGTGCGGTTGTATAAAAACTACATTGAAAGGGGTAACTGAATGGGCCTTATCTTGGATGCTACGAGCAAGACACCCTCAAATGAGATGGTCAGGTTAGTTGCACAGTAGAAGAACTAAAGTGCTGGGAAGCAGTAAGTTACTATCAGTTGCTTTAGGTCTAGGAACTGCTGCTAAGGGGAGAATGCGATGACATATAGTTTGGAGTTAATGGAAGGCTTGTAGATGTACTGAAATTGTATCTAAGTGATGGAAGTATACAGAGTAACTGGTGTGACCAGGGCCGGCTTTAGCGCTGGTGGTGCCCGGTGCGACAATCTTTTGTGCTCCCCCTCCCCCCCATGACCTCCTCCTTGTATTCCCTCATTACCACACAACATAAGTGCGCCTCATCTCTCCATAGCCCCTCTCTCACATACATTTCATTTGTTTTAAAGCCTGGCTTTATTAATCCACTTAGTCATCCACATAAAATTCAGATTTGTTCTTTGCAGCAGGCATATTAACGCTCTGAGCTACTTTATGGCTAGTCAAAACTGGCACTAGACAAAACTGATTTCTCTCTCTTGCACGAACATTAATCACATGAGTTATCTGGACATTTTTATTGCTGCCTGAAAGCTGGATACACAAGGAACTCTGCAGGAGGTGCTTTTAAATCGTAAGTTATTGCTAAACACAGCGCCCCCTCCTGACTTCAGTGTCACCCCCCCTTTTCCAGGTCAGCACCCAGTGCAGCTGCACCGGTTGCACTGCCCTAAAGCTGGCCTTGGATGTGACCATGTATGGCACGAAACAAAATCTGTAGTAAGTTGTCCTTTGTAGGCATTAGGCTGCTGGTCTTATTACAGAGCACAAACAGGGTTCGGATAATGGGGCTGGGGGCTAGATCTGCTTCTGAATGTGTTTATGGGATGGATTCAGCAAACTCTTCTCTTTAAACCCTGGCGTTTGTGATGTTGTTACTACACTGGATAAGGTGAACAATAAATATACTGGACATGAAGTAAAGCGTGTGCCCTGAAGGAAGGAAACTGTGAGGTGAGGTTAAGAGACATCTTAAGGATTTTGGGGGCCCTGGGCCAAATATATTTTGGGGTCCCTATTCAGAACAGATTCGAATTGTTAAACTAATTTTCCACTCTTTTATGCCATCTTTGGCCAGGTCACCGACAACGAACAGGCCCATTGGTCCAATTTCTAAGTGTGTGTGTTTTTTTTTTTTTTTTTACGGAGTTGTATATAGCGTGAACTTGACCCGAAGGTATCGGGTATCAGAGCGCTTTACATAGCACCAGTTGCGTTACATGAGGACACATTCATTTTTGTTAGGCACGGGGAGATTAAGTGATTTGCCCAGAAACACAGGATGTTCAGCGTCGTTGCCGAGACTCGAACCCAGTTCCCCAGATTCAGGGTCGACCGCCCTAGCCGTTAGGCCAACTCCTCTCATCTAGAATTCAGGGATAGTGACATGTGTTTTCAATATTGTAACACAGCAGCAGCTCACTAATGTTTCTGCAAATAATCTCTGTGACACCCTTCCATTTCTCATATGTGAGGTCCTGTTTTGCTCTAAAAAACCTTTTTCTCTGAACGCTGCATGAAACATAAACACAACATTTCTCTGCAAAACGTCTGCAATAGACTCCCACACATCACCCACATTAAAAATGAATTAAAGGAAAACAGCATTTAAAATAATTTGTTGAAGAATTATTCAAGGTCAGGAGGGGAAGACTGCAAAACAGAGCAGGCTCTATCAGTTGGGCCCTGAAAAGCTGGGGCCCTGGGCCAGAGCCCACATTGCCCATGCCTTAAAACGTCTGTGAGGTTGAAAGATAATGGAATGTTTAATTCATGTTGGTGTTGGTTTCCTTTCCCGCCATGCTGTGTCAATTCTGTTCGTTTTGTAAGGGAGGGGGCTGCCTGATGTTGTGAGTGCTTGCATGCTGTCGGATGTCTGGTATGAAATGCCCTTTAGAGGAGTGCATAACATTGGTAGCACTGAAGGAATGTGGATTAAGAATGAGGCGGAATTCAACCAGCGGGTGGCTTGTTTGAGTTGGGTTGAACTCGAGGGCGAATCTCGCCTTGGTGTTCTCATTAAGAAACTACATCATGATGCGGATGAGTAGATTTAGCGCCCATCTCAATATCACCGACCCTTTAAAGCACAGAACTGACTATAAAAGTACGGCTTGGTTGAGCTTTTCAACAAAACCTAATCGAGGTGAGCAAATTATTCTTTCATTCTCAAGAGAAATGTAAACTTTTCAAAACGTGATGTCGACACCCGTGTAAAGACGTCTGGCAGGTTCTCCTAAGTGCACATACATGTAAACCCATGCCCCAGGCAGACTAGCATGTTTAGCTGCATATATAATAAAAAAAACATGGTAAAATATTACTGCTCGTACAACTGCAAACATTCTGATGAATCTCGTCTACCAGCCGCAGGAGCATTTTGGCCCTTTGTAAACACGTGAATAAATAACACAAGAAATGTGTGGGTAGGAAATTATCCTTTTTGCAGGGTTGCCCCCAAACTTTTTGCCTTCCTCCTCCTACTTTTTGCCGAATTAGTTTATGTTGGCCTTAGGACTTTGAGCATTCTACCACTGCTAACCAGTGCTAAAGTGCATGTGCTCTCTCCTCTAAACATGATAGTATTGGCTCATACCCAATTGGCTTATTTAAATTACTTTTAAGTCCCTAGTACAGTGCATTACACATGCCCAGGGCCTGTAAATTAAATGCTAATAGTGGGCCTGAAGCACTGATTATGCCACCCACTTAAGTAGCCCTCTAACCATGTCTCAGGCCTGCCCTTGCAGAGCCTGTGTGTGCAGTCTACACTGCAATTTTGACCTGGCAATATAAACCTTTTGCTAGGCCCAAACCTTTCCTTTTTATGCATAAAAGTCTCCCCTAAGGTAGGCCCTGGACAACCCAGAGAGCAGGGTGCAATGTATTTAAAAGGCAGGACATGTACTTTTAAGTTTTACATATCCTGGTGGTGAAAAACTCTCAAATTCGTTTTTGACTACTGCAAGGGCAATCTCTCCTATAGGATAGCACTGGGATTACCTTATTACATTTTATAAATGTAATATCCGATTGGGAAGAGATAATCCCTTCAAGTCTAGTGTTTCTGGAATCACAATTTAAAATCCAAACTTATAGCACAGTCAGATTTAAAATTGCAATTCTTTTTAGAAAGTTGGCATTTTCTTGCCTTAGCCATTTGGTGCCTGTAGTCTGTCTCTGATCACATGACTGGGTGTAGTTGGCAGTTGGGCTTTGTGTATTCCTCCTAGACAGCCACACACAATGGGAGCTTAGGTTTATCTCCATGGGCCATCTCTTGCAGGATGAGAGGAAGGAGCTGGGCACAGCCTTACTTACACCTGAATGGATTGTGTCCTGTCCACACACAAAGGGCTGCATACCCCCCTGTAGTGAGTCTGGAGCCAGGACAGAAGGGAAGACCGCTGTGTGCTTCAAAGGCATGCCTTTGAAGTCTCCCCCACTTCAAAGGCACCACTGGATATAAAGACTGGACCTCAGACATCACCACTTCAGTACACTTTTGGACCTGTGGATACTCTTTCAGGAAGGACTTCTGTGCTGCTGAAGGACTGCCACTCTGCTGGACTGCACTCTGCTGGACTCCTGCTTTGCTGTGCTGATCTGCTGCCCTCTTGCCTGGGTGAGAAGGACTTGCATCACTGGACCCAAGAACCCAGAGTGACTCTAAGGGCTATTTGGCTGTCTTCCAGCTCTGAAGCCTCAGGGACACAACAGGCTTCCAACCCCTGCACCTGGACTCTGCCATTTGTGAGCCTACCCTGCCAAGTGGTGCCATCCCAGTCTTGGCCCCTTGGAAGTGGGACTAAGCTGCTTGCCAGCAGAACCGATGCATCGTCTCTGCTGAGCAACACGTCCCGAGCAGAACCGTTGCATCTCCTCCGCAGAGCGGTGCATCCCCGAGCAGAACCGACGCATCGCCTTTAGAACCCTTGCTGTTCAAAGCTTTTCCCGGCGCATTCTCCTCACATATCTCATCAACGGCAGCCTCAATGCCGCCGCCGAAACTCCGCATCACAGCTTTACAGTTCTTTGGAACCCACGCATCGCCTCTGCTGCGCCCGCATCCCCAACACTGGATTTCACATTGAAAGCCCTGTCGACAGGATCCTCGACATCGACGCAACAGGACCTCGCGCCACACCCTCGTTGCATGTCGGAACCGACGCATCGCCTCGGCTGCGTGACGCATCTTTGAAGTGATCCACACAAACCTCTGCAACCAGGATTTTAAGGTACTCTGTTCAGAGGGCCTAAGTAGGTCCCTGAAGCTGGCCTGCGCTCCATTGCGGTCGGTCTGGACATGTGACTTTGTCCTGGTCCAGCGCGACCAAATATCCTCAATAGCACTTTGCACTTTTTGGCGCTGTTTTTCACTATAAACTTTAAAAATCAATATCTCCGGTTCTACCAATTGGATTTTTGTTGTTTTGGTCATGTTTAATGTATTAAAATCAGAGCTATTTTTCTAATCTGGTATGGAATCTTTTGTGTGGTGTTTTCACTGTTCTTCTGTTTGAAGTGTTGCAGAAATACATTACACACTGCCTCTATAGTTAAGCCTGACTGCTCTGTGCTAACCTACCAGAGGGTAAGCACAGGTTAATTTAGGGTTTTCCTGCCTCTTACCCTGGCTAGGATTGCGGTCGTTGCTTGACCATGACTCATACCCCAGTCAACCAGCAAACCAATTTTTTACATTGGTGATCAGCAGTGAAATGAGGACTTGTGTCAGTGCAGTGCCATACAGTGATTTGGCGTACACTACTGTTGAAACGTGAGTTATTAGTAGTGGCAAATGTATATTTGCCACTGGCAAAAGGCCACTAACACAATATAGGGCTCAATAAAGGTCTTAGAAAATTATTCCCATGCTCGACCCTTGGTAGCTTGGCTGCAAGCAGGCAGGCTTAACTTCAAAGACAGGTATGTATGTAAAGCATTTAAAAACACAAATTCAGTAAATAATTAAGACACAACTCACAATAAAAATCCAACACCAATTTCTGAAAATGGGAAATATTTGTATCTTTAAAATTACACCTGCACTATATAGCACATAGAAACCTTTAGCACCTATTAGGACATCTGGTCGCGCTAGACCGGGTCATAGTCAAAGTTTCAGGCCGACCGCGATGGAGCCCTGCATGGCTACCTCTCGCAGTAGGTCTCGGTCAACGTTTTTACCTTCTGACTTAGAAACTTTTCTGGAGCTTTTCTTCCCGGGGTTCCTCGAAGCTCTCAGCCAGTCCAGATTCGGTGAGGGTTCACCGGCTTGACTTGCAACGAGCTCCTGGTCAAACTTATGAAAGTCCAACCTCGGGAGCATTCCAGCGGGACGAACCAGGGATCTTGGCTGGCTCGCGGTTGAAGGCGGGCAGCTTGGCTCTCGCGGTTGGTCACCTTTCGTACGTTTGGACTTAGAAACTTTTACGGAGCTTTTTCTTCAAGGGTCCCTCGATCCTCTTCAACAGGCCAGCTTCGGTGAGGGTTCGCCGGCTTGGGTTTGAGCTTACTCCCGGTCAAACTCTTGAAGTCGGACCTTTGGAGCTTTTCAGCGGGACAAACCTGGGCGGCAGGCCGGCTCATGGTTGAGGGTCGCCGGCTTGGCAGGGCGAGTTGGTACACTTATTGAGCTTTTTTCCAAAGTTGCTCCAAACTTCTGGAACTTTCTCCTGAAGTTCCCCAAAGGGTCCCAAAGTGTCCAAAACTTACTACAAGGGCGTGGAAGCTCCAATATGGTCCTTGAAAGTTTGAGACTTCAGTTCCCACAATCCACTTGGACAAAACTCTTACAAATCCACTGGTAGAACTCCAGGCTGAGGATTCTTGGTGGTGATGTTCCAGGTGAGCTCTGTTAACCTGTGGCTTACAGGGAGTCCACTCTTTAGTCCTTTTGATGCAAGTTAGGTCCACAGGGCTGTAGTTCAGGTTGTGCAGCAGGTGCAATCTTCAGAGTGCAGGGCCTGGTTGGTGCCAATCAAACTCCTCAGCATGCACCCTTCTTCTCTCAAGTTTCAAGCAGCAGATCTGAGAGGCTCCGCTCCTCTCAGATAGTTATTCCAAGTTCTCTGGGTCAAGCAGGAGGGCACTCCTGTCCAATGAGGTGCAGGGCAACACCCCGGGGTATGACCACATCCTCCAAAGTGTGGCACTATTTTCTCCCAGAGAGCACCATTTCTCCAAAATTCATAATGGCTGATTTTCCAGCAGAGAGAGAGCTCGCTAAACACAACCCCAGGATGGTTAATCTCCATAGTCTCTCCCCCTTGCCTCTGCTCATTCCTCCCATAATCCCTTAATCCCACCATCTGGCTCTGGCATTCCTATGTAGCAGAACCCTGCCCTCCCAGAAGAGCTGGCTAACCCTAGGGGCTAATCATCACCTCATCAAAGGAGCCTGGCTAATCCACTTAACTCTGTCAAATCAGGACAGACCAATGGAAGGCTGAATTTTGGCTTACAAACAAGAAAATCTTATAACTTTTTGTCTGTACACTTTAGGAGAAATTCAACAATACCATATTGTTGGATTTATCAATACCATTCTAGGAAGTCTTTGAATGGCATTTTTGTGATTCTCCTAGCGGGCATTATTAGTTATTAACCACCGCCATGTTAACCTATGTGGCCGGGGATTTGCAATGGGAAAAATGACTAGGGCCATTTTTCCAAAACCAGGGCTTATAAAACATCTTTTATAAGGGCCCTGCTTATAACTACAGGACCCCCCCACCTGACACCTGGTCCATGGGCACATTGTCGTCTTCTCTAAGTTAGCATGAGCATCCTGCAGATTGTCCGCTGCTTTGTATACGTTACTACACGAGATTAATTTGCAAATGCCTCTTTTGCCGTTTTCACATGAGAAGCCATCACTGTGTTCACACTCTGCATGTTTGTGGAATTTAGTCTGAGCATTGTAAGCAAGGTCGATCAACAATGTCCCTTGTTATTCTGTTCTGGTCAGGCCCTAGCACCTAGACAAAACATGCTGATGCAGCTGTTGTTTGGGAATACGTACTTTGGTCTTATTGGAATACACGAATAAGTAGCACACACTTGGAGAGGGGCCTTTCCAGGGAGAAGAGCACAACAGCACTTATGATGTTGATCTACCTTCTATAGACTGAGGTATGGGGTCTGCAGATAACGCCCAGAGATCTTCTAATATATAATAATTCTGCTTCTATACAAGGGGAGGGAGATTAGGCTACACTGTCTTTTTATAATCACAGCTCCTTTCATGATTTACGGACTAATTGCTATGCTTACCATATTTGTGTTATGCATTTTCCTGCTTATTGTGGCACGTATACTGCATATTAGAGCACGTTAGTTGAAATAAATATTTTGAACTTATTCGTGTCTCTGTCAGACCTTATTGCGGACAAGTACAAGAGTGCAAGCAAAAGGGTGTGTCTTGCAACCGCGATTCCTGAGAGAGTCGGGAGTGATGTGTTCTGGGGTTTCTAATCATCTGTTTCTCTGTGAGTGAGTAGGAGAGCAAGTGAGACACTATAACTAGTCGGTCCTGGGCTCATGGGTACTAAGGTGGTAGGATAACCCAGTCCCTATGCACTAAGGTCCCATAATCCTACGCATAGTTCTGTGTTTGTGCAGAATCCCTGCAACATGGCGCCGCCAACGTTTGGTCTGGTACTTATTCACAAGACCCCTGATTAGCGCTTGTGCTTGTCCACGATACCCTCTCACCGGTTCCCGGAGACGTCTGTGGTGGGGGGGCTTTAGCCTCTTGCATTTGTAGGGTACACCTATTTCTGTAGGTTATTCAAGCGTTGAAGTTTAAAAGGTTTTTTGACCCGTTTGCGCTACCGTTTTATTGACTCTTTTGACTTTTACATTGGCACAACCAGTCGCTATTCCAGCATACAGCCGGAAGGTGGTTACGGCTTACTTGACTCAGCACGGAGTCCCCAATGCAGGGGCTAACTTTATTTTCGTGGTTGAAGCGGATCCAGCATACCGCTTCGAAGTATTTTATTCTTGGGTTACTTTTCCTGCGGTTAATGCGAATGATTATTTGTTTCACACTTGCATGGCCGCTGCTTCTCCAGCAGCGTATCATCCTTAAGCATTAATTGAAGTTCCATTGACATACTGGGAGCACACACCATTGGTAATTCCTCGGCTGATAAGGCCGCCAAATCCGCAGTAGCCACATACTCAGTAGCAGCCGTTACTAGGTCTATGACTAAAATTGATGATGACATTTTGGCGGCTATTGCCACCACAAAAGAGGGAACGCAGTTTCCCCAAGGATTTCCTTCACGTTATACTTATCACTTAACGCCTGATCAAATTCCATTAGTTGGTGATCGTTTGATTCCCAACGAGGACCGCAGACTTTCTTTGATTATAGATGCTCATGAAAGCATGGCTTCTGCACACGCTGGAGTGACAGCGACTGTTTCGCTTTTGCAGCAACATTTTTGGTGGCGTGGCTTATACCAGCAAACTCGCAAATATGTTCTTTCCTGTGACACTTGTCAACAGATTAAACCTTCTACAGTTCCAATACCACCTCATACTCAGCTTTTCATTTCAAATCAACCGTTTGGTTGTATTTATCTTGATCACTGCAGTCCTTTGACATCAGACAATGCTTTCAAATATATCTTGGTTGCAGTGGATTCGTGCACTCAATTCCTTTGGGTTTGGCCACAACACAGTGCTGACGCTTGAACTGTTATAAAACATTTGTGTGTCTTTGTAGGGACATTTGCCTGTGGCACCTTCCATTCTGACCACTGTCCAGCTTTTGCCTCTAAGGCTTACCGGGATGCGATGAAGTATCTGGGGGTGCAGGTGCAATTCTCGTCTCCATATCGGCCTGAGGGCAATTCTGTTGTGGAGCGGTTGAACCATGACTTAAAGCAATCTTTGACAGCAAGGGTATTGGGTACTGATCGGAGCTGGTTGACTCATCTATCAAAGTGCACTTAATAATCTCCCTAGAAGATCTCTGAGTGGGCGGACCCGTATGAAATGCTCTTTGGCATTAAAATGTTTGTGCCAGACCTTGATGGTCTAGACGTTGTGGCGGCTGCCGCAACATTTGACGTAGATAACCATTGTGCTATGTTGCAGGATCTACAAAAGAGTCGAGACGCTCTTGCAAAAACTCATTTGCCCTCATCCACGGATGCTGCAGTGCTGATCCCGGTTTCTGGCTGGCTTCCTAACATTGGTGACCTAGTCTGAGAGAAGGTGGAGAATAAGAAAGAATTTGGTCCATCGTACTGTGCATCAGTTCCAGTCCTTGGTTTAAACGGCACCCGTACTGTGATCTTACCTCCGCTACCTGGTCGCAAGGAGAATCGTTTTGTTTCCATTGAACATGTCAAGTTACACCATATGGCCGATACTCAATAGTATGCCTACAAGCATTCCGCGGAGGGACGTTTCCCTTCATCCAATGCATTCTGTTTCTTCGAATTCTCCCCAAATACTAGAAGGGGATATGGAGACTACAATGGATTTATTGCCTGTATTGCCTTCTACATGTGCAACTGTGGAAAACGAGAATGCTTCCCCACCAGTTGAAATTATAGTTGATATTCCTGAAAGTACCATTCATTCACCTTCCGATGAAGAACAGCTCCCTTTGTTTCAACTAGTTTCCAGTGGTTACTATATGGACCGAGATAACTTTTCTTCAGATATTTCTTCGTTGTCGTTGTCTGTGGCACAGCCGCCAACACAGATTTGTGTTTTCATTTCCTGGTTACAAAGAACTTACCTGGTCCCGCCATGGACATACATCTGGATTGTATTGCCGATGTTATTCCTCTTCATGTGGGTAGGCTTTGTGCCTGTCTTTTTCCTTTTGATTAATGGCCACTACTTGCCTGAACGCTCTGCTGCTGACTTGGTTGACGGAGTTTTGGCCCCACATACTACATCTCCTAAAATGAAATGAGATCAAGCTCTAGTTAACATTTCGGCTTTCCCAGTCGCAGATGGCATCGTGTGGGATAAAGTGCCATTTGATGTATATGGTCCTACGGAAATTTTGCAAATTCCATACGTCTTCCGAGTTTCTTTGTGGGATGTCATGTTACCTGGAATGCACTCCGATGATTGGCATGTCAATGCTGTTTACTCACTGTTTTCTGATTTACAATATTACACTGTGTTTGATACTGAAGATTTATATTTAAATTCCGCAAATTATGCAGATTTATTTTGCTACCAACATTTTGGCCATCATTTTTTGCACAAAACGAATACTCAGAGACCACAATTTAGTTACACTCAATGGGAGCATTGCCCAACACCATTTAAGGGGAGTTCAATTACACAGAAAAAGAAGTTTACATATTTTACAGGTTATAATTTATCCGACCCGAGGTCCTATTTTTATAAATTCAATATGACCACCAGCAACAAATATATGCTTACCCACACCAAATTAGTTTATTTGTCGTCCTTCATAACCGAGTTGTCCCTGAAAGGTTATGATTATTGGAAGGACACGATTGATTTAAAATCAATTTGGGGAACAAAAAGTTGGCAGGTCCAGGGTATTGAGTTCTTGCATCGTGCATGTTTAATACCGTCTCAGCTAATATTTTTAAATCAGACGGTTCAGTAGACTACCTACTTTGGTTTGGCCACTGCTACAAATTTAAATACTCCATCAATTCCGTCCTTGGCTGACTGTGACACATGGCATCAGCCGCGGTTTGCAGGTAACAACGGTGGGGCCGTGTAAGGGGGGGACTTCGAGGGACAATGCAGAGGGAAAATTAAGTATTTATTTAATTTGCCCTCGGCATCGTCCCTCGAAATCTCCCCTTACCTGGCCCCACTGCCCCACCGCTGCTACCTGCATGGACCGCGGCTGCATGGCATACACATACAAACTATACGATTGAGGACTTGAGTGCTACGTTTCAAAACAGTACTCTTAATTCATCTACTATTGACCCTTCGGGTTGGTTGCTGTGGCCCACAATCACCAATGCCTGTCATTTGCACTTTACCAATGCCACGGACAGGGTTCACTCAGAGTAGACCTGACCCTTGTTGACCCCAAACTCATACAGTTAACACATATTCTGTTGGCAAATTATGCCAACAATGGTTGGAACATTCCACCCTGTCGTCTGTGAAAAAACATCTTTCCCTTTTATCAGGTGACATTAATCTTGCTGATTTTCTTATAGGTCCAAAATCCCCTCGCAAATCCCCTCGCACTAAATCTTTTGTATATGCGGCATATCATGAGTTTTGGAAATTGTGCCTAATGGAAGCAGCGGTACGCTTACGTCAAATTGATCAAGATAATTTGGAAAAAGTTCTTGCTGTGGTTGATAATAGCATAAATATTTTGTCTTCTCGTATATACACTTTGGATAATATTGTACCATCTGTTATTGACATTGTTCAAAATGAAGTGTCTACTTTGTATCATGGTCAAAATCAACTGCGTTCTGTTATGCAATTTGGTTGGACCTTGCAAACATTTAAAAATGGGAGAGTACCATGGGTTATCTAAACGCTTCCGCTCTGTTTTTACCATTTAATTTGACGGATAAACAGAAACTTATGTCTATGAAAGATGCTACATACACTATGTTACACACTGAGAAACTAGAACAGTTAGCATTTTCTGTGGCAGAGACTGATTCAGCGGTATGGTTAATACATGGGGTTATTTCCTTCCCCATCTCACATTTCCAGTTTTCAGCTTGCTTGAAACACTATCCTGTAGGTAGATATGAACCGCTTGGGAGTAGCTATATTCATGAATTATGGTAATTACCGTTCGCATTTCATTGTCGGCAGGCGTACAAGGATGTTTTCCTTACAGGGGAGGATTGTGATTCTACAGTGGGACACTGCCTTGTGTGTAAACAAGTAAAACTTCACGGCACCTGCAATGTTTCAGCCCCTAATTTGGCTTGTTTTTTAAAGGGGTCCCCAGTCCCTGCTATTATTCTAACACTCACTCTGCTTTCTAACGGCTGTTATTTTATCCTAAATAACCAAAACTGCTGCGGCTTTCGGGCCGGGATCCCGTATATAGTAACAGTTTCCCAACGTTTTACATGTTGCAGCAATGTCCTGTTTCCACCCCTACAAGGGATTGTAGATAGTTCGCTGTGACCTTCCATTCCAACTTTAAAAACAGATTTCAATAAGCTAAGCAGACTCAAAGTGCTATTGTTTCACCAAGAAATGGCTCTCACACCAGCTCGTGAGACCTTCGAATTGCAGGTGGCGAGAACATCAAGTGAGATTCAGTCATTGCTAAACACGAATCTCCCCTTACATTCTGGAGAATTAATTCACCAAATATTTAATGCATCTGATACAGCAGGCTTGGCCCACTTTTTTAAGGTTATAGGCTCCAGCCTTGTCACCTCGTTTCACACTATTTTTGGAGTAATCCCAGCTTTTATTCATTCTATTTTTCCAGCGTATGCGGAGGGTTTCCCTTACTGCTCCTCTTGGTTTGTGGCGTTCTGTTACTTCTACTGCTGCTCTGTAATGGCTGTTCTACCTGTGGTATTGCCAAGCCGGGACCAGTTGCAGCTGTACTGAGATTGGATGCAGCAGCTTTTTGGTTTAATGCCATTGGAAGCTCTTAACATCGGCTATTGGCTGAGCTTCCATTATGCCTACTTCACCTGCGTGCAACCTGTGTTGTACTGCCTCCGGGGCCCTTTTCAATGAGCCCTGGATGTCTGCCTATCCAATCCGTCACACGCTGCCCTAGATTGTGAACTGTTGATGGGTCTGTTGATGGCCCATGACCAGGACTGTTCCAAGGGTAGGCGCTTTGTGTACGATCCTACACTTGGACCATCGGCAGGCTTGAGTACCTGTGCTCGTGCACAGCGCCTCTTGGATCGGAGTTTCATCAAAGTTAACGCAGGTTGCCCTGAAATGCTCCTGACTGCCTCTGGATATGAGGAGCATGTCTGCTCGTTCGACTTGCTTAATTGGATGGCATATCTTTTTAATATTGAAGGTTCTGACAGCTTGTTGGAACTTATTCCACTTATCCAGCGAGGTTTTTGACCCAGAAGATATGCTGTGAATGGCTATAGTAGGGAATACCGTAAATGTTTTCTTTTTTCATTCGGCGTTTTTACCACTCCACAATGATTCTGATTTGGATTTGAATGGCTCTTTGGCCTTTCACCGAGACGCTTTGCCTCTGCTTACCTCTGATTTCTATTTTAGTCCAGGGGTACCGACCTGACCAAGGGGAGGGTGTCACATGGCCCCTGGGGACATTGTCGTCTTCTCTAAGTTAGCATGAGCAACCTGCAGATTGTCCGCTGTTTTGCACACATTACTACACGAGTTTATTTTGCAAATGCCTCTTTTGCTGTTTTCACATGAGAATCTATCGCTGTGTTCACACTCTGCAGGTTCCTGGGATTTAGTCTGAACATTGTGAGCAAGGTCGCTCAACAATGTCCCTCGTTATTCTCTTCTGGTCAAGCGCTAGCACCTAGACAAAACATGCAGATGCAGCTGTTGTTTGGGAATACGTACTTTGGTCTTATTGGAATACACGAATAGGTAGCACACACTTGGAGAGGGACCTTTCCAGGGAGAAGAGCACAACAGCACTTATGATTTAGATCTACCATCTATAGACTGAGGTATGGGGTCTGCAGATAACGCCCAGAGATCTTCTAATATATAATAATTCTGCTTCTATACAAGGGGAGGGAGATTAGGCTACACTGTTGTTTTATAATCACAGCTCTTTTCATGATTTACAGACTAATTGCTATGCTTACCATATTTGTGTTATGCATTTTCCTGCTTATTGTGGCACATGTACTGCATATTAGAGCACGTTAGTTAAAATAAATATTTTGAACTTATTCGTGTCTCTGTCAGATCTTAAAGTGGACAAGTACAAGAGTGCGAGCAAAAGGGTGTGTCTTGCAACCGCGATTCCTGAGAGAGTCGGGAGTGTTGTGTTCTGGGGTGTCTAATCATCTGTTTCTCTGTGAGTGAGTAGGAGAGCAAGTGAGACACTATAGCTAGTCGGTCCTGGGCTCATGGGTACTAAGGTGGTAGGATGACCCAGTCCCTATGCACTAAGGTCCCATAATCCTACACATAGTTCTGTGTTTGTGCAGAATCCCTGCAACACACCCCTGGGACACCTAGGGGAGACTTTAGAGGTTCTGAATATGTACATTTATTGCAGATCCTCACTACACAGGCCTCCTAGCACAAAAGTTGATTTTGTGAAGCACATTATCACAATGTGGGTAGTGAAATGTGCAATTTCACTTTACTCATTTTATAAGGGTCCTCCTTATAAATACCTGACCACCCCTGGGGCACCTAGGGGAGACCATGGGGGTACCTCATATGCCCAAACATTGTAGTTTATCAATTTCTAAGTGCCCCAAACACCAAAGCCGAGTTTGAGCACAATTTACATTTTAAAAGAGTCCTGCAACACAGGGCTGCTTTCAAACTGACCTCAGGCTTCAGCAGTGCGCACATGCAAGTGCAGAAAGGGCTGCTGGCCTCTAAACTGCCATGCCTTATTATATACTAGGGCCTTAAAGGTAGTTTCAATCCCCCTGCCCTATTATGTACTAGGGTCTTATAGGGGAGGTCATGCCAATCATAGGGGAACCCTAACCCATAGTGTACCCTACTGTATGTAGGTGTTTCCATTGTATTCTAAGTGTCTCTTTCAGCATAGCACTGGCCCTGGGCCTGGTTAGGAAGAGCCCAAGGTCAGTCAGAATCAGTTACCAACAGTACCAGTCAGCAAAAAAGATTGGGGAGTGCTCAGGGCACAGGAGGACCTTGCAACATAACCCCCCCCCAAACGAAAGGTGATTGGTTGCTAACCTACACCCTGGTAGTCCTCATCAGCTAAGTGGAAAAACCTGGAGAGTCCATCCACATATGCATGGGTAACCCCAAGTCTGTTTTCCACTGTAAAGTCCAATCCCTGTAGGGAAATGGACCACAATAACAGCTTGGGTTTCTCCCCTCTCAACTGCATGAGCCATCTGAGAGGCCTGTGGTCAGTTTGAACAAGAAAGTGAGTTCCAAATAAATATGGTCTCAACCTTTCAGGGACCAAACCACAGCAAAAACCTCTCTCTCTATGGCACTCTACCTCTGCTCTATGGGAAGAAGTCTCCTGCTAATAAAGGCAACAGGCTGATCAAGGCCTTCTTCATTTAGCTGTGACAACACTGCCCCAATCCCTTGCTCTGAAGCATCTGTCTGAACCACAAATTATTGTGTGTAGCCAGGGGCGAGCAACACTGGTGCTGAACACATAGCAGCTTTCAGAGTGTCAAAAGCCTTCTGACACTATGGGGTCCAATCCACCTTTTTGGGCCTCTTCTTAGAAGTGAGTTTGGTTAGGGGCCCCACAATGGCTGCATAATTTTGAACAAACCTTCTATAATACCCTGTCAGTCCAAGCAATGCCCTGACCCGAGTCTGGGTAAGAGGAGCTTTGTCAATCCAAAGTAGTTTGAATCTTGGCCTGGAGGCGCTGTACATGGCCTCCACCTACCAGGTTGCCCAGCTACACAAGAGAACTCTTCCCTATTTGGCACTTACTTGCCTTAATAGTCAGGCCTGCATGCTGCATGGCCCGAAACACTTCCCTTAGGTGGCTTTAGTGATCCCCCCAGGTAGAACTGTATACAGCTATATCATCCAGATAAGCTGCACTGAACTGCTCAAACCCAGACAAGACCCTGTTCGCCAACCTTTGAAAGGTGGCAGGTGCATTCTTTAAGCCAAAGGGCATTACCTTGAACTGATAATGTCCCTCTTGTGTGGAGAATGCTGACCTCCCCTTTGCTCCAGCAGTGAGGGCAATCTGCCAATAACCTGAAGTCAAATCAAAAGTACTCAGGTACTTAACAGCCCTAACCTGCCAATGAGCTCATAAGCTCTAGGTATAGGGTGAGCATCAGTCTTTGTGACTGCATTCAATCCTCTGTAGTCCACCCAGAACCTTAAGTCCTAGGGTCCCCCCTGGGGATTAGGTTTGGGCACCAGCACCACTTGACTGGCCCATGGACTTTCAGATGGTTCAGTTACCCCCAGTTCCAGCATTTTAGCTACATCAGCTTTAATGCTGGCTCTGACATGGTCAGACAACCTGTACAGCTTATTTGTGACAGGTAGGCTGTCACCAGTGTCAATGTGGTGCACATACCACTCAGTGATGCCTGGTCTGTCAACTTGGGAGAGTGTACCACCCCCTCCACTGACCCATCTTGCACATTAGTGGAGAGGAGGTCGGGCACTGGCTCAGTTTCCTCCTCCACTCCCTCATCAGTGACCAGTAACATGGTCATATTCGCCCTGTCATGGTGGGGTTTCAATCTATTCACATGCAGTACCCTATGAGGGTTCCTGGGTGTGCCAAGGTCAACCAAATAGGTAACCTCACCGTTCTCTTCTAAGATTCGATAGGGGCCACTCCACTTTTCATGGAGGGCCCTGGGAGCCACAGGCTCCAACACCCACACCAACTGTCCTGGAGTAAACTCAGGCATAGTAGCATTCTTATCATACCATTGCTTCATGAGCTCCTGGCGAGCCTCCAGTTTCCCGCTTTCCTTGTACATGTACTCTGCCATTCTAGATCAGTACAGGTCTTAGAAAATGATTCCCATGCTCAACACTTGGTAGCTTGGCTGCGAGCAGGTAGGCTTAACTTCAAAGACAGATAGGAAATATTTTTAACTTTAAAATGACACCAAAACGAAAAAATTCCAATGTAGGGAACCGGGGATATGAATTTTTAAAGATTAAGGGCCAGATGCTCGACCATTTTTGCATGCGCAAACGGGTTTGCGGACTGTTTGTGCATGCAAAAATGGAATGGGGTATGTACAAACCCTATATTGCGAGTCGCAATTTATTGCGACTCGTAAAATAGGGTTCTGCGACTCGCTATCAGGAAGGGGGCGTTCCCTTCCTAATAACGAGCGCAACCCTATGTACAAATGTTTTGTGACCGCAATAGCGGTCGCAAAACTCTTGCAAATTACCACCCTCTACAAGAGGGTGGTAATGGGGTCGCAAAAGGGAAGGGGTCCCCAGGGGACCCCTTCCCCTTTGAGAAACCAGGGGAAAATATTTTTTAAGGGCAGGCAGTGGTCCCAGGGACAACTACCTGCCCTTAAAAAATGAAACGAAAACGTTTCATTTTTTCTTTTTAAATGCATCCCGTTTTCCTTTAAGGAAAACGGGCTGCATTTGGAGAAAAAAAAACTGCTTTATTGAAAAGCAGTCACAGACAGGGTGGTCTGATGACCCCAGCAGGCCACCATCCCTGTGAGGCTGGCCAATCCCAATGGGGTCGCAAATTGCGAGTGGCTCATGAATATTGATGAGCCTCGCATTTTGCGACCCCATTGGGATTCGCTAACAGTGTCTCTGACACTGTTGTACATTGGATTTAGCGCCTCGCAATTTGTCGCAAATTGTGAGGCGCTAAATCCAATGGTCGTACATCTGGCCCTTAGCACTATTTAGCACTTAGAAACCTATAGTGCCTATTAGGACATCTGTTCGCGCTAGACCGGGTCAAAGTCAAAGTTTCAGGCCGACAGCGATGGAGCCCTGCACGGCTACCCCTTGCGGTATGTCTCAGTCAAAGTTTTTACCTTCTGACTTAAAAACTTTTCTGGAGCTTTTCTTCCCGGGGTCCCTCGAAGCTCTCAGCCAGTCCGGATTTAGTGAGGGTTCGCTGGCTTGCCCTGCGACTAGCCCCCGGTCAAACCTATGGAAGTCCAACCTCTGGAGCTTTCCAGCGGGACGAACCAGGGATCCAGGCCGGCTCACGGTTGCAGGCGGGCAGCTTGGCTCTTGCGGTTGGTCCCGGTCACCTTTCGTACGTTTGGACTAAGAAACCTTTATGGAGCTTTTTCTTCAGGCGTCCCTCGATGCTCTTCACCAGGCCGGCTTCGGTGAGGGTTCGCCAGCTTGGGTTTCAGCTTACTCCCGGCCAAACTCTGGAAGTTGGACTTCTGGAGCTTTTCAGTGGGACAAACCTGGACAGCAGGCCGGCTCGTGGTTGAGGGTCGCCGGATGTGCTGGCCAGGTCGAGTCAGTCCACTTATGGAGCTTTTTTCCAAAGTTGCTCCAAACTTCTGGAACTTCTTCCTGAAGTTCCCCAAAGAGCCCCAAAGTCTCCAAAACGTACTCCGAGGGTCTGGAAGCTCGAATATGGTCCTTGAAAGTTTGAGACTTCAGTTCCCATAATCCACTTGGACAAAACCCTTACAAATCCACTGGTAGTACTCCAGGCTGAGGATTCTTGGTGGTGATGTTCCAGGTGAGCTCTGTTAACCTGTAGCTTGCAGGGAGTCCACTCTTTAGTCCTTTTGAAGCAAGTTAGGTCCACAGGGCTGTAGTTCAGGTTGTGCAGCAGGCGCAATCTTCAGAGTGCAGGGCCTGGTTGGTGCCAATCAAACTCCTCAGCACTCCTTCTTCTCTCTTAAGTTTCAAGCAGCAGATCTGAGAGGCTCTGCCCCTCTCAGATACTTATTCCAAGTTCACTGGGTCAAGCAGGAGGGCACTCCTGTCCAATGAGGTGCAGGCCAACACCCCAGGATATGATCACATCCTCCAAAGTGTGGCACTATTTTCTCCCAGAGAGCACCATTTCTCCAAAATTCATAATGGCTGATTTTCCAGCAGGGAGAGAAGAGCTGGCTAAACACAGCCCCAGGACGACTAATCTCCATAGTCTCTCCCCCTTGCCTCTGCTCATCCCTTCCTTAATCCCAACATCTGGCTGGGTTCAAAGAGGAGAAGTGTAAATTGAAACTGACTTCTGCCCGTCTCCTACTTCCATTGAAGAATATGGTTTACGACCCCTCCCCCTGCTCTGGCATTCCTATGTAGCAGAACCCTGCCCTCCCAGAGGAGCTGGCTAACCCCAGGGGCTATTTATCACCTGATCAAAGGAGCCTGGCTAATCCACTTAACTCTGTCCACTGGAAGGCTGAAGTTTTGGCTTACAGACAAGAAAGTCTTATAACTTCTTGTTTGTACATTTTAGGAGAAATTCAACAATATCATATTGTTGGATTTATCAATACCATTTAAGGAAGTCTTTGAATGTCATTTTTATGATTCTCCTAGTGGGCATTATTAGTTAATAACTTCTTGCCATGTTAACCTATGTGGCAGGGGATTTGCAATGGGAAAAATGACGTGGGCCATTTTTCCAACACCAGGGCTTATAAAACATCTTTTATAAGGGCCCTGCCTTTATCTACAGGGCCCCACACCCCTGGGACACCTAGGGGGACTTTAAGGGTTCTGAATATATAAAAGTATTGCAGATCATCATTCCACAGTGCCCCTAGCACAAAAGTCGATTTTGTGAAGCACCTTATCACAATATGGGGAGTGAAATGTGCAATTTCACTTAACTCGGGGCATATAAAACTCATTTTATAAGGGTCCTCCTTATAACTACCTGACCCCCAACCCTGGGACACCTAAGGGAGACACGGGGGGTACCAAATATGCCCAAATATTGTAGTTTAGCAATTTGTTAGTGCCCCAAACATCAAAGTCGAGTTTGGGCACAATTTGCATTTTAAAAGCAGTCCTGCGACACAGGGCTGCTTTTAAACTGACCTCGGGCCTCAGCAGTGCACACATGCAAGTGCTGAAAGGGCAGCAGGCATCTAAACTGCCATGCCCTATTATATACTAGGGACTTAAATGTAGTTTCAATCCCCCTGCCCTATTATGTACTAGGACCTTATAGGAGAGGTTGTGCCAATCATAGGGGTACCCTAACCTATAGTGTACCCTAGTGTATGTAGGTCTTGTCACTGTATTCTAAGTGTCTCTTTCAGCATACAACTGGCCCTGGGCCTGGTTAGGCAGAGCCCAGGGTCAGTCCGAGTCAGTTACCACCAGTACCAGTCAGCAAAAAAAAAATGGGTGTGTGCCCAGGGCACAGGATGACTTTGCAACAACTACCATTCCATACTGAAGATCAATTCGAATTTTTAATTCTCCCTGATTGGCATTTTTCTTTTCCAAAATCATATCTCTCTCTGTTGGATCTGAGACCACACCTGCAAGCATGGGATTTGAGCTGGCTAACATGGAGCTCTACACTATAGCTCAGCTCAAGGACTTCTGCAAGGAGTTTGGACTTCCTGCCAAGGGCACCACCAGGAAGGTGGAGTTGCAAAAGGCGCTGAGGGCCTGGGAAGAAGCTCACTCCATACCAGGTGAGACCAGAGGAGAGGATAAGGAGGTGGAGAAACCACCTGCAGCAGAAGGGGAGGATTTGACCCCTGGAATGGAACTCTCAGCCAGGGCAGGGAGCAGCATCTCCTCCCATGGCCTATCCGCAGAGGAACTAGCGGAAAGGAGGGAGAAGAGAGAATTCAAGGTGCAAATGGCCAAATTAAAAATGGAGGTGGAGGAGAAGAAACTAGCCTTGGAGGAAAAGAAAGCCGAAGCAGAGAGAGCCTTAGAGGAGAAAAAAAATTGTTGGCTCATGACTTGAGTGTAAAGGAGCCGGACATCAAAGCCAGACAGGCAGATTTCAGTAGTGAGGGTGGTAGCATATCCACAGTGTCTAAGGGAGACAAAAGAGTTTGCATACTGAAGGATCTGGTGCCCAGTAAAGTGGTGGGGGATGAGATAGACAAATGATTTTCTGCCTACGAGATAGCCCTGAGGGTCCACAAGGTCACAGAAGACCATGGGGGGGGCAGGGGGTTGGTCTGTTGAAACAGATGCCTACGGTGGGGCAGGACACATTTCTAAACACTAGAGGTTGGGGACCAAACCAGGTACACTCCAATGAAAGCTACTTTACTTGCAAAGTTTGGGCTGAACCCTTAAAAGTACTGCAAAAGGTTCAGGGACAGCCAGAAACTCCCCAACCATTCCTGGGTAGATTTTTTGGGGCAGCAAAGCGAATGACTACAATGGGTTGTGCAATCTGATTTTGAGAGCGCACATGCTCATTGTTTGTTTTGCAGAGTTGCGCCAGTACCTAGTTGACAGTAAGCTGACTGACACTAGGAAGCTTGCTAAGGAGGCTAATCTTTGGGACAGTACCAGAGTGTCCAAGAAGGTACCTGGCAGTGACCCCAAAAAGGGTGGCTCGGTTTCCCCTGCAGAGAGAGGGGGAGGTTAAAGATGACCCAGAAAAGTCAGAGGAACACCAAGGCTAGCCAGACCATGATACTGGAAAGGCTAGTTACCCCAGAGCAGTACACGGTTCAGGTCTGTAGGGTAAATCAAGTACATGGGCAAAACTTCTTCTGCCCTTTGGCCCTGGTGTCTCTAGAGTGGGGTGGGGAGGTGATCTAGATGAGGGTCATAGTTCGTTCCCAGATGCCTCAACTGCAATCCTGAGAATGTGTTGCCCCCGGTGTCAAAACTGAGAGGGGAGGCCGTCAAGGGCGTCCTGACAGTTCCATTTTCTGGAGGTGCACTCCCAAGCAGAGTGTATGGGAGCCCAGATAGAGGAGCAGGGTGATGGAAGACTCACCACTGTCCTCTGTTCAGACTCAGGATATAGACGCTGGGTTGATTGGCCAGTGTCAGGATACCACCCTTGTACTGGTGGGAGGTAGAGTGGAAGTAGGGTGCAAGACACTTGGGGCTACTGCCCCCCACTCTGAGACACCTCAGAGAAACCCCATGAGCCCATAGGGAAGTCCTTGCCAGCCCCAAGGCTGGAAGAGAGGCTACCCAATATCCCCGTTTAGGGCTCCACCTAGCAGTGGATGGCCCGGGCCTGGCTCCCGACACTGACAGCTGTCAGTGGCCTCTGTTGGCTATTGTTCTTATGGGCAGAGTTTTCCTTGGGTTGGGAACAGAAGTCTGATCCAAGAGGTGGAATGGGCCACATCACTGTGTTGGCCATGGTGGTATACTATCTACCTACTGGGATGCAAATTAAGGTTAGGTGCTGCACAGATGGGGTCCATAGATGAGGCGAAGGGTTCCCTATGGGTCAGTTCAGTGGCCCAGGGGAGTATAGACAGAGGGTTCTAACTGGATCTAGACAGGCTGAGAACTGACAAGTGCCCATGCAGTGGAGGGCCATTGTCCACATTCTATTGCAAAAGCAGGGAAGTACATAAAGGCAATGATTAGTCTCCCCCAGCTTTAGGCTGCAGGGGGGGCATGTCGGAAATGGCCCTTTTTGCAGGATCACCCTCAAACAGTTTGCTTTCTTCCATCTACTTTTCGCTGAATTCATTTTTGTTGGCCTTAGGACTCTGAGCACTTTACCACTGCTAACCAGTGCTAAAGTGCATGTACTCTCTCCTCTAAACATGGTAATATTGGCTCATATCCAATTGGCATATTTAATTTACTTATAAATCCCTCATACACTGCATTACACATGCCCAGGGCCTGTAAATTAAATACTATTAGTAGACCTGCAGCCCTGATTGTACCACTCACTTAAGTAGCCCTCCAACCATGTCTCAGGCCTGCCATTGCAGAGCATGGCTGTGCAGTTTACCATGCCATTTCGACCTGGCAAAATAAACCTTTTGCCAGGCGCAAACCTTCCCTTTCTGTACATATAAGTCACAGCTAATGTAGGTCCTGGACAACCCAGAGGGCAGGATGCAATGTATTTAAAAGGCAGGACATGTAGTTTTAAGTTTTACATATCCAGGTTGTGAAAAACTCTCAAATTCGTTTTTGACTACTGCAAGGCCTATCTCTCCCATAGGATAGCATTGGGATTGCCTTATTATATTTTATAAGTGTAATTTCTGATTGGGAAGAGATAATCCTTTCAAGTATGGTGTCTCTGGAATCACAATATTAAAATCCAAAGTTATGCTGGAGTCAGATTTAAAACTGCAATAAAATGCCACTTTTAGAAAGCTTTCTTTTTCTAAAGCTTTCTTGCTTTAGCCATTTGGTGCCTGTAGTCTGTTTCTGATCACATGACTGGGTGTAGCTGGCAGTTGGGCTTTGTGTATTCCTCCTAGACAGCCACACACAATGGGAGCTTAGGTGTGTCTCTATGGGCCATCTCTGGCAGGATGGGAGGGAGGAGCTGGGCACAGCCTCACACCTGAATAGGCTGTGTCCTGCCCACACACAAAGGGTTGCATACCCCCCTGTAGTGAGTCTGGAGCAGGGCAGGAAGGGAAGACCTCTGTGCACTTCAAAGGCATGTTTTTGAAGTCCCCCCCAGTTCAAAGGCACCACTGGGAATAAAGATTGGACCTTAGACACCAACACTTCAGTAAACGTCTGGACCTGTGGGTACTCTGCAAGGAAGGACTGCTGTGCTGCTGAAGGACTGCTCCTCTGCTGGACTCCTGCTTTGCTGTGCTGATCTGCTGCCCTCTTGCCTGGGTGAGAAGGACTGGATCTGCATCCGTTGACCTCAGAATCCAGAGCGACTCCAAAGGCTAGCTGGCTGGCCTCCTGATCTGAAGCCTCAGGGACATAACATGCTACCGACCCCTTCACCTGGACTGTGCCATCTGTGAGCCTACCCTGCCAAGTGGTGCCGACCCAGTCTAGGACCCTTGGAAGTGGGTCTAAGGTGCTTGTCAGCGAAAACTACATCTCTTCTGAGCAACGCATCCCCGAGCAGAACCCGTGTCTCTCTTCGGCTCAGCGGCGCATCCCCGAGCAGAACCGATGCATCGCCACAGCTGTGTGGATTGGACCCATCGCAAAAGACTCTCATCACTGCTGCCCCATACATCTTGGGACTGACCCATCACCTCCAGAACTGCTGCTGCGTGTCGCTTTTCCCAGGCGCAAGCTCCTTGCATCACTCGTCAACGGCAGGCTCGGCGCAATGCTGAAACTCAGCATCGCAGCTTCACCACTCATTTGAACCAACGCATCGCCTCTGCTGTGCCCTGCATTCTCGACATCGGACTTCGCATCACATGCCCTGTTGGCAGGATTGTTGACGTCGCCACAACAGGACCTCGCACTGCATCCTTGTTGCATCTCAGAACCGACGCATCGCCTCGACTGCGCAACGCATCTTCAACACAGACCATGCAACGCTCCACAACCAGAATTTTGAGGTACTCTGTCCAGCAGGCCTAACTGGGTCCCTGTAGTTGGCCAGCACTCCATCGCGTCAGTCTGAACTTGTGACTTTGTCCTGGTCCGGCGTGACCAGATGCTCCAAATGGCACTTTGTGGTTTTTGGCACTATTTTTAAAAACTCAATATTTCTGGTTCTACTAATTTGATTTTTGTCATTTTGGTATTGTTTTATTTATTGAAGTCAGAGATATTCTAACCTGGTGCGGAATCATTTTGTGTGGTGTTTTCACTGTTTTACTGTTTTACTGTTTGAAGGATTGCACAAATACTTTACACACTGCCTCTAAAGTTTAGCCTGACTGGTCTGTGCAAGCTACCAGAGGCTAATCACAGGTAAATTTAGGGTTTGCCTGCCTCTTACCCTGACTAGGATTGTGGATGCTGCTTGACCAGGGCTCATACCCCAGTCAACCAACAACCCAACTTCTAACAGTGTGATAAAACTGGTATTCTGTTACATTATTCAATCATTTGAGGTAGTCAAATGACGTAGACATGCTGGGACATAAGTGAATCCAGAGGATTTGTTTCTCAACTCCAGTGGTCAGGCCATACATTGTGACTGGCTGTGATAACCACAAGCTCTCTATTCTTCTTCGCGGAATATGAAGCACCACCCATGAAACCGTCATCCACCTTTGCAATGTATTGAGTTAATTGTATTGTAATATTTATATAGCACTTGCAATTTCTATGTAGGGCAATGAAATGCTTGCCTACATCGATGGGCACAATGCAACACCATGTGGAGTGTGTGGTTGTGAGGGTGTTGTCTTTGTTCTGATCATATATGGGAAGTGCTTCAATGTCGTGCATGATGACCCCGAGGTGTTGTTATATCAGACCTCTATTTTGCTCAGAGCGGAAATCCAATAATTTCTACATACATGAATGTACATTAATATAATGCATGTATTCATATGTAAACAAAACATCTATGTTCATCTACTTCTTGTCTGTGAATGCAAAGTGAATGTTTCAGGCTTTGCACCACTGTGAATTGAAAGCAGAATCAATGTAGTTATACATGATTTAAACATTTGCAATTCTGAAATAATGAACAAATGTACATGCCCGTTGTGCAATTAAATATGGGAATGAAGATGATTTAAGCTATATGCCTTTATAGCTATCATTTTCATTTGGAACTCATCAAAACAATATCAGGGATAACGTGAATGTAGTACATTGGAAAATTGTGACATGGTGCACAAGATATTTATTATATTTGCTTATTTATAAAGTACTAACAATTACCAGAACAGAATTTAGTTTCAAGGCCATACAACAGAGAAGCATCAAAGAAGGAGTAAGGGCCTAAAAAGAGAGAGTGAAGGGCAAAAAAGGGCAAAGGGAAGGGGGTATAGAGAATAACCATGCAACAAGACTCAGGAAAAACCAACCAGTTTATAAGAAAGTATTATGAGGAGGGTAATTTAGCTGTGCTAGATTGGTTGAGTGAGAAGTACATTTTAGATCTGCCAACAGATAGCTTATCTAATGAAAGAAGTGATGTCATCAATTCTTCAAAAACGTAGTATATGAAGTGCATAGAGAGCGGGCTTTGGGTCAGCTCTTTTCAGCCACTGGCACTGGCTTTTTTGTGATTTTTTAAGTATGTTATTGGTTGGATTTGGTGTCCATCAAGGCCATGGCATTTCGGCGATAGTTACATTGTACCAATTGTGTTCCCACTAGGTTTTAATAAAGGGTCATCAAGTATTCATTTTGTGAAACTGCAATACATCATAACTTGCAGCTTGCACTTTAGAGCCAGTGTGAGCGTTCATATGCTTTTACTTTGCTAGTGCAACCACTGTTTAATTGCTGATTTAGGTTTAGAAATCGGGTACTGTTTGGATGCCTTAGTCCGTCATAAAGGTACAGTGTTGCTCACTAGTGGCCATTGCTCATTTATTTGTTTCAGTTTGCTACCATGTTAACATTTAGTTAAAGTGCATATTTTTTGTTCACAATGTTAGGGTGTGTGAGCACAGAGGCATCCTTAAAGATGGAACAAAAATACTGCCCTTTTATGTATATTCTACTGCTGTTGTCATTTGACAAAGTACACACAGATGTACAAACGTGCCTTTTGTCCGTGATCCATTGTTATTTCCTCATAGTTCTTCGATAACTCATACAATTATCTTTCTAACAAAAACTACTATATAACAATTAACACCCATCCTGTTTAAAACAATTAGCTTTGCACAGACTATGCACTTTCTACTACACTTACCTTCTTTAAACATAATAAACACAATTTTCTATCTCATTTTTGGCACAAACACTATTCTAAAGTGTTACAATCCTATTACAACTAACATTCCTACACTATTACTTCATCTATACAACTATTACCACTTTGACTGTAAAAAAACAATTTGACTAAAATGTGTGTTTGTTTTATTGTATTATGCTACTATATCTAACTACACTTTCTTTAATTTACACATTTCCATTACCTTTGTGAAACATCTTTTTAAAAAAATCTTCTATTCATCAAGGAATGTAATTTATATACCAAATAACATAATAATGTAAATAAGCTTCTCTTACAACATGTAGCATATTAACTGCAAAAATCAATTACTACCCAAACCCATGAGCTTTTTCATTTCCATTTAATTCTTTGGGATATATCTGATACTATTTTGCTGCCTGTTCCACTGTAGTTGTTGCTTATGATAGAACATCTCAATTCATCCGCATATGATTCACAGTTTTGTATTAAACTTTCAGTATTCACTATTGACAACTATGATTGTGACATTTTTATTGCAAGTCTGCAATCTTGCCAAATTTACTGCCATCCTTTCCCTATAGATTAATGTAAGTGGTGAGGGCCTTATACCTCATTTACCCTTCTTTTGCTTGTTTCTACCTACACTTGATTTTTTGTAGATTTTTCCTCATTTACCACTTGAACACAACTATTTACTGTTTAGTTGTCTCGCTATGTCCTATAAGTTCACCTTCTATTCAAACTTCCACACAAAAAAACACAAAGCCTTGCATATTAAGACACTGTGCCTCCAATAATGCCAGATGTAGAGAGACAGTGGGAACCCAGTCCTGATCCAACCTCCTGCATCCTGCTAATGCCATTTATTCACCACACAATATTTCATTCACTGTCTTTTGGATCAAATTTTCACTAAACAGTGTTTCACCAACAATACACAATTCCTTACGTTGCTGATATGATTCATATCAGGTGGTAGATGACTAGTAGGCAGTTTGAACAAAAGTATCTACTCTATATTTTGCTGTGCATGTCTTTTAATTTCACCACTTACAATGCAAGCTTCATCTTTTCACTCCTTTTCATAACACTGTTATGTAAGAATATAGCTTACCTCTGCTAATGAAGTCTTCAGCAAATGGCCATCATTTCAGTTCCATATCGGTGCAGTGAAGATGTTGCTTCATTATGGGATTTTCTTCCAATAACAGCTGAGGATAAAACACACACTGTGACCAGACTATTACCAAATACTTCGCCTAACAAAAAGCCAGACCTACTGGCTTTGTCAATGCTTGTTCAATGTTATCCTGAAGTTATGTGGTTTGGAGGTAAGACCTGGGTAGCTGGCTCCACAGTGACCTGGTGCCAGTAGACGTTTTCAAGTTAGATCCTTTGCTATTTGGTTATGGTATGTTCCTCTGGGAATTTTAAACAGAAGTGGCCTCCTTACTGCATATGAAAGTTATAAAAAAAAAAATATATATATATATATATATTTATTTATTACAGAGTGGCGGTAGCCACTCTGTAATATAGTTAGGGTCACCAGAGACAGGAACTTTTTTGATTTTTGTCCCTTAACTTTGCACCCGTTTGACAAATGACCTGTTGCCCCCATTTCATTGTCAGAGGACTGAAAGTTTTACGGTGTTTGGTTAAGGAGGTGAAAAGAAAAGAGGGGTCCTAAAGCAGGCTTGAAATCCAATGCATTTTACATAGACTTTTGTATTTTGCATAGTGCCAAAATGACCAGTTGGATTTTGCTGAAATTTGGTAGCATTAGACGTCAGGGTGCACTGATTATTATTTGGATACTGCAGGTAGGTAGAGTAAGTATTTAAGTTACAAGATTTTTCAACTTAGTGATATGCTGTAGCACAATACTACTAAAAGTAGCAAGGAAGCCCAAAAAAAAACTAGACTGCATATGTAAAGTTTCAGATTTACTACATGAACAACTCAAAGATCCATTTATGGTCACATGCTAATGGAAACCTATAAACAAATACATAACAAATAATCTAAATCTTAATCTACAAACGTTTTCTTTGCATGCTGTCTGGCTCACAAAATAAAAATGGCCCAACACGCCAAACAAAAAACATCTTTTGTATGCACCCCTGTTTAACAAAATGAAAAATTACCCTTGTAGTGAGCCACACAAACTACTATACGGCGGCCATGATAATTGGCCATTAGGGAAAAAATATATAAATTTTATACCAGCAATGATTGGCTTTCATTCACTTTGGGCTTCATATGTAGCACAATCCTACTAAAAGTGGCAAGGAAGCCCAAAAAAATAACTGCTTATGTAAAGTTTCAATTTTACTACATAAACAACTAAAAGATACGTTCATGGTCACATGATTAAGTAAACCAATACACAAATACATAACAAATACAATAGATGAAAAGAAAGAAATCACATTATTCTGATTGTCAGTCTGTAGTTATAGTTAGTATTCCCAAAGATAGGAATTCCTGGGATATTAGCACCCAAATAACTTTCCATCCATTTGACGAATCACCACAAACCTTTCCAGACCTATAGCATTTTCTACATTTTGAGGTGATGTAAATTTTTGGGTGAATCGTTAAGGTGGTGCAAAGATAAAAAGGGGTCCCAAAACGCATTTTTCCACCAATGCATTTTCGGGAGACTATTGTATTTAACGTAGTGTGAAAACTGCTGAATGGATTTACATGAAGTTTGGCAGGATTATACATTATCGTGCAGAGATGATGCTTTTTGGAAACTGCAGTTAAGTAGGGTAAGTATTTTTTAAGTTAGTGCTGTCTGTCACCGCGATACTTTCGCAGAATTTCATAAAATTTTGTGAAACTACTGCGGTACATGGCTGTAAACTTATTTTAAAATATATTAAACAAATAAATACATTTCACGACCTATTACCATTTTAATAAAGTGGTAATAGGTAGGGACCTACTACTTACCTATATCTAAGGCCCTAACACTGAACACAGCCGAGTGTGGTAAACACAATATGGCTGCTTTTCATTCTCTAAATTCAGACATTACCCAATTACATGCTGGCTTGTCGTCATCACCGTATACCACGTTATACTGCAAAGTTATCATGGCATACCATGGCACAAAATATAACTAAGGCCTAGCTGCATTATTGGATTGTGGTACCTTTGCGTCACTCATTGTGTCGCATGGGCAATGCAATATTTAAGTCAGATTTACAAAGGAGTGCAAGTTTACCTTGCATGGCCCTGCATTGATCTAGAGAAACGCAAGGCAGGGCAATTCGCTGTTTTGCGTTACTCTGCACTTCATAATCTAAATTGCTGATAACTTTCACATACATCCATATGCCACACCACTGTAGCCACTCCACTATACGTTATTCCACTCTATGCCACTCCACTCTATGCTATTACACTGTACTCAATGCCACTGTACGTCACTTCACTGTACGCCACTCCACTATATGCTATTACACTCTATGCCATTCTAATGTACGCCACTCCACTGTACTCTATTCCATTGTATGCCAATCAACAACACTCCACTGTACACTATTCTGTGTGCCACTCCACTGTACTCTACGCCACTCCAGTGTATGGCAACCCACTCTACGTGCCACTTCATTCTACACTGTTCGATTGTACCCCACTCCAATGTACGCCACTCCACTGTATGCTATTACACTGTACCCCATGCTACTGTACGTCACTCCAGTCTACGCCATTCCAAGGTACACTACTCCACTATACACTATCACTCTATGCCACTACACTGTACAACACTCAGCTTTACGCCACTCAACTCTACACTATTATACTGCACACAACTTCACTCTACGCCACTCCACTCTACGCTATTATATTGTATGCAACTCCACTCTACGCCTCTTCAGCGTATGGCACTCCACTGTATGCCACTCCACTATATGCTACTCCAGTACATGCTGTTCCATTCTACACCATACCATTCTATGTTATTCTAATGTTTGCTATTCTACTGTATGCTATTCCACTCTACCCCACTCCATTCTACGCTATTCCATTGGACGCCACTCCACTGTACGTAATTCCACTGTATGCTATTACACTCTACCCATTCCAGTGTACACTACTCCAGGCTCCACCATTTCACTGTAGGCCACTGCACTGTACGCCACTGCACTATATGCTATTCCAGGCATCTCCACTCTACTGTACACAACTCCACTCTATGTTATTACACTATATGCCACTCTTCTATACGTCACTCCATTGCATACCACTACACTCTATGCTAGTCTGTTGGATGCCACTCCACTATATGCTATTTGTAGGAAGCTGGCTCTGTATATACTATACCAAAATGAGGTATAGTGTGCACAGAGTCCAAGGAGTCCCCAGAGGTACAGCAGAGGCTCAATTAGGTAAGTATTACCAACTCTATTTGTGGTAGTGTGGGCGAGCAGTTAGGCTTATCCAGAGGGTGTGTTAAGCATTAATTGTATTCGCTCAATCAAGGACTGATACACAAACTCAGAGACAGAATCCAGACCAATTGGGTAAGTATAAAAAAAGGCATACTTATGTTTTATTCAGGTAAGTAAAATATGCTTCTCAAATGCAAGACTGTTCAAGGGAATGTAGTTGTGGTTGAATTTGCAGTTGTTACAGGTTTGTATTACTTTGAAATGCAGTTTGAATTACACAATAATTACTTTCACATTGCTTTTCGATGACTTTTTGATTACTGGGGGTGGTATCCCTAGATACCACACGTGCAATACAAGGTAAGTACGACTTTTATACTTTGAAATTGAGTTCACTTTTTTCCATACATTAACAGTTCCGCGCTTAGAACATTTTTAGGCCCAAAATCCTATAACATGGGTTCCTATGGGAGAAAAATGGTTATCGGTTTTGAAAGTAAGTACTCGACTCATGAGGGTGAGTTTTGGGGGTTAGGACCAAGGTTCCCCAAGGTCTATAAGGGCACTCAAGTTGCACCACCAGTGGCACTGGTGCAGCCGGGTGCAGAGTGCAGGGGCCCAATGTTAATCAATAGGGCTACGGGAGCCTTTGCTTAGGGACTGCTGACTAGCAGGCCAATGTGGTGTGGGAGCAAAGCTCCTGGGGATAAGGTCAGCACTGCAGGGGCCAATGACCAGCACAGGAGCTGCACCACCAGCGGCACTGGGGCGGCTGGGTGCAGGGTGCCAGTCGGACGTCGGGGACCCTGTGCTTTCAAATGGAGACCTTCGGTTTTGAAAAAATGCTGCAGGCTCGGCAGGGAGACTTCCTGAAGGCGATCACCGGCTGGAGAGGTAAGTTGGGATCTTGGGGGATGCCTGGACACTCTCGGTTGGGCCACCCAAGGCCGTGGGACGTTGGGTGCAGGGGTGTCTTCTGGTGTCGGATTTTCTTACCAGCTCCGGTCGGGGGGACCATTCAGGTTGAGGCTGTAGGCGTCGTCTTGAGGCTTGAGGGAGGTCGGGGATCACCAGATCCCAGGTCAGGATCGCTGGGGAGACCTCCTTGTGTTGTTGGGACACACAAACTCAGGAGGTAGGCATTGGGTGCAAAATCGCGGAGATACCTGTATCCAGATTCTGGAGTTGAGTCTTTAGTTGAGCAAATCTGGTACTCACGGGAGACAGAGTCTGTGGGAAGGTTGCAGGGCAGGTCCTCTGGGCTCTGGGATTTGCTGGCAGCTGGACTCGCCGAGGTTCTTGCTGTAGTCAGGTCGTAGATGGGACAGGCGGGGCCAAAGCAGTTGGTGTCCTCTTCTCCTTCCTGGGTCAGCACGGCTCTTCGGTCCTTCTTCTATCTTCCTCGAATCTGAGAAGGCAAGGTTCAGGGTCGCCCCTAAATACTACATTTAGGGGTGTTAAAGGGGTGTGCAGGTCAGGACCAATGGGTCCCTTCCTTGGGGTAGGTACACCCCCAATTATGCCCCCCTCCTGTGGGAGGGGCATGAGTCTCTTCCTAATTGGCTGAGTCCCCTCATCTTCAAGATGGAGGGGACTGAGATGTGTGCTTCACCTCGCCTCCCCGCCCTGAGGGGTGGGGCCGGCAAAGGTTGGCACACCTCTCTTCCTAGCTTGGATTTCCAGCTGATTCTCCAGGCCAAAGTGGGGGCCAGAACCGGTGGGAGCCAGTTGCTGGGGGCAGCAAAAGGGAGGGACAGATTCCAAAGGCTGCAGGCCTTTGAAGCTTCCCCTTTCGTGGACCCAGCCCATCCGGGGGGAGGAGGCATGACACCTCTGTCCAGGATGGGCTTTGTTTCTGGACCAGAGAGCAGAGGCTCTCTATCCAGGGGTCAAGAAACCTGTCTGGTGGTGGCAAATGGCAGGCAGCCATTCAGGAACCACACCAGGGTTGGTCGATTTTCAGGGGGCATCTCTAAGATGCCCTCTGAGTGCATTTTAAAATAAATCCCACACTGGCATCAGTGTGGGTTTAATGTGCTGAGAACTTTGCTACCAAACTTCCCAGTTTTTAGTAAAGCCATTATGGAGCTGTGAAGTTCGTAATGACCAACTCCCGGACCATATACTCTTTATGGCTTTACTACACTTATAATGTCTAAGAATGGACTTAGACACTGTAGGGGTACAGGGCTCGTGCCGCTGTACCCTCACCTTAGGACTAGGAAACCCTGCTAGAGGGATGACTTACATAGGCCTCACGCAGTGGTTTGCAGGCATGGCACACAGGGATTTTTTTTTCCCCATAAAATTTATTGGCATTTATAACATATAGACATTTTTTGTTACAGCTGGATGTCGAAGTATCCGTATAGCCCCCCACCTTCCCCTCCCAAACATGTACAGCCGTTGAACATATCTTTTTCTCATTCTCACATTTATCTGATCTTACACAGCAAAGGGCTCTAACATGGGAAGAATAGGTTCTTATTCACCCATCATTCCCACCAGAATAACATACATATCCAGTTCTTGCATAATGTCCACATGAGTTTTGCCAACATTTAAACTCCCACCTTCCCCCCCCCCCTCTTCCCCTTCCGCTCCCAAACATTGAGTCATGGTTCCAATATTATTATATACATGGTTATTATATCCCGTTCTCAGAGTTTCATGCTAACTCCTGCCCCTATCTTCTTCTTAATTACTCTCCTGTGACGCACCCTTTCCTTTGATTTCAGAGACCTGTGTTCTCGGCTTGCGGTCATCCCTAAGGCCTACCAGCATTTGGGACCATGTTCGAAGGTCCTCTTCCACTTTTTCATCTTCACGTACCCTCTGCATTTGTACTCTTTCCGCTGTTGCCCATTCGCACATGTCTTTCATCCAGTCTCCCACCTGCGGTGTCCTGGGTCTGAGCCATGCTATGACAATGCGTCTTCTTGCTAATAAGAGCCCCAATGAGAGAAAGCACCTGCTTGATTTCCTACCTTTAGGGCTAGGTAGGAGCCCCAGTATTACTTGTCAGAGTTCTTTTGATATCTTATTTCTCACAACGAAGAAAAGGACAAACTAGAAGAAACAAGAAAAAGGGGGCTTTGGACTCCAATGTGGATATCTACCAAAGGCATGCTAGTGCATACTTCAACTATGGACTACTCTAATTATCCAGTCTCGAAGGGAAAAGAAAAGAAAAGAAAGGACAGCACATGTGTTGAGCAACGAAGAGACCGGTATGATATGAGTAATCGCTGCTCAACTTAAATAACTAGTTATGCAAAATTCACGAACAAGTGAACCATTTCAACTAATGAATAAGATGAAGACAGCTTTTTTCTTTCTTTGTCTAAATAGAGTGTGACGCACAGACCATGGTCCCACGTTGGTCCCGGGTTTAGCAATTAGCATATAAACTCGGGTAAGAATATATCTATATGTGTCATACATATTAAGAAGATGAGACAAAGAGGCTCCACAATACACAAATGGGGAGCTCTTTGATTTACACAAAATCCTTTTAAGAATGTGACTCTGTGAAATCAATTAACCAATGGTGATGCACTGAATACTATTGGCACATTTCTGTTTTTTATCCCAGCACCACGGGTGTGATTGCCTGCTCGAGCACAAGTGGGGGGGAGTTTTTCCCTGCTTTTTTAAAATTTAAATATAATGGACTAATGAT
Organism: Calotriton arnoldi; assembly: GCA_963921515.1. Classification (NCBI taxonomy): domain Eukaryota; kingdom Metazoa; phylum Chordata; class Amphibia; order Caudata; family Salamandridae; genus Calotriton; species Calotriton arnoldi. Next base: position 251,480 of record CAWUFW010007819.1, read on the forward strand.
ATAATAGTTGAGTCTTTATTGGATTGGACACAAGGGGTGAGGGAAGGAATATGGAGGCACATGCATACAAGCTTTTTCTCTTTGTTCTTTACTTTCAGTAATTGGCTCCTCTATGCATCAGCGTAGTTGGCGATTTGGAGACTATCCAGAGACTAAGTAATCTGTAGACCCGAGTGTGGGTTAAGACCACAATTTTCCCAAGGGATCAATACCCTGACGAAGGCCGCTATGACCTGTGGGGGCAATTAAAGGCTAAAACATGTTGGTTCCTGCAAACAGGATATAGGGGCATTGAATTCCCCAGTGTATCCGATTAACTTTTAACCCTATCGAGGGTGACCAGGAATAAAGGTAACCTTTGGTTCCCCTTAGATAGTTTTAACATTATCATTTGTGTTCTGCACTTTCTGATCCCTTCTTCAGGGAACAATACTTTCCCTATTTCTTTTGTGTATATTCATACTTTCTTTCCTCACCACTATATATTAAAAAAAAATTATTTCGCGCTCCGCCCAGTGAGTTGGTCTGCTCTTGGGCGTTAGATGCGGCCCAATGATGAAGCATGACACTGAAAAGTGTGTGAGTGCAGTATTAAGGAATTAGATTTCATTCCCCCGTCCTTTCTTTTCTTTTCCCTTCGAGACTGGATAATTAGAGTAGTCCATATTTGAAGTATGCACTAGCATGCCTTTGGTAGATATCCACATTGGAGTCCAAAGCCCCCTTTTTCTTGTTTCTTCTAGTTTGTCCTTTTCTTCGTTGTGAGAAATAAGCCTTGGAGGGGGAGTTAGAAAAGGACATTCCCTCGTCTCTCCTTATTGTGATTTTTTCTTTTGATATCTCCCATTCCATGGCTCTCCGAAGATGCTTTAGTACCTCGTCCCAATAAGGGTCCAACATGGGGCATATCCAAACCATATGAATGAAGTCCGCCACCTGTGCCTTACATCGCGGACATTCAGCACTGCGAGTGGGATAAATTGTATGTAGTGTACGTGGAGTAAGATATACCTGGTGTACTAAGTTATATTGTAGGAGTTTTAATCGTGCATTGGACCCTCCTGCACTCTTTCCCACTCTCTATCCGATAGTGGGGTTTCCAGACCAGCATCCCACCCGTACTTTACTGGTAGGACGCCCCCAGGCATGTCGTCCCTCAGGGCTCTATATATATGCGTGACCAATCGTCCACCCTGAGCCAGGTATAACATTACTTTTAATGTATTGCTGCTAGGGGGCTCTTCGGGAAACCCAGCCCAAATGTCTCGTGTCACACTAGAGATTTACTCGTATTAGAGAAATTGCCCCGGCCCTAAATTAAAGGCCTCGGTTGCTCCGTCTCGTGTCAGAAATGTACCATTCGTATAGAGGTCTCACAGTGTATGGTAGCCTCCTTCCACCTCTTTATGGACAAAGAGTCCGCTATACAGGCAAAGGGTCGTAGTGCCTACAGAGGCGTATCGGGTGCATACGGCGCGTGTTGGATCACCCTTCGGACCACCAATTCCCAGATCTCTGCTACATGACATATAATACATGGAAGCTGGGGGGGGGGGCTCATCTCCCAAGCATTAATAATTCTGGTAGTGTGTATCCGTCATGTGTAGCCGCCAGGAGATTCATCTCCCAATTATCATCGGTATCCATCCAATGCACCGCATGCTGTAGTTGGGATGCCATGTAATATAGCTCTATGCAAGGAACCTCCAATCCTCCCCGGTTCCATGTCCTCTGCAGCATCATTAGCCTTACTCGTTTCCGTTTGTTACCTCATAGAACGTCCGTGAGAAGTTGATCAAGGGTTAGAAAATATGACCGGGGAATAAGATAGAGTGAGTGTTGCATAGTGTACAAGCACCTAGGAAGTATAATCATTTTGATTATAGCAACTCGGCCCATGAGAGATAACGGCAAATCCCGCCAGAACCTAACAGAGCCTCGTAGACCCTCGATCACTCTGCCAATGTTGAGATCTAAGTACCTAGATGGTGAGTTTGCTAACCGTATACCCAGATATCTGTCCCCCTCACCCACCCATGGTAGTTCAACTTTAGGGAGTTCTGTCTGGGGTTCACCCGCTAACTTCCCAATGGGGATTAGTTTGGATTTTGCCAGATTAATCTGGAGGCCAGACACCTCACCAAATCCTCTCAGCTCTGCAAGTAGCAATGACACCGATCTCTGCGGCTGACGGAGGTAAACCAAGGTGTCATCAGCATACAGGGATATCACATGATTAGTGTCGCCCAGCTGGACCCCCCACTCTCCCAGCCTCCCACGCAAGGCCACAGCCAGCGGCTCCATGGCCACCGCGAATAGTAGCGGAGAGAGCGGGCACCCCTGGCGCGTGCCCCTGCATAGTTTGATCTGTCTAGACACTAGGCACACAGGGATGTGTGCCATGTCAACTCTTCACTTTTCTCTGCAACAAAACACACAGCCTGCAGTGGCAGTGTGTGTGTGTTAAGGTGCAGGGCCTGTAAGGGTGGCACAATAGGTGCTGCATCCCTTACAGGTCTTCCCTGGTCACAGTGCCCTTGGTACCCATGGTACCTTTTACAAGGGGCTTACCTGTGGCCAGGGATGTGCCAATTGTGGATACAAAGGTACAGTCTTGGGAAAGAACACAGGCCCTGGGAATTTGATTGGCAGGGACCCAGGGCACATCAAGTCAGGTTGCATCAGGCGTCAGGCAAAAAGTGGGGGGTAACCATGCAAAAAGGGGCACTTTCATACACTATTTCACTCTACCCCATTCCACTGTACCCTACTCCAGCCTACACCACTACACTGCATGCCGCTCCTCTCTACGCTATTCCACTGTATGCCACTGCATTCTACGCTATTACACTGTACGCAACTTCAGTCTTTGCCTCTCTACTGTATGCTATTACACTCTACCACACCCAAAATACACCACTCCAGTCTAAACCACTTCACTGTACGCCACTCCACTGTCTGCTACTACACTACACTCTATTACACTCTATGCCACTCCACTCTACTACACTATACGCTATTACAATCTACCACACTCCAGTCTAAGCTATTCCACTTTATGCCACTCCACTGTACACTACTCCACTCTACGCTACTCTGATGTACTCTCCTCCACTTTATATAACTCCACTCTGCAAAACTCTACTACACTCTATGCGACTCTACTCTATCCCAGTACACTCCACTGTCCAAATTTGCACTGGACTCTATGCCCATACACTCTATTGTACTACACTGTACTCCAATCTACAACAGTTTCCAACACTTTTCGATACAGCACTCCACACTACTGTTTGAGATGCTACTCCAATTTACAACAGTTTCCTTGACTCTACGCTACGCCATTCAATGTATGCCACCCCACTCTATGCTAATCCACTGAACATCACTCCACGCTACACGCTACTCCACTCTTCTACACTTCACTGTACAGTATTCCACTGTATGCTACTCCACTTTACAGTAGTCCACTCTACGCCACTCCACTCTACTCCGCTCCATTGAATGACACTCTCCTCCACTCTATATAACTCCATTCTATAAAAGTCTGCCACACTTCATGGCACTCTTCAACAGCCTACTTCACTCTATCCCCGTACACTCCAATGTACAACACTTTATTCCACTATACGATAATTTTCTATAGGACACAGCACTCCACTCTGCTGTATGATGCCCCACTCCAATTTATAACAGTTTACTACCTATGCTACGCCGGTACACTCCACTCCACCCTACTCTACGACACACCAATACTCTGTATTGTACTTTACTTCACACTACATTACACCACTCTTCTACTCTAGTGTGCGAGACTTTACCGCACTCTACGGTACTATACAACAATCCACTCTACACAGCTCCACTGTTTCATTCACTACTGTACTCTATGCAATTCCACTCTACAACACTCCACTACACTGTATGCCACTCTCCAACACTTTACTCCTGTCTATACCCCTTCATTCCACTGTTCAACACTGTACTATACTGTATGCTATTGTAAAACACTCTACAATACTCCTATACGACACTGAACACAACTCTTTGTATGCCATTTCATTCCACTTCAATGCAATCTACTCTGACATAGTACTCCATTCTACTACTCCACTGTACACCACTCCACTCTACCCCATTCTGTGCCATTGTACTCTATAACACTGTATGCCAATCCACTCTACCACACTCTATAACACTATACTATACACCACTCCACTCTATAAAAATCAACTAGGCTATTTGCCACTCTACTCTGCTGTAGTCTACATCACTTTATGACACCCCACAACACTCTAATGTACAACACGGTACTCCAATTTATGACACTTTACTCGACTGTATGCTATGCAATTCCACTCTACTGTGCTTCATGCCATTATAGTCTACAATAAGCCATTCCACACTGACACTTTACTTCTCTCTACACTACCCCACTCCAGTGTACTCCACTATACTACACTTTATCCCTCTCTACGCCACTGTACAATACTCCGCTCTATGCCACTCCACTGTCCGACACTGTACTCCACTGTATGTAACTCCACTCTATAACACTGTACTACCCTCTATGTCTATCCACTCTATGCCACTGTACTACACTGTATGACACTCGATGACACCCCACTCAACTTCTCTCTACGAAACACTACTCCACTATCCGGCACAGCACTCCACAACACTCTCCTCCACTGTACTCTACGACACTACACTTGATGATACTCCACTCTATGACACTGTACTCCACCCTACTCTACTCTATGACAGTCTATGACACCCTACTCTACTGTTGACACGCCATTCCGCTGTACAACCCTGGGCCTGAATCTGAGTCTGAACCCGTCTCACCCGTCCCCTGCCCCTCAGGGTTCTCCCAGGTCGCCAGCACTTCCCTCCACTGGCCTGCAATGGGGAGCTTCCTCATACCTTTAGATTCCTCCCAGCTGAGTGCTCTACCTTCCGCCCCAGCCCACACAATGACATCTCTGTGCCAGGTCTCAAATTGTGGTCCTCTATTAGATTTCCATTCCATAGCAATGCGGCGTTTCGCTAATCCCAGCGCCAGGTCTATGAGCCTATCCCCTACCTTGCCCTTCGGTGGCCTGGGAAAAAGACCCAGAATGCACGTCTGTAGTGTGAAAGATAAGTCTCTGCCCAGCACTGCTGCTAGCTTACCAAGCACTGCCTCCCAAAAAGGCAGCAGAACTCCACAATCCCAAACCATATGGCCGAAGTACGCGTCCGGGTGGGAGCATCGGGGACAGGAACGAACCTCCGCTCCATATGTCACATTGAGATGATGTGGAGTCATGCAAGCCATATGTGTGTAGTTAAACTGTATATATTTAAGAAGTGAATGACGAGAGATTTTCTTGGGGTAGTGCAAAACCCTCCGCCATTCCGCGTCCGTTAAAACCCTGCCCCCAGTCTCATCCCATTTGGCACGCAGCTGAACCAAGGGACGCACCAAAGCCTCCTGAAGGGCCACATAAAAAACCACTTCACTAGATGCCCCGCTGTCCCAAGCGTGAACAAGGCATGGAGCACCGGGTGTGTCTCCGGTTCGTTTCTACCGGCACCCCATAGCTGCGCAAAAGTATGAGTCAGGGCCTCATAATGCAGGGATTGGCCCGGGGGCAGACCGCAATCCTCCATAAGGTTGTCAAATGGGAGTAGGGACTTGCCTAAAAAACAGTCCCCAACAGTATCCAGCCCTGCATCCTACCAGGGGGCCAGCTGCTCATTTGTGAAGACAGACTGGGGGTAGCCATGTGGCAGACCCACAAGAGGCAACATAGGGGTGTAGCTAGCGGCCTGCCGTCCTTTACCCTGGCATCTCCGCCAGGCTTGAAAGGCTGTACGCTGCAGCAAGGAGCAGTACGGGGTGGGCGTCGTTGGTATCAGCAATTTTGCCATTACTAAACTAGGGCGGGAGTCCGGGAGTGACAAGAACGTACCATCCTCGTTCACCTCCTCTATCCATTGCGCCAGCCACTGCAGTTGACCAGCCAACATGTAATATTCAAAGTTCGGCACTCCCAACCCGCCCTCAGCAACGGGACGCTGTAACGTTGTAAGGGACACCCTAGGGCATCCACCACCCCACACCAGATCCCGTAAGAGCATTCAGGGGGCAAAACCAACCGCTAGGCATAAGGACTGGGAGGTTGACAAAGAAATACAACAAGCGTGGGAGCATAACCATTTTAGATAGGGGAAACCCGGGACATTACCGGCAATTGCAATGTACGCCAAAAATGAACACACGCACGTAACGAGCGCACCGCTCTACCAAGGTTACCTTCTTTCAAATCATCAAGCGAATGGAAAATATGTATACCCAGGTACTAGAACGTATTCTGGGCCCATACGATGCCAGCCATCAGAGCGTCCGGTCTAGGGAGAGGACCCGCCACCGGAAACAGATACGTCTTTGCTCTGTTAACCCGCAGACCCGATAAGCCTGCGAAGTCATCCAGTATTTGCAAGGCCGTCGAGGTGCCCACTACGGCGTCCGACAGGTACAACAAAAGGTCATCTGCATAGAGGGAAACATGATGTGCCCGCCCTCCAGAGTCCAGTCCAATCCCATCGCCACCCCGGCGGAGTCGCTCAGCAAGGGGCTCAATCGCCAGGGCGAAGAAGAGGGGAGAAAGAGGGCACCCCTGCCGAGACCCCCGAAACACCCCATACTCCCTGGATATTATTCTGCCCGTTCGGACCCTGACAGTGGGCACCGCATATAAAAGTCGCACCCAACGTACCCATTCGTCTCCCAACCCCATACGCCTCATCACCTCAACCAAGTATCTACACCCCACCATATCGAAAGCCTTTTCCAGGTCGACGGAAAGCACCGCGGCCTGGAGATGAAGCGGGGTCTCGGCGTGATAAAGAATGGAGTAGAGCCTACGAAGATTGTATGAGGTGTTACGGGCAGGGATAAACCTATTCTGATCTGGGTGTATTAATGCCTTCATGTGCGGGATCAACCTACCGGCCAGCACCTTGCTCAGGATCTTAAAATCCAAATTAAGCATGGAGAGGGGCCTATAATCCTTAACCCCCGCCCTTGGCGACTTGATTTTCGAGAGGGGGATTACCAGAGCGCTCCGAGTGGTGCAAGGCAATTCCCCAGCCTCATAGGCGTCCGCGTACAACCGGACCAGATGTGGCGCAAGTAGGTCAGAGAAACGCTGGTAAAATTCAGCCGGGAGGCCGTCCGGTCCCGGCGTCTTACCAGGTGCCAACGCATGAATGGCGGCCTTAATTTCCTGCAGAGTGATAGGGTCCCCCAATCCCTCCCGATCCTCGTCCTCCAACACTCGAAGTGGCAATGGTTCCAAAAACTCCCTCACCGCTGAACAAGGGGCCACAGTCGGGGCCGCATAGAGGCGTTTGTAAAATGTTAAAAAGGAGTCGTTAATCGCCTCAGGGCTATACAATACCTCACCAGAATCCATTCCAAGTTGTGTGATGGGGGAGCCACCCAGTTCAGGCTTAATTATTTTAGCTAAAAGACGACCCGCCTTCCCTTCCTCTCTCTGCACCCTATTGAGATACTCGTTGCAGTTATAACAACGCAAACGCCCAAGGGCCTCATTATACTTTGCTCGCGCCTCCTGTAACGCCAAGCGAGCCGCGTCTCCCGTACCCTGGATGTTATCTAAACTGCGGATGCTCCCTTCTAGGTCAAGTAATTCCAGACGGAGCTCCCTATAAGCACCGGTCACCTGTCCCAGGCAGTGGCCCCGCACCACCACCTTGAACGCCTCCCATTCCACCCGGACAGAGGATGCAGTATTGGCATTAATAGGGAAATATGTTTCTAAAAGTGAATGTAGCGAGGTACAAAAGGGGTCGTCATCCAGCATTGCCGGGTTAAGCCTCCAAGTGGGGACTGGGGGATACTGCCCTAAGGGTTGATGAGTCATTATTAACGGGCTATGGTCCGATAGTGTACGGCCCAGGTACTCCGTATGCACAACGGTACTATTAAAGGCAGGGGAACACAGGAACATATCAAGACGCGTATGCACTTGGTGTACTGATGAAAAGAAGGAGAATTCCCTGCGGCTATCATGTTGCAGTCTCCAGGTGTCTTCGAGTCCACAATGTGCGATCCAAGTGCGGAACCCCAAAGCAGTGCGGCGTGCCAGGGACCCCATTAGAGGGGGATGTGACCGATCCTCAGCAACATCCGCAACGCAATTAAAGTCCCCCCCCAAGGACCAGATTGCCCCGCAGGCCACCCGCCAAGACAGCAGAAAATGAATCCAAGAAGCCAACCTGGTCTTGGTTAGGAGCATAAATATTACCAAGGGTAACCTCGCCAATCTCCCAGCAACTAGAACATATCGGCCCCCCTCGTCCAGCCACGATCTCCCAACTGCAAAAGGGACCCCTGGCTTCACCCAGATCAACACCCCTTTGGCAAAGGCTGAACAGGTAGTCGCAAAAACCTGGCCCCTCCAACGTCGTTTCAGTTTCCCATCTTCCTCACTGTTTAAGAGGGTTTCCTGCAAGAACGCTATATGGATGTCCCTGCGCCGCAAGTATGAGTAGATGTTGTGACATTTTGCCGTGGACCCCATCCCCCTAATGTTCCACGTTAGGAACCGTATAACACTCTGAGCCCCTGCCATCCCTGCTGGACCATACTATGTAACATTCCTGAGAGCAGGCCCACCACCACACCCTCCCTTTGCACATAACGTCCCACCACTCTGCAAACATACCAGGTCATAAAAACAACAACAAAAGGACCCTTATGGTGGTCAACTCCCTGACCCCAGGGCAGTCCAACAACGGTCAGCCGCCCAAACATCCTGTGAAACAGTGCGTACTAAGTGAGGCCTTAACCCAGTTTGGCACTCAACAGGGGTTGGCTAGGCAAGGAAAAGCAAAAGAAAAAGAAGGGGAACGCTCTTACCAAGGAGAGCGCACCAGCCCCCCATAGAAAGAGGCAGCTCAGGGTAAAAAATGAGCAACATTCAGACGGTGGCCCCTAAGTGGCACAGCCGCCCTGGCTTACCATTCACATCAAATGATATCGTCTGCAGTGTTAGGCGTCACCACAGTCAACTTCACGCTATCACTGTGGGAGGAGTCTGTTTCGTTGCCATCTGTCTCCCTGGTAGAACTGGCCACTACCTCCGGAGCCGAAATTCTGACTCCGCATTAGTTCCTCCACTGCCTGCAGCGCCTTGGCCCTCTCCCTTTCGGTCTGTGATGGGGATGGTTTCTTGGAGGACCCTCTACGAGGGCGCCGTCTCAGGTGCTTTCCAAGTTCCATGGGCCTCCTCCCGGCGCCTCCAGAGCCACCAGCTCCAGGAGTCTCGCCTTTGTAGGTCTCCAACCAATCCCACGCGTCTCTAGGGCAATCAAAATAATGAGTGGTCCCCTCCAGCAGGATACAGAGCCGGGCCGGGAACATCAGAGAGTATTGGAGACCCTCATCTCTCAAAGCCCTCTTGACCTCCAAATAGGATGCCCGTTTCCTCTGTACCTCCAGCGTGTAGTCCGGAAAGAGAGAGACTTTACTATTATCCACAGCGAAGGGGCCATCCGCTCGCGCCTTTTGCAGAAGAAGATCTCTGTCACGGAAGTGGAGCAGACGGGCAACCACTGGACGCGGGGGTCTCCCAGGGGCCAAAGGCCTGGCCGGCACTCTATGGGCTCTTTCTAGCATGTAGAAGGAGGAGAGGCCCTCCGGCGCTACTACAGTCCTAAGCCAGTTCTCCAGGAAGGACACCATGTCGCTACCCTCCATCCCTTCCGGAAGGCCCAGGATACAGATGTTGTTTCTCCTGTTGCGCCCTTCAGCATCCTCTGCTCTGCGCTCCAACTGGCTCACTCTGTCCGTGAGAGCCCCCATCTGCTGCTCCAACGCCTTTTGGGCCGGTGCCAGCTCCGCTACATTATACTCAGTCTCTTTGACCCTCTCCGATAACTTTTTATGTTCTACCCGCAGCAGGCCAAGTCCCACCGCAACAGTGCTGATATCCTGGTGGAGAGTCGCTTTCGTATCCGCTATGGCCTCCAAAATTTTATTGAGTTGCTGCTGGACTGGGTCGTCTGGGCCAGATTGCTCCTGAGCACTGTCCTCCGGCTCCGGAGGGGCACCAATCTGGCGACCTCTAGGCCTGCCCATGATGGCAATAAATCCCTAGGCAGGATCAGAGCCCCCTACTGTCAACGGTTGTGGAGATCCGGGATAGCAAGGGCTGCCCTCCGCAATGGAACTTGCACCTCAGTCCACAGGGCCGGCTCACTCTGCTCCCCCCACTCACAGGAGTCGCTAGCGGGGCCTCGTTGCGCGTGTATAAAGTTCCCAGGCCTCCAAGCTATCTAAGGGTCGTGCCACGTGTCTCGGGCCCAGTCCGTCGCCCACCCACCAGGCTCATAGATCCATGAATTGGCCGCTCAGGTGACCTATGCCAGACAGAGTCCAGGCTGTCCAACCCCACAATCCAGGGGGGCCCCGCCAGTGCGACTGGCCCACCACTGAGAGGGTGTCCCGTGCACGCGTTGGTATGTGGACAGGTGCGCCAGTCCTGAGTGCCAAAAACCTCAGGGGTCGCCAGAGAGCGCCCCACCGACCATCCAGGTACTTCTCCAACTTACTCCCAGTCCAGCCCACAGTGGCAATGCAGCACCCCGCTAGGCAGACCGATCCTGCACACAGTGCTCCAGCAGGGGGCAAAACCTCAGAAGAACAGGGGGTACAGCTATTCGCCCTGCACCGGGGGGGGGGGGGCCATCGCTACACCCTCGCCTGGGTACCCACCAGTTGTGCCACTCTGCATTGCTCCCATCGCCAGGATCCAATACAAGCACACAAAGGGCTCTCCGCAGCCCACCCGCAACAGCCACCCGCCGCGGGGTTCCAGCGCTCCAGGCCTCGCCGGCGGGTCAGCAGCTTCCGATTTCAGGCCCCGAGGCTGGGGATCACCACCCGCTAGGCCTGTGTCGTGCCCAAATACCTCTGTGGAGCCTCAAAACCGTCCCGCGCAGGCTCCCCGGTGCAGTCCGCTCCGTCAGATGGTGCCGTTCCAGCCGAAAGCCAGCAGGAGGAAGCCGCGGCCCCCACAGTGCAGGCCCGCTCCAGCGCTGACCAGCAGACCACAGAATCACCCCACGCACCTCAGGAAATGTCGATGCACCACCAGCGAAGGCCGCTCCACCAAAGCGGGTCCCGTTAGGCCCGCTGACGCACTGTAAGCGATGCAGCCGATGCCGTCGCCCGGGGGCATAAGCTCGCGCACCTCAGGACCAGCCAGGGAGCTCTCAACATGGGCGACGGCCCAGTCTCACCGCTGTACTCTGCAACCCGTTTGTGCTGCCTTTTTCCCGATCTCTTCCAATGGCAATGCAGCTCCTCTGCTTCCCCTCAAGCGGGCCGCAACCTCCTCCGGCACAGCTCCCACCTCGGTCGTAGGGAGCCCTCCTCCACGCCGCAATCCTTCCGAGACAGGTCGCGGGGGCTCAAGTGCCTGCTCGACCCAGGTAGCGATGGGACCGGGCCTGCAGGGACTCACAGGGCTGCCATGACACCGGCCGTGTCTACGCACTTTCGTGGCTAGCGAGCTGCCGTGCTGATCGCCCGCGCCGTCAAACCCCAAACTTCGTCACAGGGCGCCCACAGCACTCGGGACCCCCAGGGACCACCAAAGTCTCGTGCCTCAGCCCCGGCTTCACAATCCCCAAGGATAAAAGGCAGGCTGGTGCGGAGCTCTCAGCTCACGTGTCCGCCATGGTCCTCGGCCAAGCCACGCCCCCCCCTTCGTGTCCAACTTTATTATGTATCTGGATTCCAACCTACGAAGGACATTTTCCCTGTCACACCCTCTTGCATTGTACGCCACTGTGTCAATCACACTGTATATCAGACCCCTCTCATCACCATCATGATGTTGGCAAAAATGTCTTGCCACTGGATAAGTGTTCTCTGCATTTCCTATTGTCCTTATGTGCTGGAGTATTCTTTATGTATAGCTAGCTTCATACTCCTTCTATACCTCTTTCTCCTTGGGCAAGTCAGCATATACACCACAAATTCCGTTTTGCACCCTCTTTAACGGTCTACTCTTATTTGTGATAGAATTAGTTATTGTTTGAATATTCTCCCCATTCTTTCAGGCTTTACATGTTCAGCATTTATTATTTCACATTTCACTATTTACTAGATAATCTCTAGTAGATTTAGCTCTTTTAAATTTGATAATTGTTTTTTTCGGTACCACTTGCCTATTATCGGATCTTTCCTAAGTAGATGCCAGTACTTCTGCATGATGTTTGGTATTATAAGTGATTATTAGTCTATTTCTTTCTTCACTTGCCTTTTTAGTGTTGCTAATAACTTCTGTGCCATTTGACGTATCTCTACGAAACTTTCCTATAAGTGCTACTTTTTGACTAGTTTACGCATGGAAAGTTTTGGGGTGATCCGTCAAGCAGGGGCCGAGAAAAAGGGGGCCCTAAAACATGTTTTCCTCATAGGAACTTTAGACACAGCTACAGCCCAAACAGCTAAACCGATTTACACCAGATTTGGCAGAAAGCTAGATCTTGGCCCAGAAAGAGTGCTTTTGATGTTTTTTGTGGAAATCCATTCACTAGTTTTGTAAAAAATTATAGGTTAAAATATTTTTGTATATATCACGCTGCGGAGGATCCACGGAGCCGACAGATCTCCTCCTGATAGCTGATTGGCTGCCACAACATCATCCAGGAAGTGGTGGCAGCCATCTTACGACCTGAAACTCAGTCCTAAATCCTAACAAAAACCACAAAAAAAAGACATAAGGGAGCAGGGTAGGGACCAAAAATGTTTTTTTCTAAAAACCATGCCACCAACTTGCGTATGATCCGCAAATCCGTAGTAAAATTAAATTAAGAAATTAATTGCGGGCTCCCGCCCGTTTCTATTAACCTCCCCCCAAGTGGGCCAGGGTCTGGGGGAGGCGTGGCATTTATTTTAGGGGGGCACAGCTCCCCCCAAAAGATGCTGAGGACCCCATCCCCCAAGGCCGATAATTTAAATAAAGGGGAGGGGGCAAGGGTCCCCCTCCGTGAGCCTCCAAGAGGCCCTGGGGACCATCATCCAGGCCAACAAGTTAAATAAATAGGAGGGGGCCGTGTGGCCCCCTCCCCGAGCCAGGAGAGGCCCAGGGGCCTCATCCGCCAGGACCCTGTTTTAAATAAAGGGGAAGGTGGCCATGCGCCCCCCTTCCAGAGCTATACACAGCACTAGGGACCCCCATCCCCTGGGGCTAGCTCAGTGACGGTATTCCGGGCCCCTCAACCCACAGGACACCGTTTAGTTCCCAGCCCATGTGTGCGAGAAGGTAAAATGCAATATTCTCCCAGCGGGCAGGAGCAATAGGTGGGCACTGGAGCATGACACTTTATAATGGAAAAAAATTGATAATGCCGGTGGGGTCACAGGGGCCCTGCCCACCCCCATGGCTCTCAAAAGTAGTAATGGTCTGTGGTTCCCTGGGTGGGCACCGTGGCACCCTTAAATTAAAAAAACAAAAGCTGGGTCCTACGTGACCTCATAGGGCCACTTGCAGAGAACGGGCGGGGCCGCTGAGGCTCCCCCTGCAGCCCCTATACAAAAAAGCAGTGGGTGTCCCAGGTGGAACTGGAAGAGCCAGAAAAAAAATTTTTAGAAACCAAAATGTGAAAAATAAATGAGGGGCCAAAGCTCTCATTTATCATTCACTGCTCCATCAAGGAGCGCCCCATGAGGCTCTGGGGGGGTTATTTGCATATATTTTGTGTAAAAAACTGGGGTGTTGATTGACTTGAGTGTAGGCCCTGGTTAAGTAGCAACCACAATCCTTGTCAGGGTAAGGCACAAGCAAACCCCAAATTAACCTGTGCTCATCCCCTGGGTAGCCTGACACAAAGCAGTCAAGCTTAACTCAGAGGCAATGTGTAAAGTATATGTGCAACACCTCAAACAGTAAAACAGTGAAAACACACCACAAAAGGAGCCCACAACTGATTTAGAAAAATAGAGTCATTTTTTATAATAAAAAAGACCAAAATGACAAAAACTTAATTAGTAGAAATGGAGATATTAATTTTTTTGAGTTTTTAGTATAAATAGTTCCAAGAAGCACAAAGCCCCACCTGGTGATATCTGGTTCGGCCGGGCCAGGAATAAGTCACAAGTTCAGGCTGACTGTGTTGGAGAACGGGCCGGCTACAGGGAGCCAGGTAGGCCCCCTGAACAGAGTACCTTAAATACTGGTTTGGGAGTGTTGCGTGGAAGATGCGCCATGCAGCCAAACCGATGCATCAGTTCCAAGAAGCAGCAAGGCGCGATGTCCTGATGCGTCATTGTCGAGGATCACGTAGATGTGGCTTACGATGCAAAGTCTGGCATCTGGGATGTGGCGCGCAGCGGCGATGCATCAGTTCAGGGGACTGCGGAGGCGATGCAGGTCTTTGTGACAAACCCAATCCACGCCGCAGCAGAGATGCATCGGTTCTGCTCGGGAATGTGCCGCTCAGCAGATGGGATGTGGCTGCTCTGCTTGGGGATGCGACGCTCAGCAGAGAAGATGCGTCAGTCCTGCTCGCAAGCACTTTAGATCCAATTCCAAGGGTCCAGGACTGAGGTGGCATCACTTGAGCAGGGTAGACTCACAGATGGCAGAGTCCAGGTGCAAGGTGGATGGAAGCCTGTTATGTCCCTGAGGCTTCAGATCAGGAGGCCAGTTAACTAGCCCTTGGAGTCACTCTGGGTTCAATAGATGCAGGTCCAGTCCTCACCGAGGCAAGAGGGTAGCAGGAAACAGGACAGCACAGCAGGACAGTAGTTCCTTCACAGCAGAAGTCCAGAAGAGTGGCAGTCCCTCAAAAGCACAGCAGTCCTTCTTCCTGACAGAGTATCCACAGGTCCAGAAGTGTACTGTTGTGGTGGTGTCTGAAGTCCTTCTTTTATACACAGTTGAGCCTTTGAAGTAGGGAGAAGCTTCTAGAGGCATGCCTTTGAAGTGCACGGATGCCGGCCTTCCCCTTGCTTGACTCCATACTAACTACAGGGGTTATGAAGCCTTTTGTGTGGGTACAAGACACAGCCTATTCAAGTATAAGTGAGGCTGGGCCCAGCTCCTCCCTCCCATCCTGCCAGTGATGGCCCACTCAGTCACACCTATGCTGTCATTGTGTGTGGCTGTCTAGGAGGAATACACAAAGCCCAACTGCCAACTACTCCCAGCCATGTGACCAGAGACAGGCAGCAGGCACCTTAATGGCTAAGGCAAGAAAATGTCAACTTTCTAAAAATCACAGTTTCAGAATTGCAGTTTAAAATCTGACTTCACCATAACTTAGGATTTCAAATTGTGATTCCAGAGACACCAAACTTGACCCAAGCATATCTTCTCATATGGGAATTACACTTATGAAATGTAATAAGGTAAACCCAATGTTATCCTATGGGAGAGATAGGTCTTGCAGTAGTGAAAAACGTATGTAAGAGTTTTTCACTACCAGGACATGTAAAACTTAAAAGTACATGTGCAACTTTTTAAATACATTGCACCCTGCCCTCTGGGATGTACAGGGCCTACCCTAGGGGTGACTTACATGTATTAACAAGCATTTTCAATGCAATCAGTCTCGCATTTGCGATAGTTTAGGCAATTGGCATTGTAAATGACAATGCCTTTTATTTATGTTTTAAAAACCGAAACATAAATAAAAGGCATTGTCATTTACAATGCCAAAAGCTCAAACTCGTGTAAATGCGAGACCTTTTGCATTGCAAATGCTTGTTTTTAAAGTGCTCAATTTTCCACTAATTTATTTTCGCTAATATTCCCTTAATGAATAATGTAGTGCTCACAGAATTCAGTAATGGATTTATTTGCCCTCAAATGGAACTACGCACAAAATAATAGTCTTTTCTTACTTAAATCTCCACACTAGGGACCTGATGCATCAGATGGATTTAAACATGGTCACTGGAATAATGTGATTCAGTGACCCTGACGTTTTCCGCATAGTTACGGATTTGTTGCACTTGTTAAATAATCCATCATCTGTTGCATGATATGCAGAATGTAATAAAAAAGTTGTTTCTAGCTCTAACGGATAAAAAGTTACTAAAAGCGACAACGTGCTGCAGCACAATGGAAGGCCATTCATTGGCAAAGGTTGACTGATCACTTTTCAGTTGCTTATTGACCGTGGTTTTACCCCATTCTGTGTCCATGAGGAAATGTATTGATGCATTGGTGCCCTCTAGTTCCATCGCAGAGAAGAGGGTTCTACAGCCTAGAAGCGTTTTTATATAAGTGTGCTTGTTATGTGTCGTCAGCAGCAGATGAGGCGGGCACATCCCCGTAGCTGCATCTCAGGGGCCTCGGAGGCCCTCCTGTTTTGCACTTTTTGCAACAAACCACTTTTGTGAGCTAGACGGCTCTAATGGGTACTGAAGGCCATAAAACAACTGATAAGACTAGCCCTAGCCCTAGCGGGCATTCTTATCTATAGACCACCTGATTGTGCAACTACTGCATCCCAGACTCTGTGCAATTTCATTGCCCAAAAATCGGTATTGTATACCAACTTTATAGCCCTGGGAGATTTTAATCTGCATGTGGATGACCTGAACTGTCCACAAGCAACGCAATTAGTCGCCTCCTTAGCAGGCGCCAATCTTGTACAACAGGTGTCCGCACCGACCCATAAAGCAGGGCACACTTTGGATTTAGTCTTCACTAATATCACTACCATCAATATGGAGACCCCGTCCCCGCTGGTCTGGTCAGATCATTACCTGATCCCTTTTTCGATTACTCTGTCAAAACAGGGTCAAGCTAAAGACACGCGTTTTATTCTTAAGAGAAATTGGAAGAATTTGTCTGAGTCCTCATTAAGTCCGATTCTGCAGGACAATTACCCCCGTCTATCCTCGGACCCCAATGTAGATTCAGCTGCTATACATCAATGGATTACCAATGCTGTGGAGTCAGTCGCGCCGGCCAGAGTAGTGAAATCGATTAGACTGTCCCCCTCAGCTCCCTGGTTCTCTGATGCCCTTAAAGAATTAAAAAGCAGATGCAAAAAACTGGAACGCCAGTGGAGGCTGTGCTATTGCGACCTAGCTAAGGGAACGTACAAAAAAGCATTAAAAGACTTTCATAAATCCCTAAAAGTTGCCAGGCGAGACTACATTGTTACACGCATCCACAATGCTGACCACTCCATTACAGAGGTTTTTAAAGTAGTCCAATCCTTTCTTAAACCTAAGGCTATAGAGACGGGAATGATTCCGTCCCTAGCTCTGTGTGAAAAAATTGCTAGTCATTTTGATAATAAAATTTTAAAGGTCTACGACTCCTTCTCGTCCCCTGAGGCAACTGAGAAATCGGCTCTCTCCCAGGGCACGGGTGAGGTTCTTTCATTCACCAACTTCACACCGATTTCATCTCTGGACGCGCTAGCTAAAATTAAAAAATGCCGCTCTGGCGCCCCAGATGATCCTTGCCCTCCCAAATTGTGGAAAATGTTAGCTCTCTCCCTGATGGGCGGGTTGCTTCATATATGGAACACCTCCCTAGACACAGGCATCTTTCCTGACCAATGGAAACATGCAACACTTCTCCCTTTGCAAAAGAAACTAAATGGTGATCCAGGTGACCTTAGCAACCTTAGGCCCATCTCTTTGCTCCCTGCCCCAGGAAAGATGCTGGAGAAGTTGGTTCAGCGCCAACTGACCACCTTTATTGAGCAGCATAGTGTATTGCATGACACACAATCTGGTTTCCGGGCGGGATTCAGTACGGAGACCGCTCTCCTTGAGGTGGCAGAGTCGGTAAGATGGTCGCTGGATTCAGGAGCATCAGCATTGCTGGTGCTCCTGGATCTATCCGCCGCGTTCGACACTGTCGATCATTCCATATTGATCCAAAGATTACAAGGTGTGGGTTTTGGGGGGAAAGTGTTGACCTGGCTGACATCTTACCTGAGTGGGCACACGCAGAGAGTTGCTCTACAACCGTTCGAATCTGAACCAAAACAACTCTGGTGCGGTGTCCCCCAGGGTTCAGCTTTGAGTCCTTTGCTCTTTAACTTATATCTGGCTCCACTGTTTTCCTTGATTGCCAACTGGGGAGTGAAGGCGATCTCCTATGCTGACGACACCCAGTTGGTTTTTCCATTTAAGGAGCGGACGATAGATGCCTTTAAGAACTTTAAGGGCTGTCTGCGAGACATAGCTCTATGGATGAACTCGAATAAATTAAAGCTTAACGCTGGGAAGACAGAGGTTTTATTCATCGGGAAAGACCATGTGCCAGACTTTGAATTATGGTGGCCGTCAGAAATGTGTCCACCCCCATCCCCCGCCACACGTTTTCGAAATTTAGGAGTGAGATGGGAGGCGGACCTCTCTTTCTCAGCTCAAATACAGCAGGTTTCTGCAACATGTTTCAGTAAACTAAAAAATCTCCGGAAAGTCCTACACTTCCTACCGGAAGATTGCCGCAAAACAGTAGTCCATGCCACAGTTACATCCAGGCTGGACTACGCAAACAGTTTATATCTGGGCCTTCCCAAGTACGCCATTTGCCGCCTTCAGATGATTCAGAATGCGGCTGCGAGGCTGGTTCGTCGTATACCTTTTCGACACCATGTCTCTCCGCATCTACAAAAGCTCCATTGGCTTCCAGTTGAGAAACAAATTAAATTTAAGGCTATGACGTTGGCCCACCGGGCCCTTAATGGAAGGTGCCCTGGTTATCTGAAGGAAAGACTGTGTCCCTATAAGCAAAATCGTACATTGCGATCCAATTCTCATAATTTGCTGCGCACCCCACGATTTGCGAAATCCCGTTTGGGTGGCAGAGCTTTCTCAGTCAGAACAGCTTCGCTGTGGAATACTTTACCAGGGCCCCTGCGACAGGCCAACTCTGAAGCCTGTTTTAGAAGGGCCCTGAAGACGTGGCTCTTTATGGCTGACTAAATAGAGCTTGTTGGTATTGGTGCTCTCTCTGGTTGCAATTACCTGCTGCTTCAGCGCCGGGACACCCCTGTTTGGGGTAGCTGTCGCGCTTTATAAGCTCTAGTATTATTATAAGATACCTCAGTGGGTAGGTGCATAAATAATTAACATGTGACTGAACTCTAGTGTGACCTTCGCAGCAAAAGTTTAAATGCACAGCAGGGAGGACTCAGCCTTTCATACTTCTGATGTTGATTGTATTTTTTAATAGCACTGTCAATTATATACTAAAGCACTACATAAAACAATAGCATTGCATAGGAAGCAATACTTCTGTGCTCACATTACAAATTGTAAAATAAGCCATTGGCTCGAAATGCTAAGAAGAGCAGATGTTTTTAAAGGGTTTCTGCAGCTAAAATAAAGTCTCCCACAGACACGAGACGTGCCCAGTTGTTTCCAACAGGACTTTTGGACTCCAGCTGCGGGACAATGTGTCCTCGGTAATATTCCACCAGTGGCTGGTGTGGGATTCGTCGCTTTTATTGCATTTTTTTTCACAGTGTGCTTCTGAGGCTCATTTACATATTTCAAGTGTGAGCGTGAAACAGCCCGTGCATGCGGGTACGCCGTGACCAGGGCACTAACAAGACACAAGCATTTGCAATGCAATAGATCTGCATTTACGCGAGTTTAAGCTATTGGCATTGTAAATGACAATGCATTTTATATATGTTTTAAAAACCAAAACATAAATAAAAGGCATTGTCATTTACAATGCCAATAGCTCAAATTCGCATAAATGCAAGAGCTATTACAAATGGTAGGCATCACGGACAACGGGAGGGAGGGCGGGGGGGGGAAGAAGGCACGGACAGCGGGAGGGAGGAGGCGGTGAAGAAGGCACTACAACGGGAGGGAGGGCGGGGGTGGGTAAAGAAGGCATGGACAACGGGAGGGAGGGCCGGGTTGTTAAGAAGGCACCAAAGCATGTTGTGCCTGTAGTAAGAGAAAGTGGATAAAGAAAATAGTGCTCACAGTCTAAATAAAACGTACTGTATAACAACCGAAGTAAAGGGGCCAGTCGCCATGGGAGGTGACAAATGAAGAGGAGGCGGTACTAAGGAGGGACTACCAAGCCTATTTACGAATCAGAAGCCAGCATTTAGGACGGACAATGACACAAGCCAATGGCAAATATGGGCAGAGAGTGGGCGGGGCTCCTATTTCCTACTCCACTACAGCAGATCGCCAGAGCAGTGCATGCGCGCAGGCTTAGGCTCGACTTAAGAAGGAAGGTGTGGGCCTGGCAAAAGGTTTATTTTGCCAGGTCGAAATAGCAGTTTGAACGGCGTAAAAAGGCACTGCAATTCCAGGCCTGAGAACTGTTCAAAGGGTTACTTAAGTGGGTGGCACAATCAGTGCTGCTAACCCACTCTTAGCATATAATTTACAGGCCCTGGGCACTTATAGTACCACTTTACTAGGAACCTCTAAGTATATTAAATATGTCAGTTGGGTATGAACAAATATTACCATGGAGAGAGGAGAGAGCAGATGCACTTTAGCACTGATAGCAGTGATAAAATGCTCAGAGTCCTAAGGCCAGCAAAAACGGAGGCGGAAGGCAAAAAGTTGGGCAGGGGGACCACCCTAAGTCTGACAGGTCTAACATTTTGTTTTTGGTGATATACCTAGAAAGGGTAGAGACATCACCGAAAAAATAATAATAATAATAACGTTGTGGGGGGGGCTGCAAGGGGATCTGCAGCCCCCCAGCAACACTTAGTCTCCTGGGTCATTGAAAGCCTAACCCCAGGAGAACTTATCATATTTTTTAAAAGCATTTCCCAGGCTGGAGCTTTTGCTCTACAGCTGGGGCTGCAGTGCCACCTAGGGGCTGGTTGTATGGCTGTAAGTTATTTGGCCTGAAGAAGTATCACAACAAATACAAGGCTTTTATGTAGTTATATTTAGGATTGCATTTTTTGGGGGGTAAAATGTTTAAATGTCGACTAAGAGAAATGTTTCACCTCAAAATGTAATAATAAAAACTATGTAAGAAGAGTCACAGACATGAAGTTTAATACAACTTTATTACATTTTTTAAGTAATCAATAATAATAAACATTTAATTGTGTACAATATTGAAATATACATTTGATTAAAATTATTGGTAATTTTTGGAGAAAGATGATAGATCTGCTTTCTGTATAGGGTGGGGAGTGTGGGGTGCAGAGGGTATGGCTGCCTGTTGCGGGGGGAGTTGTTTGCTGCAGGCCAGACCCTGTGTCCAACCCTCTGATGCACACAGCCTAAGGCCGTGCCCAGCATCCGGTTGGCTGCTTGCAAGTGGTTGGCTGCAGGGCCTGTGCACTGCTAATTACTGAACATATTACATCACTCCTGACACCTTCTATGACATCATTGATGATATCACTCCAACTTTTGCAATGCAAATGTTGCTTGTTGAAGAAAAAGCAAGTGACAAGAGGCGTTTGGCAAAACAGGAACAGTTAGTTTAATTAAACAGTGCGGCCAAGAGAACAGTTACAGGCATAGGGTCCGAGGACTGTCGCAACTTATAATCAAGCTAAAAGGGGTTTTTATACAATTCATTGAATGTCAAACAGTTCTGTCAATCCTTTTTTGGTAAGGAATGTGAACCGCTGTCTGTGGAGTCGTAAAGTAATGTATCTGATAGGGAATCCAGTTGGGCCTCGACCTTGCATGGGCACAATGTGGCCAGTGGGTAGCGTGTCCAGATGTCCAGCATGGGGATCATGTGATCACTGCGTGTAGTGTGTGCTGTATCCTGATTGGCTATATGTTCCTAACTTTATGTGGCATCTGACTTTACGGTGTTTTGGGAGCACGCCTACCCTTCCGGCCTTGTATGCTTTATTGGGTCCAATCTCCCTGGACCATTGTGGTGTCGTTGCGCCTATCTGAGGGATTGATCTGGGATTTCCTGTTAGTGTGTTTGTCTGCTGGCAACATGCCACCCCACCTGTGACCTGTCAATCAGTGACCTCAGGCCTGGGTTTCAGAGCTTGACTACGTATTTCTGAGTCGGGGTTGACCTGGAGTTCATAACAGGCGAACTTGTTAATAAAGATGCGATTTCGGTTTTATACATGAATGTATCGTTATTCATATTGGCATCAACTTCCTTAATATTAACAAAATTATTGATGAGAAAACTGCATGGTGGGGGCGTGAGTTAAAGTTACATTAGGGCAGAAGTTATAGTTACTTGAGATAACTATAACTGGTGAATTTCTATGGTTTTTAGAGTTTAAAACATTACGTTGTTACTGAACATTTCACCCAACTATAACATTACTTTAACCTTTGTTTTCGTGTGTATATATATATATATATATATATATATATTGCAGATACCGGAAGTCACCGCCGCCGCTCCTACTTCTCCTGGGTGCTCACTCCTGCGGTGGTGAGCCGCATTACATGCCACAACAGGGTGCGTCCTTCTCGTACCCAACGGAAAGCACTCACGGGAACAGTTTTAGCAAAATGCTTTATTCGTGCAGACCCCCGCTCTGACAGACGTGTTTCGCCTTTCAACTTTTTCGATGTCAGTTACCCTGTGCAAAACCGGCAGTATTTCACGTCACAATGTGTCACATGGTCATACGGTTGACATAAAAGACGGACTTACAAACATTGTTGTAAAATTCATGGCGGCCATCTTTTAGTGTGGTTTTCGTCCCACAATTGTGGCATTAAAAGAACTGATGCTTAAACTGCCCATTCAGGGCTCAATTGTGATACAAAAGGAACAATATTGTATCTTAACAAAGAATTTTTTTATCCAATTAAGTGTATTGTGCCAAAAAGCAATTTCTATTAAGAATGACGGTGTTTAATAATGCCATATTGCTTTTCTAGAAAGGGTGAATACAATAGAAATGAATTTTGTTCCTCATTTGTATATGTGATTTTAAATCTCACTTTAAGCACTTTACTTTATGGTGGTATAACAATTGTGGGACGAAAACCACACTAAAAGATGGCCACCATGAATTTTACAACAATGTTTGTAAGACCGTCTTTTGCAGTTTTATTTATTAGGGTATAGTACCCATTTTGTTTGGAGACTCCAAAAAATATTGAACAAAATGGGTACTATACCCTAATAAATAAAAGTGTGTGAAAATCCTGGGACATAATGTTGGCACGATGCTAATAAACTATATGCCGAAACTTATATAATTGTATATGCTATAAATATATGAAATGCCTGAAAATATCGACAATAGTTAAAAATTTCCATTTGCAAATAAATTGTTAATAAAGTTTTATTAAAGGCACTACAGATCCCACAATGCCACATTGAGGCAGAGTGGGTACATATAGTGCATTAGAAGGAGGTTGCAGGAGGCAAGATGGCGTCTGAGTAGCTGCTGCTCACTGCAGCTCCGCCGGTCCGACACCTAACTAGGTCCAAAAACATTCTCATATGGCAGTGATTGCATCAAAAGAAACCGGAAAGCTGTTTAAACGTACCGATCGTCTAATCATATGGAGCGGCTGCTCTGTATGACAGTGGTTTCACTTTCGGCAAACTCAGCAAAGGAAGGAGTCCAGAGTCGGTGGCGAGGTACGACGTGCTCAACAGTAGCCTCCAGAATAGCGAGCCGGGCGGCTCAGGCTTCGTCGTTCCACTCTGCCCTGCGGTGGCACTCAACGCCGACCTGTCATGGGGCTGCGTTATTGGCGATCTACAACATCCTGACGGCCTCACAAGATACGAAGAAGAGAGGCAGCTACTGTTGTTGGTCGCAGCGGTGGATACATTGTGTCCTGTGTTCACGGAGAAAGCAGGAAAGACAAGTAAGGATGGCGGGGCGCGCTGGGAAAAATATTAAAGTAAAAAGCAGTCAGCCTTTTGCTCCCTTGCTAATTGACTCAGTACAGCATGTCCGACAAGAAATCCCTTCAGGTCGTCCGGAAACGCGGGGCTGAGAAGTAAAGATCAAGAGGGGAAAATTAATCTTGAAGAAAGGGCTGTGAGAGGGGTTAAGCAAATCAAGCAAAGTAAAAAACTACAGGAAAAAACATTAACACTATTGCCCCGATCTCTAACTCTCAACAGTTAATTTCTAATATGTTTGGCCCAGCAGAGGTGGAGGAGGCGCAAAACGAGTTAATGGAGGCGGTATTGGAAGATCAGCTGGCCCCAACTGTTCTGGGGGCGCCTTCTGCAAACGCCAATAATCTTGGGGTCCCTTCTTTAGATACGCCAGTAATATCGGTTGCAAGTTCCCCCACATCAACGGCTAATGCAGAAATAACTGGGGAATCAGGGGCAAATGTTGGCAGCGCACAGATGAAAACTGCCCAGTCTGAAACTCTACTATCTTCATTATCCCCTGATTTAAGAACTTCTGGGACAGAACCTCTTATTAATGTGGTGGTATCAGATGTAATCACTGCAAATACGGGAGCCATATGTCTCGAGAATTCGCCAACCTCAGCAAATTTAATATTCCCTCAGCCGGACAATTCTGTTAATCCCGTTAATCTTGATAAACCAGATATTATGGAGAAACCCTACCCGGCTACAGATGAGTCAGAGTTATATGAAACCGGTATTTCTACATCTAGTGAAGGTGATGATAATGGAAAAAAACAGGATTGGGAAACTAATACTGACTCTGGGACCCCAGGGCAAATAGCTGCGCAAAAGAAGAAGCCGGGACTAAGATTGAAAAAAAAAGAAAAAAAGAAAAATAGACACAAAAGTGGGGAGATCACGGAACAAGGAAGTAGTACTGAGCTTAGATGGGATTATTCTTCCTCCCAGTTTGCGACTCCATCAGATTGTACTATTCGTTCAGGCGGCAACCTCACGGCTATGGGAGATTTGGGTAGCGCGAATTCTAGAATCCCAAGAAGCAAAGAAAAAGAACCTACCCTCACTGAAGTCTTACAGTCAATCAAGGGCTTCCAAGAAGAAGTAAAGCAGGACAATCGCCAAAGTCGACAAGCCACACAGAAACTGCAGGGCGCAATTAGGAAAGTGGGACGCACCTGCACTGAAATCGCTGATAGAATGTCGTCTGTCGAAGTGCGCACTGAGAATCTGGAGAAAGATGTATCTTCATTAAAGGTACAAGGAGACGCACATGATGGTATAGTCAAGGATCTAATGGTAAAGGTTGAGGAGCAGGAGAACAGATTAAGGAGGAATAATCTTCGTATTCTAGGTGTTCCAGAAGGAGTGGAGGGAAGCGATCCTAGGGCTTATATAATCTTACTTTTTAAAGGAGCATTTCCTGAACTTCAATCTTGGGACTGGGACAAGGAGATTCAACGGGCTCATCGCCACCCGCTAACACTTTCTAAACGACCTTCATCTCCAGTGCAATTCCCCCGTGCTTTGCTAGTATATTTTGGTAACTTTCTTTTACGTCAGGCAATTTTTGATTTAGCAAGACCTACAAGTAAGAGGGAGTTTAAGGGCGTTACTTTCTTCAGTAGGCCTGACTTTGCTCATGCTACAGTAGAGCGACGATGGAGGATGAGGCAGCTATTTGCTCCTTTTCAACAAATAGGGGCAACTGTTTATTTGCAGAACCCAGCGCGCCTAAAAATTATACTGAATGGAGTTACACGCAGCTTCATTTCGGAAGTGCAGGCTCAAGCCTACTTGAATGAAGCTACAGAAACAAGAAGAGATAGAACCAAGATTTAAATAATTTGATACTTACGGACATAAAAGTTGTGTTAATACTAACAAATATTGTTATATTGGTTATTATAATTTGTAATCACACTGTTAGAGTGGGTGGCCTGGGATGGGGTCGGATCGGGGAGGGGCACGGGGTTTCGATTGCTCAGGATGTCCACATCCTGGTTCCATGTGAACCAGGTTGCCCGAATGGGTGGTGGTGGGTGGGGGAGGGATCCATCTGGGTAGGGTTGGGGAAGGGCTTGGCATGGAGAGAGTTGACTCGAATTTTTGTCTTTCATTATTTGTTTTATTTCTATAGGAGGAGTTTGTTAATTCTTAATGAGTAATCTACGTATAGCAACGATTAATGTTTGTGGACTTAACGATCCCAAGAAACGACGGAATACTGCAGTGGCTCTTCGGTTACTTAAAGCCGATATCTTATGTTTACAAGAAACACATATAGAGAGAACACAGATCAATCTTTTGGATTCATTGGGTTATACAGTAGTAGGCGCCACAACACAAGATGCTAGGGTTCGGGGTGGCAGTACTATCCGCAAAGCGCTCAATTAAATTTAACCGAACATTAGTTGATCAACATGGGAGGTGGGTTATTGTTAATTTGCAGAGGGAAAACGGGGATTCACTTACGATATGTTCTGTATATGGTAGCACCGTAGATGACCCAGCAATTTTTGATTTTATGAATAATGAGTTGGCTAAGTGGCCGCTCCCATTAATTATTTGTGGTGACCTTAATATAAATCTGCCTGCTAATAAAAATATAGTTCTAGATAAAGATTGGATCTATTGTGGGCGAAAACCGAAGGTTTTTAAAGCTTTGAGGACATTATGTTCTGAACAGGCATTGACAGATATTTGGCATGCACAGCACCCCACCGATGTCGGCCATACTTTTTATTCTTTTCCACATAATAGGTTAGTAAGACTAGATTTTATGTTTGTATCTCACTCAATTCTCCAATTATGCTCAATTGAAAAGACTTCTCGTATTGTTTCGGATCATAATCCTCTAGTGGCGGAAATAAAGGGGGTCATAGGTGGTGTTAGAGAGTTGCCTAATTGGACCTTTGAACGATCTCTTCTCTTAAATGGCGATTATTGTAATCGTATGAAGTATTGGATTCCGCAATTTATCAAGGATAATTTAGGCAGTACAGGGATTGAAATGGTATGGGACGCATTAAAAGCGGCAATCAGGGGAGAAACATTGAGTTTTTCTATCACCCTAAATAGGGATAAGCGCCAGCTCTTGGCTAATTTGCAAGCCCAACTGGCAGCTGCAGAGGAGAATTTAATTATTGCTATTAGAGATGGCAAGGAGCCAGCAGAAGCTCTTACCAAAATAATGTCGGCAAAATCATCTGTGCTAGAGCAAATCACCAAAAAAGCTGCAGATAGATTATCAACATGGGGGAAGGAAGCATATGAATGTAGCGAACAGGTTGGGCACCACCTTGCGGTTAGAGCAAGGCAAAAAGCACCAGGAATACCATTACAGAAATCAAAGATACTACTTATAAAACAATTGTAGACCCTGAGGGTATTCGGAAGGTATTTCTTACATATTATCAAGATTTATATCATGAAACTAATACGTTACAGTTACAAGATATTAAAACATACCTTAACCAAACTCCGGCGGGACAGTTAGCGCAAGATGACCGGGTGCTACTTGATGAGTCTCCCCAGTGGATAGATGTCCTATTATGTATTAATAGCCTTCCCAATGGTAAAGCTACTGGGCTGGACAATATCCCTGTGGAATTTTACAAAAGTTCTCTACTGAACTAAAAGAGGTTATGCTCCATTTGTTCATTCATGTATTTAACGGGGGAAGCCACCAGAATCATGGTCTCAAGCAAAAATTATTGTTCTTTTGAAAAAGCATAAATCTCCCTTAGAACCAGCCTCCTATCGACCTATTACACTAATTAATGCGGACAGTAAAGTTTATTCTAAAATTTTAGCGGTCCGTTTAGCGGGGAGTTATACATAAAGTAATATCACCTTGGCAACATGGTTTTATTCCTGGCCGTGGCACCACGGACCACATTAGGAGAGTTATAGCATTGTTTGATGCTGCCCATGTATCTAAGGACCCAATAGCACTTATTCTATTGGATGCAGAAAAAGCCTTTGACAGGGTTTCCTGGTCTTTTTGTGGGAGACCCTGTCAAGGGCCGGGATTGGGCAGGGACTTATACAGGCTTTTAAAATGCTGTATGTTCAGCCTACCGCGAAATTACTTATAAATGGTAGGTTGACGGATGCGTTTAAAATTACCAGAGGTACCCGGCAGGGATGTCCGAGTTCACCACTTATGTTTGCTTTATATATAGATCCTTTTTTGCGACTGTTGGAAATTAATCAAAAAATTAGTCCTATTATTTATCACGGTTGGGAAACGAAAGTCTTGGCCTATGCTGACGACATAGCTCTAGTAACAACTAACCCAAGAGTATCAATGGCTGAGTTAGAAAAAGAGGCGGAAAGATTTGGAATCTTGTCGGGATATTCTCTTAATAGATCAAAGACCCAGATCATCTGCAAGAACACCAGCATGAATGATGATACACGTCAGGTAGAAAAGGCTACATACTTGGGAGTTGACATTTTGGCCAATGTTGACCGAATAGTTGAGTGTAACATAGACCCCTTGATTAATAAAATTAAACCCGAATTATTCCGACTACATAAATTACATCTCTCAATTATCGGTAGATGCAATTTAATTAAAATGCTTTTTTTCCCTAAATTTTTGTATTTCATAAGAGCTATACCGTTAGAGTTTAGTACCACCTGTTTGAAAAAGATCGAAGACTTATTTTCTCGTTTTATATGGGCTTATGAAAAGCCCCGAAGAGCCTATAGATTTCTCTCCCTATCAAGGGAAAAGGGTGGGTTGGCACTGCCAAATATAAAACTTTATTATTGGGCAACAACTATACTGTATAATTTAACTCTTTTTTTCACCAAGCCTACAGGTAATTCCCTGGGAGATATACCCACCCCAATAGAACTTATAATGGGTAGAGATGCATGGGGATGGATTTGGAGATTTGTGAATGATGCTCATTATAAGAAAGTTCGCTTTAAAATGCTTACTGCTGGATTTAAAACTATGAAATCAGTCCGTAAAATGCTAGGATTGGGTCGTTTGAACCATTATACCCCAATTTATAATAATCCTAATTTGCCAGAAATTTTTAATGATTTAATAATTAAAAAATGGCAAGATAAAGGCTTGTCGAAACTTGGTGATTTCTACTTCCTATCCGAGATAGCGTCATTTGAGAATCTCAAAGAAAGATATGAATTGGATTGGAGAGATTTTTTAAATATCTACAAGTACGCGATTTTTGAGGAAAAAATGTGGCGGCCCAGCAGGGTTTATAAGCAATACTTTAGTAGATAATTTGGGAAAGAAACATCTAACTATTGGGTCTTTATATAATTCTCTTAACTTATTAATGCCGGATGATTTGATACCACGTGCCAGGAAGTGGGAAGACGAAATTGGTATCTCAGAAGACTTATTTTTCCACTCAACCGCATTAGCACAAAGTCTGTTAATTCCGGCGCGATTACAAGCCCAATATTATAAGTCCTGCTTTTCGCTGTATTATACCCCGAAAAGGATCGCGAAATGGGGGACAGGGAAGGGGACCCTTTGCCCTCGGTGCTCCTTGTATCAGGCAGATTTTAGTCACATGTTTTCTTTATGTAGGAAATTAAGTAGCCTGAAATTAGAGATTGCAAATTTTATAAAAGAAGTGCTTGGGAGGGACTTTGATCTCTCAACCTCCTTGATCTGCCTTGGGGTGGATAAGGAGACCCAAGGGAAATCGGGAGAGCAATTGGTCTTTATTTGTATGGCAATATATCGGCTTTGTTTAGCTTCAGCTTGGCTAGATCCATCCCCACCAGGATATCATCAATGGTTAGTACGATTAATATCAAACTATAACTTTGAAAAAGCTATCTATGGGAATAGAGGGACGCAAGCCAGAAGGAAAGGCCTAAGGATATGGGAACCATTGGCTAAATGGCTTGAGAGGTAATTTAAATCAATTTATCGAGTCAGATTTGTTTTTGTTAAATATATTTGATTTTATGTCCAAGCCCGGGGAAGGGTGGGTTGGGAGAGGGGGTAAAACCAAGAAAAAAAAAAAAAAAAAAAAGAAGGAGGTTGCAGGGGTGTGTATTTAAGGTGCATAATGCTAGAGGGCTTAGTACATGTAGAGGTAACCATATATTTTACAGCGCCTAGAAACATTTTACATGGTATGTGTGGTACTGCAAGGGTGTCAGAGTACACCCAAATAATATACATTGTTTACAAATAAAATAAATAAATAAATATTACAGTTTTGTACTCACCCACTGGCTATGCTGGTGATGAGTTGTCTCTGACGCATGTTGTGGCTGCTCTCAGGTACGCTAGTTGTCCATGGGGGCATGTGTGGCCGAGTCCGGTGTGGGGACCAAGGCCCAAAGCTTCTGTTGACCACTAGAGCCCTCTGAGGGCCGGGATAGGGCTCTGGGGGTTGGTAAGGCACACTAGGGTGTGGGGCAGGAGCCCCTGAGGCTTTTAAAATGAGGCCCCAGAACACGATGAAGTCCGGGCTGTGCTCTGGGGGATGGTGATGGCAGAGCCAGTGTGGGTCCTGAGGTCCAAGCTTACAGGGGCCGCCCCAGAGCCCTCTGAGGTACGGGAGGGCTCTGGGGCCGTGTGTGGCAGAGGCCGTCCATTTTTTTATCAAAACAAAAGTCCCCGGAGCCCCCCTTAGGTCTGGGCGATGCTCCGAGGGCTGGATGGCTTTGCGGGCATGCGGTCCAAATATGCTGAGGTAGCCCCAGAAACCACGGTGTGCAGTGAGGTGCTCTGAGGGGGGCCGGTGTGGTATGGGCCTGCAAACTTGCTGATGCCTCCCCAGAGCCCTCTGAGGTCCGTGAGGGCTCTGGGGCTATTTGCGACATGGGTCCAAGTCCCCCATGTGTGATAAATAAATTTCCCAGAGCCCGCTTACCAAGGGCGCTGCTCTGGGGGCCGGGGCTGGTGGTGATTCTTCCGTGGACCCCTGGGGCTATGAGCGGCAGTGGGGCGGCCCCTTTAAATAAAAATAAAAGCCCCCAGAGCCCGCGTTGTTCCCTGCGGCTCTCTGGGGGGTGGGGTGCTGTATGTGGCGGTGGTTCGGTGCGGGCAAGAGGCCCAAACATGCTGTGGCCATCCCAGAGCCCTCCTAACCATGACGGGGCTCTGGGGATTGTCAGGGCCTGCGGTGCGGGCTGCGCTCGATCCGGCGGCCCGAAACATGTGATTCCGACCCAGAGCCCATGTCCTTAGTGTGGGGCTCTGGGTCCGTTGCACGGGGCGGGGGAATCACGGTGCCCCTCGTGGGTCGAGATGGAGGCCGTAGGGTTTTAGCCAGGCCTTCCGCTTCCTCGGCTAAGGCAGGCCACGCCCACCGTGACATCTACGGGGATTCCCTTGACGTCACGATGGGCGTGGTTGGCCTTAGACGTGGAAGTGGAAGGCCTGCCTGAAACCTACGGCTTTCGGTGCCCCGCATGTGGGAAATCCCTGCAGGGGATTCCTTATCGTCGAGGGCTATTTTGCAAATACGGGGCTGGCGTTAGCAGCAGTCCATGGTGGCTGCTGCTAACATTGACCCCAGAGCCCAAAGGAGGGCTGTAACATCCACGGTGTGTGGGGGTTGGGGATGGCTTCATGGCAGCTTGCGGGCCCCCAATACAATCCCAGGGACGCGGTTAAAGATGGTCCCTGGGGTTGCAAATGTACTTTTAAAGCTTATGCCCTATGGGACAACAGAAAAAGCGGCACGTTGTAGGGAGGTGTATCTCTGCAATGTACCGTTTTTTCTGTTGTCCCATAGGGTATAAGTCCTAAAAGTACATTTACAGACCCCAGGGACCGCCTGAGGCAATGCTAAACATCCAGCACAAGGGCTGGTAGTTGCATCAGATAAATAAGCAGCAAAATATGGCATCGGTTGTATACCATATTTTAAATGCTGCAGACCTGAAATGCAGTGTATAGTGGTACTGCTGCAGGATTAAGATTTATTTTGAAAGCACATGGTACAAAGTACAACAGCAACAATTTCCAGGCAATAAAAAAAAATAATAATGAAATAAATAAATACAATGTCGAGATAACCCAGTGGTTAATTTTCTTTCTGGAGAGAGAGAGAGAGAGACGGGTGCTTTTGTTAGTGGAGGCGGTGTCTGTTCATAAAATACCCCAGAGGTTTAATTTGTCCAATGCATAGAATGTGTACCCTGTAGACCACGATGTGCATTAATGTATTTGGGGCAGATTGTGACTGTTCTTTTCCTAAGAGATACCCTTTTGTTACTTGCAGTTTTTAAGTTAAAATCCCTGACATACAGCTGCGGATATTAACAGGGTGCAAAGAACAACATGCACAATCCCCTGTATAGATATGTGCATAGGTTAAATTTTGTACATGAGGTGGGGTTTGTAGGTAGGAACCAGAGTTTCTTATTAAAAAGTAAGCGTCAATGCATGGGTTGTTTTCAATTTTGAATTTATGCTTCTCCAAACTTTAACTGGGGGGGGGGGGGGGGGTGTACCCGTGGGTTTGAACGGTTGTTCTTACAAATAGTACACATATGGCCTATGTAACATTTTCCTAGACGATGTTTTACGTATGCCCTATGTAAGGATGCTTGTCTCTATGTAATATGTATTTGCGTTTGCTAAGGTGAATGTAACAAACGGTAATGCAATGTTTATGAGCGCTAGTTTTAAAACAGACGTGTTTGATCTAACCCCAGCCACAGGCCCTCCCGGAAATAAGTATCACAGATGAAGAAATACTCGCCCTGCAGCCAGGTATATGTATTTAGAGTTGTATAGTTCTGAGTAGTGTTTGTACAACGGTGTCTCAGAAGCTCTGCTTTTCTTATGGTATTCTCATGTATGTATGATTTTATAGATTATGATCCCGAACTACAACTAGCTCTTGACGGTCTAGAATGGTACCTGGAGGCTCAAGGCGCATCGTTGAGTGTGCAGGATAACACAGTTCTTACAGGTAAATAAAAAAATGCCCGTGTTCTTTAAACGGTCTAAGACTTACGCGGTGTTAGTCCAAAAACCACAGCGGTGAATTGTAGGAGGGCTCCTCAGAAGGGACTGCTAAAGCCTGGTTTATACTGCAAATGTGATTATTTTTTTCTTTACAGGGCCCGCGGAGTCATGCACGGACGGCGGGGATGTGCAAGAGGCTGCTCAGCGAACAAAAGAAAGCCCGCTAAAAAGGAAAGCTTCAGCATCTAAAAAGGGATCAGTGACAAAGAAATGAGCTGGGAAAAGACCTCTAACAGGTGTGGTTTTTTACAAAAGGGTGCGAAAAAAAGAACTCTCTGGGTTTTATTCTCTCAATCAGAAGGTGCCACCGCCCTGTAGTACTGGATGTATAAAGGGGACGTGTAGAAATTATTGTGGTGGTGGGGTGTCTGTGGTTAGTGTAAACAGCTTATACAGGTTCCTTATTTTTTTCTAATATATATATATTTTTTATGTTACATTCTAGGAGCCGCTCATAAGAGCGCTGGAGAAGATACATGTAAGGCTAAGAGGTCTGCGATACCGTTAAGTGACATCACAAAGACAGTCCAGAACACCGTGCCTGCAGCAAAATGTGTGAGTAGGCGTGTACGCCAGGACAAACTATGCTCATTCTATACACACATCCAACAGTGAACCGGCACAGCCATGAAATGTCAAATCAATCCCCCCTCCAACATGATGAACACTCCTACAGGAATGTCTATTCTGCACCGGGAGGGGGACAACAACGGAGGAGTGTTTACAACCACAGACACCGTAATGCCTGTTCTGTGTAAAAGCGGCGCTGCGTATCTGAACCCTCTCCAGGCCTCAAATGGTAATCTCATCTCAAACAAACCCGCCCTTAAGAAGAAGCAAATGGACCCGGAGCCCCAACCCGGTCCTTTAAACCTTAAGAAGCGGGCGGTCCCAAGCAGGTCCTTTAAACCTCGAGAAGACGAATCAGGTGCTCCCAGAATCCCAAACAATGCCTTTAAACCTCAAGAAGAAACCTATGGTCCCTGAGCCCCAAACTACGCCTTTAGATCTCGCATTAAAATATGTTGTTACGCCGGGGAATGAACCCTCTACCCCCACGATCTCTAAGGGGCCAGTGGCTGTGACGCCGGTTGCAGAAGATATGTTGCAGCCCCAAGCTCCTAAAGTGAATCGCATCTCAAGAAAATATCTTAAGAAGAAGAAAGGGGTCCCGGCGTTACAAGTAGAAACCTTAGAAGGGGCCCTTAATCAAACCCATTACACCGCAAGACCCTTCCCATACTCTGAAGCCCTCTGTAGTTTCAAATAAACTAGTGGCACAGGTAGAGGAGCTCCCCCTAGACCAGCCCCCAAAACTGTCTATAATCATTCCTGACAGGCTTAGGAACTCAACGCCTGAAAATGCTCAACCCTTAGGAGCACCTTATACCGACAGCAGCGGGTGTCTCAAGGCACTGACAGGGTTGGTAGACAGCATTGATAGACCCACAGAAGCAGTGCACGAGGGGCCTTCCAACACGTACAATGGGGATTTGCATACGCCGGTTAGACATTCACCCGACCACAACCCCGACAATTCCTTCACCGCTAGGACCCTCGATTATTTCGACCGCCATTTACACTCCCCGTGCCCTATGTCCCCTATCACCCCTCCAGGAGCGTACGACCCAACCAGCTCCGCGTCCAGTGTAATCCCCACATCACCCCCATCAATATACGCCGATAACAGTACGGGTTGGGGCGACTGTCTAGATCAGAGTTTGGAGGTCGTATTTAGTGAGGACCCTTCCATGGCCGCCCCAGGGTGTTCGCACTGGGACCCTGTTTCTCTGATCCCACTGGGCCCTCTGTTACAGAATGGTGTTGTGGCGGACGGTGTGAGAGAGGTCCCTGGGGTGTTACACAACCAAGCAGGGTGTTCATCCCTAATCCGCAACAATATGATTCTGTAAACCAAAAAGAGGTACTAGGGGCTCATGTGAAAGATATACAGCTGGCTGTCAGAAAGCTAAAACGCCAAGCGAACGCCGCAACCTTAAAATTGGGGAAGGAGGGTAGCGGTGACAGCTTGCTCAGGCACGATCTGTCACAGCTCTGCAGTCACCGTTTTAAACATGCCCAGACATTTCCCTCTTACATGAAGACACTTTTTGCGCGCACATTTAGGGACACATTTTTACATTACCCTAAATGCCCTGCTAACCTTACTCTGGCTTCAACACATGCTCACACTCTGACACAACCCCTGTGCCACGCCCCCGCCCCAGTCCAGTTCCGGGTAGGGCTGTCACACATACATCATGTTCGCATTATTTCCTGCGCAGTTTTAAGGACACAACCTGTCACTTTTAGTTTGATGAGTAAAGGTATCCTGGTTTACTACTCAGGAGGTTTGCCGCATTCTGGAGGTGGGAGATAAACGCTTGGGGTGAGCCTGCCTTCAACAACCAGTCGTCGAGATAGGGGAAGACTTTAATCCCTGATCTTTGCAGATGGGCTGCGATCACCGCCATCACCTATGTAAACACCGAGGGGCACTGGTGAGGCAGCACTGGAAACTGAAAGTGCTCGTGGCGCACCGTAAACTGAAGGTAGCGGCAATGGGCAGGCAGGACGGGGATATGAAAATAGGCATCCTGCAAATCCAGCGCTACCATCCAGTCTCCCAGGTCCAGGGCAGACAGGACCTGAGCTAGGGTGAGCATCTTGAACGAATCCATTTGAGGAAGTAATTGAGGGCTCTGAGGTCGAGGATAGGACGAAGGCCTCCGTCCTTCTTTGAGACCAGAAAATAGCGGGAATAACAACCACAGCCTATTTCTGTCCTGGGAACGGCCAAGAGAGTTTTTACTTCCTCGCTGAGTAAGGCAAGGTA
This sequence comes from Calotriton arnoldi, assembly GCA_963921515.1. Taxonomy (NCBI): domain Eukaryota; kingdom Metazoa; phylum Chordata; class Amphibia; order Caudata; family Salamandridae; genus Calotriton; species Calotriton arnoldi. Next base: position 287,148 of record CAWUFW010007819.1, read on the forward strand.
ATCCTCTGTCGCCCGATCGTACACTGGAGGCATGGATGGAGAGGTAGTCTCGAAGGGGAGGGAGTAGCCCCTTAGGACTATTTGCAACATCCACCTGTCTGAGGCGATGTCTCGCCAGTGGTGGAGATGATGGCGTATTCTGCCACCAACTGGTCGTGATTGATCCTGGGGGATTGGACTAGGAGGGTTTTGCGGTGGAGGAGAGGATCGTGGCTTGGCTCCACTTCTGGCCTCCCAACCCTTAGGATCGGGGTGAATCACGATCACGGCCCCGCAGAGGTTGCTGAACTTGCAGGGCCCTCTGGCCGGAATAGGGTTGGTGCGGTTGGTAGCCCCTTCCGTAGCCACGAAAGGAGCGAAAAGCAGACACAGGCCGGGATGTAGTGGTGAGGCCCAAGGACTTGGTCGTAGCCCGCGAGTCCTTGAAATGCTCAAGTGTGGCATCTGCTTTGTCTCCGAAGAGATGGGAGCCATCAAAGGGCATGTCTATAAGATTAGCTTGAATACCCCTGAAAAATCAGACACTCTCAGCCAGGCGTGGCAAAGTACAGCTACCGTCGTGGAAATCACTCTGCCCAGCGAGTCTGTCGTGTCCAAGCCACATCGGATGGCGAACTTCGCTGCATCTCTCCAGTCTGAAATGACTTGGAAGAGTAGAATCCGGTCCTCCTCTGAGACTCTGGGCAGCACCTGCGCAACCGTGTGCCATATCGAATGGGAATAACAGCCCAAAAGGCATGCAGTGTTCACCGACCGCAATACTAGACTGGGGGAAGTAAAACTTTTCTTCCTAAAGCTTTCCAGTCTCTTGGATTCCCTGTCCGGGGGTGCGGAAGGGAACACGCAACGGAAACTGGAAGCTTGAACCACTAAGCTTTGTGGGGTGGGGTGGACGGTGAGGAAAACTGGGTCGTGCAGGGCGATGGCGGAGGGCAATCGTTCTATTCACAGGAGCCCCTATGCTGGGCTTGGACCAGGTGCCCAGAAGAATGTCCGTCAAGCACACCAGAATTTGGAGAGGTAGCCAGTCCACTGGCCTCACCCAATTCCTCATACTAGTCCATTTCATGCTCAGGCTGGTCTTGTAAAGGGTCCAGCGACCCCTCCCAATTTTTCTCCATTCCTAGTCCTTCAAAATCAGGCTGAGGAACCGACCTAGGACCCAGGGGTGCTGTCAGTGGCAGAATCAGCGTCAGTAAGCGCCGATCCATCTCTGGGTCGTCAGGGATAAGAATGGGGCTGGCGCCAGCGGTGTCGGGAGTCTCGGCATGGGGGCTGGAGAAGGTCGCAGTGACATGACCGGCGCTGGTCCGGATCCACCACTGGATCCATTAGGGGCTTCGGTGCCGGGGTCATAGCTGCAACGCGGAATCCAATGTAGCCCCCTCGGAGCCTCCGTGGCCCGAAGGCATGCCTGGAGGGTCAGGTCGCCTAAATGAGGCACATGGTGTCATAAATTTCTTTAAGCTGGGCAGAGGTCGCTCTGGCTCCTGGAAAGGCAGGAAAGCGCAGACCCGACCCATGCGCAGGTTCCGCAGAACGTGGCCTAGAGCGTGGAGACTTCTCAGTCACATTGGCCGACAGACGATTGAAGTACGCTTAGGCTTCTTGTGTTTCTTATGCCTCTTACTTGACCGACCCGTTGACTTCGAGTGGGAGGACGAGGACCTAGGACTCCCAGAGCGGTGCCTGGACCTTCCTCTTGACCGAGAACGAGACCTGCGGGACAAACTGTGAGGTGCTGGACGCTAGGCCGCAAGCAGCTTTAGGGACTGCTCCCTCAACGTTTTTGGAGTGGAGCTTCAAGTCGTGGCCGCGCTCCAGGCACCAGAGACAAATCAAGTGCGGATCCGTCACCGACATGGCACGATGGCCGCACCGTTTGAATCCAGAAGTCTAATTTGACATGTTGGCAAACCTAAACACCAAAAATCATCGAAAAAAGCCTGTCTAAAAGTGACAGAGGGTAGCTCTCTTCACGGATCTGCACTAGCTGGCGCAGAAAGGAAAGAACTGACATCAGCGTGCCGAGGTGGCGCCTATATAGGCGACGCAGACGGCACTTCCAGCGCGGATGCTGCCGTCGTCATGCGGAGCCGTCCGACGCCACCTACCAGCGCGCAAGAGTATTGCTCGAGCAAAAGTTTTTCGGATCGAGTTTGACACCTATGAAATTCAAAGGTAAGGAATCTGCGGCTAGATGTCTTTACCAGATTTAGAATGTTAGTGATTCCACGAGTTCTACTTACCTTGTTTATTCTGGTCTGTAGTCCACATTCTGTTCTTGGCAGCTTTGTGATGTTCTTTTCAAACTGTGCCTATGAAGTTGGTTGGGGACTTCCACTCGAGAGATTAGCACAGGACATGAGCTCCCACTTTCGTAGAATAAAGTTCTTGCTTCTCCATGGTTGCATGGATTCTTCATTACCACATTTGGTGACGAGCTCCATGTCTTAGGTGGAAGTTCACACATTGGATTCAAGAATTTCTTCATCTTTGCTGCAGCCTCATCCTGTGCACATCTTCTCTGATGCTGTGAAACCCTGTTTGCTACTCATCCTTCTTCCGCTTTTTCGCTGGGGTTTCTACCTTCCCTGGTTTTAGCGCTGCATTGTTTGAGTGCGGCCGGGTGAAGGCACTCGTAGGCAACGATAACACCCCAATTTCTTGCCTTCACACACCTTGCTCAGTGTTCTAGACATTTGGAAGCCCTCAGTCTGAGTACAAGGACATCATCACACGCGTGACATCACAATGTGGCAGCTGTCTTGGATGTGGCCAACTCATCAAGAGTTACACTACTTTTGAGCAATCAAATTCTTTTCAAGCAGTTTGATCTACTTTCATTTGAATTCTTTAGAAATCAATCCTTTCTCTTCTTTTCAACTGACCAATTTCCCCTTGTGACCAACTCCTCTTCATGGCATTTTAATGGTACTGAAAGGAAGCATATATCTTTTGTCTAAAGTGTTTCTATACATTTTTTAATTTTTATTTATTTTTCTCTTTTTAATAGGTGTCTGGCATTGCATTTTCATACACAGCTTCTAATCACAATTTAGTTCAAATTCCACCATTTCTACAAAAGCTGGGAAAACTTCCTGTGCAATGGAAAAATTGACACGCGTCTTTGAAAATTACTCAGTGGCCATTGATGCCACCAAGTATGAACCAGTGAGAAAAACAGCCTTACTTTTCAGTCACTTAGATCAAGAAGGGCAACAGATTTTTGATAATTTATCTGAGCTGGAAGTTCCCACTTGTGAATGTCATTGTTGGGATGAGTACATGGAGGCAGTAACAACACTCAAGAATACATTTGCAGAATAACCAAATGTCTTGTTGGAAAGGTTCATCTTTTTCAGGAGAAAACAGTCTCTAGATGAAAGTGTTGAAGAATTTGTCTCAGGTCAAAGGTTTTTGGCATCTACCTGTAATTCGCTTGGATTTATATTAAAGACCAACTTGTAAACAGTTTTTACTCTAAAAACAATCAAGGAACAGCTTGCAGTGACCCTACCTTATCAGAAGTAATTAACACTGCCAAAAGCATCAAACGTTGATTAATTTCCAGCAAACTTATGACCTTGGAACATTCGATTAATCCTCACACGGCTGTGAATCCATTTTCTGAAGGAGAGCCTGTGATTGCAATTACTGTAAAAGGATAAATTCAGTAGAAATGTGCCAGAGAAAGGGCAAATTGCATGTAACAGGTGTGGGTCCAGATCCCACTTGGGCAATCATGTATATTGTCCTGCGTTTGGTAAGCGTTGTAATAAGTACAGAAAATCTGGTAAATTCCAAAGTGATTGTGAAGGAGTAAAATGTTTGCTATATTGAACAGTGTGGATATTGATATGGATGAGTGTACGAGTGACTTATCTGAATTTCTTCCCACCATTGAGACAGATCCTAATCCAGGTGACAAAGTGAAAGACATGTTCTATGAGGTGGTGGGGGGGTAATGTTACCTTAAACATGATGGCTGACTCTGGTGCTCCCATTACAATTTTACCCGATTTGGTTTTTCATCAATTTTAGAGCGCAAACTGAAAAATATCTTTATTCTTTAAAAAAAAAAATCTATGTTTAGGGTGTGACGTAGAACCATTTCCCCCACATGTTAGGATAGTGGGAACATGACGAACATGATTGGTCATTTTTATTTTATTATGTGTAAGACTTGGAATGCCTCTATCTGTGTGCGACTGTCTAAGCATACTACTATCCTCCATCCCCAAAAGTGGTGTTATCTACTCTCCCTTGACCTCCCGATTTCAACAGTGAGCCTAGCTCCCGTGCGCACTGAAGGCCTTGCAAGTGCAATATAGTAGTGGACCTTGACATTGAAAATTCTATTGTATTTGCTTCAATTTAGCTACACGTCAAACCGAGCTGACTAGAAAATAGACGAGTGTGACCAAACAGATCAACAGATTTCTAGGGATTAAGGTGATTAACGGCACAGCCAAATAAGCGCTCCACAAATGCACTACTCTCTGGCATATATCACACCGCAAAGAAGCCAAAATGTAAATACTCTTGCTGTGAAGTAGTAAAAAAACAATTAGAAAATTAACAAGTAGAAAGCACCATAGCACACCAAGTCTGCAATACTAGAATGGTGTGTACATTAAAAATGTCTAACTTGAAAATATGGATTGAAAAACATACAGTCGGAGCACAATAAATGCTTCAAAAACATTTTATTGAAAAAAGTACAAATGCACAATTTTGCTGTTCAATTTACAATATAAACATACAAAACACATACACACAAATGAAGACATTGGGAGAAAATGCATCGTTTCAGTACATTATTACGATGCATGCAGAATGCTATTTGATAATGAGCGTGTTTGGTTATGTTAAGCAGAGGCGTTATGTGATTATGTGAAGTCGAATTTAAAACAAAAGCCAGGGGTCCTAGGGTCTCCGGATCAGGTCGCCAAAGTATGCTGTGATTGTCTTCAAAGCATTGTTGAGGAAATTCTGTTCGATTTCGACTTGCCCACCTGGACCAGCTAAGGAAGCTACCTGTAAAATATGAAGAGAAATGCAATCAATTCCCAATCCCTTATCCTTTTATACATCAAACATATGGTTTTAGACAAATGATAACGACAGCACAGCCCTCAAAACAGGCGTAGTTTTGAAACCACAACAAAGACACGTCCGGAAGTCTGAGTACCACACATCTATTATTGTGTGGTACTGTTAGCACTCAGACGTGATTTAAATGGCTGGCTCTTTCATCCCTTTAGCCCACTTTTGCGGTTGGAACTCCGATGAGATTAATAAGCTGGTTGTCCTGGGGGGACATGGGCTGTGTTATCCAACAGTCTAGGTGCTCAAACTAGGTGTCCAGAGTTTCATAACCCAAATGGTATACAGATAACATATGTTATATTAAAGTAAACGTTAGCCATGGCTTGTTAGGGGATCTAAGTAGTTCATAGAGAGCCAGATGTACGACCATTTTTAGCAGTCGCAAACGGCCAATCAGACCGTTTGAGACCGCTAAATAGGTCTGGGGCATGTACAAACCCAATTTTGCAAGTAGGTTACCTATTACCGACTCGCAAAATAGGGTTTGCGACTCGCTATTAGGAAGGGGCGTGCCTAGGGCGTCCCTTCCTAATAGCGACTCGCAGTGCTATGTATTAATGTTTTATGACCGAAATGCGGTTGCAAAACATTTGCATTTTACCACTAATGGAAAGTTGGTGGTAGACCAGTCGCAAATGGGAATGGGGTCCCCAGGTGACCCCTTTCCCTTTGCGAATGTGGGACCAAATATATATAAGAGCAAATATATATAAGAGCAAGCAGTGGTCCCATGGACCACTGCCTGCTCTTAAAAAATTAAATTGAACGTTTTATTTTTATTTTTGAAACTCATCCGATTTTCCTTTAAGGAAAACAGGCTTTAAAGAAAACGGGCTGCGTTTAAAAAAAAAAAAACAGCTTTATTGAAAAAGCTCACAGACATGGTGGTCTGCGGACCCCAGCAGGTCACCATCCCTGTGAGTGCCGGCCATTCCCAATGGGTTGCAAATTGCGACCTGCCTCATGAATATTAATGAGGGAGGTCCCTTACAACACATTTGGGAATCACAAACAGTTGTACAATCCATTTTGCGAGGCGCAAATAGCGAATCGCAAAAAAAAAAAATCGCAATTTGCGACTCGCAAAATGGAATGTTCATACATCTGGCCCTTAGTCTAAATATTTGTGATTTCATCTGTAATACTTACTAGCTGAATACCTGCTAAATAAGCATTTCATACATGTAACCAACTGAATACTCTGTACATAACCTGAATGGACAGGCTTATTAATATCTTCTAGCTTGCCTTCTTGAACAGTAAATGTGTCTTAATACATGTGCTTCTACTGAAGGCAGTACCTAGAGGTTGTGTGTTGTCTTTGTGCCTTCTGGAATATCTACGTGCATGACTTGTTCCAGTCCAGTGTCACAACAGAAAAGAATCCAGGAAAAAGCAACTCGTGTGGTAAAACATTATAAAGGGTAATAATGCGATTAAGGTGTTTGAGGTGAGACTAAGAAATGCAAGTGTTTTAGAGGCACACTGTGAACTACCTGTTGTTCTCTGAAACTCATTTATATCTCGGCAACAAAGTACAAACAGATGACCAGCACAAGAGACAACAATTACAAACATTTGGCGATAAGCGTGAAAAAGAGAAGAAAGTCATTTTTGAAGGTGACTTCACTGTAAGAGACTAGACGAAATTTATAGTAGTGTACTGATCACTTGAGTGAACAATACGGTACAAAACAGGGCAACTCAGGACCCAAGCAAAGAACCAGAGCTAGTACATTTTGTTTAAAATACAATGGCTCATCCAGTCACGGATGGAAATAGAGTCAAAACTGGTCAGCAGGAAAGAAAAACAATTATATTGATCGGTCCTTATGTTAAATCTTTTCCCTTTATTAAAGCAAACAGACCTTCGAGAAATAAACACACACAGATATGTAATTTCATTCTTTATTTTAATAGCAACCTGCATATACAGATAATCATGACTTTTTGGACTTAGTGCTCAACGTAGACAGATAAGTGATATAAGGATTTTTGCATATATGCAGCAATCCTAGGAGACATAAAAACGGTTTCATGTGACAAATAGAAGTTCAAGAAGGTAGCAAAGTCCAAATAACACAATCTGGCCAGATGATTCAAGTATAGGCACTTCTATGTCTGCTTGAATCAGTGGCCATGTTTCGACCCTCCTATTGTTGTTGGGTAACCCCCAGGATAAAAGTTAACTTTCTTTTCATTCACAGCCCTTGCATGTCTCTGTTTATCCTCCTGCAACTAAAATTACACTGGTGTTACCGTAGTTGGGTAAGGCTTGTCTTTCAAATACAGTCACATTGTATTTGCAATATTGTCTTAAGTTTCTAGTGTTATGTTTCAGACGATACAGTTTTCTCAAAAGCGACGATCTGCGATGGTGTCAAGTGGGCGGACAGTAAGGAAGTAGATCTGTTTTGTAAACCCGGGGCGCCCATTTGTGTATTGTAGTCTTTTTGTAAACGTATGTTGTAGTTTTCTAAACAAAAAACGAGTGTCTCCAATTTCATTGTGACATTTGTTGCTCTTGAGGGCCTAAGGAAAGTACTTATGTTTCTTCTTTGGAAAGTGATGGAAAGGTTTATGAGGGAGGTTACCTTTGGTATATTTTCCTCCATGTATGAATCGATGTCTGAACTATCAGGCTTTCCGGTTTAGGAATGAAAGAGATGTATAGGACAGGGGAGAGATTCTTCTCAGTTTCTCTCCTACACCATAAAGCCTGTTAGTGGTGTAGGAGAGAAAGAGAAGAATAGGACAGGTGATAGATTCTTGCCTGTTTCTCTCCAACACCAAAAAGCCTGATGGTTCAGGTATCTACAAGTTCCAGCCATTCCCTCAGATAGAGAATAAAAAGTGAATGTTTCCTTCAGCTAGTTTAGCCCTCATATCCATTAATGCAGTTTGTGTCCTGGGAAGATACAACCATTCATTGTGGGCAATGGCTAGTGAGATCTTGCTGGTCATTCCCCAGGACCTCAGGGTGTCTCTGGACCAAATTAAATATGATGAGCAGGATGCTACGAAGTATGTGCTCCGGATTCAAATGCCTGCTCTATATCTAGGAAGGCTAAAGCATAATGGTCCTTTTCCAGGCAGGGAGCATGAAGAACGTGTGCCAACCGCCTCAGATTACAGAGTGTGCTCCTGCGCAGGATAAACCCTGACTGGTCCGGGTGGACCAGTTTCGGGAGGTAGCGGAACAGGCGCGCTGCCAATACACGGGCAAGACATTTTTAGTCTATATTCAACAAGGATAAGGGGCGATAGGAAGCCACATCTAGAGGGTCCTTCCCTGGAATGGGTACCAACACAATGAGAGCCATTCTCATGGAATCAGGGAGCTCCCCCCACTCCAGAGCCTCCAGATACACCGGCAACAGTTTATTGGCCATAGTCTTCGGGAACATCCTATATAATTCTGCAGGCAGTCCGTCTCCCCCCGGGGCCTTATCTGTTTTGAGGGAGTCTATGGCCAGTAGTATCTCCTGCTTTGTCATGCGGCTCTCATATTCTGATCGTTCCTGACCCTCCAGACACGTCAATGGGAGCGCATCCAGGTAGACCGTGAGCAGATACCCCAGAGCACCATAGGGCAACGTATACACTCTCCGAAGATGCTCCGCCAATGTCCCATTAATAGCCTGTTGCGCGTACATCCCATCCAGAGCGGTCATTAATAGCCAGTATGGGTTCTGCGAAATACTCTTCCTTGATCATCCTGGTCAACATGTGCCCTGCTCTATCTCCCTCCATGTGCAAACGGCGCCTGTAAGAGAGCCTCACATGCTTTTCTAGCCTATCCAATAAGGAGTAAGCCTTCCTTTTGGCCTCGCCCCACTCCAGGCGAACCTCCTGGACTTGTGGAATGGCTATTTCCAAGGCTGCCAGTTTTTCTTCCTGTATTGTCAGGTCTCTCTCCAACGTTTGTTGGATGCCTATAGTGGTTGCCATGCCCACCCCTCTGAGCACTACTTTCATTGCATCACATTCTGTGGCCCTATTCTGAGTACTCCCCCAGTTACGTGTAAAGTAATCTGCATTGGCGTCCGCGATCGCCACCTTATATACCGGGTCAGTGAGGTCCTCTGCTTTCACCCGCCACAGTGGCACGCAGGATGTGTGTCTAGCCAAGGAGTAGGTCAAGAGCAAGGGCGAGTGGTCGGACAGATACCTGGCCAAATAAGTTGTGTCTGTCATCCTCAGTGTTGCGTCTGCCTGTATTAAAAAAAGACTAATCTACTGTACATGTCGGCTGCCGGTGTGTACAGGAATGTGTGTGTGTGTGTCCATGGGTGCCCCAAATATCCACCAATCCCGCCATCATCTGCTTGAGGGCTTAAGTCATGCAGGGCTTTGAGCCCTGATGTAAGGGGGATCTGTCTATGTCTCCTTCAAGTGCGCACTTGAAATCACCAACTATGATCATCTCTGCGGGCATGTGCCCATGTGCTGCTGTCGTCCTCCCCAAATTAGTCTGCGCAGTCTATGCTGGGTGCATAAACATTCACTAGGCACAGAACGGGAGTGTCCAGGGTCACGTACAGGCTGACGTATCTCCCTTCCGTGTCAGCACACATTTGCAGTCTTCTAAATGGAACTCCAGGGTCTACCCATAAAAGGGCTTCCCGTGCAAATACAGAATAAGAGGTGGCATATACCTGAAGCCTCCATTTTTTCTGAAAGGCTGGCTATACATTTCCCGATAAATGTGTTTCTTGGAGAAACGCGATCGAAATACTTTAGCGTTTTAAGTAAGCATGTATTCTGTGACACTTCTCTGGCTTGTTTATTCCCCGTCCATTCCCAGTGAGATACGCATGTTTACTCCCTGTACCCTGTATGACTAGGGGTAGTAGGCCACATGGCCCTCCCACTGGGCTTCACTATCCACTGCAGCATATCAAAGTTCCATCTGATATGAGGCGCACTCCCCCAAACTACATCAACAGCATTCAACATTCCCATAAACAACCCTTCCAAAACCCCACCCTTAAGCAGAATATAAAGAACTCCTTCCGGCGCAACCTATGGCTAAAAGGGTACTGTCACTTCCCCACACCCCTCCCTTCCCCAACTAAACCAACTAAGGAACCCTTTGATTGTAGCACAGGCCAAGAAGACAGGTCCCCCGTGAGCCGCGAGACCAAAAGAGGTACTCAGCAGACCGCAAAAGGATGGGCCCTCCGCCATCTCCCGCTGTGGAGTGCAACACTGTATTACTCATCCCACATTCACAGACGAATTTCGCCAACTGGGTAAGCATGAGCCCCTTCTACTATACTAGGGATCTCATAACAAGCAGACTGGACTACGGAAACGCCCTCTATGCTGGAATCAACAAATCCCTGCTACACAAACTCCAGACCATCCAGAACACCGCACCCAGACTCGTCCTCGGTATTGCACGACATGAGCACATCACCCAACACCTGCGAGACCTCCACTGGCTCCCCGTCGAGAAGAGAGTAACCTTCAAACTACTCACCCACGCCTACAAATCCCTCCACAACACCAGACTCACATACCTCAACGATAGTCTCCTTCCACGCACCCAAAAGGAACCTCCGCTCCGCCAACCTCGCCCTGGCAGAAACCCCTCGCATCTGCAGAACCAAGAGCCTTCTCCTACATTGCAGCCAAAACCTGGAACGAGCTCCCAGTCAACATCAGACACTCCCCTACTCTGCACACCTTCAGGAAGAGCCTCAAGACCTGGCTGACCGGAGCTGAAAGCACCTTAAGACCCTCACGGGTGAGTAGCGCGCTTTAAACCCCATGATTGATTGATTGAGGTAGCATTTTAGGCAAAAATACTAGCATATAGCATTATGACGTTTCGGCTTAAAAGTGGGCTATTATCACCCTACTCACCGTACCGGATCTTTTCGCCTGTGTGTCAAGGTCCATACTACATGCACAACAGAATTTGAGTCTGCTTGTCACTGTACCCTCTAGCCGGGAGACTTGTACCTGGCCCTTCAGCAAAGCCCAAGGTGCCTAGTCAGCATCTGTCCTGTCACTCATTGTGTCTGGCACTAGTCCAATTTGTGAAAAAATGCTTTGTTCCAATGACACCGGCACTTCCAACCTCAAAATTCTATGTGGGCACACCAGGATGCGATCTCAGGTACGAGTCTCCGGTCCCCCGGTGGCGTCCTTCTGTTTCTGCCAGATTGTCACACCGGATGGGCACGGGTCTCCTTCCGGGTGTCTGGGCGGATCAGCAGTGCATTCCTGACCCAGGTGTCGAGCCTGTCCAAGACTTTCTGAAGGGACTCGTAAAAGTGTACGAGGTCATCATATTGAATTCTTAACTTGGCGAGGAACAGTAGACTATAGTTGATATTGCAATCCCTCAATGTTTTCTTCACAGGCAAAAGGTTTTTGTGCAAGTCTTGGACCATGCTGGCATAGTCAGGATATATAAATATTTGCTTGTCCTTGAATCTATGGGGGCTATGTGTAAGAACGTGTTGAAGAATGGTGTCATGGTAATTGAAAAGATGAGTTATAAGCACCCTGGGTAGCGCCCCTAGGCGCGCCACCACCACCAATGCTCTATGTGCCCTCTCAATCATGAAAAAGTTTGATAGGCGCAGAGGCCTGAGCATGTTCGTGATCCAATCCTCCAGAAAGCGTGCCGCTAAGGTGCCTTCTGCACGCTCTGGGAACCCCACCAGGCGTAAACTGTTCCGCTGGGATTGCCCCTGGACGCCCTTTCAGCACTCCTCCATGTGCATGGCACTGCATTTCAGCCCAGCTACTGTGGCCCTCAATGACTTAACTTTCTGTTTCAGAGCATCCAGATCATCTTAGACAGACGTAGTACCATCTGCCACCTTCCGTAGGTCCATTGGAAAGTGATTCATCTCAACAGTCATTGAAGCCATTTTTCCCTCCAGTACAACTCTGGACCCCTGAATGGCTGCCAGGAGCTCCGCCATAGTGAGCGCTGGGCCATGTGCCTCTGAACGCTGCTCCTGACTATATTTCAGGGCTGGTGTCTCGGCCCTCAAGACCGTGTACTGGTATATTTTGTTAGCTTGCGTCAGTTTTGTACCCTTCTATTTACGCATACTGGCGGTTCTGTGGCTGTGCGGGAGGACGTCAGTTACCAGCAGGCACACAGTCTTGTTGTAACAAGGGTTGCCGCTTTATCACCTTCTATTGTTCCAGTACCAGGCACAGGGGCCACAGGACAGTCTGCCCCCATGGCGCACAGGATGGACAGCCCACACCGCAGTGCCCGGGCACCCACACCTGTCTGCAAACACGTTCCCCGCCCCTCAGGGTCACCTCCAGGGAAATCAGGACCCCCCCACACACTGTCCCAGCAGCCCAGCCCAGACCTCATCCTAGCGAATCTTAGCTCTGTCTTGCCCTGGTATTTCACTCCCAGGGCCCCAGGGGTCTAGGCATTCATACCTTCTATTACTGTGGAGACTTGCTGCCATACAGCGCCCCACAGGGTTCAGCAGTCCACCACCAGGGGCCCGCCACCACTGCTTCTCTTGCTCCAGCCAGGCCCCTGCTGCGACTGGCTGATGCCGCTGGGGGACCTGCAATCAATCAGTTGTTTTTTGGGTTTTTTTGCGGCCTGATGCTGTCCCCCTTGTCAGGTGGTAGTGCGTCTCTGCCAGCCCCAGGGGCTCTGACGCCTGCTCCTGCGCCTCCCAGGGCCCCGCCGCTGCCGCCGCCTTAGCCCCAAGAAAGAAGTCAGTTCACTCAATGCTGTGTTGCCATGTGCAGGCCACCGCGCTCCCGCTAGGCAATTTGCCCGGTCAGGTGTTGTGTTGCTTGGTTACCAGGAATGCTTGACTAGCAAGTATTCCTGATATGTTTGTGTTTGACTTAGAACAGTATTGGGGGCAGTTGAAGGAAGGACACTGTAGATGAAGATTGTGTCCTTCCGTGCTCCTCAGCTAATAAATCCATTACTTTATTTACGGATTCTGTGCATCCTTTCAACACTGGCGATGAGCGCTGAGGAGTTACAGGAACCTATGCATGCTGTGAATTACTTGGAGGAAGGATCGTTTTGATGAGTTATCGCTTTGTTACCCTTTGAACAATTTTGTTCTTTGATCTGCTACGGAGTGTTATGAATTCTACTTGACCTGCTTGTGCGGAATTTCAGGTCTGTGTCGGATTACCTGGTATGTCCAGCCTGGCTCGTATTGTTTAGTAGGGGCCGTGTGACGACACCGGTCTATGAGCACTCCCGTGCGGGCCGCATTATTTAATTGCAGCCGCGCGATGTTCTAACCATCATCTCTCCTGAGGCATATTCTTAGCGCGCTGCCTGATCCTTGCGCAGTGGAAGGGATCAGAGGAATGGGAAGGGACGTCTTCACGCGGGGTCATGCTGCATGACCTCGCCCGGCGGACATCTTGGATTTCTTCACCGGAGTTCCAGAAAGGAGTACAGCTTCAGTTTTTATTCGAGTAGGTTTTTTTTTATGTGAAGGATTAGAATTTGGGAAAAATAAGAATTTAAAAAAGAAACTGATTTTACTTCTTTCTTCATCTTTGAGGAGTCATTAGCCCTATATGCTGATTTTTGTTTTTTTGGCCTGTTGGGGAGGCAGTTTACTCGATTTCTACAGGGCAAATTATGAGTTGCCTTTGTGTGAGCTCATCAGTGGTGGTGAAGAGCAGGACAGTGAATTAGTCCTTTGGTAAAGTTTGGACACTGGACAAGTCCATTCACCAGGAGCACACAAAATTATAATATTAGTCCTCCTCAGGCATTTTGGGCTACTGGATCGGAGCCTTCTATCAAATGGTTGGAATGGAAGGCATACTTCACAAATTATATTGAGGCGGTGGATGAATCTGGCAAGATGGTTGCAGCGCAGAAGAAGAGATTACTGTTGAACTCTTTGTGAGCTGCTGGGTTGAAGGTTTTTAATCAAATGACCAAGAGTAGTGTGTCTGGAGATATTAATGGCTGCCAGGCCGGTATCTCTGTAGGGCTCCGCTCAACATTATGCCGCAGGACTCTGCTCACCATTTTTGCCCTGAGGTCAGCTCGCCACCTGGGCCCCTGGTTTCTCCACAGCAGCGCGGCTGCCATGCAGCAGTTCCGCCGACCCAGGTGGGGCTTGTTTTTTGGCGCCACAGGCTGCCAGTTGCCTCTGGGCGGCCCACTGGGCAAGCGATGCTGGGCAGAATATGTAGGATGAAGCAGGATTTCAAGCTCCACGGCGGGAGCAGCCGGGAGTTGCATCTAGGCGGCCATCTTGGCAGGCCACGCCTATATATACACACATATATATGACAGAAGGCATGCCTGTGCAATTAACTGTACATATGGAAGGGACCAAATAGCTCAAGCATTGCGGCCTGCTCTGTAATACTATAGTGCCTTTGGGGATGCAAAAAGCAGGCACAAGTCTGATTCTGTAGGGATGAAAGTTCAGTTAAAGCATAGCGGCTGTGCCATCGCTGCTATTTTTCCTTTGTTCCTAGATGTTTTGCAATGGCAAAATTTGTGAGGCCCTTAACTTATAAGGACCCCATAAACTGTGCCTGTTGGGGCCCTTATTTTGGAACTATGGTTTCAGAGAGTGGAGCGGCATGATAGCCACCTCCTCCTGCCTGAGACTCCATCAACGCCCTGCTGCAGTTCCGACTGAGTGCCCTACTGTTGATGCCATTACTCTGTGTCCTGAACTGCTACAGAGAGTCTGAAGATAGTCTGATCCCACTGCAGCCCTCAGTACTAAATAGTATGGACTGCTGAGGATTTGACCTTGCTGGACAAAAATGTTTACAAATAAATGCAAAGCAATAGACAAGGGCTGCCAAAAGATCACCTCTGCAGGCTTAGTTGGGACAGTGGTGATTCAGCCTGTCAAGAATCCCATCCGTTGCACCATCTTTTCAATCCGCTAGTGTTTAGTGATTACTTTTGGCTGAAAAAAGTCAAGAACCTCCATTTTGATTAAGTGTCTGTATTGCGAATGTTCACTACTTGCAAACCTTCTCATACTGTTTGTGCATAGCTTGTAAGGGTCTGTGTTCTCTTCACTCCAGATACAATCTGAGATTTGCAAACATTACAACATGATAATCAATAGAACTGTTTGTGAATATTATATGGCGTTTGGTCAGTGGCACTAGTGCTATTATCGAATTGGGTTTTAAATCTCCTCAAATAGTGCCAAGTTACCTGATTCATTGTACCTTACTGTGCTGCAGTTGGCACTGTGTTCTCTATACTTCACCTCTGATTTAATCCTGTTTGACCATAAGTGTATTACATCAATAGGAGTTATTAAAAGTGTTGCGTACACACAATTTGTGGCAGGGCATTTATATGTCACTGTTGCTTGGTTCACTGTGTTGTACTGTATTAATACTCAACACATATTCTCTCTTAAGCCTTTGACTGCTTTCCCATGTCTACCTAGAGACTCAAGGATGCTTAAGTGACGCTCCCTCAATTGTGTGGCAAGCTGAGCAACTTGA
Source organism: Calotriton arnoldi (assembly GCA_963921515.1). Classification (NCBI taxonomy): domain Eukaryota; kingdom Metazoa; phylum Chordata; class Amphibia; order Caudata; family Salamandridae; genus Calotriton; species Calotriton arnoldi. The sequence goes on from CAWUFW010007819.1 coordinate 302,733, forward strand.
GTGCTGTTTGATAGGGTCCTGGAGCTTCTTATCATTTAGATACCACAGTAGACCCTGTAAATATCCACATCAGGGATCTTGGTTTCACAGAGTTGGTATTTTACCCCTTGGCCTAACTTCACCTACCCATAGTCTAGCCAGGTGCAAAGCAGGTAAAAGGATCTGTGCCTTCCAGAGTGCATTATGTGAACATAGTAGTTTTGCAGTTTACTAATTCTTGTTTCCATCTCGGCGGTATAGGCCTTTACTGTGGAGATGCACTCCCATCTTCTACATCAATGGAGACCTGAGGGGACTGTTAACATCAGCAGAACCCTACACCTCCACCCACATGGATGATGGGTAATGATAAATAACAAAGTGATAGGTTCTATTAGTTTCTGGTTGATTGGGGAGTAAGACCTGGTCAATCAGTAACCACAATCCTAGTCAGGGAATGGCATCAGTAACCCCAAATTACCATGTGCTCTCCCTCTGGTAGATTGTCAAAGAGTAGTTTCACGAGACCTCTAGCCAGCGTTCTTTAAATGACCAGGAGGACGATACCCTCCCTGACCATGCCATGCCCTTCTTATCCTTCCAGAACAACAATCTCCTGACATCCCTGTTCGAACCATCAATAAAGCAGTATGGGCCCTTTAAGAAACACCATGTCCGCGATGAAAGCCCTGCCCTAAAGGACTGCATTACGTACAGCGTGTTCCTTGATCCTATGAGGGACGAGACCGTAAAAGATTCAGGAAGAAGCGGTGCGTATGCTGGATGCGGAAAGACGCCGGTGACGGGTCCGACCAGCGGGAGTCCAACATCGCAACAAACCCAGGAGAAGACGGAGGAACCAGAGCTAGGGAGGTAGCGTCCACCGCTCCACAGGAAGATAAAAGGCTCCAGCAATACCACGCAGAAGCGAGCCACACTCCTGGAGGAGCGTGGCTAACCGAGGTACGGTCTCGCATAAGGGCACTAAGGGGGAGGCGGGGTGCTGACACAGAGTGAACACCGCAGTTAGCAAGCATCCCTGCCTGCAAATTCCCTTCCGTCACGAATGGTGAAAGGTTTTCTTTAAGGTGAAAAGTCCCTCCCTAACAACCAAAGCCTGAGACAAGGTTTCTGATTTCGGTTCCGCATTTTGTTTTCTTATTCCGAGACCTCTGAATGGAAGAAGAGTCAAGGCAAGAGTAGTGGTGGAGACGAAGCGAGCAGAAGATGCCCGAGACATTCCCCTCCATATCTTTAAAAGAAGGAACCTGTTGTGTGGTTGATTAAACAATAAAGACAGAAATAACGGAAAACCTAGTCTCACTCCATCTTTTCCACCTTCCCTGGCTACAAGTGGTGGAGAATGCGGGCATAGACCTCCATTAGGAGACAATAATGGAGAACTGAATACAACAACTCATAAAAGGGCAGGAAAAACTGGAGTGGGCCCTAGAAAGACAAATTACATCGGCTCAGGCCGACAGAGACCTTTTCAAAGACACTATGGCCCAACAGGTGGAGTGTATCCACAAGGTTGCTGAAGATCAGGTTCAGTTGACCACCCGATTGCAAAACCCTCAACTCTCTTCGGGGTCCCCGAATATCTCCCTACAAAAATATGTACCAGGGGAAGACCCCGATGCATTTCTTTTGAGCTTCGAGAGGGCCGCACTGGCCTGCGGTTGGCCCGTAGCCAAATGGCCATTCTTTCTTGCTCCCTTGTTAACGGGGGAAGCACAAGCCGCCAAGTGGCAAATGAGGATGGTAATGCCGCTTATGGCGAAATCAAAGCACTTGTACTTGATCACTTGGGCATGGACAGAGAAGCCCATCGGGTCAAGTTCCGTAAGGAAAGAGGGTCCCCAGGAGATAACCTCAAGACACTGTTTTTCAAATTAAAAGCAGCAGCAGACAAGTGGCTAAGACCCCACGAGAATACAAAGGAAGACATAATGGCCCTCATCTATTTAGAGCAATACCTGGAAGCATTGCCATACCCAACCCAAAAATGGTTACGACAGCATACTATCTTAACTGTCGAACAAGCCGTAGATTTCCAGGGCCCAACCCCGGTCCTTCCCGTGGGACACTGAGAAACCTCAAAAGCCCGGACATACCGGCAAAACCCGAAAAGAGACCCACAAAACCAGTAACAGAACCCCTTTCGAAATCCTATCATCACAAGACCGAGACCATACCATCACGGGGCCCCAGTGTTTTGAATGTGGTAACTGGGGCCACATTGCTCGCTTCTGTACGCAAAAGAAGGCCTCGGACGAACCCATGGACATTAGCTACCTCCCAAAAACAGTACTATATTCGGAGGAACTTGGAACGAGTTTTTATGTAAGTCTTTTTGTAAATAAGAAACGGGTCGTTGCTCTTTTGGATTCCGGGTGCCGTCAATCGGTCATCCATTCTCGTCTAATAGAAAAAAATCAGCTGGTACCTGGCACAACCGTACCAATACGGTGCGTGCATGGGGACATTAAGGTCTATCCCGCAGCTGAGGTCTCCATTGAACTACCCAGTCACGCCCCTAGGGTGTTTAGAGTAGGCGTAATGGACAATTTACCAGAAGTCATCATAGGGACTGACAACCCCAGTTTCCCGGTATGGTGTAGTGACGTGTTAAAGAGCATTAGGTCCGCCCCTAACATGCTGACTCAAACACCATGGTCCTCTGATCGTAGCTTCAGATTCGCCCAAAGTAACGACCCAACCCTTCAGTTTGCTTGGGAACAAGCAAAGAAAAACGATCCTTCCCCTACACCCTGTGCTTTCAGATACAGAACGGGCTCCTCTATCAGATAGGGAAACCAGGGGGCCCACCACAACTACTCGTTCCCAAAAGCTTTCAGGACCAAGTCCTATTCTTTGCCCATTCTCACCTTCTTGCAGGCCATAGCGGGGCCGAGAAAACGAGAGAGAATATACTGAAACAATTTTTCTGGCCTGGCATCCATGCTCACACTTCCAAGTATTGTCAAGAATATGAGGTATGTCAAAGGAAAAACCCTTATACGCCCCCTGCTGTACCCTTACAACCTCTCCCCATAATCGGGACTCCATTTGAGAGGGTGGGAATGGATCTTATTGGCCCCCTCCCTAAGTCCAAAAAGGGGAATCAATATGCACTAGTAATTGTAGACTATGCAACCAGATACCCTGACGCTTTTCCCCTTCGGTCCACAAACACTAACAATATTACAGAGAAACTGGTAGACTTCTTCTCCAGGGTAGGTTTCCCCAAAGAAATCCTGACCGACCAGGGTACGCCCTTTGTGTCACGCCTTATGCAACAAGTATGTAAACTGCTAAACATCACCCACATCAAGACCTCGGTTTATCATCCCCAAACCGATGGTCTCTGTGAGCGATATAACGGAACGCTAAAGTTAACTCTTAACCCCTTCGATGCTCATGACCGTCATGCTGCGCGGTCGGCCTGTGCGCATGACGAGCTGAGCTCGTCACGACCACACCCGCGATCGGAATGTCCAGTACCTGGGCGGAATTCCGATCGCGGCGAAGCGGTTAAAAAAATGTTGGCCAGTGAGGGAAAAGAGTGGGACCTACTCCTGCCACTTGCCCTCTTCATCATTCGGGGACAAAAGCAGAGCAGTCTCGGTTGTTCCTCCTTCGAGCTCCTGTATGGTCGCCAACCCAGAACGCTTCTTGAAATGACAAGAGAGGCATGGGAGCAGGAAAAGGCAGTAGAAACCCAAAACCTCTTTGTTTACACAAACGCTCTGAAGTCAAGATTAGGGAAATTAAGAGACCTAGCTTATTCCAACTTGGAGAAGGCCCAAAGGAAACAAAAATCCTTTTACGATAAGGGGAAGAAATGGAGACAACTACAAGTAGGCGATTGGGTCCTGGTGTCAATTCCCTCGGCCTTAACAAAAGGGAAAACAAGTTGGAAGGGTCCATATACAGTGACAGAGACAATAGGACGTAACGCACAAGTTACTAACTTGTGTAACGATATATCTGTAAGAGACAGTAGTTAGTGACAGATTCCTTACCTTAGAATATCCCCAGGCGTCAGGCTGGATCCGGAAAGTTTTTGCGTAGCAGTACCCTTGCGCGTCGGTAGGCGGCGTCGTGCGGCTCCGCGTCCGTCGTTGGCGTCGTGATCGCCGGGATGACGTCGCGGGCAGTACTTAGACGCCGCCCCTGCGCGCTGACGTCAGTTCTGTACACGACTTTCTGCGCCAGGAACGCAGAGCCATGCAAGAAGCTGACATAGGTGTCTGAAAAATACTAGGGCCCTGAAAGGGATGTCCTTAACCCTAGAAATCAGTTCGCAGAACGGGGAGGATGGGTGGGGCGGTAGGAATCTGTCACTAACTACTGTCTCTTACAGATATATCGTTACACAAGTTAGTAACTTGTGCATCTGAAAGAGACACGTTAGTGACAGATTCCTTACCTTAGAATAGATACCCCAGCAATACCAACCCCGGTGGTGGGTCTGCGAACAAAGATCAGACAAGGAAGTCCCGGAGGACAGAACGGCCAAAGAAGCCGTCCCGGAGGACCTGACTGTCAAGGCAGTAATGCTTTGTAAACGTGTGCAGCGAGGCCCACGTAGCTGCCTGACAGATATCCTGCAGCGGAACACCGCGGCCCAAAGCCGTGGTAGCAGCCGTTGCCCTGGTGGAATGGGCACGCAGCCCAACAGGAGGCTCCTTCTTAGCCAAAGAATAGCAGGCTTTGATAAACAAGGTTACCCATTTGGAGATGGTTCTCTTGTGCACCGCCCGACCTTTTTTGGCGCCCACGTAGCCAACAAAGAGCTGGTCATCCACCCGAAAGTGTTGTGTGCGGTTGATGTAAAAGGAAAGCGCACGTTTTGGGTCCAGACGGTGGAGCCTCTCTTCCTCTCTGGAAGGATGCGGAGGCGGAAAGAAGGTGGGCAAAGTGATGGTCTGCCCAATGTGGAAGGCAGTAACCACCTTTGGCAAGAAGGACGGACGCGTCCTAAGAACAACCTTGTCTGGATGGACAGACAGAAAGGGAGGTTTACATGATAGAGCCTGGAGCTCACTCACCCGCCGAGCGGAGGTGATGGCCACCAGAAAGGCTGTCTTCAGAGTCAGAAGACGAAGAGGACAGTTATGTAGAGGCTCAAAGGGAGCGCACATAAGAAAGGTGAGAACCAAGTTCAAGTCCCACTGAGGCATCACAAACGGAACAGGAGGGAAGAGGTATGTAATGCCTTTTAGAAACCTGTTAACAACAGGGGACTTGAAAAGGGAGGGCTGATCAGGAAGCCTGAGGAAGGCCGAGATGGCACAAAGATAGCCCTTGATGGTACCCAGGGCAGAACCCTGTTGGGCCAGGGAAAGAAGGAACAGAAGAACCTCAGAAAGAGGGGCAGAAAGGGGATTCACAGCCTTTGCTGTGCACCATGCCACAAACTTGTTCCACCTGCAGGCGTATACCACCTTAGTGGAGGGACGCCTGGCTGCCAGAATCACATCACAAACTTCGGGAGGCAAGTCGAAAGGAATCAACTGCCGCCGCTCAATCTCCACGCAAGCAGGTGGAGGCTGGACAGGTTCGGGTGGAGGACCGTCCCCTGCTGCTGCGACAGAAGATCCTCCCGAAGAGGCAGACGGATCGGGGGATCTACGCTCATACTGAGTAGCTCGGGATACCAAACTCTTCGAGCCCAGTCCGGAGCCACAAGAATGACTTGGGCCCGGTCGTGCCGAATCTTCTTCAACACTCTGGGTAGAAGTGGTATAGGCGGAAAGGCGTACAACAGACCGCAACTCCACTCGCGACGAAAAGCGTCGCCGAGCGAGTGCCGCCTTGGAAATTCCAACGCGCAGAACTGATGACATTGCGCGTTCTCTTCGGTGGCGAATAGATCTAACCAAGGCTCTCCCCACTGTCGAAAGAGTCCTTGCGCCACTTCCGAGTGAAGACGCCATTCGTGATCCATCATGCACCTGCGGCTGAGTTCGTCCGCCCTGGCGTTCAGGGAACCTGCCAGGTGTTGAACCATCAGGAACATGCCCTGATGTTCCAGCCATGTCGAGAGGCGCAGAGCCTCCTGACAAAGGGTCCACGACCCCACCCCGCCTTGTTTGTTGCAATACCACATGGCGGTGGTGTTGTCTGTGAACACCTGCACTACCTTCCCTTTGACAGAGGGAAGGAATGCCTTGAGTGCAAGTCGGATCGCCCGGAGCTCCAGAAGGTTGATATGGAGCCGGGACTCCGCCGGAGATCAGAGGCCTCTGATCTCCGCCTCTCCCATGTGACCGCCCCATCCCAGAAGGGACGCGTCCGTCACAACTGTGTGCTCTGGCTGGGGAAGGGAGAGGGATCTGCCCATGACCCATTGCCGGTTCGAGAGCCACCACTGCAACTGTTTTGCAGTCCCCTCCGAGATCTGGACGTGATCGGACAGGTTGCCCTGGTGCTGCGCCCACTGGAACTTCAGGTCCCACTGCAGAGCCCGCATATGCCATCTGGCATGATTGACCAGCAGGATGCAGGAGGCCATGAGGCCCAGCAGCCTCAGGGTCATCCATACCAAAACCCAGGATAAAGGCTGAAAGATCGGAATCATAGCCTGAATATCCCGGACTCGCCGTTCGGGAGGATAGGGCCGAAACTGCGTCGTGTCCAGAACTGCTCCGATGAAAAGGAGCTGTGGAGAAGGGATCAGATGCGACTTCGGCACATTGATGGAGAACCCCAGCGAGTGCAGGAGTTCGGCCGTAGTCTGGAGGTGGGAGACGACTGCCTGGGACGAGCCCGCCTTCAGCAGCCAGTCGTCGAGGTAGGGGAAGACTGGAACCCCTGCCCGGCGCAGATGAGCTGCGACCACCGCCATCACTTTCGTGAACACCCGAGGGGCACTTGTAAGGCCAAAGGGGAGCACGGTGACCTGAAAATGCTCGAGGCCTACCGTGAACCGCAGGTAACGCCGGTGGGCCGGCAGGACGGGGATGTGAAAATAAGCGTCCTGCAAGTCCAACGCTACCAACCAGTCTCCAGGGTCGAGGGCAGTCAAGACCTGAGCTAGGGTGAGCATCTTGAACTTCTCCTTCCGGAGGAAGCGATTGACGTTCCGGAGGTCCAAGATAAGACGCATGTCCTCCTTGTCCTTTTGGGCACCAGGAAGTAGTGGGAGTAGCAACCACGTCCTACTTCTGGGGTCGGAACATGCTCAATGGCCCTCTTGGCCAAGAGGGCCGTGACTTCCTTCTGCAGAAGTACCAAGTGATCCCCTGACATGCGGTGGAATTGAGGTGGCATGGCTGGGGGGTGGTCTCGAAGGGGAGGGAGTAGCCCCTTCGGACAATGTCCAAGACCCACCTGTCCGAGGTGATGGGACGCCAGTGGTGAAGGTGATGGCGGACCCTGCCCTCTACTGGCGTGCTGTGCACCGGAAAGGAGGGACTAGGAGGGCTTGGAGGCCGCGGACGGGTTGGAGGTGGTGGCCTGACCCGCACGCTTGTTGCCCGAACCGCCACGGCGGTATCCACGTCCTCGGCCACGCGAAGACGCTTGCTGCGCGGGCCGGTGGCTGGGCAGCTGACGTGACTGGGCGCCCCTTCCGTGGCCACAAAAGGGGCGAAAAGCAGAGGTGAGCGGAGGGCGTACAACAGAAAGGCCCAGGGACTTGGCAGTAGCCCGTGAGTCCTTAAACCGCTCCAGCGCATGGTCTGCCTTTGAACCAAAAAGACCGACTCCATCAAAGGGCATGTCCATCAGTGTATTCTGGACATCACCCGAGGAACCAGTTGTTCTCAGCCAGGCGTGGCGACGTAGCGCCACCGTCGTCGCAAGCGATCTGCCCAGCGAGTCGGCGGTATCAAGGCCACAACGGATGGTGTATTTAGCCGCATCTCGCCCTTCCGCAATGGCGCGGGTAAGCAGTGTCTGGACCTCCTCAGAACACTGCGGCAAAACAGCCGCTACCGAATCCCACAGGGAGTGGGTATATCGGCCCAAAAGGCAAGCGGTGTTGACGGACCGCAAGCCAGCACTGGAGGAAGAAAAAGCCTTCTTCCCAAATTGGTCCAGGCGTTTGGATTCCCTATCCGGAGGGGCGGTAGGGAAGGCGGTTTGGGAGGCAGAGGCTTGGACAACCAAGCTCTCGGGGGTGGGATGTTGGGAGAGAAACAAGGGGTCGCCCGGAGCAGGGCGATGGCGTCGGGCCACGTTCCTATCCACAGGAGCCCCTGTGGTGGGTTTGGACCAGGCACCCAAAAGAACGTCAGTGAGTGCATCATTAAACGGCAGCACAGTCTCCGAGGAGGAAGCCGCCGGCTGAAGCACTTCTGTCAGGAAGTTAGTCCTGACGGCCACAGTAGGCAACTGGAGATGTAAGGCTCCAGCTGCTCTACGCAACACCGTTGCAAAATTAGCTCCCTCCTCCGTAGCCACGGGAGGAGACAGCATGCCAGTGTCAGGGGAGGTGTCTAGACCACTGGCATCCCCAAGTTCCTCAGCCCAGTCCGGATCATACTCACACTGTTGTGTGAGAGGGTCCTCAGACCCCTCCCAGCTCTCCTGGTCCTCCTCTTGTTCAAAATATGGAGGAGGAGGGACATTTGGGACCCAAGGTCTCATCGGCGCCGGAGCCGGCGTCGAGCGACGTCGGTCCGGCTCCATGTCCGGAGCCGGAGAGAACCGGGGAACGACGCCGTCCGGAGCCCCGGACGGCGTCAGGAACGGCACCGGGGACATCGGCGGAGGCGTGGTTAGGTCAACCGGCGTCGATGGGGGTTGCGGTACCACCGGAGCCAGGATCGAGGCCGGGGCCGGAGCCGAGGCCGGGATGAAGGCTGGTGGGACAGGCGGCGCCGAGACCGGAGTCGACGGCGGCGCCGGGGCAACCCCATCAGGGCCCGCGGGGCCCGAAGGCGCACCGGAGGGGCCTGAAGGCCCGAAGAGGCGGGCCATGGCCGACAGGAATTCCTGTATTTCGGCCGGAGTCGCCCCGAACCCGGAAAGGACGGGTAATGCGGGGCGGCTCTACAGGCATGTCCGGGGCCGCGGGGGCGGGGACGGTGCCGACTGGGGCCTCAGCCGAGTCGCGAGACCGGCGAAGCGAAGTCTTAGAGCGATGACGCTTCTTAGACTTCTTGTGCTTCGACTTACCCGAGGAGCGCGAAGACTTGGACTCTGACGACCGGCGGGGACTCCGCGACCGGCCCCTCGACCTTTCCCGGGACCGGGGCTTGGTGCGACGCGGAGCCGACTGCCGGACCTCGAGTAGCTTTCGAGACCGCTCTCGCAAAGCCTTCGGATGAAGTTTCCGGCAGTCAGGGCACGACTTCGTGTCGTGGTCTCGGCCGAGACAGAAGAGACACTCGAGATGCGGGTCCGTGATCGACATCATGCGACCACAGGCTCCGCATGGCTTGAAGCCGGGCATCCCTACGACACCTAGGAGTCGTGAGACTCGATGAAGAAACAGTGAAAAAATTCACAAAAAAGGTTAGTCAAAAATTGATGGGGCACTGCTCTTCCCGGATCTGCGCTTACTGGCGCGGAAAAAGAAGAACTGACGTCAGCGCGCAGGGGCGGCGTCTAAGTACTGCCCGCCACGTCATCCCGGCGATCACGACGCCAACGACGGACGCGGAGCCGCACGACGCCGCCTACCGACGCGCAAGGGTACTGCTACGCAAAAACTTTCCGGATCCAGCCTGACGCCTGGGGATATTCTAAGGTAAGGAATCTGTCACTAACGTGTCTCTTTCAGATACTTACTCCATACAGATGAGTCTGAGAAAGAGACAGAGATACCACATAAACCTACTAAAGAAGTGGATAGGACCCCCTCCCAAGTCCACAAACCTCCTACAACGTCCTCACTCCACTCCCTCTTCCACTCTAAAAAACCTGGACATTAACGATGCCCTCACGACTTCCCAAAGAACGGAACTAATGGACGCCTTACTTCCCTTTTCCGGTATTTTCTCTGATCTCCCAGGTCCGACGTCCCTGGTGGAGCATTCCATAATTACCAAACCCGGGCAAGTCATAAAGCAACGCCCTTATCGGATACCCGCGGCCCGAAGGCCTGCCGTGGACAAAGAAATAGAGAGTATGCTATCAATGGGCGTTATACGCCCTTCACAAAGCAATTGGTCCTCTCCCAATAGTTCTGGTTACAAAACCAGATGGCTCAATACGGTTCTGCATAGACTTTAGAGCTGTGAATGCTGTCTCTAAACTCGATGCCTATCCGCTTCCGCGAATTGATGAGCTAATAGAGAGACTTGGGGAGGCCCAATATATTACCACGATAGATCTCACCAAGGGGTATTGGCAGGTACCCTTGCGAGAAAAAGACCAAGAAAAGACCGCCTTCGCCACCCCGAATGGACTGTATGAATTCACAGTACTCCCATTCGGGTTGCATGGGACCCCTGCCACATTCCAAAGGCTCATGAATACAGTCCTCAAAGGGCATCAAGAGTACACTTCCGCCTACCTAGACGACATTGTGATATTCAGTCCCTCGTGGGAGGAACACCTTCTACATTGTCGACAGGTTCTTCATGCCCTCAAAGAAGCCGGTCTTCACATTAACGCCAAAATGTCGAGGGTAGCATATCAAAAGGTGAAGTACCTAGGATACCTCCTGGGAAAAGGTATCATTGAACCACAAGAAGAAAAGATTAAAGCCATCATCGATACACCATTCCCGACTACCAAAAGAGAGGTCAGTGCTTTTCTCGGCTTGCTCAGGTATTACCGCAGGTTTATATCCGGGTATTCAGACATAGCTAGCCCTCTAACAAACCTATTAAAGAAAGACGTGAAAAACAAAGACCTTTCCAATCCACCTCTAGAAGCCAGAAAAGCCTTTTTAAGACTGAAAAAGGCTATAACCTTCCGTTCTGTCCTCGTGTCCCCCGATTTCAACAAACCTTTTATTCTCCAAACTGATGCGTCTGACCTAGGCCTGGGGGCTGTGCTTTCCCAACTGTCTGACGAGGGTGATGAGCGCCCCATCCTGTTTATAAGCAGAAAACTCTTTCCCAGAGAACGCAAATATCCCACAATAGAGAAGGAATGCCTCGCCCTCAAGTGGGCAGTGGAAAAACTGCGATATTATCTGGAAGGGTCCTTCTTTACATTGTACACCGCCCATGCTCCTCTGTTGTGGATGAGCCGCAACAAGGGAAACAACCCTAGGGTCTTACGCTGGTTCATTTCCCTTCAACCTTTTCGTTTTGAGGTACGTCATCGGAAGGGCACCGCAAATGGAAATGCGGACTTTCTATCTTGGGTCCCCTGTTTCCCCGAACAGGAAAAGTCTGGTGGGGGGGGGAGTGTCACGAGACCTCTAGCCAGCGTTCTTTAAATGACCAGGAGGACGAAATCCTCCCTGACCATGCAATGCCCTTCTTATCCTTCCAGAACAACAATCTCCGTTCGAACCATCAATAAAGCAGTATGGGCCCTTTAAGAAACACCATGTCCGCGATGAAAGCCCCGCCCTAAAGGACTGCATTACGTACAGCGTGTTTCTTGATCCTATGAGGGACGAGACCGTAAAAGAAGAGGATTCAGGAAGACGTGGCGCGTATGCTGGATGCGGAAAGACGCCGGTGACAGGTCCGACCAGCGGGAGTCCAACATCGCAACAATCCCAGGGGAAGACTGAGGAACCAAAGCTACGGAGGCAGCGTCCACCGCTCCACAGGAAGAGAAAAGGCTCTAGCGATACCACGCAGAAGCGAGCCACGCTCCTGGAGGAGCGTGGCTAACCGAGGTACGGGCTCGCATAAGGGCACTAACGGGGAGGCGGGGTGCTGACACAGAGTGAACACCGCAGTTAACAAGCATCCCTGCCTGCAAATTCCCTTCCGTCACGAATGGTGAAAGGTTTTCTTTAAGGTGCAAAGTCCCTCCCTAACAACCAAAGCCTGAGACAAGGTTTCTGATTTCGGTTCCGCATTTTGTTTTCTTATTCCGAGACCTCTGAATGGAAGAAGAGTCAAGGCAAGAGTAGTGGTGGAGACGAAGCGAGCAGAAGACGCCCGAGCCATTCCCCTCTATATCTTTAAAAGAAGGAACCTGTCTGTGTGGTTGATTAAACAATAAAGACAGAAATAACAGAAAACCTAGTCTCAGTCCATCTTTTCCACCTCCCCTGGCTACAAGTAGTGAGGCTTAACTTAAACAATGTGTAAAGTGTTTGCGCAACACTTCAAAAAGTAATAACAGTGAAGTTTCCCATACCAGGTTTAGAAAAATAGAGTATATTGTAATAAATAAATAATAAGTGAACAAAACGACAAAAATCCAATCAGGAAAACCAGAGATTTTAAAGTAAAACAGCACCAAAAAGCACAACGTGCCAACAAGGGATATCTGGTTGCCCCAGACCGGATCAAAGTCACAAGATCAGGCTGACCGCGATGGAGCACGGGCTGGCTACAGGGACCCTGTGAGGCCCGCTGAACAAAGTACCTTAAATACTGGTTGCGGTGCATTACGTGGATCCGAGGCGAAAAAGCGTTGCACAGTCAAAGTGTTTTGTCGGTTCCGGGAGGCTGCAGTGCAAGGTCCTGTTGCATCGTCGAGGATCCGTCAACGGGTCTTGCGATGCAAAGTCCTGTCATCGAGGGTGGGCACGCAGCTAACGAGGTGTCCGTTCCGAGGAACTGTGTGGCTGCAATGAGAAAGCCGGCATCGTCGTTAAGTGCCTGTCGAAAGATGGATGTGAGAACCTGGTTGGAGATGCACCGTCGGCAATGCGTCGGTTCCGAAGATGCGAGGATGATTTGGACCTTATACGCCGGACCCAATCCACGCAACAGCGACGACGTGTCAGTTCTGCCAGAGAATGCGCCGCTCAGCCAACGAGATGTGTCGGTTTGGCTAGAGGATGGGCCACTTCTGCAGAGAAGATGCTTCGGTCCGCTGGTAAGCACCTTAGACCCACTTACAAGGGTCCAGGACTGGGTGGCACCACTTGACAGGGTAGACTCACAGATGGCAGAGTCCAGGTGCAGATGCAGGGCTGTTGGAAGCCTTTAACATCCCTGAAGCTTCTGATCAGGAGGCCAGCCGACTAGCCCTTGGAGTCACTCTGGGTTAAAAAGATGCAGGCCCAGTCCTTCTCACCCAGGCAAGAGGGCAGCAGACAGCAGGTCATCACAGCAAAGCAGGAGTCCAGCAGAGTAGGAGTCCAGCAGAGTAGGAGTCCTTCTTCCTGGCAGAGTATCCACAGGTCCAGAAGTGTACTTAAGTGGTGTTTTCTGAGGTCCAGAACTTATACTCAGTGGTGCCTCTAAAGTGGGGGAGACTTCAAAGAGATGCCTTAGAAGTGCACAGAGGTTCTCCCTTCCTGCCCTGGAGAAAAGGGGTTATGCATCCCATTGTGTGTGAACAGGACACAATCTATTTAAGTATAAGTGAGGCTGTGCCCAGCTCCTCCCTCCCATCCTGTCAGGACGGCCGATAAAGTCACACCTAAGCTCCCATTGTGTGTGGTTGTCTAGGGGGGAATACACAAAGCCCATCAGCCAACTACACCCAGACATGTAATAGGAGACCGGTTACAGGCACCAAAAGGTTAAGGCAAGAAAATAGCCAATTTCTAAAAGTGGCATTTTCTGAATTGTAAGTTAAAATCCGACTTTACCATAAATTAGGATTGTAAATTAGGAGTCCAGAGACACCAAACCTGATTCAGATATATATTCCCATTTGGGAATCATGCTTGTAGGAAAGTAGGATCTGCTTCTTATGGTTACCCCCACTTTTTGCTTGATGTTACACTGTTTTTGACTAGTCTGACTGGGATCCTGCTAATCAGGACCCCAGTCTATCTGCTCTCTCCTTAAAAATATTATGCATGTACTTAGGTAGACTCCAGATTGGATACTGGGGTACCCCTGTCAGTCCCTAGTATATGGTACACATGTACCCAGGGCATAGGTACTCCAGAGGCCTCCCATGGGCTGAAGCATGTATTATGCCACCCATGAGAGGCCATGCAAAATGGAACTACAGGCCTACCATTGCAGCCTGTGTAAGATGGTGCATGCACCACTTACTTTAGATATAGGTTTATTATATCTATAGGTCACTACACTTAAAACCTATCAGTCACCCCTCTAGCAGGCCTTGACAATCCTGAAGGCAGGGTGCTGGGTTTTACGTGAGAAGGTGTCCCTGAATGAGCAGAGCCCCTCTGCAGCCGCATAGACCATTCTCCCGGGTTGTTGGTGATGCAGCCAGACATATAAGTAGAGGTGCATTATATGCTCGCGTAAAATGCTATCTCAAAAACGGCTGCAACAAAACATGTTGTGATTGGTATCAAACACCTTGGAATCATACCTCCACACCGGTAACCAGTGTGGAGGTATGATTCGACCCTTCTGAAGCAAGCTTCGTGGGGTCACTGGTCTTCCCGGTACCAGCCTTCTCGACCCGGGCAGCACAAAATGGTTGCTGCCGACCAGAGACACATTTCTGCCATCCTGCTGCTGAGCCAAGCTCGAGCAGGGGAAGGCAGGACAAAAGGCATCCTGTCACAGGGAGGTGTGACCACCTCCCAGACAGGATTTAATGTATTGGGGCTGGGTGGGTGCACTTCCAAAGTGCCTGAAAGTCTGCATCTGGGGCACACTTGGTGTCCCTGTGCATAGTCCAGTTCAAACCAGTCTTGAGAGCCGTTGGGCTCCTGCTCTGGTGCGAAACTGGACAGAGGACAGGGGAGTATCCTCCCCACTGTCCTGACCCTCACCTGGGAGGGTCCCCTGAATCTGTCCAACCCTCTCCCGTGGGCACAAAAGGGCTTACCTGGCTGTAGGACCCTAGATTCAACGTGGACAAGATTCTGATCAAGAAACCACTGACCTTCGACCGTATGGACACTCTGGACTTAGACTGGGCCCGACTTCATCTTCATCTCCCTCTCCGTCCAAAGCCTTGTCTGTGCCCGTGCACCATACAGGCTCCGTGCAGGACCTGTGGAGCATCAAGGACAACTGAAGTATCTCCCTTGGGGAAAAGGAGTCACTCCCCTGCATTCTCAGGCACCGTAACGTAACTGACCGGTCTGCTGATCCTGAGCTCCTGCAGACTCCGAAGGCTCCAGCAACACAGGAGGTGGGTTTCTACGTTCCTTGAGGTCAAGCTGCCCTCTCACCGAGTTTGAGGCCAGTATCCCTCGTGGGGAACGCATAACCCGAACCCCGGTGCACCGCGTACATTCGCAAGTGCATATGCTTGTTGGCGTTCCCCAACTAAGTGCATTGGGCTATCGATAGCCCCCACCTCTGTGCACATTTCGTACAAAGGACTTCGGCCTCCTCGCACTCTGTGCCCTGGAAGCTGTTGTTTTGTGAAACTGCTAGAGGTCCCCTCGCGACTTCTGTGCCTTCGGCCTGTGGGTCCATTTGAGGGACAACACTGATTTTCTTGGGCTTTCCTGGTTGCTCCAGGCCTGCCCTGACTCCCCATGCTGTGGTGAGTCTCCTGGTCCTTGCTGGGTCAGACCGTGACCTTCCTCGACCTTCTTCGTAGGTTGCCGCTGCCAAGGCTTGTTGGTGCTCCCGCCGGACACCGACCCCTCAGCACTCAACATCCTTCGTGGGACAGCTCGTATCCGGCTCCTGGTCGTCCTCGACGTCTCCTGGTCCCCGTGGCTGCAGAGTCAAGGTCTCCCTCTTCGCACCTGAAGCACCCGACATCGGTGGGCATTCGTCTACCGAGCCCCTGGTCACTCCTGAGTGACCCAGACTCTGTCCTCTCTGCTTTCAGGTTCCTTCCTTCAAGAATCCACCTGTGGGTTCCACCAGACACTTTTCTTCTTTCCAGCAGTGGCATTTCTTTGAAGACTTCCATTGAGAACGACGGTGGTTTCCGATGCCACTTCGACCCTATGCACCCGGCTTCCCTGGGATAGGTAACTCTGGTACTTCGGTATCCACGGGTGGGGTGGCTCTCCAACCTTCTATGTTCTAAAGGGTTTCTTCGTAATCCACCGGGAAGGGTCCCTAAACACTTAAACTGCAACCGCGACTCTCCCATTGAATTACAAGTAGCATGCGGTCATGTTCTCACACTGCACCCGTCCTCCGTGGGGTCCCTCCTTACTCACCTTGGGTGGTTCCTTGGGGTCCCAGCGATTCTACAACCTCTAGACACTGTCTTGACTCGAGTCGTGGTTCTTATACCACTATTTTAGTATATTGTTTGGTCTCCCCCTGGAGCCCACTGTGTATTAGTGCTACTTACGATTGTTTCTGTGCTACAGTAGTGTGTGCTTTGTGTTTATCTGCGTGTAGCAGATACTGAGGTATTCAAGGTGTGTTATAATAACAAATACATATTTTTAGAACTACTGTGTGGTTCTCCTTTCATTTAACCAATACAATAAGGTTGCATTCTGGTAAAAATAAGCTGCTTAACATTCCTTCAAGACTAAGCCTGAAGGCTGCTCTCCACAGCTACCACTTGGATAGCTGTCTAAGGTTATCTTTGACCTCTTAAATCACCATAAGGGTTGTTTGGACTGGTGCAAGGTGCCCACTTTAATTAGTGGACATCATATACCAGGCCATCTTCTCACAATGCTGATAAAATGCAATAAGGTAATCCCAATGTTATACTATGGGAGATCTAGGTTTTGCAATAGTGAAAAACTAATTTAGGAGTTTTTCACTACCAGGACATGTAAAACTTAAAAGTACATGTCCAACATTTTAAATACACTGCCCCCTGCACTTGGGCTGTCCAGGGCCTACATTAGAGATAACTTATAGGAAGATTTGGGCCTGGCAAAAGGTTTATTTTGCCAGGTCGAAAATGCAGGTTAAACTGCACACACAGGCTCTGCAATGGCAGGCCAGAGACATGTTTAAAGAGCTACTTAAGTGGGTTGCATAATCAGTGCTGCAGGCCCATTAGTTGCATTTAATTTACAGGCTCTGGGCACATGTAGTACACCTTACTAGAGACATATAAGCAGGGCCACTGGAATTACGCGATTGTGAGGCCATGGCGATTTTGGCGTAGTTATAGATTTGCAGCAATTGCCATATAATCCATCATCTGCCACATAATCTGCAGATTTTAACAAAAAAACAAATTTGTTTCTAGTTTAAATGCTTCAAAAGTTACTAAAAATGCCACGACACAAGTTGCCATGCATTGGAAGGTCAGTTACAAAGCTGGTCTGCTCACCTTTCTGTTGCTTATTGCTATATCTGGATGTTAAACTGGTACTAATGAGGTACAACCAACGCCAGAGAGTGTTACCAAGTTTAAAAATTATGAAATAATTAAGTAGTGCTATTACAAAATGTGGCACATTATGCCGCATAATTTGCCTCTTCTTGCTGCAAAATTTACTCAACCCTGCTGCCTAATTTGTCCCTCTCCTGCCGCATAATTCCAGTGACCCTGTTTATAAGTAAATTAAATATGCCAACTGAGTATAAGCCACTTCTACCATGTTTTAAAGAGAAAGCACAGCAGTAGTAAAGTGCACAGAGTCCTTAGGCCAACAAGCTAAAAGGGGAGGAGGGAGGCAAAGCCTTTGGGGGTGACCCTGTGGAGACGGCCATTTCCAACAGGTGTACACTCAATACTTAGTGATTCATGAAGGACTGATTAGTGCAGCACTCGTGCTCACTGCAGGCTCTTCTTTGACACACATCTTTTTAAGTACAGAGACACGGATGGGGTTGGTTGCACGTCTGTGATGCACCAGCCTAAAACAGTTATTTCTGAACTGAGCCCTTATGTGTATGTGACAAGACAGAACTGCCAGCACACACAGTCGCACTGTGTTTCACACAATCTTGTCTCCCTTCACAAGGTCATCTGGCGGAGAGCCAATATCACACTGTGGTCGACAAATTTGAGCTGAAAACCCCTCCAAAGATTTGGTGTCCAGCCATTGTGAGGACACTGTGCACAGCCTATGTCAATTGAGATGTTTACAATCTCCCAGGACTTAGGTATCAGCCTCAGAAACTTTGAGGATTGTGTGTGTGTGTGTGTGTGTGTGTGTTTGTTGGAGTGACTATTACATTATGCTCAGCACAAAACCTCACACTCATGGGCCCAGCTTCCTTAGAGAACCCTAGCCATCTACTTATGTAGTAAGGGGCTTAAGGCTCCACCCCCTCACTAGACCCCACCTCCTCCTTACACGATACAAAGATTTTTAAGTTGGCAGGTTTGCACGTCATAGGAAACCTCACGTTGCCAATTGCCCCCACTGCATCATTTTATTATCAGTTTTCATGGTGCTCACTTCGCAACTCTTCTTTGACACACCTCTGATTGAGAAAAAATATCTCTACCTGGTGTGCGGTTGTCTGCCTGCACTGACCTGCAACAGTTCTGTACTGAGCTCTCATGTGATTCAAAAATACATAGTTCACACAGTAGCCACAGATCATATTAAATTACTTAGGCAGTTGCTACACATGCATCATTTTAATATAAGTTTTCATTATGGGTATTATTACTAACCAGATGTCCCATTCGAACTATCTTTATTAAACAAACTAGTATTGTTTTTATAAAATACTGTTGGTAGTTCTGTATTATTTACAAATGACCCTACACTTGCAGTAAGAGCATTCTACATTATAAGTCATTCTTTTAACTACAGATACTTTATTTTATTTTGTCACAGGATCACTTTTAGGTCATGGTCTCGTATCTGCAAACTAAGAGCACCCACCGTCTCAAGCCATGCTTGGCACAGTAGACACCTCTATGTTGCTTAATACAAGGAACAGCATGAAGAACACTTCATACAGTCTTCTGCCGTTTCTAAGCGCTGCAAATCATTTATCGACATTGAGGACCCCACCTGTGTGGATAGGCATAGCCAAAGATACAAACCGATGACCAGTTCATCACCACACAAACGTTCAGTTAATTGACCTATCTATACCTCCAGCATATAAATAATTTCCAACTTTTTATGCAGCATTTCATGCCAGAAATTAGACCAAAGACCACGAATGTTGGTCGATAATCTAATGAGGTATAAGTTGATAAAGGGTCTTTCTCAAGACGACTCACTAGGGTAGAGGTGGGCGAGCCACTGAAAGCTCGAGCCAGATGCTTGGCTATGGCCCAGCTCAAAGTCCTCTTGGATCCTTGAGCCCACACGAGCCAAGCCTTCATGTGGCTTCTGCCTGCCACCCATTTTGTAATGTCCAGGCCAAGAATGAAAGACAAAGCATTAATGAGATATTTAAAACAGAAAGGCGTGGTAGCCATCTAGTGGCTGAATTGCACAATGTGAATCCAGGAAAACAATGATCAATCCCGGCTTCACTTCTTGACTAAACTGCCTGAATGCCCCAGTGAAAATATCGGCAGGAGATGCCTGCTAGAAGACAAAATCAGACAGGAGGAAATCACGTTCAAATCTTGAAGGATGTAGAGGAAAATCTTGCCAAATAACTTTCGTGGCAGCTGCAACTCAAGGGAACACTAGAGCGCAGGCCAAACTGGACTTCTCTTTGACCTGCGGAAACGAGTGAGTATGTTATATAAAGGAGACGGAAACAGCAAAGACAATGATAAAATCTGAACCAAGCCCAAAAAAGTCAGAGAACAAAAGCTGCATGCGGTCTTTCTCGGAAAGTAAAGTCAAACACCTGTGCAAATATATGTGCTTCAGTTTACTTCACGTGAAGGTGTGGAACCTGTCACACGACATTATCTGCCAGGCCTGCCGCCAGAAAGGTGCATTCTGGGATTTGTTTCGCTTTTTAACATTGCAAGCGAGGGAAAGTGTCACAGACGCCATATTATTACCACGAAGGCTCACGTTCTGCCGGGACCGTGAATAAAAACAATGTATGGAATATCGAATGGGGGTTACAGGAACATTTTGTACACAATCTAGCCTACCGCTATACAGCATATTTTTCCACAGTGGACCAAATTCCGGAATAAAACAAGACAAGCACCACGCCTGTTATGAAGCGTTTGCTGCTCTGTTCTGAAACAGATGTTGTTTAACACGCACTCTACAGTAAGTTTACACTTTTGTGTTCTGAGGGGCACAGCGGCATCTGGCGCTGGGGCACGGATGCATTACAAATATCTTGAAACCTGTCTTTCTCGATGGCTCGTGTTTAAATTTAACACACTACACTTCCTCTATTTTAATTCTAAAGTAAACAATTCACAGGGAGGAAACACCAGAGACGAGTGCTGTGCCCTCCGACCTGTTCAGCTGTTTTGGAAATGCATTGAATTGAAGGCCTTGAAGCAAATATTCAGTGGTCTGCAAAACAACAAATCCTTGTTTTTGATGACTGCCTTTTGTCAATTCCAGTGTACAAGCTACGCAAGGATTCTAGGTTACCCAGTTGTCCGCAAGTAGACTCCATATGGACTTTTCGGTCTGTCTCTGAGGATCATCTGCTATTGATTGACATTTACAAAGGTGTCGCACAAATGCAGCGCGGCAACCAAAGCTGCTGCGCTGCAGGGACAGAGCAGGAAAGCGCCATATCTACCAAGACGCGACAGTATTGTGCACTCTCCCAAGCGCTGGCGCACAATCAGGCTGCCTGGTCCAACGCCACACACCTTTGCACAATAGTGGAACGGTGTCTGCTTCATGTCTAGCATAGGTTTTGTACTGGAAGGGCTGCCGTCCAGTACAAAATAATACGCTTAGACCAACTTTAAAACTTTTCCCACTTTGGAAATGTGCAAATGCAACCTGGGAAAAGTCACGAGAAATACCAGTATTTCTCCTTTCGACATCTATTTCAGAGTGGTGTTTATTATTGGTACAAAACCCAGTCTACTATTGTAAGCAGACAGGGATTGGTGTCGCAACCCTTGGCAAAAGTGTCACATTCATTGGATGATGTCATCCTTGATGTAATTTGCAATGTCAACAGTGATGTCATTAAATATGTCATTTAACTACTCATGAGTGATTTTATATGTGAGGCACTGCAAGGCGGAGCACAAGTTGTAGTTAGTTCACTGAAGTATAACTGGAGAATTTCAGTGTCCGTTTGTTTTTTAAATGTTAGCTTTTAACATGTTTTAACACCTATAATGTTATTTTAACCTTGTTTTTCTTCCGTGAATTTCCAGTTTGTTTTTTTAGACGTGAGCTAAGAGATTATTACCATGCCTAACTATAACGTCACTTTAACCTTTATTTTTTCAGTGAATCTTTTTTTTTTTCATGTCAGGGAAGTTTATATAACCATATCTAACTATAACATGTTTTAACCCTTTGAATTGTTCTGCAAATTTAGGGAGCTTTATTATTATATTCAGACAACAGTCCCACTGCGCATGTTCGGGACTGGTCCAGGCCCACCCCTCATGTTTGGCCAACCCACCGCAGCCTGCCCTTCAGGGACAGCTAGCTGCACCTGCCCCCCGTTCTGCCTACCTTCCGTTCTCCGTTTGTGTGCCCCGGCTCCCTCTTTCCTGCCCTCTGTAGCTAGCTTGCTGCCCCTGACCTTGCTGGCTTGCACTTCATGGTCAGCTTGCTGCCCCTTCCCCAGTCTGTAACCCCCTGAACCTCGACGTCAGCCCTCCATTGTCCGTAGTGCTGCCACTGCTTCTCCTGCCTGCCCTCCCTGGTCCTTTGTGCTACCCACAGCCTCACCAAGCTACCCTCCTTGGTCATCTTTCTGATACTGCCTCCCTACCCCATGCCCTGGGTTCTCAGTATGTGTGCTTTTACCCCCTCCCTTCCTGGTCTACTTTGCTGTGACTACCCCTGAGCTGCCACTGCCCTCCATTGCTGCCCCTAACCTCCTCGTTCTCTGTAAGCATGCCCTTTCCCCCTCCCTTCCTGGTCCATTGTGCGCCCACCCCCCGTTCTCTGTGTGAGTTCCCTGCGACCTCCCTCCCTATTGTATTGCGCTGCCTCCATTGATGCCCGTTCTCCCTCACCCGGTTCTCCTTGGGTGTGCCCCTGCCTCCTCTCTCGTCTATTGCAAAGTTAAGTTTTAAAGATTTAAGTAAAAATAGCACGAAAGAAGCACACAACACCAATTGCAATTATCTGGTCGTGCTGAACTGGGTCAAAGTCAAAAGTACAGGCCGACCACGATGGGATGCAGGCTGGATATAGAGACCAGATTCGTCCCGGTGGAAAGTTTACCTTCTAACAGTCCTGTTCCAAGCGAGAAGCCTCGGTTGGCACTTCATGTTGGTGGTGCAGTTGTCGGCGTGAAGAGCTGGTCACTGATTGTTACTTTGCTTTGGTGGGAAATGCGGGCGGTTGTTGTCAATGCAAAGAGCTCTGGGAGGTGAAGTCCGAGGTCTGTGTCAGGGAAAGTCACATCCGCAGTCAGATGCAGGTCCCGCTTTGCCATCTGTGAGGTCCAGTCATGTTCACGAGGAGACCAGGCACTGGCCTTTTCGACGTGAAGAGCCTAGACCCTCTGGGGTTTCACCTGGAGTCCAATTCTTGCAGTTTTTGGGTTGAGGGGTACACTCCAACATCAGTCAGGGGTTCAGGACCTGGAGGGGCAGCTCTTGGGGGTTAGGACTCACTTCAGCAGAGGCCAGCAGCAGGGTTCAGGCAGACCCAGTTGGTACTGGTCAGTTGCAGGAAAAGGCCTCTTTTGTGTCCCTATAGCTCAAAGAGGAGGCCAGTCAACTGACCGGCTGAGTCACTTCTGAGGTCCTCGGTTCAAAGTAAGCAGGTCTAGACTTCTTTCAGGCTTCGGACAGCAGGGCAGTCCTTCGTCTGAGTCTCCACAGGTTAAGGAGTGCACTGATGAGAGGTTCTGAGGGTGTCACTTTTTATACCCTGTATCAGCCTGTCTGTGGGGGGGTCACCCCATTTGTCTAACCAAAAACTGGTTCTGGTCCGGTTTAACAATTCCCCTGGGTCTGGCTCCCGCCTGGCTAGAGAAACAAAAGGCAGACGGGCCCAGGTGTGAGCTGTATTTGCCAGTGCAGGGTAGGCATCTTTAGAAGTCAATGTGAAGGAGTAATGAGTGTGTCCTCCGAGAAATTCTTATTTGGTTCTTCAAAGTTGATGAAGACAGTATTGGTATGGAGTATATTATTACAAGACAAATTCAATCACAAAGGAATGTATTCCGGATTCTGTGTTTTTATTGTTTTTCCAGAGTGACACGGTTATAGCCAACATGTGTTTCACCCTATCAAGGCATGCAAGCCTAGGGCTTTTTTCCAAGGCTGTGTTCTCTACAGGTAAATTCAATAGCATACATAAGGTATCTGTAGTGACAGAGAAGACAAAGTTCTCGAATATAGCTTTCTCATGTGCCTCGGTCCCTAAGGTAGATTGTCATTTTTATACTTTTTAACACTGTAGGCAAAGGTATCAACTCATTAGAACTAGGCTGATACTCAAATACAGCAATAAGCAACTGAAAGATGACCAGTCAACCTTTGCAAATGGACTTCCATTGCACAGCAACAAGTGTTGCAGCGTTTTAGTTACTTTTGATCTGTTTGAGCTTGAAACACATTTTTTTGCTGTAATGTGCAGATTATGCAGCAGATGATGGATTATATGGCAAATGCAGCGAATCCATAATTATGTGGAAAATGCACTGGCTGCAAAATCCCATGAAGCCATTGGCCCCGGGTGTGACAAAGCAAAATAAAAAATACAAGAGAATTACCTGAAAGAAGGTCTCTAATAAATAAGCATATTGGCTTTTAAACACTGCTCTATCGTCTGTACGCACGGCATACAGAAACCATGAAAGCTAGGCAAGAAATGTCTTGCTACGGACTAATTAGTCCAGTAGTGCCCATTGTCAGTATCAACAGCCTCTTCAGTGAAGATGGGGAATGGACATGCCTCCCCACCATCAGGTGTAAACCAATAATACAATCATGTTCCAAGGCACTTAAAAAAGAGGTCACAATATTTCAGTTTTGAAGTCGATATGGCCTACCAATAGATAACCCACATTCAATTACCTCAACTGCCACACATCTCTCTTCACAAGGGATATACGAGCAAGGATAAACATAAATAGAAAGAGAAAAAGCCCTTCCACAACAATGAATATGATAAAAAGTATGCAAGCAGCAATAATGCAAAGTATTGGTTGTGAAAAGCAGGAAAGCTCCTGGAGTCACCACTCGCCTGTATAGAGTCCTCAGAACAACTGAAATGATAGCACCTACGCACGATGTGAGTCCAAGCATGGAATAGAGGAAGAATTAGTAGGGAAGAAGGACTAGAGCAACATTATTAACTTTCTTAAAGAGTAAAACCTAGCGAAGATCCCAAATCCCTATATCCCCAGAGTTAGGGTTAACAGTACTGTATTCAAGTAACAGCAAACAATAAGATTTTAGTGATCCTTTCTTCAAATTCAAGGAAGGTTCCTCAAATTCTGTTTAACACATCACGTTTGCTATTCAGCTTGTAGGTTACCTTTTCACATTGCTTAGTCCTATGAGTTTTTATTGACCATTCACTGCTTTTTGGTATTGATTTCTGACGCAGTACCTAAGAATACAGATCTTAACTGTTGCTAATGTGGTGACTAGTTATCTATGCGTACAAACATTTAATTCCTTAATATCCATTACATCATGGAAAGTTATTATACCATTGGAGCAGGCAGGGTTTAGAGCAGGCCATGTGACTTTGGATTATATAACTGTAATACATCTTATATTGGAGAAATATGTGAAACGAAGGGGTAATGCCAGTCTATGCGACCTATATTGACTATTCAACTGCCTTTGGTTACATAGACAGGCTGACCCTTTGGAGGAAGTTGAGCACCATGGGAATACCAGGGGATCTTTTGAAACTCATTATTGTTCTTCACACCACTACCTGGTGTCGTGTTATGTTAAGAGGCAGGCGGGGTATGACTCCGAAAATCCCTACCAGAAATGGCTTGAAACAGAGATGTCTGTTGGCGCACCTCCTTTTTTCGCTATATATGGAGGATCTGCCCGATGTGTTGAGTAAGGTAGCTGGTGATGCCCCAAAATTAGGCTCTTATCCTTTAGGAAGACTCCTTTATGCGGGCGATATTGTCCTGCTAGACCAGACTCCTAAAGGTTTTCAGAAATGTCTTGATACCCTGTCATCATACTCAGATGCTCAGTTCCTGAAGGTAAATATGAATAAATCTAAGGTAATGAGGTTTCGTCCAAAAGGTTGTCAGATAAATACAAAGTATAAGTGGTCTGATAATAATTCTGCCATAGAAGTAGTAAAATTCTACCCTTGTCTTGGAAGAATTATGTAGTCAAACTTGGCTGACAGCGAACATATTGCACACATATCAAATAAGGCTTATGCCCATGGAAATGCACTATAGGCACTTAATGGAGCAACAGATCACAGGCAGTTTAACCATCTCTTAACAGTATATAACATGAAGATCCCACTAACGCTTTTATATGCTATTGAGACAATAAATACTAATCAATGGAACTATATTCATAAGGTGGAGGGAAAAATTATTTGCACTATGTGCACTTTATACTCTGCGGTCTCAATAGAAGCCCTAAGGTTGGAATTAGGATTGGTGAGCGCTTTCCTAAGAGGACTGGCTGCTATTTTACGATAGTATCAGTCTATTACTTGGAAAAGAAAAGTACTTATGGAGTCTAATGGCTTCAGTATGTCTTGCTCCAACTATGGAGACTGGATCATTTTTAACTAATATTTTGACTGCACTTCAACAATTTTCTTTGACTAGATTAGACATCCAGAATATGAGCTGTGTTCGTCTTAAAAACAATCTAAAATTCACTATGAAAAATTGCTCCATGGAAAATAATATAGAGGTATGTAGAGTAAAATGTTGTTTCCATAGTATTATTCAATCATGTCACGCAGCAGCTCCTCAAGTGTATTTGAACTGGAATTTGTAACATAGAGTATGAAGATACATAATGCTATGTAGACTGAAATGTTTACCATTAAAAACTGTGATGGATGCATGGCAGAATGTAATCTGAAGGGACAGAATACACACCTTGATTGAAAAAATAGGATTGAAAAACCCTGTACACTGACCTCCATTCCCAAGACCACCAGACACGCCATCACAGTAATGTCCATGGTACAGATTCAGTCCTAAATAATTTTCTGTGAGGAATTCCCAGATTACTCATGGTAACTTGGCAACTGCAACAAGGCCTTCCTCAGAGAAAACTCCAATCAGTACATGAACAGCAACATCAAAACAACATAACAGATAAGAAATAAGCTAGTTTTCAAAATAACAGAATTTAATGACTGAAATGTAATAAAAATTTAAATCTCAAGTATTGATCAGAAGTTATTTAAATTTGTTTTGCTAAAACTTAATGTTCCACTCAAAATCCAATTATGTAATTTGGGTACAGTTGACTGGACCTTCACAACCTCCAAGGCAGAGAAGGGATGAAGCAAGGTTAGATACAGGCTATTGAGTCACCCAGATCAAGAGCTCAAAAGACACCAGCTACTTAAACATAACATGCCTACTAAGGAAAATGCTACTTACCCAGTTTGCATCTGTTCTTGGCATGTAGAGCTGTAGATTCACATGCTTTGCATAGCCCGCCATCTAGTGTTGGGTCCAGATGTTTGCACTTTGTTTTTGTTCGAAGAAGTCGTTTCCAGTCACGAGGTAGGTGACTCCTCCTTTCAGTGATAGTGCGCATGGTCATCGGCTCCATTGTTAGATTGTTTGCCGCAGAGGGTGATAATGGAGTTAGTAAGAGTAGTAAGAGATGTCCATGTATATATGTATCTAAGTAAGATATTACTGCAACAGGTATAGGTACCTGGGGAGGCAGGTGGGCGCATGTGAATCTACAGCTCTACATGCCAAAAACAGATGCGTACTGGGTAAGTAGCATTTTCCGTTCGAGGCATGTGAGCTGTAGATCACATGCTTTGCATAGACTATACAGCAGTTATTTCCCAAAGCGGTAGCTAACCTGTAGCTGTTGCAGTCGTCTGAAATTGTGTGCGTAAAACTGCTTGGCCCACACTAGCTTGCTGTCTTGCTAACACATCTACACAATAGTGTTTTGTGAATGTGTGAGGTGTAGACCATGTTGCAGCTTTGCAGATGTCATCTATGGGTATATTCCCTAAGAATGCCATAGAAGCCACTAGTTTGCATGTGGAGTGCGCTCTAGAGGGAATTGTCAGTGTTCGTTTTGCCTTTGCATAGCATGTCTGAATGCACTTGACTATCCACCCTGCAATGCCTGTTTTTGATAAAGGATTGCCTTTATGTGGTGGCGCAAAAGCGACAAACAGTTGTTTAGCCTTTCGGAAAGGTTTTGTCCTTTCTACATAGTAAAGTAGTGCTCTTTTCACATCTAAAGTGTGCAAAGCACGTTCTGCCACAGAATCCGGTTGAGGGAAGAACACAGGCAACTCAACAGATTGGTTGATATGAAAGGCAGAAATGACCTTTGGTAGAAATTTAGGCTTGGTCCTGAGAACCACTTTGTTTTGGTGTACTTGTAAAAATGGTTTTTCTATGGTTAGTGCTTGAAGCTCACCTACTCTCCTCAGTGATGTGATAGCTATGAGGAAAGCTACCTTCCAAGTGAGAAATTGCAGTTCACATCTATGCAATGGCTCAAAGGGTGGACCCATCAGTCTGGTAAGGACAATGTTGAGATTCCACACTGGAGCAGGTGGAAGTCTTGGAGGAATGATTTTCCCTCCATAAATGCTTTAATGACAGGCATTCTAAAGAGACAGATTGTTAGAAATGGGATCTCTAGTTGGCAAGGGCTTGCACCTTTGTCCAAGTAGGGACCCTTCTTCCTAGTCAGGGTAAGGGTTGTTACACTTGTGAAGTAACCCCTGCTCACCCTCGTGGTAGCTTGGCACGAGCAGTCAGGCTTAATTCAGAGGCAGTGTGTAAAGCATTTGCACATAACCAACAGTAATACAGTGTAAGCACTACAAACGGACACCACACCAGTTTAGAAAAATAACCAATATTTTATATACTCAAGACAAGACCAATTACGACAAAAATCCAGAATACTATACTTTACGAATGAATACTTGATACGGTAACTTCTTCTTTGCAGGAATAGCACAAAAGCAAAGTTCGTACGAGTCGGTAGCTCCGTCCGAGCCTACCGTGATGCTGAAAACCACAGAGTCTAACAGTTCCAGCCGACCGCGTCGATACGGGCCAGCAGAGTCATGAACAGACTCGGTTACAGTACCTTTCTCATTGTGGCTGGTACGGAGTGTACGAGCCGGTCGGCGTTCGTCGCGGTTGCGGTGCAAGACGGAGCGATGCAAGGTGCGGTGTCCCTCGATGCGGTGCAGGCAGCGGCTCCATCGGTTAAGGCAATCTGCCAGTACCCAGACGTTAAATCAAACGTGCTGAGGAACCGGGCAGCTCCCAACCGATCAATGAGCTCATCAGCTCTGGGGATGGGGTGCGCGTCAGTCCTGGTGACGGCATTGAGCCCACGGTAGTCCACACAAAACCGGAGTTCTGGAGTGGCACCGGGCGCCGCAGCCTTTGGGACCAAGACCACTGGGCTGGCCCAAGGACTGTGGGAGGGCTCAATCACCCCTAACGCCAACATCTTAGAGACCTCCTCCTTGATGCTGGCTCTGACCCGGTCAGTCAACCTGTAAATCTTGTGCTTCACAGGATGGCTGTCACCGGTGTCCACGTCATGGGTACACCAGTGAGTAACACCGGGGGTCAGAGAGAACAGTGGGGCGAACTGTCCCAACAACTGGCGACAGTCCCCCTGCTGCTCCTGAGTCAGAGTAGGGGAGAGGATCACACCCTCTACTGACCCATCATGCTCCTTGGTAGACAGGAGGTCAGGGAGAGGCTCGCTCTCCTCTTCCACCCCATCATCTGTCGCCAAGAGCATACTCACTTCGGACCTCTCGAAGTGGGGCTTGAGGCGGTTCACGTGAAGGACCCTCAACGGGTTCCTTGGAGCCTGCAAATCCACCAGGTAGGTGACGTCACTTTTGCGCTCCTTTACCTCATATGGCCCAGTCCACTTGTCCTGCAAGGCACAAGGTGCTACTGGGGCCATGACCCACACTTTTTGCCCAGGTTGAAATTCGACCAGAGTGGCATTCTGGTCATACCATCTCTTCATTTCTTCCTGGCTTGCTTCTAGGTTCGCCTGAGCGAGTTTCCTGAAGCGGGCAGTTTGGTTTCTAAAGGCCAGCATGTAGCTAAATACATCCTGGGAGTTTTCCTGGGAGCTGCCTCCCAGCCTTCCTTTACCAAACTCAGAGGTCCTCTGACAGGGTGGCCATACAGGAGCTCAAAGGGGCTGTACCCAAGAGACTTCTGAGGCACCTCCCTGTACGCAAAGAGTAGGCATGGCAAGAGGACGTCCCACTTACGCCTCATGGGTTCTGTTAGACCCTTGATCATGCCTTTCAAGGTCTGGTTGAATCTCTCCACCAGACCGTTTCCTTGTGGGTGGTAAGGAGTGGTGAACTTGTAGGTTACACCACACTCCTTCCACAGGGATGTCATATACTTCGATATGAAATTGGTCCCCCTATCAGAAACCACCTCTCTGGGGAATCCCACACGGGAAAAGATCCCCATTAACACCCGGCCCACCACTGGCGCCGTCGTTGTCCTGAGAGGGATTGCCTCCGGGTACCGGGTGGCATGGTCCACCAAGACCAGGATGTACCTGTTGCCCATGGCTGTCTTGGGATCCAGTGGCCCCACAATATCCATCCCTACCCTTTCAAAGGGTGTTCCAACAACCGGAAAAGGTTGGAGAGGAGCTTTGACCTTCCTCCCACTCTTACCACTTGCCTGGCAAGTTTGGCAAGACCTACAGTGTGCATCTGACTGCCTTCGCATTTGGGGCCAAAAGAAGTGGGTGACAAGGCACGTCATGAGCCAGACCCAGTAGGAAGGTCCTGAAGCGCTGGGGTACCACCAGCACACGGGCTGACCCAGGCTCAGCAACCTTAGGCTCACTGTATAGGAGACCACTCTCCCAGTAGATCAGATGTGACCCGGACTGATTACCAGCTGCCTGGTCTGCAGCCTGCCGCCGCAGACCCTCCAGAGTAGGGCACTCGTTCTGCTCCCTGCAGAACTCCTCCCTGGTGGGACCCCCTTCTTGCTGCCAATGGGTCAGCTCAGAGATGTCTCCCAGTTCGGCTACTTGCTCCCCTGTAGGCACCGGGGCGTCCCCCTCGAGGTCCGCCTCCTCCCGGTCCGTGGGAACTTCGGGGGCCGGTTTCCCGCGCCCCCTGCCCTTTCTCTTGGCAGGGACTTGGGCCACTGTTTCAGGCTCCAAGTCCTCTTGATCACCCTTTCTGGCTGCCATTGACCGAGTAGACACGCATGCCCACTCTGGCAACCCAAGCATCTCCAAGTGAGACCTGAGCTCAACCTCCTTCCACGAGGACTGCTCCAGGTCGTTTCCTAGCAGACAATCTACAGGCATGGTAGGGCTCACAACCACCCTCAAGGGACCTGAGACCCCCCCATTCAAAGGGAACCTGCGCCACCATACATTGGCGCTCTGAGTTGTCGACAGCAACTACTTGGTGGAATGCTCCTGGGACTACTTGCTTCTCAGACACCAGGTGACACCGGACTGAGGTCACACTGGCTCCAGTATCTCTGAGAGCCTCTACCCTGTTCCCATTAATGGTCACCCAGGTGCTATATTTCTTTGTGTTAGGGGGCACCTGGTTTCCTGGGACCATCTCACTGTCCCCGAGTGAGACAAGGATCATTTCTGCGGGATCCCCACCCTCCTGTGGGCACCCCTCCTCCCCAAGCGCTACACTAGCCAACACTTTGGACTGTCCACCGGTGGGTGGCTGTGTCCCCTTCGGGCACTTGGGGTCCCCCTTAAGGTGACCTACCTGGTCACATGCATAACACTTGCGGGGGCCGGTCTCAACAGGCTTCCCTGTAGAGACCCCTTTCTTCTTATCACCGGGGGGCTGGGAACCTTTACCCTGGGTACTAGTTTGGGGCCCTTTAGAGAACTCCTGTGCTTTACCCTTGTCCCCCCACCTTTCTGCTGGGGACCCTGCCCACCTTTGGCTGAGTCTCCCCCAAACGCTTTCTTGTGGACCCTGGTACTCACCCAGCGGTCCGCTTCCATAGCAAGCTTCCTGGGGTCAGTTAGCTTACTATCCACTAGGTGCTGGCGCAGATCTGCAAAACATAGACTAGACAAGTGCTCCCATGCAATCAAGTTGTAGAGCCCCTGAAAATCTGTTACACTACTGCCCTTCACCCAACCATCCAGAGACCTGCAGAACACATCCACACATTCCAACCAAGTGTTGGCATCAGACTTCTTACTGGACCTGAACTGATCCCTGTACTTTTCAGGAGTAAGACCATACTTCGTGAGAAGGGCATCCTTCATGTCAGCATAGGTGAGGTGATACCCCTTACCCAAAGCTATCAGAGCATCCCTTGCTTCTTCCGGGAAAAGTGGCCACAATCCTGCTCCCCAATTCTCCTCAGGGACCCCATTCATGTGTATGGCTGCCTCATAACCCTGAAACCACCTTTGTATGTCATCCCCCTTCTTGAACTCCTTGCCTACGTTCTTGGGAATGTGCACAATCCTGTCTGCCTTTCTGGACGAATTGCTGCCACCATCTGAGCCTGACTTACTCCTAAGTTCTAGCTCCTTCAGTTCTCTCTCATGCTCTAAGAGCATCTTCCTCTCCTCTATGGCCAATCTCTTCTCCTCCCGCTCACTCTCCAGCCTGAGCTTCTGCAGCTCAAACTGCCTTGCCTCCCGCCTGTCCTCCAGCTCCTCTGGGGACAGACTGCTGCTGCCTGACCTGGCGGGTTCCCCCTCCCCAAAAGCACATCCACCCTGGAAATCGGCTCCTCCGCCTCCTCACTGAGATCACCAGGCTGCCCATTGGCATGTCTGGCTGCTACCCAGGCCCTCAGCGCCTTTTGTAGCTCCTCCTTCCTTGTGAGGCCTTTAATTTGGACTTTCAGGTTTTTACAAATCGCTCGTAACTCCTTTACGGCGTAGGATTCCAACCTGTCCTCCTCAAAGATAACTTCCAGAGATGCAACGGATGATGCAATTGATTCAGGCATGACGAAAGTAGTGAGTTGAAAACTGGCAAGATCAAAAATAGGCCAAAAGAAAAAGAACCAGTATGTGGTACGTAATGGTCTGCGATATGGTAGTAGTGCACACCAATCACTGTAAGTCAAGTGCAAACACAAGTCCTATCCTCACCGCTGACAACCAATGTTAGAAATGGGATCTCTAGTTGGCAAGGGCTTGCACCTTTGTCCAAGTAGGGACCCTTCTTCCTAGTCAGGGTAAGGGTTGTTACACTCGTGAAGTAACCCCTGCTCACCCTCGTGGTAGCTTGGCACGAGCAGTCAGGCTTAATTCAGAGGCAGTGTGTAAAGCATTTGCACATAACCAACAGTAATACAGTGTAAGCACTACAAACGGACACCACACCAGTTTAGAAAAATAACCAATATTTTATATACTCAAGACAAGACCAATTACGACAAAAATCCACAATACTATACTTTACGAATGAATACTTGATACGGTAACTTCTTCTTTGCAGGAATAGCACAAAAGCAAAGTTCGTACGAGTCGGTAGCTCCGTCCGAGCCTACCGTGATGCTGAAAACCACAGAGTCTAACAGTTCCAGCCGACCGCGTCGATACGGGCCAGCAGAGTCATGAACAGACTCGGTTACAGTACCTTTCTCGTTGTGGCTGGTACGGAGTGTACGAGCCGGTCGGCGTTCGTCGCGGTTGCGGTGCAAGACGGAGCGATGCAAGGTGCGGTGTCCTCGATGCGGTGCAGGCAGCGGCTCGATGAGCGTCGTGCAGACGGAGTCGGTGAGTCCAAGGCGTGCGATGCAGGGTGAGACGATGCTCGATGCGGTGCTGACAGGTTGCGATGCAGGCGACCAAGCCGGAGTGCGGGAGCTGGCGTCGGACAGCGGTGCGAGTCGGAGCGGTGCGTCGCAGACGTGCGAGCGGTGCCCCAAATGCGGTGCGGTCACGACTCTTGAGCCAGTTGCAGCGACAGTGTCGGTCTGGTCCGGCTGGCCCAGTGAAGCGATGCGATGCGAACTGCGGTGCCCACAGGTCACGGTGCAAGCAGCGGCTCGATGTTGGCGGCGTCGGACGTCGCCCACGGTGAGACCAGGGTTGCGATGCGAAGCGGGCGATGCGGTCTGCGGTGCAAACAGGTCACCGGCCAGGGATGGATTCGGTTGACGGAGTCGGTTGCAGTTCCCTTCCTCTGTGGCGACTGAAACAGCGTTCCAGAAGCGGTACCCAGAGGCTTGTGAAGTCTTTGTAGTCCCTGAGACTTCTTAACAGGAGGCCAGCTCGGTTCCTGGCCCTTGGAGATACTCAGCACAAGTTCGTAGAAAGTTCAGTCCAGTCCTTTCACTGCCCCAGACAGAAGCAGCAGCTGCAGGCCAACCCAACAAAGCAACAACACAGCAACGGGGCAGTACTCCTCCTGGCAGCTCTTCCAGCTCTTCGTCTTGGCAGGTTCCTTGATTCCAGCGAGATCTAAATTCATGGGGTCAGGGCCCCAATATTTATATCCCAAATTCCTTTGTTCTCTGAAGGCAGAGAGGCCTTTGCCTAGTCCAAACCAGTTCTGGAGCACTTTGTTGACAAGTCTCCGTCCCTTCTTTCAGTGAGCAGGCCAGGGACATCAGACGCACCACAGGAGGTGGAGCCAGCATTGTGGAGGGAAGGCACTGTCCTATTCAGGGCCCAGGTGCGACCCCTCCCACCCATCTACATGTAGATCTTGCTATTCAGCCCTGCGCTGACTCACCCTGTCTCCTGGCATCCCCCAGCCCCTGTCACTCACACTCCAGACAAGGAATACACAACCTCGCAGAGGCAGGCTTGGATGGTTAGACAAGAAAATACCCACTTTCTAAAAGTGGTATTTTCAAACACAGGATGTTAAAACCAACTTCACTAAAAGATGCATTTTATCATTCTGAGTTCAGGCATACTAAACTCGAATTTCTACCATGTTCCCGGGGTCAGTTAGGATTATAAGCTGTAATAATCAAAACTGCCCGTTCTGGCCTAGGGGGAACAGGTAGCCTTGCAATAGTGAAAAACGAACTAGGCTGTAATTCACTATCAGGACATGCCGCACACACCCGGGCATGTCCTACCTTTCGCATACAACGCACCCTGCCCACAGGGGTACCTTGGGCCTACCTTAGGGGTGACTAACATGTAGCAAAGGGAAGGTTTAGGGACTTGCAAGTGTGTGCACTTGCCAAGTCGACATGGCAGCCCCAGGCTGCGCACAGGCTCTGCGATGGCAGGCCCGAGTTACACTTTACGGGCTGTTTGCGTGGGTGGCACAATCCAGTGCTGCAGCCCACCAACAGCATTTGGTCTATAGGCCCTGGCACTCGCAGTGCACTTTACAAGGGACTGACACATAAACCAAATAGGCCAATCATGGAAACACCAATCCATAACACATTTTATACAGGAGCACTTGCACTTTCCCACTGGACCGCAGTGAGGAAAGTGCGCAGAATCATTACACCAGCAAAAACAGAGTCAAAACCGGGAGGTCAGAAAGCAAAAAAGTCAGGGGAAACACGCCAAAAGATGCCAAGTCTAACACAGATGTGGTCTGTTCTGTAGGTATGCAGCTATTAAAGCAAGATGTAAGCGTATAGAAGAGTACGCTAAATTGGAACACTGCAGATGTAATAAATAGCAAATGATGTTTTGAACTGAAGCGTCCAGCGGATCGATTTGATTGTTATTACAGTAGATTACAAATCTTTTCCACTTTGCTGCATAGCATGCTCTTGTGGTAGGACGTCTAGCCTCTTTGATGATGTTCATGCAGTCTGGCGGGAGATTAAGGTAGCCAAACTCTAAGATTTCAGGTGCCAGATCGCAAGATTGAGATGACTGGGATCTGGATGTCTTATCTCTCCATGCCTCTGAGTGAGAAGATTGGGAGTGAGATGTAGTTTTTGGTGAGGAACTACTGAGAGCTCCAACAGTGTTGTGAACCAGGGTTGCCGGGCCCATGTGGGAGCAACTAGGATTAGTGTCAGGGACGCCTGTCTGAGCTTCTGAACCACTAATGGAATGAGTGGGAGAAGGCAGGAAAGCGTAGGCAAATATCCCTGACCAATTCATCCATAGTGCATTGCCTTTGGACAATGGGTGTGGATGCCTGGATGCGAAGCTTGGGCATTTTGTGTTTAGGTTTGTGGCGAACAGATCTATGTCCGGAAAGCCCCACATTTGGAAGAATGGGAGGAGAACCTGAGGGTGGATTTCCCATTCGTGAATCTGTTGTCTTTGACAACGGAGCAGATCTGCAATCTGATTGTTTACTCCTGGGAGGTGTTCTGCAAGGAGATACATTTTGTGACGTACAGCCCATTTCCAGATGGTCTGTGCTAGTTGTGACAGCTGGAGTGAGTGTGTCCACCCCTGTTTTTGTATGTAGCACATTGCTGTCATGTTGTCTGTACGGATCAGGACAGCTTTGCCTACTAGATGTACTTGAAACGCTTTGAGCGCTAGAAAAAAATCGCTAGCAGCTCTAGATGATTTATGTTAAGCTGCTTTTGCTGCAAGCTCCACATGCCCTGAATTGTATGCCTCTGGAGATGAGCTCCCCAACCAGTGAGCAATGCGTCTGCTGTTAGCACTATCTGTGGAACCGGGTCGATGAAGGCCCACCCTTTTGAAAGGTTTTGTGTATTCCACCACTGCAGAGAGCGATGGGTACGGCCGTCCAATAACACTAGATCTGATAAGAGACCCTGAGCCTGGTTCCACTGACGTGCTACGCACTCCTGAAGGGGACGCATGTGGAGTCTTGCGTAAGGGACTATTAGAATGCAAGACGCCATCATCCCTAGTAACTGCATGAACACTGGAGCTGGTAATGAGTGTTGAGGCTGAAACTGACAGAGTAAAGTTTGCATGTTGCAGATTCTGGCCGGATTGGGGTAGGCCAAAGCCTTTTGTGTATCTATTGTGACTCCTAGATACGCTTGTGTGTTGGATGGTTGTAGATGGGATTTGGACAGATTTACTGTGAATCCAAGATTGTGGAGCAACTGCACTGCTTTGTGAGTGTGACGTAGACAGCTCTTTTGCGAGTTGGCTTTGATGAGCCAGTCGTCCAAATATGGGAAGACGTGAATGTGTTGTCTTCGTAGATGAGCTGCGACTACTGCAAGGCACTTGGTGAAAACCCTGGGTGCGGTAGTTACTCCGAATGGGAGCACCTTGAACGGATAGTGCTGGCCTGCTACTACGAACCTGAGGTACTTGCAGTGAGGAGGGTGTATTGGGATATGGAAATAGGCGTCCTTAAAGTCCAGAGTGGACAGAAAATCGCCTTGTTGAAGGAGCAGGAGCACTTGCTGGAGTGTGACCATGTGAAAGTGGTCCGACTGAATGTATAGATTTAGTTCTCTGAGGTCTAGTATAGGCCTCAGAGAGCCGTCCTTCTTGGGAATTAAGAAGTACAGGGAGTATACCCCTGCCCCTTGATATTTTAATGGAACTGGTTCTATAGCTCCTTTTTGTAACAGAGAGAGAACTTCTTGCTTTAGAAGGGTAAGATGTTCTTGTGACATTGCGTGTGATCTTGGAAGAATGTTTGGGGGAGTGTCTGTAAGTTCCAGGCAGTAACCATATTGGATAATTTGTAAAACCCATTTGTCTGAGGTGATAGTGTTCCAGACAGGGAGAAATTGTGAGAGATGTCCCCCGACAGGAGTGGAATGATCGGGGGGTAGTGGAAGGAAGTCACTGCTTGTTATTTGCGGGGAAAGTGCGTGTGGAGTTGCCTCTGCCTCTTCCCTTACCATTGTTTCCTCTAAAACCTTCTCTGAAATAGCCTCTTGATGAGGGCGATTGGTTGTTGCCCTTGTAAGAGGAGGAGGGATTTTCAGTAGAAATATTTTTGGAGCCACCCCTGTAAAAGGAGCGACGAAAGGAACCCCTATTTGTAGGTAACTGCAAAGCCCCCATGGACTTTGCGACTTCGGTATCTTTTTTCATCTTTTCCAGCGTGGTGTCAACTGCTGGACCAAAGAGGTGCGCTTTGTCAAATGGCTGGTTGAGAATAGAGGACTGTACCTCAGGTTTGAAACCTGAAATTCTCAACCATGCATGTCTGCGTAGCAGTACGTTGGTGTTTACTGCGCGCGCTGCTGTGTCTGCTGCGTCTAGGGTGCACTTGATGGAGGTATTGGTGATAAGTTTGCCTTCCTGAATAAGATCATTTGCCTTAGATTTATGTTCATCAGGCAGAAATTGCATGAGTTTTTCTAACTCATCATAATGAGCCCTATCATATCTGGTTAACAAAGCCTGAGCATTAGCATTGCACCAGTGATTAGCCGCTTGTGAGGCTACCCTTTTGCCAGAGGCATCAATTAACTTGGACTCCTTATCAGGAGGAGGGGCCTCACCTGTGGTTTGTGAGTTAGCTCTCTTGCGAGCATTGGAAACCACAAGAGAGTCTGAGGGCAGCTGACCCTTGATGTAAGCAGGGTCTGTAGGTGCCGGTTTATATTTCTTGTCAACTCTAGGGGTGATGATTCTTGCCCTTACAGGATCTTTGAAAACCGCATCTGCGTGTTTAAGCATCCCCTTAAGCATTGGCAGTGTATGGGTAGTTTTTTGAGAGGAACTTAGGGTCTCAAACAAGAAGTCCTCCTCTAAAGCCTCCTTATGCAGTTCCACCCTATGATAATGAGCAGCCCTGTTAAGAATCTCAATATACCCTATATTGTTGTCAGGTGGTGATGGTCTGGACGGATATAAGTCAGGCTCATTATCCGTGTTTGGGTCAGTGTCGTAATCCTCCCATGAGTCAACATCCTGTGGCCTATCCTCATCCCCATCCCCTTGATCCTGTGGGTCAGGTGATAGTGGTGGTGGTGAATTAGTGGGTGTGATGAGTAATTGAGGATTAGTGGGCGGAGGGGTTGGAATATATAGTGGTGAAGTGTTAGTACCCACATTTTTTCTCTTCAGGGGAATGTGGTACTCTTCCTGTTGGCCCATTTTCCTTTTTTCAGGCAATTTGGCATGGATATGACCAGTGTCTGGGTTTATAACCAGTTCTTTTTGTTTCGGATCCGAAGGTGGTACATCGGACCACGGCTCTTTTGGTGGAGTCTTTTTATTTTTGCTCACGGTTTTCGGCGTCAAAGGTTTTGGCTCCGAACTCTTCGGTACCGAAGATTTAGTCTTTGATAAAGATGGAACGTGGACCACGACATGTTTTGATTTCGGCGCAGAGGATTTTGTTTTGGCGCCGGCATGGGGCCGACTTGAGCCGGAAGGCTTCTCCTTATGTTTCGGCGCCGGGGGCGGGGCGCTCAAAACTTTTTCTTGGTGCCGACCTTGGCCCGTAGGCAGAGGAAGGCCCGGAGCCTTTTTGGTCTTGTATTGTTGGGGCCAGGGGGCTTCTGTACTCACGCTACGCTGACCCGGTGTAACTTGCTCCTCTTCTTCCATGCGGAGTCGGCCTCGGACACGTGTTCTTCTTCATCGGCTCCTTGAGCTTGTGTTTCTTCTCGGTCGGAATGTTTGCCGAAGATGTCCGGTACAGAGCCGCATTGGTGTTGCATCTCGTGACGTCGAGCCCGATGGTCACGGAGCGTCTTCTTCGATCGAAACGATCAGTACGCATCCCAATCTTTCTCGTCGTATTCCGGGGATAAACAGAGGTTGCACACTTTGTGCAGGTCGGTGCACGGAAATTTGGCGCGACACCCGGGACAGAGCTTGAATGGAGTCCGTTCAATCGACTGCTAGCGAGCCCGGCGCTGGAGGCCCAACGGCCCTCCACGAGTTTTCCGATCGAAGATCTTAGAGTCAAAACGATATGCGGAGAATGGGAAACATGATCGAGAAACAACACCGTCGAGGGTAGTGGATTGCGCGTCGAAGGGAACCCGAGAAACGGTGCCGAACCGGAGCGCAGCAATTCACATCCGAACCCGATGGCAGAAAAAAACAATCTAACAATGGAGCCGATGCCCATACGCACTATCACCGAAAGGAGGAGTCACCTACCTCGTGACTGGAACAGACTTCTTCGAACAAAAACAAAGTGCAAACATCCGGACCCAACACTAGATGGCGGGCTATGCAAAGCATGTGATCTACAGCTCACATGCCTCGAACATACGTTACTTTTTGGGAGACTAGTAGTTAAATTTCTTACTTTTCATATTTAAATACTAAGCAGATGTGCATCCTTCTTCATTCACAGCTGACTTACAATAGTGTTAATCTGACATTCTAAGTGCAAAACTGAATGTGCTTTTTGGTTATTCTTTTTAAAAAACATTCTGCACAATGCGGAGTTTAAGGCCATATTTCAGTTTTTTTTTTTTTTTTAAATTCTTTTTATTAAAACATACATCGGTTCAAATATATTTTACAGAGATCACAGCCCATTACTGAATAGCAATTGTGTACAAAGGAGAAGGCTTACATATCAACATCGGAGGTGATAGTCACCGCTTGGGGGAGACACTGGGATCAGTTCTAACAGGTGGCACACATATTCCTCCGCGAAAGTCGTTCCATGGACTCCAGATTCGGACCCACTTTTTGGGGCATCCCCTGATGGTATACACCGTCTTCTCCCGAAACATACACCAATCTAGGTCCCTCTCCCAGGCCTCCAGGGTCGGTGGTGTAGCAGCGCCCCATAGCTGTGCGATGTTTCTCTTGGCTATCATGAACCCCAGGGTGGCCCATTGTGTCTGGTGAGTGCTCAGGTCTGTGGGTTCCCATATGTTTAAAAGACAGCGTCTCACCTCCATCGAAAGGCGGATGTGCAATACTGCCAATATTACCTCATGTACCCCGCGCCAAAAGGCACTAACGTGTTCACACTCCCATATGATATGCAGGAAGGTTCCTAGTTGACCACAACCTCTCCTGCACTCCCCACCATCCGCTGCCCCCATTTGGATCAGGCGTGGCCCGGTGATGTAGACCCGGTGAAGTATTTTTAACTGGACGAGTCTCAGGCGTGCCGGTATGGCTACCACCCTAGGTGAAGACACCGCCTCCC
This sequence comes from Calotriton arnoldi, assembly GCA_963921515.1. NCBI lineage: Eukaryota > Metazoa > Chordata > Amphibia > Caudata > Salamandridae > Calotriton > Calotriton arnoldi. The sequence goes on from CAWUFW010007819.1 coordinate 342,778, forward strand.
GCCAGTCTTCATCATCTAATTCGATGCCATCTCCCATCCATCTTTCCCTTAATGTCTGGAGTGGATCCGTCGTGTTATTTATCAGCTTTTTATATATTAAGGAGATCGTCTTTGTTGGTAAATGGCCGTCCAAGATTCTGTCCTCTAGGGGCGAGGCCTCCCGGGTGCCACCCCCTGGGCAGACGCGATTGGAGCGCATGCTGGATTTGAGCATATCTGAAATATTCAGTATCGGCTAGGCCGTACTCCGCCTGTAGTGTGGTAAAGGACTTAACTCCCCCTTCTCCCCAGATGTCTTTGACTCGTGCAATGTCAATGAGGTCCCATTTATCGAACCCCTTCGACCTCCATAGACTACCCAGTAATTCAGAATCCCAAAGTGGAGTTGCCAACGTCAGTTTACGTCCCCACCCCATGGAGTTAGTTGCTTCATGCCAGATTAGGACCGAATGGTTAGTGGGGCCTGTTAGACTGTTTCTTTTTGTTCGCGAATAGAGTGCCCTGTTATAGTTGCCTCCGGAGAGGAGCCATTTGTCCATACCATAGCCAGGATCGTCGCCCCTCCCGTAAGTACCGTGGTTGATGGCCGCAAGGTGCGCTGCCCAGTAGTATTTTTTAATGTCCGGGAGGCTTATACCCCCATCGTACCAGTTTAGTGTCAATTTGTTTAGGGCGATACGCGGTTTGCCGTCCCAGAGCAGCTCTCTCTGAAGTCTCTCTACCTCCCTGAAGAAGTGCGCAGGTACCGGGTCTAGGGCATTTTGTAGTACATAAAGAAATCTGGGTAAGGACATCATCTTAAACAGGGCTGCTCTGCCCAATAGGGAGAGGGGGAGTGCTTTCCAGTTAGCAATATCTTGTTTGAGTTTACGCAGAGGTGGAAGAAGATTTTGGGCATATCGGGCCGCGGGATCAAGGGAGATAAAAATACCCAGGTATTTAAAGCCCTCCGTAGTAATTCGGAGTGGGCAGTCTCTCGGGAGGATGGGGGCTCCCCTTGGATGGCGAGCAGTACGGATTTGCCCCAATTAATGGTGAATCCTGAAAATCTCCCGAACACTGCCAGGATGTCTAACACTACTATTAGGGATTTCCTCGGGGAGGCCAGATAGAGAAGAATATCATCTGCGTAGAGTGAAATGCGGTCCTCCCGGTCGGGGGCCCATCTCAGCCCTCGTATCCTGGGATCCCGTCGGATCCATGTGGCCAGTGGTTCCAGAGCGAGGGCAAAGAGCAGCGGCGAGAGTGGGCATCCCTGACGGGTTCCACGGCTGAGTGGGAACGTGGCCGACAGTTTGTTGTTGACCACTACCTGGGCCAGTGGATTTTGATATAAGAGACGAGCCCACTGTATGTATTTGGGGCCAAATCCCAGTTTTGCCAGGACCGCCCAGAGGTATGGCCATTCGACCGTATCAAACGCCATGGTTGCGTCCAGGGACACCACCACTGCCGCCTCCTGGATGGTGGCCGCCCTACCCAACACTCCGTGAATCCTACGGATGTTCAGGCCAGTATTTCTGTGAGGCATAAAGCCTGATTGGTCTGGGTGCACCAAGTCGCTGATTACTTTTTGCAGGCGACTTGCCAGAAGCTTAGCCAGGATCTTGGGTTCGGCATTTAGTAGAGATATCGGTCTATAGGAAGAGCAGTCCGTCTTGGGTCTCCCTCCTTATGTATAGTAACGATAGTTGCTATTCTTTGTTCCCTTGGCAGTCCCCCGCAGTCTCTAGATTCTTCAAACATCGCTTTTAGGTATGGTGCAAGTTTGTCGGGCCGCAGTTTGTATAGTTCAATGGGAATACCGTTTGGTCCCAGCGCCTTGCCCGGTTTCAATGAACGAATTGCTTGCGCAATTTCGTCTGTGGTTAGGTCACTATCCATAAAGTCGCGATCTGCTGAGGAAAGACATGGGAGCCTGATATCTCGAAGGAGGTCATGTGAGTCTTCTTCAGTGTGTGGGGTTACTGTCGTATAAATGTTTTGGAAGTGGGCGGCGAATCTGTCCACTATTTCTTGAGGTTCGGTGATGGATATGTCGCCCTCGACTTTAAGCTCCGGGACCAATCTACTTGCCCATTCTTTTTTGTCCAACCATGCTATTAACTTCCCTGCTTTATCCCCCAGTTCGTAGATTCTACTTTGTTGCTCCCTACCCAGGAGTTTGGCCGTATCTGTAACTAGAGCTTTGTACTCTCGTTGTTTCAGGCTTAGGAAATGGAGTTTCTCCGGTGTCACACAGGATTCTAGGTCGCCTTCCAGCCTATATATGTCCGCCTCTATAGCGAGGACTTCTTTCCGTTTATCTTTCTTCGACCCCGCGATTAAAGACAGAGCCTGCCCTCGAATCACGGCCTTGAACGCTTCCCACAGGGACTGCGAGGAAGATACGGACCCCACATTGTCGGAGAAGTACTCGTCCATGGCCTTGTGGAGGTCACTACGGAGTTTCGGATCTCGAAGGTACCATGGATTAATTGGAGCCAGTCTACCCACTGCCACTTGATTGAGAACTATGTGTATCCACATCGGGGAGTGATCTGAAATGCCCCTAGCTAAGTGTCTGATTTCATGTATGTGCGTGACTTGTGCTGCAGGGACCAGGCAGTAATCTAGACGGGAAAGGCTATGATGTACGCCCGAGTGGAAGGTGTGCTGTATCTGGTCTGGGTGGTGTGTTCGCCAGCCGTCTACTAACCCCATAGTGTCAAGAAATTCGGGCAGCCAGCGTACAGACGCTCCTATCTCCCTGGGGGGGTATCTGTCCATTATGCCCGATACTACTGCATTAAAGTCTCCTCCAAGGACCAGGAGGCCATCCGGTACAGTAAGTAGGACGGAGCCCAGTTCGGCAAAGGTGGAGCCCTGCACCCCCGGGGGCACATAGACCGACATTAGTGTAATAGAGCGGCCTTCCCATGTACCCGAAATCCCAGCGTATCTGCCCCTCACATCCGTCCACGTGGATTCCACATTCAGGGGAAGATTCTTTTTAACCATGATGCCCACCCCTCTGGAGCCCGAGGTGAATCCTGCGTGTACGACCATTTTGTACCCTCCCCTGTGCATAGCTCTACAGAGATTCCCGACCAGGTGAGTTTCCTGTAAGAGTACGATGTCTGGACCTTGACGTTTGATATATTGGAGTACCACGCTGCGCTTAATTTTATCCCCAAGTCCGTTGACATTCCAGCTTAGTATTTTAACGTTCCTATCCCCCATGACGTTCGTGGTTTAGGTTGCTATGGGCAAGTGTCTCCGTACTCTGTATTCCATGGGCTACCGATGTAATAACTATGCGACTGCATAAACAAACCCCCCAACCCCCCCCCCCCTTCCCCCCAACATCCCCCCACCCCGCTTCCCTGCACTCTGGGCTCAGAACTGCCCATGAGAAAAAACTTGCAGAGTGCCTGTCGCCCCAATAAAGACCTAATATTAGATAATGTGAGGACGTGACAGCCCGCGTTCCCATCCCCCCCCTCGGGTGTGTAACATATTAACAAGTTCCCTACGTGGGATACACACCAATAGGTCCGAAAAATTGTCACTTAGCGGGGAGGCCTCTCCCCGGGATCCGGCCGCCTTGTCGCCGTTACCTGTCCCAGCCAACCTCGATGTCCCGTCTACACTGGCAGGGAGTCCAGTTCAGGTCCTTCTCGTCAGATGCGGGCCTGAGAGGCCGCCTCTCCCCCATCCTTTCGATCTCGCAAGGCCCGCTCCGCCTGATATTCCAGCCAGTCCGCCGCCTCCTCAGGTTGTTCGAAAACCAGATTTTCCCCTCGGCTTCTACTCGAAGGCGCGCTGGGAATAACATGGAGTATTTCAGTCCCTTTTCCCTAAGTTTCTGTTTCACAGTGGTAAAGGACCGTCTTTGACGTTGAACTCTTTGCGTGAAATCCGGGAAAAGGAAATGTCAGCATTCTCAAAGCGTAGGGCGGCCCCCATTCTGGCATTTTGAAGAATTACGTCTCTGTCCCGGAAGTTTAACACTCTGGCCAGCATTGGACGTGGGGGCTCCCGGCTTGGGGCGACCCCCTGGGACTCTGTGAGCCCTTTCAATAACAAAAAACTTACTCAGGCCCTTAGGTTTAAGATGTTGCAAGATCAGGTCCTCTACGAAGAGGTCAGGTGTCTGCCCTTCTGCTTTTTCTGGTACTCCTAAAATACGCAGGTTATTGCGGCGTAGGCGTCCTTCGTAATCATCCAGCTTAAGTTCCGTGGTTTTCCGGAATGCCTGCATGTCCCGCAGTTCACCTTGGAGCAGGGCCACATCGTCTACCAAACTGGCCGTGGTGAGCTCAACCTGTTTAACTTTACCATTAAGTTTAGTGAGATCAGCCCGGATCAGGTTTACCTCAATGGCGATGGTGTCCATTTTGTGTTCCAGCGCAGTCTGGCCAGTGGTGATTGCCTTCATAACGTCTTTTAGGGACAGTTCCTGGTCCTCACCTCCGAGGTCTCCGCTCGCGCCACCGCCAGACTGTCTGCTCTGGAGCATTTCTTTCGGGAGGGCATAGCGGTCCAGCTTGTTGGTTTGCACCGGTTTCGAACCCCTTGCACCTGTGGTTTTTCCCTTCTCTGCTGCCATTATGACTCGTGGTCAATCCTCCGTTGCACCGCTTGGTTCTGTGTCTGGAGTTATTGTGGGCCCACACAGCCTGGCGGCGCGCTCTGGCTACTGTCCGTCGTCCGCCAATTGCCCAGGCAATCTCCAGTTGGGACGCAAGACACCTCCCCCCTGGTTCCGGCTGGACCGGCCGGTCCGTGGAGGTCAGCCCCTCTGGGTGTAAACGGGCACCCTCGGTCCGCCACACTGCTCTATTTCACGTCGGTCCCATCCCCTGTCGGGCTGCGGGTAGGCAAGCTTTGGGGGTTTATGTCCACCCCTCCCTATTGCTGGTACCCGGGCCTCAGTCTGGACCGTTGGATGATGTCCCCTCTTTACCCCCAGCAGGATCACTGCCTGACTCCGAGTCCCGTTTTCATTCGTCTGGGGGGGGGGGAAAAGGGCAGAGGAGGTGATGAGATGTGTGAGTCGGGTGCTGGCCACTGTCGTCTCTCCTGGGGCCTGCCTCGTTCTATCCCCTTTTCTGAGGGTCTCAGGGTTTTCTCACGGCCCCACCAGTTGCCACCAAACGCCAGTACCTCTGTGCCACGGTGCACCTTTTATTCCCTCTGGTCCGCAATCAGGCGAGACACATCCCGGGCCGTAGCGCCAGCTCGCCCTATCTCCGTTGCCGCCCGCAGGTTTATTTTCGCACGGGTTCCACTTGGACTGCAGGGCGCGTCTCCGCCTTCTTGCCGGCGGCCGGACTTTCAAATTTAACCCCCGGCCGCGAGTCGCGGGAAGGCCCGTTTCTTCCGGGACCCAGAACCTCGGCCCTGGACGTTATTGAGCGGCGGGGGTCAGCCTCGGAGCCCCCGCTTATACATAGGTGTGATCTCCACCCCGGGAAGCCGGATCTGCCTTCAGGATATATGGAGGGGAGACAGGATTTACGGAGCCGAAGGCTCAAGCGGCCATTTCTTGTCGGGTCTTAGCCACGCCCCCCCATATTTCAGTTTTAGTTACATCTTTTAATGCTAATTTGGAATTTGTTCTTCTTGAGCCACCTGGCCGCACATATACAAAGGGTCAAAATATGTCAATTTAACTGCAAAATAGGTTTTCAAGTTTGGGCAAGGGCACTTACTGCTAGGAGCTGAACCAGCAGACCTCAAATTCACTGAAGACCAAATATCAGTTATCCAGAGTCCATAAATCAAAAATCAATGTTGGAGGCGACAAGAAGGCAGTTATCCTAAAACTACCAAGTGGGCTAGTAGTGTATCTGACACAGGGATCAATCACTTAGTCTTTTGGGATTTTATACCTACTATCCGACTATTTCAAAGAAAAAAAATGATCCGGGTGTAGGTCCTTCCAGATTGCAAGGCTATATTCTAGGACAAGTGAATATACTACCAAGAGAGTTTGCAGGAACATGCCATTGTCGACTGTAAGAGAGTCAGGATCCAAACCTAAGGACATTCATGTCAACAAATAGCACCAAACCTCTAGGTGAGATGAACAATATCCTCTTCTCCCATGTTGCTTTGTCACAGAGGTAGAGAGGAGCAGAGAAGGGTTTCACATAGATGAAACAAGCACGTTTTCAAAGCTATTTTGTGACAAGTTGGGCAATGCGAGAGAAACGTTTAATACAGTTGGCACTGAATCAGAGGCATCCTCTGAGGGTGTGCCATGCAAGTCTATCTTCACACAAAAATTAAATGGTTTCAGAAGGCATTCCATCGTGGTCAAGAATAAAATTCATCATGGAAGCCAGAGACCCCAGTGGACAAAGAACACAACATTTGAGGGATTCAATATTAAATCCTTATTCGAGGAAAAGGTCTGGTCAAGTGAGTTAATGAAAACTAATAGCCATCAGCAGTGGTACAAACACTTGTTTTAAAAAGCGGAGCTCTGGGGGCAAGATCTCAAAAAAAGGAAATCAGAGAACGATTGATATTTGATGCCTAGCTGTAGTTGGGAGCCCAAAACACCTAAAGACAGTAGCAGCAAAAGCTGTGATTCACTACCTGGAACTTCCTGGCATCTGGATCATTACCAGAGTTCATGAAAACATTGAAATCACTTTACACAAAGGTACCTAAGCTCTGCAACAGATTAATGGCCTGACCTTTCACTGTAGGAAAGGAGGAAAGCGCGTAAGCCAACAATGGACATGCTACTAGAGGCTTTGCAGATGAACACAGTGAAACTAAACTGTTCACTTAATCCTTTCATAGGGTCTGGTGTGAGCTACGACCCGTTAGTTTTTATAAATATATACTATACGTGCTTACTAACAAAGGGTTTCAGTCAGCCCTCATCATTCGGTGGTCTACTCTAGCGCCATAAATGTTTTGCTTCCGCCCATCACAGCACCAGCCTACTTCAGTTATTCCCTTACCTGACTGAATGACAGAATTCTACTCTTGCACAATGTGCACACCCACACGGTAAGTCCCCTTAAGTGCTTTTACATAAAAGTATATATATAGCTTGTCTTTAAGATAATGCTTGTTTTCATACTATGAGCACATTCATAAATAAAAATCACAAATAAAAATCAGCACTGGCAAAGCCAAAATGTCATCAGCCAATGCCACACCTATTGGCTTTGCCAATGCTTATTTTAAAGTTGAACTTGCATCCTAGGGACTGAGGAAAACAAAAAATCACAAACAAATTAAGGACTGGCAAAGCCAAAGCGTCAGCAGCTAAAGGCACACCAGGTGTCTTTGCAAATACTTCTTTTAAAGTTGCACTTGCATCCAGAGGGCTTAGGACATGGTGGGTGTTAGGGAGAACTCACACGTGCCACTAAAAACTAAAACCCTCACCACTTTTGTGATTCAAAAGGTAGTGACTTTGACACAGTATGATTTGGTCTGATTGACCTTCAGAAGTAACCATAAGAATAGAGTATTGCACCAAAAGGCAAAATTCCTACCGTCTACTCCTCCTCTTCCTCGGTTGCCCAGTCAACAACATCAAACAAGCACTGGGAACAAAGGGAAGGCTTTACTGAACACCTAATAAACACTTGCAGAGAATTTGGCCAAAGTCTTAACAGGTGGTCTGATGTATGTTAATTAATGGAAAAACGAAAAACAAGAAACCACAAAGGAGAAAAACAAATCCTGGAAAACGGAATTCGAGCTCACAAGTTTTTTTAAAGTAAAGATAATTTTTTTTTAAAACATCCAAAATGAAATTAAATTTTGGGGGGGAAGTTTAGGGATAGTGAGGAGTTTTTGGTTTCAGGGGTGGGCAATGAGGGATTTATTTTTTTAGAGTTCAGGGATGGGTGAAGTTTAGGGTTGGTGAAGGCTTTTAGGGTTCAGGGGAGGGTGGACTTTAGGGGTAGATAGGGCTTTTAGGGATCAGAGATGGGAAGAGTGCATGGGTGATGAGGGGCTTTTAGGGGTATAGGATACATAGTTTTTAGGCGTTCTTTTTAGGGATCTGGTTTAGGGGTGGTGAAAGGGTTTCAAGGGTTCATGGATGAGTGGTGTTTAGGTACAGAAAGGGGCTTTTAGGGTTCATGAATGGGTGTGTTTAGGGGTTGTTTGGGGTTTGTAGGGCCAGTCTAGAGACGGGTGGAGTTTAGGGGTACAAAGGGCTTTTTGGGGCTCAGGGTTGGGTGGAGTTTACGGTTCAGGGTTGGGTGGAGTTTAGGAATCACGAATGAGTGGAGTTTAGGCATGGTGAGCGGTTTTTAGTGTTCAGAGATGTAGATGGGGAGTTTAGTGGTCGAAAGGGCATTTAGGGTTTAGGGATGAATGGTGTTTAGAGGTTAGGGATGGGTGAAGTTAAGGGGTCAGGGGTGGGTGAAGTTTAGGCATGGTGATAGGTTTTTAAGGGGCAGAGATGGATGGCTTTTAGGTGCTTTGAGGGCGTGGGCGTCAGGGATGGACGATGTTTAGGAGTGGCGAGGAGTCAGCGAATTAAAAGCATCCAAAGTAATTGTATTGCAATGTAAAAGATAAACATGAGAAGTAATGTCCCTGAAGTAAAGCACTGACATAAATACCTCCGACAAAAATATTTCTGAAAGTAGGACCTGCACTCATTGCATTTACACCATACAAAATAAGCAGGCAAATCTATTTCTCAGTAATGGTATTCAAAGAAATCGTTTTTCTATGAAGTCACATTCAACTCAGCTGATCCAAAACAGGAACTGCTCTTCCCTAGCTCAACTTGGAATGCCTATAAAATGACCAAGTCATCCTATTCAATCACTGAACAATGTCCCAGAAAAGGGAGGTATGGGGGTGCAATGGGTTGCAACCGTTTCTTGCATTACCATTTTCATTCCGTCTAAACTCTATCTCCTTTACTGGGATTAATGGTGAACTTGAACCTATCATGTGGGATGAGTCTTTTTCCTTGTCTTGTTTGTACATCTGGTGCATGGTGCTCTGCAGGGATTCCTGTATAGGTTTGGAACAAAAATGACATGAGCTCGTTGGGTGGCAGTTCCTACAAACTGCTGAATCAATTTGTGGGCCAATAAGCAGCAAAGTATTTCTATTCATTCTTTCTTGGCAATATTGGTATAGTATAAAATAATAAGGTATTTATAAAAAAAACTTGGCTTCCACTTAAGTACTTCTTTATTCTTATGTAAGACAGCATGAAGCTTTATCAATCAAAAAGTATGTCACTATGTATCTGGGGGAGCGTAACTTTACATTTGCATAATTAAACATTTATATGCAAAGTGTGATTTAAATCGATAAATAGCATGTGTATATTAATCATATAATTTGTAGTAGGTGACTGCATTTAGCCATTATAAGCAGTACTCGAGCTAACACGCTATACAACTTAAGCTGGATGCACTTTTACTACCATTTTGAATTTCATGTTTTACACGTCTAAGGCTAATAGGCCTGCACACTTCGATTTCCTGCTTGATTCGCGCATTATATATTTTTTTCCATTGCAGCTGCTGTGCTTTTCCAGATGCCTTGCTAGCTAGTGAAGTTTATTGTTGTGTATTAGACGACTGATAGTGAGGTTCTTATCGGAAACAGAAGATGATGCCAGGATGGGAGAGCGACTCAAGGGAAGAGCTGACTGTACTAAACAGAGTCACAACTCAAGGACATAGCCATGCTTGGACCCTTGTTTGGCCACGAGGTAGAGGGGAGCCTACCTGCTCCCAGAGTCTGAAGTAAAATGATTGGTTCCGGAGAGTGAGAACAAGTGGAAAAGCTGCAACTAGTGTTTTTGTTCAACAATAATAGTATATGCTCCTTAGAATAGTTAGGAGAAATGTTTGCCTACTTTCACCTGAGAAAACCCTTCTCGTCTCTACACTTCCCAAATGCAAAGACTTCATGCCCAAGCATTCATAGCCTCTCGCTCAGAGACCTTTATTTGGTTTTCTGAAGCTGACACCTTATCTTACTTGCCTAACCAAATGTCCGTTTTCGACCTATACCTGCTTAATTTGGAATAGGTATTATCTTTATGGAACACACTTTTTGCATATTTTGAATTATTTGAGTAATTCTGGTTAATGTTCTATTCTACCATATTTTGAAATATCGGCTCATGGACCATTTAAATTTGTGATGCTGACATTTGAATACTTAATTAATGACACAAATTAACAGCATTTGTTAATAAAGCCTTTTAAAACTTTCTACAACTGTCTTTGTCGTTTCTTGTGAAGCACTGTGGGTCTTCACTGTTTATGGAAATTAATGTAAATGATTGCTCCTAACATTCTCTTCAAGTCGACTAGAAAAGGTCCATACGATCAGTGGCGGGGTTTGTATGATGATAACACCCGACGTTTGGGATTTAAAAACCCCCGCTTCTTCATATCCTTTCTCAAGTAACATTTGGCCAAAGAGAATCAGATCGCAAAGGTTGGAGATGTTTGACAATTCTATCAAAAGTATGCTTCGATGCCACCTGAAAGTATCCAGAGAGACGGCTTTGGGACAAAATAAAGGCTGAGAATACTGTGTTTTTATTACAAATTCTTTCAACAACTTCCCAGGTTTCTTACACTTTTGGGAAATAAATAATTTTGCAATGCCTTATACAAGTTCTCTATGGCAAAAAAAACAAAACGGGTAAAGCCACCCATTTTAACTATAACATTTGCTATATGAACAGTGTCTGGTAATTGAAATACAACTGAACATCATGAAGAGGTGGCCTATATAGATTTTACTTGGTTGAAAAGAAATCTATACCTATAAGTTCATTGGGGTTAGGTTTACCCTTGGCTAAGCAATAGTCAGGCAGCCCCACAGCTGTTTTATTAGGTGAATGACTACATCTGCCTGTAAACATTTTTAGGTCGAGCCTCGAGTAGCGCGCAAGCGCTGCTAGGCGAAGACTTTATGTAAGGGGGTTTCAAAAGCTGACCACACGCTCGTGCGTCGTGGCCTTTTTCGGGCGGTTACGCGCGCAGGGCCGACATCTGTTTCCCATTATCGTGCCCAGACGCGTGCGCGATAATTGGAAACATATGCCGCCCGTGCGGGGAAAAGGCCATGACGCACGAGCGTCTGGTCAGCTGAGCAGGCTGCCGCGCTCGCTCGCCCTCGCCCCCGCTCCTCTCTTGTTATCGGAATGCGGCCTGTTTCTCTCGCTCTTCTTTTAATAAAATCGGAACGCTCCGAAATACTTCTTAATTCGTTCCTTTTCCTTTAAATGGCGTCACAGAAGACCTTTCAGTTTCATCAACGCCGGGGTTTTTGATGAGGACAATACTTTCTTTTTCACAAAAAGTCTTCTCACTGCATTGGGTGTCTGCTACGTAAAGTCACATGGTGTAACCATATGCTTCCTAAAATGTAGCTCAAATTGCCTCAAACCAACTTCCTGTTCTGATGTGGGTATTTTTAGTCCCTCGCTGCGCATTCTTCCAGACTGAAACTGCCAAGTTCAGGCGAAGAGGGGAACCGATTTTCAAGAAGAATAAGGTTAAGCACCAGGGGTATCAGTGACTCAGCTCTTCATCCCACGGTCTGAAGAAACAACACATTTTGAAAGGTACGTTCTTTAAAACTGCTTCATCCCACTCTATAAAAAGGTCATTTTGGTGGTGACTCAAATATATTGCCGACAAGAAGAATGTTTTGAGGCATTTTTCTAAAATGCATAATATTTGCAAACAATCGCTGGGAATATTAAGTTTAAGTTAAGTCATAATTGTTTTGACTTCTAACGGGTTTCACTTTAATATTGAAACAACAAGTGCAGTGCAGCTGTTCGCCAGCAGAGGGAGACAAAGGACGACTCCTTTGTTTCATAGCGTGGAGACACAGCCCGTAAATTTACGTTTACGTTTAAAACGAACAACAACTCACTCTTCGTCTTGCTTAGCTAGAACATTTCCAATTTTACACATCTAATAGACATGATATACAGCTGCCAAGGTTTCAGACTGGTTATGTGTGTAATTTCTGTATAAGATTCAGTGTGGTTGGATTTGACACGTACAGTGACGCTACACCGTTAAGTAATGTGGCTTAACGGCTATAGTGGCTGATGCTGGGGAACCAGGTTCGAATCTAGCGGGAGGCTCAAATCTCCTGTGATCCTCGGCAAATCACTTAATCTCCCCTGACTAAAAATGAATGTGTGGGACTCGGTCTGTAATGCAAATGGTGCTCGTGTAAAGCGCTCTGACACCTTCGGATCGAGTTCACGCTATATAAAACTGAGAAAAAGAATAAGAGTTATCCATTGCGCAGATTACGGAACTGAGCTTCGTATTGGTGGCTATATGACTCAATTTATATCTGCAGTATTATAAATAAGGGTTCTGACTGAATGTCATTCCCCCATCCTGAGACGTAGGTATTTCTCAATGTATTTGAATTGTCTTTGGAGCAAACATTTGGACGTACAAACATTATTTCATCATAGTCTGTCTGGAAAGTTAGTTTTACATTAAAATTGTATCACCAGTCAAGACAGTTTGTAGCAACTGTGCTTACCTATGGTGAGAACCCAGCCCGAGAGCACAAGCCGTCTTTGCGGGTCGGTACCAGCACCGCTTGCGCCAGGTTCCTGCGCATCTTGTGTCAGTAGTGAACCAAAGCGCCGGCCTGATAAACAGTGTGTTTAGGCGCTCTCTGGTGCAGCCTCTCCGCAAGGCCCTGGCCATGTCAGCCCATCAGTGACTGACACCAAGGGCCGTATTTATCAAAGCGTTGCATCGCATTTGCAACACGCAACGGGGTGCAAAAGTGACGCACCCCTTACGATGCGATTTATCAAGCAATGCAAGGCCCCCTTGCGTGGCTCTGAGTGGCTTGATAAATACAGAGTAAAGAAACGCAAATGCATTGCAAATACCTGGCTTACTCTGCCCCAGCATTGGCATAGCCAATAGGTCTCACTTTTGGGACATTATAAGTGTTTACCCATGCAACGGTTGATGTTGTTGCACCAAGGATATTGTGCTGCATAACTAAATACTTATAAGGTCCCAAAAGCGAGACCTATTGGCTATGCCAATGCTTGTTTAAAGAAGGCCTCTTCCTTCAAGAATTGCAGTAATATCCAGACACAATCTGTCCTCCTTCTGGCTTCCGTCTACCCTCTCACCGTAGATTTTCCTTGTGTAAATATGAATCAACGTTAAATGAATGTGCGGTCTTGTTACAGTTATCACTTACCATCCATCTTACCTTCCTCCTCTATATTTGCCCATCAAAACTGATACCGATATTTATACCCTTATTCTGTTGCTGGATACAGTGTTTCTTGTTGAAATGCTCCAGCAACTGAATGAATGAATAAATGATGGATGGATAAATTTATGGTAAAGTTACATAGAACCTCCTTTGTTTCCACCTTAAACATCCGATCCAATTGTTGCACAACACATCCCAGGGGAGCAGAGGTAGAAGTGGGCATGGGAACAATGTTGGCAAACTTTATCAGTTTGATCAAAACGGTTCCCATACTTCCTATTTAAAAAACAACTGTTCCTGAACGGCTGAGATGCAGCAGGTTAAAGGGGAAGAAGAAGGGTTGCTTTACTATGAAGTGAGAGAAAAGAGAGGCGGCTAAAGAAGAAATAAGCCTTCTCTCTAGGGTGCCTGCTATCTGAAAGAAATGTAAATGTGTGCAATTTGTTAACAGGCAAATCTGAAGGCTGCTTGCAAGCCAGTACTGTTTTGACTGATTGATAGAATCTGGAATTTGTCCTTTCTGAGGCAACATAAAAAAAGGTTTGCACTAGGTACTATCATCCTTTTACTAAAAACATAACTTTTGAAAGCATTGTAAACATTTACATTAAATCTTTTTGCACATTTTGTGACAACTTGTGTGCAACTCATCTTATTCTGTGTGTAATACATTTGAAACAAATGACTTAGTTTACTGTGCTTTCCGTCAGAGGCATGGAACTCTTAGCACTATAAATGCACATAATTAATCCGTCGAACTGCCGTACCAGAAAAATGCATTTCCCACAGATGAATTTAAGTTGCATTTATTTTTCATTTGAGGTGTGCGTATTGTAATTTATATGCTGTTATACCAGGCCCCCACACTCACTGGCCACGCCCCCACTGTACTCAGGAGAACAGTTCCCATACTTTTCTTTATGCACTTTAACCGCTGCTGAAGGGATGTTTGTTTTAAAGGCTGTTTCAACAGAACTGATGTAGTTCTTAGAAGCGCAACAAACAATCACACTTAAACAGTGGTTCTCTAACAGCTCCCCTGTGGAACTACAAGAATGTCATGGGTACATGTTCTACTAAAACCTGTAAACACCTCGGCATAGTTCAGTAGCTACCGATCTGCCTTTCCTGTGGCTTGATGGTTGGGGTTTGAGGACAGCAGACTGATCATATCTTCCCAAAATCGTAGACACAGCTTTCGCACAATTACAATCATGTCAGTAGTGTACAGTTGTCTCTTTCATCTAGTATTTGTGTACTTTGCTCATAACTGCTGAGAACGCCCCTGGCCCATCAGACGAGCGCAAGCCTAAGATTTGAATGCTTTTTCTATAAACAGACTGTACCTACAATGGTAGTTCTTCATCACGGGTTTCGTCATCAATAAACACCATCGTAATATTACTGCGTGTCCAGTGTCATCTCAGAACATATTTCCATATTTTTCCAAGCTAGCTGTCACTTTTTCTTGTACATGGAAGCGAAGTCCTAGACATTTGCCTTCAACGGCCATTGTGTACCCTTTTTAGGCCGAGCCTAGCGCAGCGCGCATGCGCTGCCCTATGGGGAGGCTTCTTGTAAGCACTCCCAACTTCCTACAGACTTCTCCGTGTGATTTTGTTCACACCCACACATTTTATTGACCACTGCGTGTGGCTTTCAAAAATGAAAGCACGCAAATGGCCAAAGGCGGGTGTATGTCCCGCCTTTTCTGTAAACGTTCACTCCCATGGCCTATGGGTCTCGGGAGCGAGCAGCGGCGCGCAGTGTGCCAGTTGCATTCCAGGATCAGGTTACTAATTAACCCAGCGTGGTCGCTTTCACTTTCGCGCCGCGCTAGGTTAATTAGTAACCTAACAGTATCTACAGGCGGTTAAATCACATGCCTGCTTAAGTGGAGATCTTCGGTTAAAGGTAAATTGTACTTGCAGGTTTCATTCATGCTGGTTCCTACTATCTTGCAGAGCATTTCTCTTTACGAACAATGCTAACTTCGTGTACTGTTTAGTGCAGAGTGACCTTATGGCCAGATTTTCGCTTTTTTTTTTATTTTCAGAGTGCCTCGGCATGCCCTCGTGCACCCAGCCCCCTCTCCCTTTCTTCCTGTGCGCACGTCTCTCTTCCTCCCAACCCAGCCTGCCTAAAGGTGCTGAGGTGCACGGGAAACAGGTTGGAAAGCCCTGGCCTCAAGTAACCCCTTCAGCCACGAGACTGTCGCGAGGTGCTGGTCTACGATTATGAGGGGTCTTTGAGACAGAGGCGCTGTTGAGTGGGAAGAGAAGTGCACCTCCCTGCTCTTTAAATGCCTTTCCACAGACATAGTGCCGATGTGAATGCACACGGGGTGGGGGCTACGGGTGGGAGGGGGAACTGAAGTTCTCCTTACTGTAGGAGTGAGGGTTCCATGCAGCCTTCGGTGATGTTTTGGTTCTGGACCCTATGTTACTCGTATGTGAGGGTGTTTTCTTTTATGCTGCCGTCATGTTATGGTTTAGATATTTATTTTGTGTGTGTGCTTGAGCTGGACTGAAGTCCATTCAGGCACTTGCGATAGTGAAGATCAAATGCTCGTGGCGTGTGTGAGGTAGCGTGTTCTGCACAACTACTGTGACATTGAACGTTTATTGCCCATGTCTGTATTGCTGTTCAGTGCCCCGTGTGATGCGTGTCACTTTAAGCCAGTTCTGCCCCTTTCGCCCGCAGAACTTTTCATCCTGAGATTTGTGAGCCTATTAAAATGTAAAAAAAACAAAAAACTAAATAGCACAGACTACCACGTGCCTTTGCTGGCTGAAGGTTTCACTAATTCTGCGTCACTACATCTGTGTGTCTGTCTGTGTGCTGCTCCTGTGATTGTCTTCAGATGTCGATCTAACCTGCTCTTGCGTTTTGCCAAGGCTCCAGTAATGTTAGCCTTCAGATAGGGGCATTACATATGTGCATGTCAAACTGGAAGCTCTTGTGATCTTGGAATTCACATACACAAGAAGTGTATGTAGTCGGTAGGGGCGTTGCTACAGGCTACTGTGATGTTGGGTGTTCATATGTTCATGCTACATTACGTGTAGGGGCAAGGGGGGCATGCAGACTCGTGTGATGGGTTTTCATAGATTCATGTTGCTGCTGTGTGTAGGGGTAAAAGAAGGCCTGCATGCGCTTTTGTTTTCACACATTGTACTGCCCATATTCTCCCCGATTGCCCAGACCTCAGTGGAATGAAGGCATCCAGTTCTTTCACCTCTCATATAATTTTTGATCGCATGTCTGTGCGGCTATAAGGCTTATAAGGTCCCAAAGGCGAGACCTATTGGCTATGCCAATGCTTGTTTCAGTAGCTGTGCCAAGTGAGGTAGGCAGAAGGGAAAGCAAGATAGGCCTCGTTCAAGCTCATGTTATGTTTCTCAGTAGAGGAATGTGGATGGCGCAAGGCATTGTGGGTTGATTATATACATGGCCGAAAGAAAACAGACAATATGCGTTTATAATCTAACAGCGTCGCTACCGGAGTGTTTCAATACCTTTATGCTAGAGCCGTTTTAAAACTTTTGATGTCAGCTCATTCAAGCATGTGTACCTCCCGAGCCTTTAGCACTACTGTAAATCATTAGTTTTTGTGGCAGATCCAAAGATACTTTTTTGTTGCAACCCTTCTGACAACCTCTAAAAATATGGGATTTTTTTTTACAACGTCTGCACAACAATTTGATGCTTTTCTTTAAACCAGTAAACAAATTCCAGAAGAATTAACATAAATATTTATGAACGGTGTAAATATTTAGAAAGTAGAATCATTTTTGTTAAAGATATGCTGCTGGAGAGAGTTTCACCCATTTATCAATTTTGTTCTCCAGCTAAACTTTGAGAGTCCATAATTGGCAACGTCGAGTTAAGGGAGTAGTCAAGAAACTGAACTTGCCATCCATATTTATTCTTTATCATGCAGAAAAAAGAATGTCTTTCTTAACCTCCTTTTAAACGACCATCATATTCACTGTCTGAAATGAATCCTGGAGAGCGCCTGGTCCTGCACTTCGAAATCAGTCAAAGATAAGTTCATTATCTTCAATACTGCTTTTTCTGGTGCATACTCATACCTGCCAACTTACGAATGAATTTCACCATATAAGGAGGGGTCGGGCCCTCTTGCCGAGAGCTACCTAAGAGGCACCAAAAACAGGGTCATTGAGGCAGTTGCTGAAGTCTTGGGGTGTTTTCACAGCTCTTAATGGACATCGGCTGCTTACTGCCTCCGAAAATGAGCTGGAATCCACGGTTTACAGAGGTTTTCAGCTAGTTTTTCCTGCCACGCTAATTTCGGCTCCTCACCAGGTGATCCTGTGAAGGGAGCCGAAATCGTTTGACACGTGGAGGCACCATGGGTGTTGGAAGGCATGCATACTCTATCTAATTGCAAATTCCTCCCCTTGTGAGTTTCGTCAGGCACCAGACAGGATCCGGAAACGGACAACTCCGGGACACCAACAGGTGGCGCCATCTTTCTCTTTTGTGACTCCAGGCATGACAACACAGAGCCACATAAATGTGCTACCTCTGTGTGCTGATGTCGGTTTAATCAGTAGACACTTAGCATCTGAAAATGTGGAGCCTACCAAACAGAATTGCTTTGTCACTGTCAGCGTGCAAAAACTCACTTGTTAAATTTTTAATACCTGAAAGTTCACTTCACAGAATAAAGAAATGGGCATGCAGTGAAAAATCTGTACTCTGCAGTTAAATGAAGTATCCACCAGAGAAAGCATTACAGAAGGTGGAGCTTATTCTTCTAAGGCATACGTTTAACTGCACATTGTTACCTTGTGAATGGATATCAAAGCAATGCCCACTATGAGGAGGTGGGTCTGGGAAGTAGTTTACACCAGGAAGACTTGCAGGATCGAGTGGGCAGAATGACTCTTTTTAGACTTGTGAACTGATACAGTAATAACTGGTGGAGATGGACATATATTCGTGTTGCTGTCCAAAAACGGAACACCCTAGTTAAAGAAGTAGCGGCAGTTTTTCCTCTGGTAGGATAAGCCCAAAAGCCCCTTGGCGGATCCTTTTTGGCCAGTGCAACAAATACGTTTTGATGCACAGGATAATCAATAGGGACAAGGGCTCTCCTTTCTTCACACTAGCAAACACAACAGACAAATGATCATCCACAATATTATTAATGTAGAAACTAAGGGGCACATGCATCAAGCATTTTACTGGTCGCAAACGGGCCGATTCGCAGAATCGGCCCGTTTGCGACTGGAAAAATGCTTTTTCCGATGCATGTACCTTTTTACATGCGCAAAATAGGCAATCGCAATTATTTGCCGATTACCTAAATTGTGAATGCATTTAGGGAATCGCAATTTACGATTCCCTATTTGAGATGCATGTAGCATTACCTAAATGCGACAGTGCATTTAGGAAACGCTAATTACCATCAACTTGAAGTTGATGATAATTTGTGCATGCATTTTTTTAATGCGCTATGTAGAGCGCACATGCCCTTAGAGCATGTGTGTGCTACACATGTGCATACTTACCTTTTTGGGGGGTGCCTCAGGGGGGCCTTAGGCCCCCAGGCACCCTTGGATTTGCATTTGCAAATTGCGATTAGCAATTTGGTAATCGCAAATTGTGAATGCACTCCCATTCATTCCTCTGGGCCTTTAGGCCCAGAGGAATGAATGGGAATGCATTCCCTAATAGCGATTCGCAATTTGCGACTCGCTATTAGGGAATGTTAAAGATTCGCAAGATTAATTGAGAATCCTCATGCATAGGCATTTGCGATTACCAAATAGCGAGTCCTTAAAATTCGCTATTTGGTAAATCGCAAATGATTACCTTGATGCATGTGCCCCTAAGGGCTGACTGTAGATGCAACCTGTGTGACCTCTCCTCCTCTTTAAGAAGGACGGTGTGAAGGAAAGAAGTAGGAAGCTGGATAAACTGCCCCACATGGAAAGATAACAGCACTTCTGGGAGAAAGGATGAACACGCCCTAAGAGCAGTTTGTCAGTAAGAAAACAGTAACACAGAGAGGCTGGGCTGGATAAAGCTTGCAGCTCACTGAAGTGATGTACAAAAGTGATGTCAATGGAAAACAGGGTGCTTGCAGTCAAGAGTTTCAGAGTAGAACTGTGAAAAGGCTCAAATGGAACACACATCAAGAACAACAGAACTAAACTGATGTCCCACAGCTGCTAAATGAAGATAGCAGGGGGGAACATATGTGAGAGCACTTTTCGAAATTGTATCACAAAAGGGGAAATGTAAATGAGGGCTGATCAGGCAAACAAAGAAGGCCCCACTGCTTGTTGCAGGACCTCATGGCAATCATATAGTCTCTTAGTAACTGAATGGACCTGCCCTTAATGCAAAGCCGAAAACTCAGCCGTCAAGGTCAGCCAGATCGCATGCAGCTCCAGAAAATGTATGGAATGGCACTGCTCCACCTGGGACCAGTGACCTCTGATGGGCAGCTTGTACTTGCGACGTGCTCATCCCAAAGACAATACGTCCATTACCAATGTGAGGTCTTGAGAAGGCAAGGAAAACGGCGTGCTACACATCATAGTGGCATCCCTCGTCCACCTGCAAAGGTCCTGAGCAGCCTCATTGGAGATGCAGAGTCTGTTCGAAAGCCATCCCCACTGCTGGGCCCACTGCAGCTGCAGATTTCCCTGCAGGACCTGCATGCATCAAAGGCCATGAGACACACACTGAATGCAGGATGCCCAGAAGCCCAAGCAACCTCAGAACTATTAAGGCAGGAGCAGAATTTCTTGTTCTAAACATCAGGATTATCGGCTGCATCTGCCAGACTTTCTGCCGTGGAAGAAAGGCCGTCAAGGCAACTATGTTCAGAGCAGCCCCAGTAAAGGAAGTCTTCTGCAATGGTAGGAATTGGACTTAGGCTTGTTGACTGAGAACACTAGGGTGAACACTGTTGTCTGTAGATGGCCAAGACTCGATGAGGTGATACTGCCTGTAGCAGGATGTTGAGGTTCGGTAATGTGTGAATCCCGAACCTGCAAAGATGTGCCTCAACAACCAACATGACATTCATAAAGATGAAGGGCTAATGTAAGTCTGACGGACCGCAGGGCGAATTGGAAGAGGTATGACTCCTCCACGAAGTAGAGGTACTTCTTGTTTGACTGCAGGACAGGCGCACAAAATAATGTGTCCTATAGGTTCAACGACACCATCTAGTTCTTGGTATACAAGGCCAGCAGAACCTCAGTAGTGTCATTTGAACTTCTTGAGGATGGAGTTTAAAGGTATGAGGTCTAGAATGAGTCTTAGTCCTTATAGAGGATCAGAAAATATAGGGAGTAATACCTAGGGCCATATGTATCAAAAAAGAGTTTTGCGATTCTCAAATTGCGATTTTTAGCGAATCGCAATTAGAGAATCGCAAAATGCAATGTATGTAGGAGTTGCAAAAAATTTTGCGAATCCTACATATTCCTTATTTGCGATTCGCAAATTGAGATTTGCAAATAAGGAATACCTTCCCATTCATTCCTATGGGCTAGGAGGCCCATAGGAATGAATGGGAAGACATTCTCAATTTGCGATTACCAATTAGAGAATCGCAAATTGAGAATGCAATTTCAGGGTTGCAAGGGTGCCAAAAGGACACCCTGTTGCACCCCTGAAATATGCATGTGTGCACATTTTGCGCAAGTATGTGCGACATATGGCACTTTTAAAAAATCAAAAAAGTGCTTTTTTAAAGAAAATCGCAAATTACCACCAAATTGAAGTTGGTGGTAATTTGCAATTCCTTAAGGCCAAATAGCAAATTTCTGGTGCTTCCAGAATTGCATTTAAAGAATCGCAATTTGCAATTCCTTAATTGCATTCGCAAAATAGAGAATCGCAAATTTTGCAATTCTCTATTTTGCGATGGCCTTTTGGGGATGATACATCCCAAAAGGCTTTTTCCAATTCGCAAACGGGAAAAATGCTTGATACATATGGCCCCATGTCTTTTCTACACCTTCAGTACCACTTTTATGATTTTATCAGACACGATTGTGGTGAGATCCGCTGTCACTGGAGAGTAGACTGGGAGATGCAGAGAAATGTGTCCAGTAAAGAAAGGGCATAACCAACTTGGAAAATTTGAAGGACCCACTGGCCCAATATGATGGAACACAAGTAAAGCAGGCAATGTTGAAATCTGCCGTATACTAGTCTCAACATGAGACTAGAGGGCAAACTAAAAAGGTTTGGCAGCGATACCTGGCAAATAGGGAGACAAGCAGTGTTACTGTTGTAGATCGCCTCATCATTGAGAACCTCCTGTACGCCTGCCACCAGTAAAAGTCTGAAAAGGTTGCTATACAGGGAAGGAGTGTTGTTGCAGGCAATGCAATATGCAAAACCCAAGGAGGGAGGGAGCACACTGTCTCTCATCCCAGCACAGTTCACCCCATTGCATTCTGGTAAATGCAGTACACTTACTTCAAAGTTGCTGTAGTTTTTCACCAAAGTTGGTGCAGGTAGTGCTGTTATGTCTAGACACGTGTTTTTTGGGCTTAGCCCTACATCGGTAGACAGCAGAAGTAGCAGAGAAATGTCATCTGGGGTTGGTGAAAAACTACAGCAATTTTGAAGTATGTACTACATGTACCAGAATGCAATGGGGTGAACTATGTCGGGATGAGAGGCAGTGCGCTCCATCCCACCTGCTGTTTAAAAGGCTCTCTTGAGCCAACGAGCTGACAAGCTCACCTGGGATGCACCTGTGTTCCTGTGGAGTGGTACTGTGCCCGGTGAAGACTTAGGCTGCATTTCAGCAACCCCAGATGACTTTTCTCTTCTCTCTACTACTTCTGCTCTTTACTGGAGAAGGGCAAAACCGATAAACACATGTCTAGAGATAACAGCACTACCTGCACCAACTTTGGTGAAAAACAACAGCAATTTTGAAGTAAGCGTACTGCATTTACCAGAATGCAATGGGATAAGGTGCTGGAGTGCAAGGCAGTGTGCTCCCTCCCCCTTCTGTTTAAAAGGCTCCCTTAAGCCAACGAGCTGACAAGCTCACCTGGGATGCACCTGTGTTCCTGTTGAGTGGTACTGTGACCTGTGAAGACTTGGGCAGCATTTCAGCAACCCCAGATGACTTTTCTCTGCTCTCTACTACTTATGCTCTCTACTAATGTAGGGCTAAACCCAGAAACACACATCTAGAGATAACAGCTCTACAGGCACCAACTTTGATGAAAAACGACTGATATCTTGAAGTAAGCGTACTGCATTTACCAGAATGCAATGGGGTGAACTGTGCTGGGATGAGAGGCAGTGTGCTCCCTGCCACCCTTCTGTTCAATATGCAAAACCCCTTGAGTTTCTTCTGAACTTCCTATTTTGCTGATGTAAATGACGAGCAGGGTAAAGAAACGCCAGTGAACGGCCCCAGCTGAGAATTCAGAGCAGAAAACATCCAAGCATGTTATATAATATTAACGCTGGTGCCCAACAAGGCGCTAGGATTCATAGTGTAGAGCTTAAAGAGTAAAACCTACTTTGCATTATGTGCTGTCTGAGCAAATGCATTGCATATGTCCATCAACAAAGCTGACAACACCTTGTGTACCATGCTCTAAAGAGTATGTGTGCAACAGCCCAAGAGACAAACTATACTCATGGAGCATAATGCCAAAGTGAAAAGAACAAGTTAATTAACTTTGCAGATTCCTCACCTTAAGAATATCCCCAGGTGCCAGACTTGATCCGAACATTTAAATATAAGCCAATATAAGCGCTACCCCATTGTGCCAACAGAAGTTTCTTTCCTGACTCTGTCTGCACCCTCGAACGCAGAGTGCAACAATAATCAAATGTACCAGTGTGAACATTCCTAAGGTGGGACCTTTTTAAATTCGAAAAGAGCCCCTTCCAAAGAACAGGGGGGTGGGAGAGCAGTGAGGATTCTGCGGTTGGATAGCTGATCCACTAGAAAGAGCGTTACTGAAAGTAATTTGTTCTTCTTATGGATACTTCTAACTTCAGATTCCTCACCTTTAGAACAGATACCAAAACACTACTTCCTAAGGTGGTGGATCAGTGGAATGACTCGTATAAAAAATCCTGCAAATCTGAACGAACGAAATGCCCTTACTGTCTGGAATGTGTGCATTGATGCCCATATCGTGTCCTAACTGATATCAAGAACAGGCACTCCATGTGCCAACGTAGTGGTAGCAGTCTTGGCTCTGGTGGAATGGGCCCTCTGTCCTTCTGGAGGCTGCCTCTTGGCCAATGTGTAGAAGATATTAATGCAGAGGACTACCCAAGTTGACAGAGCCATTTTCTGCACTGCCTTGCCTTTCTTTGCCCCAGAGAACCCCTACAAAAAGTTGACTGTCCACTCAATGGTCTTTGGTGCGATCAATGTAAAATCTGAAAGCTCTTTTGGGGTCCAGTCGATGGAGTTTCTCCTCCTCTTTTGAGGGGTGAGACAGAGCAAAGAATGTTGAGAGGGTGATGGGTTGCCCAACGTGAAAAGGAATCACGACTTTTGGCAAAAAGGCCGCCCTAGTCCTTAACACCAATTCATCTGAAAAAAGGTGGTGTAAGGGGGCTGCACCAAAATAGCTTGGAGGTCACTCAAGCAACGAGCTGAAGTTATCACAACAAAGAATAATGTCTTCAGATATTAGGAGACGCAGTGGACAGCTGTGTATTGACTCAAAGGGAGTGTACATTAGGAAAGTGAGGATCAAATTTAGATTCCACTGCAGCGACATCAAAAAGTTTGGGAGGAAACTTATATGTCAATCATTTTGTAAGCCTCAGCACAACAGGTGATTTAAATGACTGCTGGTCCGGAAAAATGAAAAAAGGCAGACAAACAACGCTTAAAGTTTTCCACTACAACTCCTTGTTGGGCCAGATATAAAACAAGCCACAAGATATCCATTTGCTTGGCCTGTAACAGGGTCCATATTATGGGTGCCACACCAGGACACAAACTTGTCCCAGCACCCAGTGGAAATAGTGATGACGTCCGCAACATCAGGAGGTGGTGGCGGTGGGGTAGGGGGGATGAAATGCAGTCATCTGCCACCGCTCAATTATGCAGTTATGGGTGCAGGACCCTGCCCTGCTGCTGCGAAACGAGATCACCCAGAAGCGTTAGCCTGAATGGAGGGCAGATGCTTATATCCAAAAGTTCCAGGTATTACACTCTCCTGGCTCAATCTGGAGCCAGTCGTTCCTGATCTTTTTCAGAACTCGGGGCAGTGGTGGAAAGACATAAAGGAGTCCAGTGCTGCACTCTAGCCAGAACGCATTTCAGAGAGAGAGCTTTCTTGGAAACTCCAGTGAGCAAAGCTTTTGATACTGCGTGTTCCTGGTGATGGTGAAAAGATTCAGCCAGGGTAACCCCCCATTGCTAGAAGATGTCCTGTGCCACCTCAGGATGTAACCACTATTCATGATCCACACTATTGAGAACAGTAAGCCCACACGCAGGCGGGTTGCAGCACAGCTTGAGGTTAAAGAATTGAGGTTTACGCATGGAGGAAGCTTGAACCACACTTTCTGATGTGGGATGTCGTATTAAGAAATCAGCCTTGACTGGCGATGGTCTGTGGCATCTGTCTATTTGCCTGGTCACAGGTTGGCAATAACAAGGCTTAACCCACCCACTAATGTGTCAGTCAGGGCTTCATTAAATGACAGTAGATTTTCGGAGGAAGCCTGTCCAGGCTGTATAATTTCAGTCAGAAGATTTGTCTTAACTTCAATAGAAGACTTTGCATCATATCACCACAGTAAAAGAAGCACTCTCTTCCCTTGATGTCCCAGAGGTGTAAACCAATCCAGTATGCAAGGGCAGTGTCCAACCCACTAGCCCCATAAATCCATGTAAAGATCATCATCATAGTGTGAGGGATAAATCATCCCCATCATCATCTACGAAGGCTGATTGACTCTGGTCAATCAGAATCGAAAAGTTGTTGGATCGCTGGAAGACTGCCCCATGGTAAAGGCATTTTTTCTATCTGAATCAGATTGTAAAGTACCAGGTGAGTTGGGGTAGTTTCGGGAACCGACCTTGGTTGAGGGAGAAACTAATTCGGCTTGGAGTCAGACATAGCTATTGGTACGGAGTCTTCCTCTGGGGCCATATGGCCAGCCTCAATGTCAAATGGATCCATGTGGATTTTGGTGCTGGAGTGGGACCCGGGAGGGGTTCGAGAGAGACAGATGGCGCCAAGGACAGATCACCCAGTGGTAACCTGACTGGAGGCCTCTGTGGATCCTGGGAGCTCAGAGGCACGCCAGAGGGACTCGGAAGAGTGGCAAAAATGCACAGCATGGCCTATTTAAAGGCCTTAATCTGTTACGACATCGCTGATGGCACGGGAATCCTGGGGTGCATCTAGATCAGCAGCGGAATCAGCTGTTTGGCAGGAGATAGGGAACGAGATGGAGAGGCACTGCGACATCCTTGAAACTTCTCTGCCAGAGAGTGACAGGAAGGGCACAAATCCCGCTTACCCTTCTTGTGCTTCTGCTTTGACTTCCCAGAAGACTTGGAAGCTGACTAGGGCGCGTTGCGTGACTTGCCACGGGAGCTGTTGCCCGCTCTCAACTATGGCCAGGAGCAGGACTTGTGCAATTTCCTAAGTTGTTCGCAATGTACAGCTTTGTTTCCTGGACCATCTTTGGATTCATAAGGACCTGCTCTTCCCACAAACTGGAGTTGTGCCCGGAATCCAAACACCAGAGTCATACCTCATGCTTGTCTGTCACAGACAATGGCCTGCGACAGTACCAACAAGGTTTAAGCTCTTTAATCTTTGAAGGGGACAGGTTCCCTTGCACACTGTGTTTTTGGTAGATATTGTAAAGAAAAACTGGTCAACCAATGAGAAAAAAGCGGGATGAGCTCTGGAAATGCACCCGAAGGCGCAGAAAGAAAGCAACTGATGTTGGCATACAGGGGTGGCACTTATATGCAGCTACGTACGACTTTTTTGGGGTGGAAGAAAATCAATGCAGTGCCGTATGGCGCCAACTACCGGCGTGTGTGAGAAATGATGTTTAAAATTTTCCAGATCCAGTCTTGCACTTGCCAATATTTTATAGATTGAGAAATCTACAATTAGAAGTATCCATCAGAAGAAAAGATTTTTTGTCCATAGTGTCTACTTTTTTTGACTGTCAGAAGTAAGAGAAGAATTAGGGTTGACCTTACTCTTGGAGGTCTGTACTACAAGGTTTCCAGTGCTGTATGTTGTGTCAAGAATGCTGGATTGTCTAGACCTGGCGCATGACACCTTCAATAGGCAACTCAGATCCAGAAATGAAAATTATTTCGACCAAGCAGTCAGGACAGAGTCAGTCAGGACATCACTGAAAGGCAAAGCTGTTAGGTTTAGTCTCTTCTGAGGGTAGCAGTAAATGAAAGACTTCCAAGGTGCTGCGAATCACTATTGTAAGAGGAGCACTTTCTTCTGGAGACAGTCCTAAAGGTAAATCTAGTCTGAAGATGTATCCAAGCAACTGGAGTTTTGCAAACTGAGATAAAGACCAGATAAGTATCATGAGGTGGAAGTAACTGCAAAATCAAAATAACGAACCATCAAAATAATTCTTTCACCTGTCTATACATTATAATTTACTAAAACATAACACCTTACTCAAATAGTATCGGATTTATCTCCTGGACATCGGTGACCAGCGTAGGCTGAATTGTCATTCCACCCTTGGTGGGGGTTGTGTAGATAAGGGTTAAGTAAAGAGAGACATCAACCACGGTTGGTGAGTTGGCCCTCCTAGCATTAGGTCACATGAGGGCCATTCAGTTGTAACAGGTTTTTTTAACGTGACCTATCAAGGGTTGGTGGTTTTTTGTAGTTGGTGTATAACTTTCGCCGTGAGGTGACACTAGCAGGGTGATTTGGTGATGGCTGCAATTTATGTGTATTCACTTGGTTTTTTATTCACTTGGTGCCATGGGTTTGAGATAGATACACAAGTATGCTCTGGCATTTTTATTTGGTTCTTGTCATTGATTGGAATTTATTATACTTACAGGTCACTATATTATTGCCCCAGTCATCCTCTGGACCCTTTTGAGGTCCGTGCATGTCCTGTGGAAGGTACATGATTGTTGCCGTGTTGCACTGAAACACTCATCGGCACGCTTATAGATGGTATCAAGAACAATCACAGTGGTTACAACACATTTACAAAAAGGACACATGCCTAATGTTTAAGAAATCATATATAGACTATAATATATATGTCTGGATAGAGTTAATTGGATGTTGTGAATATGCATATTGGAATATAATATCAACAATATATGATGTAAAGATGATATCCTTTGAAGAATTATGAAAAGTAAGGAAAATGCTACTTACCCAGTATGCATCTGTTCTTGGCATATAGAGCTGTAGAGTCATATGCTTTTGCATAGATCGCCATCTAGTGTTGGTTCCGGATGTTTGCACTTTGTTTTTCTTCGAAGTAGTCTTTCCAGTCACAAGGTAGGTGACTCCTCCTTTCTGTGATAGTGCGCATGGGCATCAACTCCATTGTTAGATTGTTTTCCCGCAGAGGGTGATAATGGAGTTAGTAGGAGTAGTAAGAAGGAGATGTCCATGAATGCATGTATCTAAGTAAGATGTTACTGCAACAGGTATAGGTACCCAGGGAGGCGGGCGGGGGCATATGACTCTACAGCTCTATATGCCAAGAACAGATGCATACTGGGTAAGTAGCATTTTCCGTTCGAGGCATATGAGCTGTAGATCATATGCTTTTGCATAGACTCCATAGCAGTATCTCCCAAACCGGTGGCTAACCTGTAGATGTTGCAGTGGTCTGAAATAGTGTACGTAAGACTGCTTGGCCTACTCTAGCTTGCTGTGCTGCCAACACATCCACAGAATAGTGTTTTGTGAATGTGTGAGGTGTAGACCATGTTGCAGCTTTGCATATATCGTCTATGGGTATATTTCCTAGGAATGCCATAGAAGCCCCCAGTTTGCGTGTAGAGTGTGCTCTACGGGGAACTGTTAATGTTTTTTTAGTCTTTGCATAGCATATTTGAATGCACTCGACTATCCACCTTGCAATACCTGATTTTGATATAGGATTGCCTTTGTGTGGTGGAGCAAAAGCGTCAAAAAGCTGATTTGGGTTACGGAAAGGTTTTGTTCTTTCAATGTAATAAAGCAATGCTCTTTTCACATCTAATGTGTGTAGTGCACGTTCTGCCACTGAATCTGGTTGAGGGAAGAACACAGGCAACTCAACAGATTGATTGATATGAAAGGCAGAAATGACTTTAGGAAGGAATTTAGGATTGGTCCGAAGAACTACTTTTTTTTTTGATGCATTTGTAAAAAAGGTTCTTCTATAGTTAATGCCTGAAGTTCACACACTCTTCTGAGTGATGTAATAGCCACTAGGAAAGCAACTTTCCATGTGAGAAATTGCAGTTCACATCTGTGCAATGGTTCAAAGGGTGGACCCATTAGTCTGGTGAGAACAATGTTAAGGTTCCACACTGGAGCAGGTGGACGTCTTGGGGGAATAACTCTTTTGAGTCCCTCCATAAACGCTTTAATGACAGGTACTCTAAAAAGAGATAGATGTTGTCTATTTTGTAGATATACAGCTATAGCAGCTAGATGTAAACGTATGGACGTGTATGCTAAATTGGAACATTGTAGATGTAACAAATAGCATATAATGTTTTGGACAGAAGCATCAAGCGGGTTGATGTGGTTGTTATTACAGTAAATCACAAACTGTTACACTTTGCTGCATAGCAGGCTCTTGTGGTAGGACGTCTAGCTTCCTTGATAATATTCATACAGTCTGGTGGTAGACTAAGATAGCCAAACTCTAGGACTTCAGGAGCCAGATCGCCAGATTGAGTTTGACTGGGGTCTGGGTGTCTTATGTCTCCATGGCTCTGTGTGAGGAGATTGGGTGTAAGACGTAGTTTTTGATGAGGAACTACCGAGAGTTCCAATAGGGTTGTGAACCATGGTTGACGTGCGCATGTGGGAGCAACCAGGATTAGTGTCAGGGACACTTGTTTGAGTTTCCGAACCACTAATGGAATGAGTGGGAGAAGCGCAAAAGCGTAAGCAAATATCCCGGACCAGTTCATCCATAGTGCATTGCCTTTGGACAATGGGTGTGGATACCTGGACTCAAAGTTTGGGCATTTTGCGTTTAGGTGCGTGGCGAACAGGTCTATGTCTGGGAGGCCCCACATTTGAAAGAATGGGAGGAGAACCTGAGGATGTAGTTCCCATTCGTGGATTTGCTGTGTCTGACGACTTATCAGATCTGCCATCTGATTGTTTACTCCTGGGAGGTGTTCTGCTAGGAGATAGATTTTGTGATGAATGGCCCACCTCCAGATGTCCTGGGCTAGGTGGGACAGTTGGAGGGAGTGTGTCCCCCCTGTTTTTGAATGTAGTACATGGCTGTCATGTTGTCTGTACGAATTAGTACAGTATTGCGTACTAGCTGAACTTGAAATGCTTTCAAAGGCAGAAAAATCGCTAGCAGATCTAGATGATTTATATGAAGCTGTTTTTGTTGGGAGCTCCACATGGCTTGAATTGTGTGGGTTTGGAGATGCGCTCCCCAACCTGTCAGTGATGCGTCTGCTGTCAGTACTATGTGTGGAACCGGGTCGCTGAAGAGCCGCCCTTTCAAAAGGTTTTGTGTGTTCTACCACTGCAGAGAGCGATGGGTGCGGCTGTCTACCAACACTAGATCTGATAACTGACCTTGAGCCTGGTTCCACTGACGTGCTAAGCATTCCTGTAAGGGACGCATCTGAAGTCTTGCGTAGGGAACTATGAAAATGCAAGCCGCCATCATTCCCAGTAATTGCATGAACACTCGAGCTGGTAAGGAGTGTTGAGGCTGGAACTGAGACATCAGGTTTTGAATATTTCTGATTCTGGCTGGAGTTGGGTATGCTAGAGCTTTTTGTGTGTCTATAGTAGCTCCTAGATAGTCTTGAGACATGGATGGTTGGAGATGGGATTTGGTCTGATTTACTGTGAATCCTAGTTGGTGAAGGAGTTGCACAGTCTTTTGTGTGTGGCGCAGACAGCTGTTGTGCGAGTTGTCTAAGTATGGGAAGAAGTGAACATGTTGTCTTCTCAGGTGGGCTGCGACTACTGCCAAACATTTTGTGAAAACCCTGGGAGCCGTTGTCACTCCGAAGGGAAGGACTTTGAATTGATAATGTTGTCCTGCTACCACAAACTGGAGGTATTTGCGGTGCGCAGGGTGTATTGGAATATGAAAGTAAGCATACTTTAAATCCAGAGTTGATGGAAAGTCGCCTTGCTGAAGGAGAGGAAGCACTTGTTGGAGTGTTACCATATGAAAATGGTCCGACTGAATGTATAGATTTAGTTCTCTGAGGTCCAATATAGGCCTCAGAGACCCGTCCTTTTTGGGAATTAGGAAGTAGAGGGAGTATACTCCTGTTCCTTGGTATTGTAAAGGGACTGGTTCGATTGCCCCCTTTTGCAATAAAGAAAGAACCTCTTGCTTTAGAAGGGTGAGATGTTCTTGTGACATGAGGTGTGACCTTGGAGGAATATTCGGTGGAGTGCTTGTAAGCTCCAGGCAATAACCAGATTGGATAATTTGTAGAACCCATTTGTCTGATATAATCGTATTCCAAATGGGTAGAAATTGTGAAATATGTCCCCCGACAGGAGTGAAATGATCGGGGGGTATGGGAAATAAGTCACTGCTTGTTGTTTGCAGGGGAGGTGCGTGTTGAATTACCTCTGCCTCTTCCCTTGCCGTTGTTTCCTCTATATCCTCCTCTAAAATAACCTCTTGAAGAGGGCGACTGATTGTTGCCCTTGTAAGAGGAGGAGGGATTCTCTGTAGATACATTTTTGGAGCCGCCCCTATAGAATGAGCGACAAAAGGAACCCCTGTTAGAAGGTGATTGTAAGGCCCCCATGGATTTAGCAACTTCGGTATCTTTTTTTATCTTTTCTAGTGATACATTAACAGCTGGGCCAAAGAGATGTTGTTAATCAAAAGGTTGATTAAGAATAGAGGCTTGTACTTCAGGCTTGAACCCTGAAATCCTTAGCCAAGCATGTCTACGGAGTAGTACACTGGTGTTTACTGCCCAAGCTGCCGTATCTGCCTGATCTAAGGCACACCTGATAGAGGTATTAGTTATTAATTTACCTTCTTGAATAAGGTCACTGGCTTTAGTCTTATGCTCATCTGGAAGGAATTCAATGAGCTTTTCGA
Organism: Calotriton arnoldi; assembly: GCA_963921515.1. Classification (NCBI taxonomy): domain Eukaryota; kingdom Metazoa; phylum Chordata; class Amphibia; order Caudata; family Salamandridae; genus Calotriton; species Calotriton arnoldi. The sequence continues at coordinate 374,305 of CAWUFW010007819.1, forward strand.
GTTCGTCATAATGAGCTCTATCATACCTTGCCAACAATGCTTGGGCATTGGCAATGCGCCAATTATTAGCCGCTTGTGAGGCTATCCTTTTCCCCGAAGCATCTAATAATTTGGACTACTTAGCAGGAGGAGGGGCATCCCCTGTTGTTTGAGAGTTAGCTCTCTTACGAGCATTGGAAACGACCAGAGAGTCTAAGGGTAACTGGCCTTTGATATACACAGGGTCATTAGGTGCAGCTCTGTATTTTTTCTCTACCCTGGGAGTGATGATCCTAGCTCTTACAGGGTCTTTAAAGATATCCTCAGTGTGTTTGAGCATCGCCTTTAACATTGGTAAAGTTTGTGTAGCCCTTTGAGATGAACTCAGTGTCTCCAACAAAAAATCCTCCTCTAAACTCTCCTTATGAAGCTCTACTCCATGATATTGTGCGGCCCTATTAAGGAGCTCAATGTACCCAATGTTATCATCTGGAGGCGAAGGCCTGGATGGATATAAGTCAGGGCCATTATCTGGTTGAGGGACATTATAATGATCCCATGGATCAGTATGGTAGTGGTGCATCCTGTGGTGCATTGTCATGTATATCCCCATCCCCTGTATCCTGTGGGTCAGGTGATGGTGGTGTAGGGGAATGTGTAGGTGTAATGAGCAATTCTTCATGAATGGGTGAAGAAGGTGAAATATAAGGGTTAGTTGCCACATTTTTCTTCTTTAAAGGAATGTGGTAGTCCTCTGGTAGGGCCATTTTCCTCTTTTCAGGAAGTTTGGCATGAATATGTCCAGTTTCGGGATAAATTACAATTTCCTTCTGTTTTGGATTTGAAGGTGGATTTTCGGTCCGAGGCTCTTTAGTTGCCTTACTTTCCTTAGATGCCGATTTTGGCGTCGAAAGTTTCGGCTCCAAAGTTTTCGGCTCAGAAAATTTAGGTTTACGTAACTGTGGCACGGAAACCAGAAGGTGTTTCGTTTTCGACGCCGAAGGTTTCGGGTCGGCACCTGCGTGGGGACGGGTAGAGCCCGAGCCGTAAGGCTGTTGTTTATGTTTCAGCGACGAGCCCGAAGGCGGGGTGCTCGAAACCTTTTCTCGGTGCCGACCTTGGCCCGAAGGCAGAGGAGGGACCGGAGCCTTTTTCTTATAAAGGAGATGGTATGGGAACATAGTTTCTTTACTCACGATCCGTTGTACCGGTGTCAGGTCTTCGGCATCGGAGTCCGCGTCGGATACGGAGACGTGCTCCTCCTCCATTTCGGCTTCCTGCGCTTGCGATTCTTCATTTTCGGACTCTTCTCCGAGGAAGTCCGGTGCAGAGCCGCTTTGTTGGTACATTTCGTGACATCGAGCCCGTCGATCACGGAGGGTTTTCTTCGACCGAAACGACTCACACGCGTCGCAGTCTTTCTCGTCGTGTTCCGGGGATAGGCAAAGGTTGCACACCTCGTGCAAGTCGGTGCGCGGGAACTTAGCGCAACACCCTGGACATAACTTGAATGGAGTCCGTTCCATCAGCTGCTACCGATCCCGGTGGCGGGTAGGCCCAACGGCCTTCCACGAATGGTCCGATCGAAGGTTTTCGAAAGCAAACGATATGCAGAGAATGGAAAACGCGATCCATAAACAATACTGTCGAGGGTAAAGGATTGCGCGTCGAAGGGGGCCCGAAGAAACGGTGCCGAACCGGAGCGCAACAATTCACATCCGAACCCGGTGGCAGAAAAAAACAATCTAACAATGGAGTCGATGCCCATGCGCACTATCACCGAAAGGAGGAGTCACCTACCTCGTGACTGGAAAGACTTCTTCGAAGAAAAACAAAGTGCAAACATCCGGACCCAACACTAGATGGTGATCTATGCTAAAGCATATGATCTACAGCTCATATGCCTCAAACAAAAGAGTTATCTATAGGTTCTGTTGGATACAGTGTATACATATGTAGTAAAGCGTTTCTGGTTTTATACAATGACTGAGTGGAGTGAGTGTGGTATAAATGTATTTGGTTTTTAATAAGGGATGGCAGGGAGTGAAAATGAAATTAACAGAAAAAATGTATTAATTGACATACTTAATATGACATTAACAGCATTATAAATATTACAAATTTGCGAATTTTGATTAGGGTGTTATGTTTCAATTACTCAATGTATTGACACATGGAAGAATTATTTTGATGGTTCAATATTTTGATATTGCATAAGTGGGAGGTGGGATTTTTGCTTGTTTATTTATTGCTTCCCCTTTCCCGCTCCCTCAGTATGTAGCCAGGGGCCTCTTTTTGATTTGATAAAGAAGTAACTTATCTGCCTCCTCAATCACCTTCATGTAATTGGAGGCCTTGAATGGCATCTAACTCCGACCTAAAAATGTCCTCCATTTTCTGGAAGTACTGTGGCCAAGACAATGGGGTAGCCCTCATCATCCGAAGCATTTGGTGTACTTTGACATTGGACAGGTTCTAGCTGAAGATGTTTCTGGATCTGAGGTAGGAGCTGATGGCGGCGCTGGAACCACAGGAGTCGTAGCCAGTGCAAAGGGAGTGCCTGTGGCATATGGGTGGAGGCACGGTCAGTCGCCATTGGCGGAATGGGCTAACTTCATTAAGGGTCTGTAGGTATAAGGGTGAGCCAGCTGGCAACATTTTGAAGGGAAGCCCAAAGGGTCAGTGGGCATAAGGTACACCAGAAGAAGCTTGAATGAACTTAAAAATATGCAACATGACCATCATAAACTGTCTGCCACAACCAGCTGCGGAGTCAATGATGGCACACAGGCTCAAAGTTTAGCATAAAGTCCAAGTCGGACACCTAAGACTGAGTCGGGTGCTGCGACTTCCTATTACATGACCTCCCCCTGAAATGGAAGCATTTGGACTTCAAGGATTTCAAGTGTGCTTCTTGTTCTTCTCTTTTTGACTGGTCGGTCGACTTCGCCTTAAACCCACCAGGTTGATGGCAGCCTCAACCAAGACCATCTTTGTTTCTTGTATTACATGAGGTAGAGCTCGTCCATTTTCCTTAATGGCTTTCGTATGCACAAAGGAACAGCTGTCGCACTACTTCGAGTCAAGATTCGTCCTAAGGCTCAATAAGAAGATGTCATGTGAGTCGACGTATGCTTCCAACATATATTGCATGGTTTGAAACCTGCTGGCTTGGGGCGGGGGACAACATCCCTTCAAACTGCCAAAGTTAAGTAACTGATAATTTGGAGATAAATCAAACTCAGTAGGTGGGAAGCTCTGAACAAAAGACTTTGGGAGCGGAAAAACAAGAACTAACCTCAGCATGCAGGTTTGTTGTCTTTATGCAGCTCTGCGCCTTCATGTCCAATGGCATGATGGCGTTCCCTCGGGGGTCAAGGGTGCCACCTGCTGGCATGCTGGAGGTATTGCAAGAGTCTCCGGATCCAGCCTGGCGCCCGGGGAGATTCACCAGGTTAGGAATCTGTGGTTAACAGTTTTCAACAGAAAAAAGATAATTCTGAAATCTTGCCAGTATCCACTTCTTTTCTCTTCTGGCCAATCAAAGAATCGTGTCATGATCCTGGTATTTTAAAAGTCAGTGACTGGTTTTGGTGTCTAACCTGGTAAAGGGTAGCTCATAATGGATCAGACTTGTTAAAGTCCGAAACAAAATATTTTGATAATTCAGCAGCATGGTAGGAAGGTGCATCTTTTTCAGTGGTTGCCACATTAGTTTCACCAGGTTCTGTCAACACTTTTTGACTTTGGGCAGTGGGAGGCTGCTATCAAGCTTTACAGTGAATGCGCTCTCACCCCTGAACATGGTGAAAGGCTAATTAATTTCAATTGGCTTGTCTAGCCTTTATATAAGACCAGAGCACAATGATGCAGAAATAAAGTCAATGGATTAAAAAGCTAGATGTCACATGTGGGCTGCAGTGTACATTTATAACACCAACAAGCCACATTAACAGTTTCAACCCCGCGTATAAAATCCTGAATAGCTGTAGCCTGAAAACAGCAGCAGTACAACATTTTGAAGATACAGGACTAAAGAGTGCGACACTTTGGGATCCACACTGTAGAGGGTATCCAGCACAGCAGATCAAAGGTTTTACATGATGAGATATACAGCAGTGTTGTGCATAAGCTGCAGCTTCTGAACCTGAGAAATGTTGTGTTAAAGGCACAGTAAAGATCTGTAGTTCAAGAGAAATAAATTAAATACATGAGCAAGAGATTTCACTAGGGGGGTTGGCAATGGTCCTACACCCCTGTATCAGGTTTACCAAACCCAGTTACATCTCAACCCCAACATGTGCTCACATGTTAAGAAAGGGTTTGCACATCAGCTGCACTGACAAAGACTGGAGGAAAGAATTCATCAAGCAGGTCTGTGCTAAAAAGTCTATACTTTTACATGGCTTCTACCACTTCCAACTTTGGCACACTGAAATCTATTTTCTACCATTTCTAAGGTCTGATCTAAAATACCCAAGTACTCAATGAGAAACGAGAATCTCTAACTTATTTCCATACTAACAGCAATCAGTTTACTCCTATGTCATTCTTTAGAATGTTAGGTCCCTGTAGAATCACTGCTCATTTATCAGATGACAGGGCTGTTTAAACATGCCAAAGGGATCCAAACATGGGAATGCTCTATCCAGTTCGACCTATAGTCATGTTGTGTATCAGGCATAAAGTGTGACGCAGAAGTTTAACATCAAAAGAAACCACTGTTTATGGGCCTGCAGCCCATACATTATTACAACAAAGATCAAACCATGTATAAAACAAAAACTGGATAGAAGGGAACTAAAAAGCAACCAGCATGACCACATCAGGGATACTGAAATCAATAGCTCCACATGCTGAAAAACAAATCAAACTATTCATCCAGCTATTCATATCAAGCTTGGGCCTAAGAACCTTTGTCCAAACTATAGGATCTCCAGAGTAGATACTAAGATTGCCATTCGATCCAACCAACCAGAATTACTCTTCTCTAAAACACAGACACCCTACAAGCTCCAGGAGATCCCATGTCCAGCACCAAACATTTGGATCACATCATCCAATCCTCACATCAGTACAAAGACCCATTGTCGAGTCCTATCATTTGTTTTTGTTTATTGACAGTATTTTGTAAAAGCCCGAATGTTTCCTTGTATGAACACATGATTTGGAATATGAGTCACATTGTATAGAGTAAATATGTACATTGTAAGGGATCAGAGGTACATACTGGTCTAAAAAAGAGACAATACAAGGATAAAGGCTGGCTTCAGCTGTATCCAGAATTTTGGATGGCCTCTTGTACGAAAGTGAAGTGCAGTGAAACCTTCTGGTCTTTTGACCTCCGTGCATGTTAAACTGCAGTCACCATTCAAAAACTTGGTAGCTTTACTTCATCTTGGGGATCTATCAGGTGTAAAATTGGCGAAAGATTTCAAATGGTACAGGGTGAGCCTGGAAATGAATTCTCCAAGCATCAGACAGGGTATTTGGAGTGCATGAATATTTTAAGTATTTGGAGAGGCAGCACAGGATATTGGGAGCAGATTAATTTGGTTCCCATTTCTTAGGAGTACAATTCATTTTCTGCTCTTCTATACATATAAGTACTTAGTTTTCGCCCTTTATTGGGTCAATCGATATAAAGGACGTTGAATTAATGATTTTTTATTTTTTGTTTATTAAGCATTTTCATTTAGTCAGTACAGCTTATACTTGACATCTGTTTTCAATAATAAAACAAGTGCAAAACGAAATATACTTTACAGTCTTGGCATTGTACCGTAAATTCAGTGCGTGTTGGCATAGGTGTGTTACATTTTCCAGTACCCGGAGAGAACATTGCTTGTTTCACATACCCTGGTGATCTATTCAGAGGTCTACACTTTGTACACAGGTTGCAGGAGCTTTATATAACAATGAGTCTGCCTATGTCGTGATCCAAAAGCACTACACGGCTGCTCTATATACTATTGCCAAGTCTGATCGGGGCTAAATTCCTACTGTGACCCTACGGTGCTTTGGCCAATCTGTACACTTTGCTGTAGCCCTTGTTGTCTTTGTGCCTCCCATCCCTCTTGAGAGTTGGATGTAGTATCTGGGGTAGAGAGAAGGTAGGTTTTGAGGGGTTCCCATATATCTTTGGGCCTCGACGTGGATGGAAGCAATTCTGCGTAGGTGAGAGCTTGTTCCTGCCATGTTGTCATGTCTAAAAGCCAATCTTTGAATTTGGGGGCTCTGCCTCTGCCGCATCTGCAGGCGATTTTGCGTTTTGCTATCAATAGGCCCAATGCTAGAAACTTCTTATATATTGTTTCCACCCCATCTGAGTATCCCAGTATAGCTATAATCGGAGTAGCCTGAAGTGGAGAGCCCACCATATGTTCCAGAGCCACGAACACCTGCTGCCAGTATTCGTTGATGGTCGGGCATTCCCAGGCTAGGTGTTGGAATCCTGCCCTTTCCTGCCTGCATCGTGCGCACCTGTCGTCGTCTCTCAATTGGAGCTTATATAGCCCAGCAGGTGTGTAATCGGTGTAAGAATTTATAATGTATCAATTTTAGTCAACTATTTGCTGAGATATATACTGTTTGTTTACAACAATAATCCCACTGCTTACCTAGTATTGATGTACCTAGCTCTTCCTCCCAAGCCTTACGGGATGCTAGCTGAGGTGCTTTAATAGCGCTTTGTGTGTTGTGGTATATGCACGACGTCACATGCCGAGGTGGTTCTGCTTGGAGTATGTCATGCAATGGTGTTAAGATCTGAGGTTCTTGTGGAAACTCCGGTGTAATGGCACGGACGCTTTGTCTGAGTCTAACAAACATGAACAACTCCATTGTTTTGGGATTTTTATATCAAAAGAATTGTTCCCTTGTCAAAAACTCCCCATTTTCATAGAGGTCTCCCCATGTTTTCCTCTGAACACCATCTAGGACCTGCCTACATGTCTTCTCATAGGTAACCTGCACATCGGGGTGGTACTCAATTGGTAGGCGAGGGTAGTATAGCATAGGCACTTCTAGTCTATTCGCTATTTTCATCCATGCGATGCTGGTACATGCTACCGTCGAGGGGACTGCTTCTTGTTTTCTTGGCTTAGTGGAAACAAACCCTGACAGAGGGATTGGGTCCATATATCCCATCTCGACTGCTAGGTGTGGCATAAAAGGGGGTGGATGGAACCAATACGTCGCATTCTGTGCCTGTGCACAGTAATAATACAGTTCGAGGTCTTGTACCTCAAATCCTCCTTGAGAGTATGGGAGTATCAGTGCCTCCTATTTGAGTCGGGGTTGTTTGCCTCCCCATGCCAGCCGGATCATTTGCGTTTGCAGGGCCTTAAATAAGACCCTGCCTGGGTCGTATGGGATGTTCTTGAATAGGTAAAACATTTTGGGAAGTATGACCATTTTTATTAATGATATCCGCCCCGCCATGGATAGCGGCATCGCAATCCAGCGAGATACAGAGTCTGTTATAGCTTCTAGGGCTTTGCCATAGTTGATACGCATCAGCACATTCCTATCCCTTGTTACATTAATCCCTAGGTATTTGACTTCCGTCTCGTTCCATTCTAGGGGATAATCGAGGGTGTAGGGTGAAATTTTGTCTGTGAGGGGGAATATACTCGGTTTTTCCAATTTATGTGTATACACGAGCACTCCCCGAACTTGGTGATTTCTCGCAGCAAGAGATTCAGGGTTTCCTGTGGGTCTTTTACATAAAGAGTAACATCATCTGCATATAATGATATTAGGATATACCTGGTCGGGTATGCTAACGCTCGTTCTTTATGGTGCTGTCTTAGTTTTGCAGCTAGTGGTTCAATTGCTAGTGCAAATAATATGGGGGATAGCGAGCATCCTTGCCTCGTACCTCTTGTGATTTCAAAAGGGGGTTAACGGGATCCATTAAGGAGGACTGTGACCTGGGGTTTCCGATGTAGGAGCTCTATCCACCTCAGAAAACCGGGGGGCATTCCCATGTGTCGCAATATTCCGTTGAGGAAGTCCCACTCCACAGAGTCGAATGCTGCCACCGCAGCAGTATCTGAGTCTATGTCCTGCAAGACCGCAAACAGAGTTCTAAGGTTATGCGATGTCGCTCTGCCTGGGATAAACCCAGCCTGGTCAGGCAGAACCAGTCTGTTCATCAGTAGATTTAGTCTATTTGATAGGACCTTAGCGAGGATTTTAGTATCGCAATTTATCAACGAGAGCGGTCTGTATGATTCACAATATTCCGCTGGTTTACCCGGATTGAGCAGAGAGGTGATCATAGCTTCTCTCATACGCTTCCTCAAACACCTTCTTGAGCATGGGGGCTAATTGTGTAACGTATGCCTTGTAAAATTCTACCAGTAGCCCATCTGATCCAGGGGCTCTCCCTGAGCTCATTTGCATGATAGCTGCCGTGATTTCGTCCTCTTCCAAGTCGGCTGCGAGAAAGTCCCTTTGGGAATCCCTCAACCAAGCCAGTGCAGTGTCTTCGAGATATTGGGAGAGGTCAAGGGGCTGTGTCCTCTGCGAGGTGTATAGGGCAGGGTAATATGTAGTGAATATATTTATTAAGTCGGTGGCCTCCCTATGAATGTTTCTCTCGGGATCATGTAGTTCTGTGACAAAGTTGGAGAATCTAGGTTGCCTTATGTGATCAGCAATAACCTTTCCTGGGCGGTCACTTTCTCCGTAGGCTCTAGCTCTATGGTATTTACTTTTAAATTGACATTCCCGTTCGGTTGTATCTTTATACTCTGTAAGTTTGTCTCGTAAGGTGGCTTTTATGTGTCCCCTCGTTTTGAATTTGCTCGCTTCTTGTTCTAAATTTTTTATGTCCCTCTCTAGTGCATTAAGTTGTGGGCGAATATCTCTAAGTATACCCCCAACCCTTTGCGATACAGAGTCCTCGTATGGTGAGTTTGAACGCTTCCCACACCGTGGCGATTTTGGGGACAGTGTCAATATTGCGCTCGAAAAAATCTTGTCTCTCTTGTCCTGTTTCTTCGTTAAAGACTGGGTCTAATAATATCATTGAGGTTAGTCCCCACTTGCTATATGGTGGCTGGCACTCTGGAATGGAGAGTGTCATTTTCACCGGGGAGTGGTCGGAAAGTGTCCGCGCTAGGTGTTCAGACTGTTTTACCCAGTGTCCCATTCCTCTTGTGAGCAGCCAGTAGACGATTCTCGACCACGTCGAGTGTACTGCGGAGTAGTGTGTTCCTTCTCTCTCGGTGGGATGGAGATATCTCCATGCGTTGAGAAGATAATTGTCTGCAATAATTCCAGCTAGTTGACCCTGCGCAGCGGTGTAGTGCTGCGCAGTCAGGTGTGATCTGTCCAAGGCGGGCGAGACTGCTATATTGAAGTCTCCTCCCTAGATGACATACGTTGTTCCTATGGAAAGTATTTTGCCCCATATTGTAGTGAAAAAATAGGGGTCATCTACATTAGGGCCATAACAGTTGGCGATGGTGACTACATGTGGGCCCTGGCGGCCCCACACTATAAAGTATCATCCTTGTTGGTCATTTAGTGATCCCCCGGGGACAAATACTGTGTTTTTTCTAACAAGGGTTACTACTCCTTGTGCGTATGTGGAATATGGCGAAAAGTAGCGGTATGATGCCCAGCGGACAGCGAAGTTTGGTTGCATTGTGGGGTCAAAATGGGTCTCCTGTAGAAGTGCTATCTGGATTTGGTGTCTATCCAGGTATGCTAAAAAATTTCTTCTTTTTCGTGGGGTGTTTTACCCCCTTACATTCCAGGATATGCAATGAATTTTAACCAGTGTCCTTGTGGTACTCATTATCCCATGATGTTGGTGAAAATATATGTAACATGTTTATTTCACTACGCAGTTTAAAAAACACGCTCAGACCTGAATCTCTATCAGGAAATACTTGATTGCTTTGACTACTTTCCTCTTCCCTCCCCCACGACGTCCCCAATTTTTTTGGGTATGCACTGCCCACCCATTCCCCATAGACAAGAAAAACATTAAACAGAACTTTGTACATGCGAACATCCTAACTGAATGTGCTAATGTCTAAGAGGCTGCTTAGGGGGCATCTCCCGCAGAGGTGCCGCTAGGGGGGGGTTACGCCAGCCCTCCATCCCATAATGCCCCGATGACCAGGGAGAGTGACCTCCAACTTTTGGAAGTGCGTGGGAGTGGGGGGGGGGCATCTGGACCTTTGGTTAAGTTCTGTACCACTTAAAGAAATCATATTACCATAAGGATAAAAAGATAAGAGAGGGAAAGCATGGACTTTCTGTTCATTTTCAAAAGTTCTATGTCCATTACCGTCCGTCAGGGCACACCATCGGGTTCACCATGGCTATTGTATATGTCCCATATTGTTCCACAGATTACAGCAGCCCACGGTTAGGGCGAAGTGAGTGCTCCTCACAAGAGTACAGCACAGAGCATCGTTGCACTATAGTCTGTCCGTGAATTCAGTCAAGTTTGGGTAATGGTGAAGATCGGGACCTGGATCTGCTAGGGGCGTCGAGCATAGGGCCTTTTTCAGGAAATCCTCGACTTGCTGTGGGTTCTGGAAGAAATGTTTATTCCCCTTGTAAGCGACTCGTAGTCACGCTGGTTACAGCATAGCATATTCAAGGTGGGCCTGTTGTAGTTTCCGTTTGACTACGGTGAATTTCCTTCTTGCTTCTTAAACAGTCTGGGTGAAGTCTGGATAGAAGCGAAGGGCATTGTTCTTGTATTCCACCTTCTTCTTCTCACGAGCAAGCCGCAGCACAGTATCCCTGTCACGGTAGTTGAGGAATCTCACCACGATGGGCCTTGGTGGCGTTCTCGGAGGTGGTCTCGCCCCCAGTGATCTGTGTGCTCTTTCGATCACTAAGTCTTTGGAGAAGGCTTCAGCGCTGAACACGTCGCAGAGCAGCCGTTCTATGTAATCTTCCATGCGTCCTGTATTTGTCGATTCGGGTAGACCTAGCACGCATACGTTGCTTCGGCGCGATCGCGCCTCTAAGTCTACATTTTTTGCGGACATGACCTTTAGCAGTCGATCCATCTGAGAGATCTGTTCTATATGACTTGTGGTGTTGTCTTCCAGATCTGAAATTCTGGTTTCTGCTTCTTTGATCCTGTGGCCGTGTTTTTCAATTTTTTGGACAACTGTGTCCATACGCGTGGACATGGCATCCATTTTTGATTCGATGGAGGTTAAGCTACGTTTCATAGTGAGGAGTATTGCTTTCCAGTCGTCATCTTGATCATCAGGGGGGGCCCCCGCCTCAGTTTGTTCTTCGTGCTGCGAGCGCGCTGTTTTATGGGCCTCGAATGGCAGTTTCGACTGCTTGCCATCTGTAAGCCCCATCTTGCCACTGTTAATACTCCGGAGTGTCTTGGCCCACTCCTTAGGGTAGTAGTTCCGTTCGACAATGTTTATAGGGTGGCTGTCTGGTAGGCGTTGGGGCTTCACTATTTGTGCAATTTATTCCTCTAAAAATTACTTCAGTCTCTCTGTGATGTAGTTCAATTTTAGCTAAGTGAAATTCTGGCAGTACCTTTGCGTCCGCGGGGGTGCTATGAGGGCCGCCGACTTCAAGTGGGGGGGGCCAAGGCTGGTGCCAGATTGCCTCATTACTGTGATGCACGGGGGGCGTTCCGCCAGACACCACTCACCTTAGTATGTGGGAGTACAGCACTGCGTTGGCCTGAGCACACAGGTCTGGAGCAGGAGGGGGTGCTCTGTTGCGGGAGTGCTCCGTGTGCCTCAATTCAGGCCCGTGGCACGACAAGCCTTGGGCCCGCCATCTTCAGTCCAGCGCTGGGTTGGCGCACCAGTCCCTCCTCACGCCGTGCTGTACCTTGCCCCGGGGTTCAGGGGGGGTCCAACCGCTGTCTCCTTCTTTAATCAATAAGCCCCAAGGGGGCACAATAAGTGCTACTGTCTCTCATTCCAGGGACCAATAGGTGATAGCCACTCTGCTGTCTCGCGTCGGGGGGCCCTATGCTGCGTATGCCAATGGTCCCGCAGGAGCGGGTGGGGCGCGTTAATCCCGCCGCCGATCTCAGTCTTCCGGCGGGGGAGGGGGTGCAGTCCGCATCGCGCTGGTGCCTTGTATGGGATTGGCGTTCCCTTTCAGGCTACAAAAGGGTCACTTCTCACCTTATCGGGTGGCAGGGGGGAGGGGGCACCCAAAGCCCTGGTCAGCTCATCCAGGGCTACGCAGTCTGCAGGGCTCTCCCGCCAGACGCAAAGCCACGTGCGGGCAGTGAGCATGGCCTTCGTCTCGTGCCCGACCACGGGCTCGATTAGTTGATGTGCCCGCCTTCTGGTTGCATGTCTCGCTCTGCCGCTCCCGCTGTGACTCGCGATCGGCTTTTTACCGCTTTGCCCCAATCCGCTAGTACTCTTGAGGTCGCCTGAGGATTCCCGACTCTTTCCGAAGCATGGTTTGGGATAGTAGGCATGCTATTTTGCAGCGGTACCGCATTTTTGTTGAGTATTTACGGTCCGGGCCGCCAGACCGCCACGGTCGTGTGGCCATCTTGGTCGCGCGCCCCCTACTGCCTCCTAATTTGGGTTTCTTAAGCGTAAATCAAATCAGTTTCCTTGTAAAACCACTATAGTTATTGTGATAATTTGATATGTTCACATATTCTTAGGTGACAAAAGCCTGGGAGTGGGGCAGGTGAAGTGGCTAATGGAAGTGCTTTAACAGTTTGGTTTGTATTTCAACCGAGTTATGTACAAGGCGACTTTATTTTGAAAACCAGGTGCACTTGCTACAAAGCAATTCAAAATGAGAAAAGCTTCACCTCCATGACTGGATATGGCTAAGTCAAAGTAAAGAAATCAAGAAAAATACCTTCAGTTGATTTGTGTACTCCTAGTTATTGCTCCCACTCTTTTAAAGCTGGAAAATATGTGGTCAATACATAATCTTTACCAAGTAGACCCAGCGGGAGGGTGCCCTGCTCATATGCATACCTCCATGAGCTAACCGTGTGTCACCAACCGTTCTAGTCCAGTCTCCATGTTTGCATTGGTAAGGCTGGAGCACGGAATATGTTTTGAGAAGGGATGCTGTGTGGGTTTTGCGAAGGAAGATGAGCAAGAACTTACCCTGTATTTGTGGTTCACACTCAGTCCCAACTAGTGGGGAACCAGATACCAGAGACTCTAGAATGCCGCAAGGAGTTGAGTTTGAGTTGAGTTTCATCTGAGGATGTAGAGATTTTAGTGACCGAGTGAATGCGTTGTTTCTCGACTAAATGAAATTCCACCCAGATGTTAAAAATAAAAAACGAGACTGTTCTCAGTGACACCTCTCTATGGAAAAGTAAATAAATATTCTTCAAAGAACGAGTGTAGGAAGCTGGGTTTCTGTTGCAGTAAACCACCCTCCTCTTTTAGCCAGATTTCTGATGCACTTTGACTTGATGTGCCCTGGGTCCCTGCCAATAATGTTCCGAGGGCCTGGGTTCTTTCCCAAAACTGTACATTAGTACTCACAATTGGCACCTCTCAGGCCACATGTAAGTCCCTTATAAAAGGTACCATGGGTACCAAGGGCACTGTGACCAGGGAAGGCCTCTAAGGGCTGTAGCACATATTGTGCCACCCTTGGAGGTCTTGTACCTTAACACACACACACTGCCATTGCAGGCTGCGTGTTTTGGTGCACAGAAAAGTGAAGAGTCGACATGGCACACATACTTGTGTGCCATGCCTGCAACCCACTGACCATGGTATAGGTAAGACACCTCTCTAGCTGGATGCACTATACCACTGGTGAGGGTACAGATGCATGAGCACTGTACCCCCCCTACAGTGTCTTAGTCCATTCTAAGACATTGTAAGTGCAGTAAAGCAATGAAAGAGTATATGGTCTGGGAGTTTGTCATTACGAACTCCATAGCACCATAATGGCTTTACTGAATTCTGGAAAGTTTGGTAGCAAACATCTCAGCATAATAAACCCACACTGATGCCAGTGTGGGATTTATTATACAATGCACTCAGAGGGCATCTTAGAGATGCCCCCTGAAAAATGACCAGCCTCTTGTGGGTTTCCTGACTGGTAAACACCAGTCTTGCCACCACAAGACATGTTTCTGGAACCCTGGGGCCTTCGCTCCCTGGGCCCAGAAACAAAGCCTTTCCTGGTAAGAGGTGTTCACGTCTCCCCCAGGTCAGGAAGAGCCATCTGTGGCAGGGGAGCTTAAAAGGCCTTGCTGCCTTTGTAACACGAACCCCAGGCTCTCCTGCTATCAGGGGAGGGCCACTTCCTGTCTCACCCCCTTTTCAGCGGAAAGACAGGCGGGAAAAATAAGAGCAGCCCAGAAGATGTGTCCACCTCTGCCATCCCCACCCCACAGGTGGGAGAGGCGAGGTGAAGCCATCTTGCAGATGGCAGGCACTCTCCAATCAGGATTAGGGATTGTGCCCACTCCCCCACATGGGGTGAGCACACCAAGGGTGAAGTCATCCTAAGGTCAGTAGCCCATTGGCTACTGACCTTGAGACACCTAAAATGCCCCCTAAATACAGTTTTTAGTGGGCAGCCCTGTACCAAGAAGAGAGATTCCCGCAACCTAAGAAGATAAAGGACGAAAGAAGACGCCCAGCAGAGAAGACTGCAGAGAAGAACTGTCTTGTCCCTAGCCCTACCGGCCCGTCTGCAGTTCCCAGAGATCCTGCGCCAAAAATCACCTTGTCCTGCAGCCAGCGACCACCAGAACCCCTGGGAGGATTGACTGCCTTCAATAAAGACTGGATCTCCTGTGAACAGCAGCTCTGTTCAAAAGAATCTCCAAAGAAAGACTCCGAGCCTGCTGACGACACAGAAACCAGACACCTGGAATCACCACTGCACCAGACGCCTACGGCCCAAGTTCGAGTGGCCCACCGGTCCCAGCGACGTACCCCAGCGCTCCAGAGTCCGAGTCCACCGTGGGTTGAGCCCTCCAGGACTCCCTGGCGTCGCCTGCAGCCTCTGCACGGAGACCCCCCCCCAACCGCGAGTGACCCAGTAAGGTGAAATCTAACCTCAAAAGGCACCCCTGCATCTGGCCGGCCTGCGTCCTGGCGAAGAGGACCTGAGGTCCACCTACATCCTCGAGCCCACCACCTTACCTGCCCTGCTGTTGGTTCCTCCCGGAAAACTTTCTGGACCAAGCCTGCAGCCAAAATCCCAAACCAGCAACTCCCATTGAAAACAACAGGGCATCCGACGCCAAAACAGCACCCTGCACCTGGCTGCCCCTGTGCCTGTGAGTGCACTCTGTGTGCTGACTTGAAGCACCCCCCCCCCCCGCCCTGAGCTTAACCATAGGAGCTTTGCTCCCTCAACCTGTGGCCTGCTTGTGAGCAGCCACCAACCGGAGGCCCCCTATCCCCTATTGGATAACATTGGGCCTCAGCACTCTGCACCCGGCCGCCCTAGTGCCGCTGAGGGTGCTTTGAGAGTGCATCCTTGTCCCTGGGGGAACCCTTGTTCTAACCCCAGAAACTCAACCCTCAAGATCGTTTACTTACCTGCAAAACGTTCACCCCATTTTTCTCCATAGGATTGCACTGACTGTTTTCCTCTGAAAAACCTCTAAGTGTTGAGGGTGTTCTGTATGGAAACCTAAGAAACTGTGTTTTGATAAGACTGTTTTACTCACATTTATCCACGAAATGCCCCAGTGTGATATCTAGGCATATCACACTGAGTAGAAAAAGTAATCTGAAAAGTAATCACATAGTAATTGCAAAGTACCTGAAAAGTAATTTCAACTGTTTCTGAACATTTGACCTACCTGTATCTACATTCAACTGCATTCCACTGACATATTTTTACTTACCTGCACCAAGTCTGGCATGGCTCTAAAAATAAAATACAACAAAGAAATATTTTCGATGCAAACAAATGGTCTGAGTTTAGTCTTTGAGTGTGTGACATCATTTCTTGCTTGAGTGTGTACCATAAATGCTTAAAACTACCCTTAGATAAAGCTTTATTGCTCGCCCACACTACCACAAATAGAGAGTAAGGTATTATCTACTTTTACCTCTGTAAGCCTTTTGGGATCCACTGGACTCTGTGCACACTATACCTTACTCTGATATAGTCTATGCAGAGCCAGCTTCCTACAACATGAGCTTGAAATGCACTAATACTTGGTCAATGCCACATTTTGCACTTGGCTCAATTCATGTAAGCATTACATAGTCAAGGACTATATTGAGATCCCACTATGCAGCAGGGCGTAATGGAAAAATATATTAGTTAGAAGTCAAAATTTTACCAAGCAATCAAAAATTGCTTTCAGTTGAAATCCGCCAATAAAAACAATAACCCACTGTTTGCCTCAGAATTGCTCTATATAAATGTCGCGTTGCTTACGTCTTTGATAAGCATGTCAAGGATATTCCCTTCGTATTCTAAAGCTAAACAAAGCTGCCATTCTGTGAACAATGTGCAGCAGAAACAAAAGCGGAGTGTACTGGCTGCAGCAGATCAGTGCAGCCTGTCGTCAGGGGAATAAGGTTTCAAGAAACAAGGGATGTCCTTCAGCCACGAGATTTAGTTCTGAAGGAAGCACATAACATTTAAAAACGTGTTTCTGAGAAAGTCTGTCAGAATAAAGACAGTAATGCTGGAAAACCAAATTCCTGTTATTCTTCTTTGTAAGCACAGCCTCGGGGAGATACGCAGTACAGTTTATTGAAGTGCACCCTACAGCGTGCACGTAAACGTGCAATGATAGCCTCAATAAATCATCGGTGGCGAACTACTTCTCGTTTCAGTCTTGCCTCACCTGCGGTTTCATTAACAGCATTTAATACAGCACTAGGCAACGGTGGCATTTAGTAGCTAATAAGAGTAACATTAAAAGAGTTCATTGTAAGAGAACAGTGCTTGTTTAAATTAATACAACGGGTTTGGGGCGACAGAATCTTTAAAATTAGGTTGTAAGCTGTATGGTGATAATAATGTTCACAGTAGCAGTGTACCAATTTATTTAAAAGAAATGCACCGACCTTGCTTAATTTGTAAAAGAATGAGTGCTGGTGCCCAAGGCTGTAGTCAGCAGCCTGCGTCCGGTGCACTTAAATGTGGACACACCCAACAGCAAGGCTGCGTAGTCTTGAATCCACCTCATAACTCTTTAATCAACTGCTAGATACTCTGCCCCTTTATCTCATTCACATAGGTTCCTGCTTTCTCTGTCTTATTGCTTTGTTTGTTTGTTAGGTCGAGCCTGGGCAGCACATGCGCTGCTCTGTGAGCCATGCTGTCTTGGAGTATGGCATAGAAGCCCCACCCACTGTCCGCCCATATTTGTCATTGGCTTGTGTCATTGTCCTTCTTTAAATGCTGGCTTCTGATTCGTTAATAGGCGTGTTAGTCCCTCCTTAGTACAGCCTTGTCTTCATTCGAAACCTCCCATGAGGAATGGCCCTTTTACTTCAGTTGTTACACTGCAAGTCTTTTTTAGTCTGTAAGCACTATTTTCTTTAAATAGTTTCTCCTACTGCAGGCCCAACATGTATTCCTGCAACATTCAGCGCGCCATGTGCGCTTTCACTTTCTAGGCAGCTCGAGACAATGGCGGACACATTTTTTAATTGGTCTCCATTTACAAGACTTTGAGCTATTGGCATTGTACACGATAATGCCTTTTATTTATGGGTTAATTATCAAAACATATAAATAAAAGGCATTGTCATTTACAATGCCAATAGCTTAAACTCTAGCAAATGCGAGACGTATTGCATTGTAAATGCTTTTTTTATTTGACGTTCTCCTTTTATGTCGAGCGTATTCAAACAGTTTAGCCTGTATTAGTTCTGCATTTTTTCCACGGTATTGTACCATGCTATGGGTAAATTATTGCACACCATATTTGACCAAGGAGGGAGAACGCAAACAAAGTCCTTGTGTATTTTTCAAAGTGCTTGCCAGAAGTGTATAATTTTGTTAGAGCATTTGGAACACTAAAGGAGCCCGGGCCGGGGAAGGCGAAGCCGGACCCAATGGGGGCCCGGGCCAAACGCCGCCCGGAGGCGGGAAGCCTCTCCTCCCCCCCCCAGGGGCGCAAGCCCGGGAAGAAGGGGCGTCCGCGAGCGCGGCCTCCCCCAATCAGGGGAGCAGGCCGCTAGCCACGGAGGGGATTAAGAAGGGGGCAAGCACCCCCCTTTGGCATTCGAACCCCTCCGTTTGGCTGGAGAGAAAGAATCCCACCCACCCACTCCAAAGAAAGGCAAAGAAGCGGGCGTCGCAGCCGCGAGAGGGCTAGGGGAGGCGGTAGACAACCTAGAACGATAGGAAAGGAAGAGAAATTGATAGAAGTAGATGGAAGGCTCACGCAGTGTCCTTGGGATGCCTCACGGCAAGGACACTGAGGGAGCGAACAGTGGCCAGTAGCCACGGAGAGAGTAGATGGAAGGCTCCCGCAGGGCCCTTGGGATGCCCGACGGCAGGGGTACCAAAGGAGCAAGAGGTAGAACTCAGCCGCAGGCTGAATGGTTGGGACGCTCACATGGGGTCCTTGGGATGCCACACGGCAGGGACCCGGAAGAGCAGGGTGGGGCCAGATTGGCACTGAAGGCAAGCGGGACGGCACTTGTGGCCCGGGCGATTCAAGACGGAAACCCACCAACTCGGTAGCAAGTTGCAGCCTAACCCCTTGGCAACAGTGGCCGTGGTATTGGGGCCCCACCCCCCTAGAAGGTGATCTGTCTAAAAAGCAGATGACAACCAAAATGAACTGATTCAACAATGATGTATGTATCAACATATGAAGCAAATGTATGAGATGTTAAATGTGTAATAAACTGCAACCTTTTTTGGCACCAAGCAAGTTGTCCATGGTGTATGTTAAGGTTAAAGGTCGCAGTTGGAAACTGAGGAGGGGAGGGGGAGGCAACTCGCCGCCTGGGAGGGGTTAAGCATGTGCACCGAAATGCATTTCATGATTCGAACATGTTTTCACTTGAGAGGTCAATGCGGAGGAAATATTAACAATTGAGAAATAGATGTTCATGGCTGCGAAAGAATAATGTCTTTTTCTATGATGTGCCATTCAAAAATGTCTTCTTGGATAAACCGAAAACGAGATGTGTTTTCTTCGTCACAACTCCTGCCTCTTTTTTTATGGAATAGAATGTCGGAGTCGAGTTTAAAGATGCATGCTGGAATATGTTGTTCCTTCTGCTAGGGCCTTCCTCCTGTGCAGCAGGTTTGTGATTAAAGGACCACCAACCACAAACTCGTTCTATTAGGAATGGCCTGCCTATATGGACATTATTATTGTAACTAACCATTTTATAATGGCATGTGTTTACCCTTTTTCCGCGCTCTCAGGCTGATAAAAGAACAGAAGACCAGGGAGTTGGCATGACATGATTTGCTCAAGATCAAACATTGCAGCCAAGTGAATAAACTGGGATTCGAGCTGAAGTCTAGGATTAGAATTCTCCAGTGGAGCCTTCATACTTTCACTTCAAATAGCGGCCGGGGACCTTTCTTTAGTTACGGCTCGTCTAAAGCAAGGGGTGTGGCCTCTATTTAAACGTGAAAGCACAGCATGGGACGCTTGTAAACAAGAATTTGCAATGCAATAGGCCTCGCATTTTAGAAACGTTGACCTATTGGTATTGTAAATGACAATGCCTTTTACTATTGTAGGTTTGAAAACACATAAATAAAAGGCTTGTCGTGTACAATGCCAATAGCTCAAAATCTCGCAAATGCGAGACCTATTGCATTGCAAATGTTTGTTTTTATCCCTTGCGCTTGGTAAATATCTGATTCTAAAAAATAAGTGTCAGTCCCCAAAACATGAGCGCGGGTGGCCCCCGCCGGCTCAAATTAAGCACTGGTTCGTATTAAAGTGAGCAAAGAAAAGGACTAGGCTACAAGGCAGTTGTAAACATCAACATTTCATGTGTTGAGTATATCACTGTACTTTGTCCTGGTCACCCACTGGCATTGCACAAAATGCTTTGCATAGACTTTATGCATTTCTTTTAGGTGTCATTTAGTTGCGGACGGTGCATCCATCATAACAATAAATGACAGTGAGGAGAATCGTGTGAAAACGTCAGGTGGATAGTGGGTAAGTAATGTGTTTTAATAGAATTCATTGTATTAGGTTGCTTACATTTAAATGTGACAAAAACATACATAAGGGAAGATTCATAAATTTCTTTTTTTTGAAAAAATGTACGCATTTGTGGAAATGAGACTATGATTTATAAGATTCTTGCATTTCCTTCCCTTCTCACCCCTGATTATAAAATCCACTAGACATGCTGAAATAAGAACCTTCCACGCGCAAGCCTCTCAAAAGTAACATACAGACAGGTCGAAGAGAATACAACACAGATGTAGGGTGAAGGAAAATGCACTTTTGGACGTTTCCTCACTTTTATTTTGACATGAAAAACATTTTTCCATATGGATAAATCCATTCACCTACAACTTTTCCATACTCTTTCCTTTTTGAAAAACACCACTAACTTCACTGCCAATGCTACCGAATAACTTTGTGGATGTTAACCACTTTCACAGTGGATTCTCCTGTGGCACTCATATGGGAACATCCATTTTCACTCTGACTACCCACACTTATGACACTTGTTCTCAAGCATCTACCACCCTCAAAGCAGGAATCCCAACTTTCATTCAGAATTCCTCAACTTCACTTCCACTAAATTAAAGATGCCCTCACAGGTAACTACATCTAGAAACAAGGTCCTTAAGATCAATACACCACCTCTTTTCGAATAAGCTACTTGATTTTAACAACCAGCTCACAGACCCACTCAGAAACCATAATAAATCTACCCATCACTTGCTTTCCTCAACGTTCTTGTCTCTCCTCCCATCATTTTCTTTTAACCTGGTCTGACCAATACCAGTCTTTCACTTAATGGCCTACAACCCATAACACCAAACACTCATATAAATTGAAAGCCACATTCATTTAAATTCAACCACTAAAGTACAAACTTACTATAATCAACAACCGCTCACTTCCACCTGTAGCATTCAATTTCACAATTATACGTTCCTTGTGTACCATACCTTCAGTCAAGATCATCATCTGGCAAGCATCAAGGAGAACATGGACTTCTTACAACCAACTATCTGAAACAAGAACCTCACCAGAAAGAAAGGTATGCGGGACAATCCAAATTACTAGCTCAGAAACTCCACTAAATCACCCATCAAAATAGTCCAAGCATTGCCATCGAACAAGCTAAACTAGACTCGATAAAACAACCAAAAGACTTAGAGAATTATTCATGGTGATTGTAGATTTCACGTCTCAGTCTTTCCTCACTCCTCTGCTCTTTCCCTCAACAGAATCGTGCAGTAAATTCTAGAACTTTCCTGTGACAAATAAGTAAAAGTCAGAGCTCCCATCTCATCAAATCCATAGCATCCTTTCGATTAGCTTAACAACCCACTTCATTGTCCTCTGTCCCTTTAAATCCAAGAGGTCTTTTCAAGAAGTAGACAAGTCCATCCTCATGATTGACCACTCTGGCTCACCTGCAGACTGCTACTCTATATTGGTCTTTTAAGTAAAGGTTTTACCACACTCTGGATAATCATTTCTCCCCAGGCCATCTAAGCATATCAAAGAATTACTCAGCATATTTCCCACAGGGTGATCCTCCTGGATCACCCCATTCCCTGCACTGAGGGAAATGGGTGAATCTGGAAAGTCTCCTAGCGATGGGCAGGTTTGCCTACCAAGGGTTAGGCTATATTTCTGGATGCCCCCAACCGAAACCTTTGTCCTGTGAAAACTGAAACTTGTCCTCTGGCGTTTCGAATGGTAACAAAATGAACTTTCATATGTAACAACTGTTGTTGTATATGTAATCGGTCCTTGTATAATGTGCTTATTTGAGCTTTAGGGTATTTTGTGTGCTATATAAAACTCATATAAATAAAATAAAATAAAACACATATAGAGACATGCATCAAACCTACACCGAATAAATCCCTTGATTTCCGCTGTCCATGCAAACTACTGACCAGTAGCAAACTTACTACTCATCGGAAATCCCATGGAGGTAGTTGTTACCTCCCAACTACAACTTTTCTTGACACCAAACAATAATAAGCGGGATTTTGGCCATCATACATTTCCAAAACACCCATGGTAGCTCTTGCCATTAACATTCTCTGACTAATGGACACAAAAGTTTGTGCCTTGATATGCCTTCTGAATATATCAACTGCATTGGTCACAAGCTCATTTGTTTTCAACCACTTGAAGGTGGAGATTTGGGTGTCCACCCACTCCCCATTTTGGTGTGAGCTCCTTCCCCAAAACTGTTCCACACATGCCTCGTTATTGTGCATCTTGGGAGAGATCATTAACTCTATTCTCTCAGCTATTTAATGTTTACATGCAGTCAATAGGAGATACCTTTAGAGATGTAGAAACTGCCTTTCCTATTCATGTTGATAAAACCAAGCTGTAATTTAACCTCCAATGCAATTGTTCCACTCAG
Source organism: Calotriton arnoldi (assembly GCA_963921515.1). Taxonomy (NCBI): domain Eukaryota; kingdom Metazoa; phylum Chordata; class Amphibia; order Caudata; family Salamandridae; genus Calotriton; species Calotriton arnoldi. The sequence goes on from CAWUFW010007819.1 coordinate 396,792, forward strand.
TTTAAACATATCTCCTCAATCATAAACATCACTAAATTCTAGATAAACAATAACATTCTCTTCCTAAATGTTGTGAAATGCAGTTTCCTCACCTTAGGCTCACCCGGGGCCTCACAAATTGTCTCTCCAAAGGGCTTGACTCGATAATTCTCAACAACAGCATTTTTTGCTCAAAAGCAGAGTCAATGAGCCTTGCCCTGTCATTTGGAGAACAGATCAACTTCATCATCTTAGAGAGCAATTCCACTCTGAAGTGCTTTACGAAACATAAAACAGTGTGTCTGAATGGAATGACAGAACCATCTCTCAAAAGCAGCTTACCTTACATTATTGCAGTTCCCTGTTGGAAGTTCAAAACTTCAACCATCTCAGAAAACATCTGGTCTACATAACTCTGAAGCACGGCTCATTACTAACTAAGGCCACTGGGACTTTATGCTACCTACCTACCCTTAAAGTTCTCATTGGACGGCCAAAGAAATGTAGGAAAGAAAGTATTATTCCAGATAACAAAGCTCTACTTAAATCCCCCAAATAAAAATCAAAACTCGGTCCTCCTTACTCGACACTGGACCAGACTGTTTGTCCTACAAACATACTTTGCTTGACCTTTCCAGTGGGGCGGGAGATTCATATTTAATATTTAGAAGACTCACACTCCTACACATACTACTACAACACATAAGGGACATCTCTAACCTCTATGCATTACACATCTCAAAACTGGGCACTTTCTAAAAGCTTTTGAAGTGAATGTGTAAGTATTCTGTTACATTTTCTAAGCCTTTCTCCTTCTCAGTCAATCTACCCAACCGTCATCTTTAGGCACTTTGAGGCTTTTTGCACAGATTGGACAGACATATGAGACAGTGGCATGTGTCCACTCCATGAATCGTGGAGGCCCAATGTAAAACCTTTGGGTTAGGTTACCATTCACATGAGGCATGATCAATATATATTTTTGTAATGTGCCCATCACTACAGTCTTAAATCCAGCCCAAGGGATGGTGACAAGGGAAGCTCCAAAAGAGTACCACGTCCTGAAGTAGACTGCCAGTTGCGGAGCTGGCTAGACCTCTGGGTACATCAGCAGTGTTGCTGATCTGCCCCAGAACCATCTTTACTTGAAGAAGCAGAAGCAATCAATAAGGATGATCACCTTGATGTCTAGGATGTTATTTTAGAGCATGCTGTATCCCCTTAGCCACAGACTGATCTGGCTAAATCAGTCTTTAGCTCTACTAGGGATTAAGCTGTGGGAAGGGGTCTCTCTCGATGGGCTATCTCAAACAATAGACAGCCATGCACTTCCTGAAAAAGCAAATGAACTGCAGCTGCTGCCAGGACCCTGGATGCACACAGGATACAAAATCCACTTCTAGCCTATTGCAAATTAGTGAGAAAGGTCAAATGGCCTCCATGGGATTAAATGAGATAAGCAGGTATTCTCACTGCACACACGCAGATTTCCACCTGGAAGAATGCAAATATTCAGCTTCAGGTAAACAAATCTGAATATCTTATGAGTAAAAACATTGTTTGAAAATTTGCGACAGTAAAAAAGAAACTACAGGAACACTGCATTCAATATGCTATGCTCATTCTGGTGAGTCTGTGATTTACACTCTAGTGTAAGGTGCAAATTTTTTCTGATCCTATGCAGGCACAGACTTTTCTAAACAAACATTCAGCAACAAGGAGGGGCACTCCTGCCTTTGGTGAACCGATGGTGGAAGACCCTCACAATGAGGTAGACAGTCAGCAGTGGATCAGTAACTCTGGGCAAAACTGTGAACATGACCAACACGGACACAATGGTTTGTATCCGTTGAGCCTCTTACTCTTCACTGAGAGTCCCAGAACGTAAACCAGATGTAAGATGTCGCTGAGGCCCATAAGTTACGTGGCACCTCCATGCCTCACTACATGGTAAACTTTCCTCACTCAAATCACGCTTTTTATATTATGCATAGTGAATCTGAAGCAGGCACCAATTTCTTTCTAGCTACACTGGCCGGCCCTGGCTATTTGCTAACCTGGAACACTATCTTCTTTCTTTTGTTTGTTGATTATTGTACTCCAGGATCTAGGGTATCTCGCTGGGATGTTTGGTCCTGGTGTGGCTATGTGGTGGAGAGCACGGGGAGCTTGAGGACATTGCAACCAAGTTGGTTAATAGTAGTTTGTTGCACAGGTCAGAAGTAATGCCACTACTATCAATAATGTGTCAAGAAAACATACTACAAGTTGGCACCGATTGATGGGAAGGACATGCCTCTACACTCTACAGATTGAGACTTGGAATATACGCGGATTAAATAATTAGGCAGGGGATGGCATATGTAGCTCATCAAAATATTGGTATCCTAATCCTGCAGGAAATACACTTGTCCCAAATCTTGCTCGTTCCTAGAGCGGCCACTGATTTTTCTCAACATATTTCACAAACTTGAGGGGAGTTGCTATTAGAATTAAGAGAAACAACCCTTTGAAGCACATTCACACCCACATGGATTAAGAGGGCATATACTTAATAGTGCAACGCATTTTGAGACAAATGCACATAATACTGATCAACTTTTATGCCCTTAATCAAGACTCGCTCCGAATTCCTCAACAAAATAATGTCCTTGATGAACAAACAATCATCTGGGGAGGTGCCATATTTTAAATCTTAATCCAAACATCCATCACATCAGAGACATAGTAAGGCAAGTGACACACTACACAAGTGACATTCTACACAACATTATGATACAACACGGACTGCCTGATTTATGGAAGATTGGGCACCCAAAGGAAGGCTAATTTAAGTTTCACTCCTTGGTCCACGGCTCCTCATCACGCATTGATTTCTGAATGGGCACTAAAGATATTATGGGACGGACTACCTCCATCCTTTATATACCTAGAACACTTTCAGATCATTCTCAGGTAATCCTAAAATTAAACATTCTGGATGACTGGTGACCGCAGTCCCTCTAGCACCTACAGCCAGTTCAACTCTTAGACCCTGTGTTTAGGGAGGAAATTAGTACAGTCATAAGTTACAGAGTAGGAGAACCCTCAGTGAACACATTAGCATCGATAACTAGGCCACAGTGGGCATATAAATATGTGCTGCAGATCATTTGCAGAAAAGAGGATGAATTCAACAACTCTAAAGACATATTAGAAACCTTTACTAACTTCTATACTGCACTATACACATCTTGCTAGACGGGTCAGGCGACAGGCATGCATACTTTTTGAGATAGAACAGGTTGGCATGGTTGGAGATGGAGGAATGGGAAGCACTGTGCAAACAAATAAAACTAAAAGAAATTAAAAATATAATTTAACTTAAAAAATGGAAGCGTGCCACGAGGAGACTGCCTCCTAGAAGAGGTCTATAAGGAATATGTAGAAGAGCTAGCACTACTATAAGTATAGGAATGGGCCTATCAAAGGCATGAGCTCCCAAATTCGATGAGAGAAGCTATTGTGATAATGCTATTAAAACCAGACAAACCTCCTGAACCATACAGACCACTGTCACTCATCAACATAGACTGTAAAATCCATACCAAAAATACTGGCTTATAGATTCTTCCCCCTTCTTCCTAGTCTCGTTAGCCCGGACCAACATTGGTTTATCCCGAGAATATCTATTTGATGGTAGATAGAGGGATTAGACTGCCCTCCAAGGTGCTGGTAGAATTGCATTAATAAAAATGGTAATCTTACCAAAGCTACTGTTCCTTTTTCAGAACATTCCCATCCCACTTAGCAAGGCGTTCTTTGGACAGCTGAAGACGCTAATGACCAGACTGGCATGGGCAGGTAGACAGCTGAGAGCGAGTTTGACAACGCTACAGTTACCATTTCATAAGGATGGCTTTGGGGCACCTAACTTTGAAGTATACCACCTGATTGCTCAAGCTTAATTCACACAAATCATTGGATACACAATTGTAGACAAGCACCACATTGCGATCTTGAGGAGAAGAGGATTGGCCCGATTCTGTTGAAAATGGCACTTTATCAGAGAGCAGTTAGGTCTCATAAAGAAGTGCACAAAGTGTGGTGCACATCATGGACATGGTCTAGACTGGCAACAATATGTGAAGTGACTATACCATAGTCACCCCACATGGTTCCTACCTGTTATGGAATGTACAAGGACATTACAACTAACATGTAAAAGCATACTGACCATGGGAAAAATATTTTTCGTGAAACAAATTTATATTATACCAAGAACTTCTGGCAGGGGACACACACAACCTATGTTAATATATCATAAACTACACCATACAGCCTTAAGGATAATGTTACTTACCCAGTAAGCATCTGTTCTTGGCATGTAGAGCTGTAGATTCACATGCTGTGCATACTCCTGCCATCTAGTGTTGGGTCCGGATGTTTGCACTTTGTTTTTCTTCGAAGAAGTCTTCTCCAGTCACGAGGTAGGTGACTCCTCCTTTCGGTGATAGTGCGCATGGGCATCGACTCCATTGTTAGATTGTTTTCCCGCAGAGGGTGAGAATGGAGTGATAGTAAAGAATAGAGATGTCCATGCGTATGTATGTAAACTAAAAAGAGAACTGCAGCAGCTACAGGTACCCGGGGAGGTGGGTGGGTGCATGTGAATCTACAGCTCTACATGCCAAAAACAGATGCTTACTGGGTAAGTAACATTATCCGTTCGAGGCATGTGAGCTGTAGATCACATGCTGTGCATAGACTATAAACGGTGGCTATCCTGTAGTGTTGGAGTTGTCTGAAACAGTGTTTTAAGTACTGCTTGACCCACATTGGCTTGTTGTCTCGCTAACACATCTACACAATAGTGTTTGGTGAATGTTTGCGGTGTAGACCATGTTGCAGCTTTGCAAATGTCAACCATGGGAATGTTTCCCAAGAAAGCCATAGTGGCCCCTAACGTGCGAGTGGAATGTGCCCTAGGCGGTACAGTTAGAGTCCTCTTTGCTTTTGCATAGCAAGTTTGAATGCACTTAATCCACCTTGCAATACCAGATTTGGAGATAGGATTGCCCTTGTGTGGTGGTGCAAAAGCAACAAAGAGTTGTTTTGTTTTACGAAATGATTTTGTTCTTTCAAATTAGTACAAGAGTGCTCTTCTGCCATCTAAGGTGTGTAGAGCTCGTTCTGCAACAGAATCAGGTTGAGGGAAGAATACAGGTAATTCTACCGACTGATTTATGTGAAATGCAGATACTACCTTAGGTAAAAATTTGGGGTTGGTATGAAGAACCACTTTGTCTCTGTGTAGTTGGAAAAAGGGTTCTTGTATGGTTAGTGACTGTAATTCACTCACTCTCCTTAATGAAGTGATTGCAATGAGGAAAGCGGTTTTCCAAGAGAGAAACTGTGTTTCGCATTTGAGCATGGGCTCAAAAGGTGGGCCCATTAATCTTGTAAGGACTATGTTAAGATTCCACACCGGGGCAGGTGGGAGTCTTGGTGGTATGACTCTTTTTAGTCCTTCCATAAAAGATTTAATTACGGGTACTCTAAACAACGACAAATGCTGCCTATTTTGTAAATATGCAGCTACTGCAGCGAGGTGTAGTCTGATGGAGGTGTAAGCCAATGCTGACTGTCGCAAGTGTAACAGACAGCAGACTTTGTTTTGGATGGAAGCATCAAGAGGGTTAATATGATTGTTATTACAATAAATAACTAATCGCTTCCACTTAGCTGCGTAACAGGCTCTTGTGGTAGGCCTTCTAGCCTCCCTAATGATAGTCATACATTCTGGTGGAAGGTTTAAATAACCAAACTCTATGACTTCAGGAGCCAGATGACGAGGTTCAGTTGTTTGGGATCTGGGTGTCTGATTTCTCCATGGCTCTGTGTGAGGAGACTGGAGGTTAAATGCAGCTTTTGATGTGGGACCAGAGACAGCTCCAACAGGGTTGTGAACCAAGGTTGACATGCCCATGTGGGAGCTACTAGGATTAGTGTGAGAGATGTTTGCCTGAGTTTCCGAACCACTAATGGAATGAGTGGAAGAGGCGGAAAAGCGTAGGCAAATATCCCTGACCAGTTCATCCATAGTGCATTGCCTTTGGATTGTGGGTACCTGGAGGCGAAGCTTTGGCATTTTGCGTTTTGGTGTGTGGCAAACAGATCTATCTGAGGGACTCCCCAAGCTTGGAAGTATGGGAGGAGAACTTTAGGGTGAAGTTCCCATTCGTGTATTTGCTGCCTCTGCCTGCTGAGGAGGTCTGCAATCTGGTTGTTCACTCCTGGGAGGTGTTCCGCTAGGAGAAAAAGTTTGTGGTGAATGGCCCACCTTTAGATGTCTTGGGCTAAGTGGGACATGTGGAGAGAGAGTGTCTCCCCCCCCCCCCCTGTTTTTGTATGTAATACATAGCTGTCATGTTGTCTGTACGAACCAAGACCGTTTTGCCCTCCAGGTGAACTTGAAACGCCTTGAGAGCTAGAAAGATTGCAAGCAACTCTAAATGATTGATATGGAGCAACTTTTGCTGTTGGCGCCACAGGCCTTGCACTGTGTGTGTTGAAGATGAGCTCCCCAACCAGTGAGGGACACGTCTGCTGTTAGTACTATCTGTGGAACCGGGTCTATGAAGGGCCGTCCTATTGATAGATTTTGTGTGTTCCACCACTGCAGAGAGTGATGAGTACGGCCGCTTACCAACACTAGATCGGTTAATAGACCCTGTGACTGGTTCCACTGACTGGCTAAGCCTTCTTGAAGTGGACGCATGTGCAGTCTGGCATTGGGGACGATCATGATGCAAGATGCCATAATTCCCAGCAGTTGCATATAAACCCGAGCTGGAAGCAGATGATTGGGTTGAAACTGGAGAACTACAGCCTGAATATTGCGAATTCTGGCTGCGTTGGGAAACGCCAGAGCTTTTCGAGTATTTAGAGTGGCTCCTAAGTAGTCCTGAGTATTGGCTGGTTGGAGATGTGATTTTACCACATTGACTGTGAACCCTAATTGATGTAGTAACTGAATTGTTCTGAAAGTGTGCTGAAGACATTGCTGGTACGTGCTGGCTTTGATGAGCCAGTCGTCCAAGTATGGGAAGACATGGATGCTTTGTCTTCTCAGGCGAGCAGCTACTACCGCCAGACACTTTGTGAAGACTCTGGGGGCAGTGGTGACTCCGAACGGGATTACCTTGAACTGGAAGTGTTGACCCGCTAACACAAACCTGAGGAATTTGTGATGAGCGGGGTGGATTGGAATATGGAAATAGGCGTCTTTTAAGTCTAGAGTAGACAAAAAGTCGCCTTTCTGAAGAAGAGGTAGTACTTGTTGAAGTGTTACCATGTGGAAATGATCTGACTGACTGTAAAGATTGAGTTCCCTGAGATCTAATATTGGTCTGATAGAACCATCTTTCTTGGGTATTAGGAAGTAAAAAGAGTACACGCCCGACCCTTGATGTTGTGGTGGTACGGGCTCTATAGCCTCTTTTAGAAGGAGAGACTGTACCTCTTGTTTGGGGAGGTGTAGGTGGTCTGGTGAAAGTTTGTGTGACTCTGGGGAAATGTTTGGAGGAGTGTTGGTGAACCCCAGGCAGTAACCAGAACAGATAATTTGTAGGACCCACTTGTCTGTTGTTATTGACTGCCAGATTGGTAGGAAATCTGAAAGTCTTCCCCCAACAGGTGTTGAGTGGTCGGAGGGAAGTGTAGGCAAGTCACTGTTTTGTATTGGAGGGGGAGGTGCGTGTGTTTGAACCTCTACCCCTGCCTTTGCCGTTGTTGCCTCTGTAACCCCCTCTGAAGTAACCCATAGAGACAGAGGGTTGGTTATTGCCCTTGTAGGTGGAGGTGGTCTCCAAGGAGGGATTTTTAGAGCCTCCACGGTAGAAAGAGCGCCGAAAGGAACCACAGGCTCATGTTGACTGAAGGGCTCCCATGGATTTGGCCACTTCAGTGTCTTTCTTCATTTTTTCCAGTGAAGAATCTACCACTGGGCCAAAGAGGTGTTCCTTATTGTTAGACCTGGCACTGTTGGCGTGGGTCTCCCTTCCATTTTTGCTGTTGCCTCATGTGTTTTTGCTGGTTATAGATGCTTTGGGCACTGTGCCACTGCTATTCAGTGCCACAGTGCAAGTGCTCCCTATGGTAAATTGATGTATGGATTAGTGACTCCATGATTGGTTGGTTTGGTTTACTTGTCAGACCCTAGTACAGTGCACTGAGTGTGCCCAGGGCTTGTAAACCAAATGCTGCTGGTGGGCTTGCAGCACTGGTTGTGCCACCCACAGAAGCAGCCTGTAAAAGTGTGTCTCAGGCCTGCCATTGCAGAGCCTGTGTGCAGTCTGGTACTGCCATGTCGACTTGGTAAGTGCACCCACTTACCAGTCCCCAAACCTGCCCTTTCCTGCATATTAGTCACCCCTTAGGTAGGCCCTAGGGCAGGGTGCATTGTATGTGTAAGGTAGGACATGCCCTGGTGTGTGTGGCATGTCCTAATAGTGAATTACAGCCATTTTCGTTTTTCACTATTGCAAGGCTACCTGTTCCCCATAGGCCAGAATGGGCAGTTTGATTATAACATCTTATAATACTAACTGACCCAGGGAACATGGTAGAAAAACGAATTTAGTATGCCTGAACTCAGAATGATAAAATGCATCTTTTAGTGAAGTTGGTTTTAACATTCTGTGTTTGAAAATACCACTTTTAGAAAGTAGGTCTTTTCTTGCCTAAATATCCAAGCCTGCCTCTGCTAGGTTGTGTATTCCTTGTCTGGCGTTTGAGTGACAGGGGCTGGGGGATTCCAGGAGACAGGGTGAGTCAGCACAGGGCTGAATAGAGAGATCTGCATGGAGATGGGTGGGAGGAGTTGCACCTGGGACCTGAATAGGGCTGTGCCTTCCCTCCACAATGCTGGCTCCACCTCCTGTGGTGCGTCTGATGTCCCTGGCCTACACTGTGAAAGGAAAGAAGGAGTCTTGTCAAAAAAGTGCTCCAGGACTGACCAGAACTGGTTTGGACTAGGCAAAGGCCTCGCTGCCTTCAGAGAACAAAGGGAAAATGAGTATAAAAGAGGGGACCCAAACCCCAGAACTTTAGATCACTTTGGGAAACAAGAAGAACCTTTGCTGAGGAGAGGAACCAGAGAAACTGAGGAGGAGACTATCCCTATGCTGAGTGCTGTTTGGGGGATTGGCCTGCAGTGGTTGCCTGACTGCCAAAGAAAGGAGAGAGGAACTTTGTGTGTACTTTCATCAACTTGTGAAGGATCTCCAAGGGCTTGAGATGGAGCTTGCCTCCTGCTGAAGTCTCAGGGACAACAGACTTCACCAAACAGCTCCCCAAGAGTCTTTTTGGAAGTGCCTGCTGCTGTGCTGGGCTTTCTGAGGGACTACGTGTCGCAAGGAGCTGGAAGCGCGACTCACGAAGAAGAAGCGTCGCCGCCGAAGCGCCTCGCATCGCCAGAGAAGAGGATCGACGTCGCATCAGACGCCGCTGCATCAACGGAGAAGCGTGTCGCCGCCGCTGCAGATGTCGCATCATCGCCGGAGAAGAGTATCGACGTCGCATCAGACGCCGCCGCATCAACGGAGAAGCATGTCGCCGCCGCTGCAGCTATCGCATCATTGCCGAAGCGCCTCGCATCGCCGGAGAAGAGTGTCGCCGTCGCATCAGACGCGTCGCATCACTGGGAAGTGTGTCGCAGGGCCTGTCGCGGCTCAGAAGAATCGTTGAGTCGCCGCACGGCCGTCGGGCGTGCACGCATCGTGTCGCATCAAGAAGACGACGCCATCTTTGTCGCATTGCACCGGATCTTCATCGCATCACGGCGCTGCTGGTCACATCGCCACGGAAGCGCAGTAAGAAACCGACGCATCACCTCCCCACGCCGAGAAGAACCGACGCATCCCCTACGCATCAGTAGGGACCCGACGCATCACCGTTCTTGCGTGTAAGGAACCGACGCATCACCTTCCCTGCAACACTTTCGTTGTATAGCGTTACGCATCCTAAGGTACATTGAACTCAAAGTGTCGCATTTACCATCTTAAGAGAACTGAGCTATTTCTACCATTTTTGAAGTACAGTATTGTGGATTTTTGTTATTTGTGGTCTTGTGTTAAATCTATATAAAAGATACTTATTTTTAATATACAACTGGTGTGGTGTCCATCTGTAGTGTTGTCACTTGATTACTGTATGTGTTCACAAATGCTTTACACACTGCCTCTGAGATAAGCCTGTCTGCTTGTGCCAAGCTACCAAGTCTAACATTGGTGGCAGCGGTGGGATTCTGGACTTGCATTTGTGACTCGTGTACAGTGATTGGTGAACACGACTAGTGAGTGCAGACCAAAACGCGACCACATACTTTTGGTAGATTGTTTTTTCTGGGATTTTCTATTTTTGCAAAGAACTGCCAAGTTTAACCACCATGGATAAAGCAGCATCCATAGCATCTGTTGATTATGAATGGGAAGAGGAGAAACTAGAATGCTACAATGTGAAGCAGCTGAAGCACTTCTGCAGAAAATGTAAAGTTGCAATGACCGGTCTCACCAAGAAGGAAGAGTTCCAAAAGGCGCCGAGGGCCTGGGTCGAAGCAAGGAATACCCCTGAGAATGAGGAAGGGGTTGAGAATGCAGATGAGCAGCTGGAGGGGCCATTGGGTCCAGAGGGGAGGAGAGCAACTTCCCCAGTAGGTAGCAGTGTTTCTGCCAAAGGCCTGTCCCCAGAGGAGTTGGCGGACAGGAAGGAAAACAGGATGCACGAATTGGAGCTTGCCAAGCTCAAGTTGGGTGGGCAACTGGAGTTAGAGAATAGAAGATTGGCCCTGGAGGAAAAGAGAGTGCAGTTGGAGCATGAGAAAAGTTTGAGGAAGTTGGAGTTGAAAGCAAGGAGCTTAGAAATTACTCCCTCTGGTGGCAGCACACCGTCCATGCCTGTTGAAGCTAGGGTGTATATTCCTAAAGATGTGGTGAGAGAATTTGATAAGAATGATGATATTGGGCAGTGGTTCAAAGCCTATGAGGTAGCCATGTCTTCCCACCGGGTCCCTCAGAAGGATTGGGGAGCGAGGTTGTGGGGGCGGTTCCTTAGTGAGGGGCGGGACACACTGTTAGACTTGCCTTCTGAAGTCCATAATTCTTATAGCCACATGAAAGATGCATTGATGTCCAGGTATGGGTTGACTCCTGAATTGTATAGACAGAGGTTTAGAAATTGCAAGAAGGTGGAGTCAGGTACCTGGGTAGAATAGGTCACTTTTATCTGCAGAGCATTGGATGGTTGGGTGAAGGGTAGCAAAGTGAATGATTTTGAGGGGCTCTTTGATTTAATTGCATGGGAGCACTTGTCAAGTAATTGTTTTCTAGAGCTACGCCAGCACCTGATTGATAGCAGGCTGACTAACCCTAGGAAGCTTGCTGAGGCGGCGGACCGCTGGGTGAGCACCCGGGTCCACAAGGGTCACGTGGGAGACTCCGCCAAGAGTGGGCAGGGTCCCCAGCAGAAGAGTGGGGGGGACAAGGGTAAACAGAGGGAGTTCCAGAAAGGGCCCCAAAGTAATTCCCAAGGGAACCAAGGGAAAGGTTCCCAGCCTCCCCCTGAGAAGAAGCACGGGGCCCGACAGGTAGGCCTGTTCCCAGGGGACCCCTGAGGTGCTACAAGTGTGGTGAAGTGGGCCATAAGTCTAATGATCCCAAGTGCCCACAGTTTGGAAAGACAGCACCCACTGGTGCTCCACCCCGGCAGATGGCGAGTGTAGCCCTGGGGGAGGAGAGGGGTGTCCAAGGTGGGTGGGGTCCCGCAGAAATGTCCCTTGTCTCTTTAGGAGACTGTGAGGTGGTCCCCAGGACCCAACTGCCTGATAACACTAAAAAGTATAGGCAGTGGGTGACCATCAATGGCCATAGAGTGGAGGCTCTCCGAGACACAGGAGCCAGTGTGACAGCTGTCAAGTGTCACCTGGTGTCTGAAGAGCAGGTTGTCCCCAATGCATTTTACCCAGTTGTTGCCGCTGACAACACAGAGAGCCAGTGCAAGGTGGCCCAGGTTCCCTTTGAGTGGGGGGGTTCTCTGGTACTCTTCAAGTAGCTGTAAGGCCAGCCATGCCTGTTGACTGTTTGTTGGGGAACGATTTGGAGAGCTCACCTTGGGCTAAGGTGGAGCGAAGTGCTCATTTGGAGATGTTGGGTCTGCCTGACTGGGCGTGTGTGACCACACGGTCCATGGCAGCCAGTAAGGGTGTTCAAGAGGACCTGGAGCCTGAGGGGGGGGCCCAGGTGCCTGCCTTAAAGAGAAGAGGCAGGGGGTGCGGGAAACCGGCCCCGAAGTTCCCACGGTCCAGGAGGAGGGGGATGCCCTGGAGCCTACAGGGGAACAAGTAGCTGAACTGGGGGACCTGCCTGAGCTGACCCATTGGCAGCAAGAAGGAGGACCCTCCAGGGAAGAGTTCTGCAAGGAGCAGAAGGAATGCCCTTCTCTTGTGGGTTTGCGGCAGCAGGCTGCAAGCCAGGCAGCAGGTGATCAGTCTGGATCACATTGGATCTACTGGGAGAATGGTCTCTTGTACAGTGAGCCTAAGGTTGCTGAGCCTGGGTCAGCCCGTGTGCTGGTGGTACCACAGCGCTTCAGAGCCTTCCTACTGGGGCTGGCTCATGATGTGCCGTTAGCAGGACATTTGGGGCAGGACAAGACCTTTGAGAGGCTTGTCACCCACTTTTATTGGCCCCAAATGCGCAGGAGTTCAGATACTCACTGCAGGACCTGTCAGACTTGCCAGGCAAGTGGAGAGAGTGGGAGGAAGCAGAAGGCTCCTCTCCAGCCATTCCCTGTGGTCAGCACCCCCTTTGAACGGGTGGGTATTGACATTGTGGGGCCACTGGACCCCAAGACAACCATGGGCAACAGGTTCATCCTGGTCTTGAAGGACCATGCCACCCGGTACCCAGAAGCCATACCTCTGAGGACAGTGACGGCCCCCGTGGTGGGACGGGCACTGATGGGAATTTTCTCCCGAGTGGGATTCCCTAGAGAGGTAGTGTCTGACCGAGGTACAAACTTCATTTCCAAGTATATGAAGTCCCTGTGGCAGGAGTGTGGGGTAACTTATAAGTTCACCACTCCTTACCACCCCAAGGAAATGGGTTGGTTGAGAGGTTCAACCGAACCCTAAAAGGCATGATTATGGGTCTTGAGGAACCTATGAGGCGTAAGTGGGACGTCCTCTTACCATGCCTGCTCTTTGCATACCGTGAGGTGCCACAGAAATCTCTAGGGTTCAGTCCCTTTGAGCTTCTCTATGGTCACCCAGTGAGAGGACCTCTGAGTCTGGTCAAGGAAGGCTGGGAGCAATCTCCCAGGAAACCTCCCCAGGATGTATATAGCTACATGCTGGTCTTCAGGAACCAGACTAGGCGTTTCAGGCAACTCGCTGAGGCGAATCTGGAAGCCAGCCAGGAGGAGATTGTCATAAGACGGTGAGCACGAGGCTCCTGAATTGGACGTGGGCAGTAACCCTCCTAGACAGCGCCGCGGAAGTTACCATAGTGCGGGAGGCGCTACGTCCTCATATGGAGGCGACAGCAACTGAAACATTCATTACTGTTGAAACAGCAGACACCAGAGTGGCACCCCCTGACAGACTATTTAATATTGTAATCCAAATTGAAGGTGATGTACAGCATGTAATTAAAGGGATTTTTGGGAAAATCTGACCTCTTCATATGACATTTTGTTAGCAGAGGCGGATTGGCCACCCCCATTCGTTCTTGCTGCGCGTAAAGGGGAGGAGGTAATCCTTCCGAGCTTTTCTCGACATGTCCCAAAGGACAAAGCGGAGGCTCTTGCAGCAGAGTGGGCTGTGTCCCTAGCTCCTTCGTTATTCCGCAATCACGTGGGTTGGGACGAAGATTCTCCCCCCCATGAAATACCTTTGCGGTCACTACCGCAGCCACAACCCCAATATCCCATAAAACGTGAAGCCAAAGGCCCCGTTTCCGAAATTCTGACTCAGTTGGAATATCAGGGAGTAATTGAACCCTGTGTATCACCTATGAACAATCCCCTTTTTGCGGTTTCGAAGACAGAGTTCCAAACACCTGAGCAGAACATAGGCGTTCACGGTGGAAGGAGACAGTCAGCGAGGCAGTCCTTGACAGTGAACGTCAAATCAATCCAAAAACGTGGAAGTGCAGAAAAATGCTATTCCGTCCAAGAGGACATCATTGGAATCGTCAAAAAACGTAGACGCCATCCAGTCCAACAGGTCAAAGCTGCAGGAATGTTCCTCAGAGGATGGAGCATCCAAAAGCAATGCGGGACAGCTTGCGTGATATTCAATATAACTTTGTTGTAGGAGATTCTGAGCAGCCGCCCAGATATCCCATTGTGCCAAAATCCCCAATGCAGCCGCACGCGTCATAAAGCCAGCAACGGAACAGTCCCGTTCATGGGCCTCTAAGGGACCCACCAACTGAACAAAATCCGGAACAGACAATGACGAATTGGAGAGGCAATAATCCATGGTCCATGTGAAAGGACAGCGGATGCAAGACATCACAGGTTGCACGCAAGTGAAATACGCAAGCGAAAAGAAAGGGTGTAGGACACACTGATAGTCGCCAAGGGCAGAACATCGAAGCCAACCAGAAGTCGCTCACGGAGCAGCTGGAGGCGTTCGGGATCGAGAAGGGCCCAGTGGTGAGCAGCCATTGCGCAGAAAGCAGACCAACAGCAAGACACCAGCCGCCAAAGCGAGGATTAAAGGGAAACCACCAAAGACGCTAGAAAAAATAGAATGTATGAACGCCGGTATCACACCGAAAATAGTTTGGAAGGTGGACACCAGGCCAGACCCTACAATCTTAAAAAAATGCACTAGACCCTCAGTGTTCGATGCGTTAAAAATACGATGAATTAACTCCCCGAAATGTTGGGGGAGGTTGGTGTTCAAAAGGGCCTGTATTTCACTGTGGGTACTCGCCACCTGGAGAACAAATGTCTCCCGGGCGGACGTGAGCGTAACCTCCTCGTTCAATAAAAGGGCCTTTATTCTGCTCAACTTATTGAAATCTGCCTCCATGGTAGGAATGGAAGGCCAAATAGAGTTATCAACGATGTCATGAGGGGAGGAAAAAGCACATTCTTGCAGCAGACAACTCTGTGTGAGACCGTAACAATATACGGAATACCGGCCTGTAGGCCACAACAGTCTTCGTTATTTAAAAGCAAATAGCTACCGTTAGTAAGCAAAGTAAAAGTAGGAGAAATAGCAGGAGCAGGAATACCCTTTAGCACACATGCAAGATTCGGAACTGAAACGCTACAAGCCCCGTGCAATTTAATATGTTTACAAATAAGCGAATGACCCACAGTTGAATCACAAGACTCCCCCGTGAGAAACACTTCCTTGCCATCTCGAAGGCATTTATACATGAAAGGCAAGGACCAGAGTTCATGCAGGAAAGCACTACCCAAAGGCTGGAAACGGCCCACAGGATAATGTTTCATGCACGAGCTAAATTCAAACAGGGAAAAAGGTAAAGCTATAACCCCATGAACTAGCCACACCGCAGAATCTAGTTCCGCTACAGAGAATGGTAAAGGATCCACTTTCTCGATATGTAACAAATTGTAAGATGCATCTTTCATGGACATGAACTGCTGTTTTTCAGTCAAATTGAAAGGCAGAAAAAGGGCAGTGGTGTTCAAGAAATTCCAAGGAACTTTACCTAACTTAAGGGTTTGCAAAGTCCATGCAAACTGCATTACTGAACGCAATTGATTCTGACCATGATACAAAATAGAAACATCATCTTGTACTATATCAACAACAGAGGACACAATATTCTCTAATGTGTAAATGCGGGAAGACAGGGTATTAATGCTATTGTCAACAACAGCAAGCACCTTTTCCAAATTTGCTTGGTCTATTTCCCGAAGACGGGAAGCAGCTTCCATTTGTGACAGCTTCCAGAGTTCATTATACGCTTCATAAATGAATCTCTTTGGTCGGGGACCACGAGGTCCCAAGATAAAGTCGGACAGATCAATAGTGCCTGATAGGAGGGACAAATGTTGTTTAACAGAGTCTAGGGACGAATGGTGTAGCCATTGTTTACATAATTTACCAACGGAATACGTGGTAACAGTACGTGTTTCAGCAAATCTCGGATCAGGCTTGTCCTGTCTAAAGCCCGGAACTGTGCCATGGAAACGCAGTTGGCATGCATTCGATGATATGGGCCATGCCAACCAGGGTGACTGTACCAGTGCAGAAACGTTAAAAGAGTTGTTTTGAAACTGAGCTTGCAACGTCACAAGGGACATATTAAAAGCAAGCTATCATTGGGAGTACTCGACAAGGATGGGATGGCTGGCGCATTTAATTGTTTAGTGGTAGCCAACCCCCAACACGTGGTTTGATAAATGGAAGCATTCACAAACACAATTTGGGCCGGTATAAGACAAGCGCGGTGCAAAGCCTCGGTGCCTTGCACCTGCCATTGCTTCGAACCCCAGATTGATTTTAAATCCACTGTGTCTTTCCAATACTCATAACCACCCACCGCCAAGGCGCTCAAAAAGGAACCCGAATAAAGTAATTTGGTGTGGGTCAACATTATTTTTTGAGTCAATGGGGTTTTCAATTTAAAATAATAGGAACCAGGGTTCGATCGATTAAAATCAGTGAAATAGGTGAATTTATTTCGAAGAGTCTGGGAGCTACCTGGTATGGGGTTTGGGCAATGTTCCCATTGGGTGTAAGTAACAGGGCTGCGTAGTGCACTCGGTTTGTGGAGAAAATGGTTGCCCCAATGCTGGTAGCAATACAAATCGGCATAATTCGCAGAATTCATATACAAGTCCTCAGCATTAAAGGAAGCATAATATTTTAAATCAGCAAACAATGCTTCAACGGCATGCACATCCCAATCATCAGAATGAATATTACTTTTTACTACATCACCCATCGAGACTCGAAGGACATTTGGTACATTAATAATTTCTGTCGGGCCATGGATTTGAAAGTTTACCGCATCCCATACGATGCCATCAGCAACTGGAAACGCTGAAATGTTCACAAATGTGTGGTCACGCTTCATGATGTGTGAAGAGGAATGTGGAGCCAAAGTTCCAGCAACACTGTTCACAGCAGAGCGTTCAGGTAAATAGTGACCATTGATGAGTAGAAAAAACACTGTGACAAAGCCAATGGACATGAACAAAAAAATCAAGAAAAGCACCATCCAGATATATGTCCAAGGTGGAATCAAAAAATTGTCTCTAAACCAGGATACAAAAAGACTAAACTTGGACGGGACCGTTGATGAGTTGGAATCCGAGTCAAAGGAATAACGTGTCGGGCTCAGTGGCGTTGTTGGTTGGTGTGCCACCGACTCTGTGGCGGGATAGGTATATTCGTCCTCGTCGATGCAGGGGGATGCAGGGGGTTCAAATATATTTTCAGGCAAATCAACCATCTCCATGGTAACATCAGTGACCGTTCGTGCAGGTGTGCCTCGAACACATGTCCGATAAATGGCAGGACAAGAGACCGCTGGTGTGACACTATTCAGGATCGGCCAGATGTTGTAGCTTGACATTTTCCACTGAGATGTATCTGTTTTCTTCCTTGCGACCGGGAAGCGGTGGTAAGATGACTGTACGTGTTCCCTTCAAGCCCAGGACTGGAACCGGTGCACGAAAAGAGGGGCCAAATTCTTTTTTGTTCTCCACCTTCTCTCGTACCAGGTCGCCAATCTTCGGAAGCCAGCCGGCAACCGGAATCTGCAGAGCAGGGTCTGTGGCTGAAGGCAAATGTGCAATTGCAAGTTTGTCTCGGGCTTCTTGTAAGTCCTGTAACATGGTAGAATGGTTATCTACATCAAACTTGCCGGATTGCGCCGCCATGTCTAGACCATCAAGGTCAGGCACAAACATTTGTATGCCAAAGAGCATTTCGTAAGGGGTCCGCCCACCCAGAGGTCTTCTCGGGAGATTATTAAGTGCACGCTGAACGGTATACAAGTGGGCCAGCCAGTTCCTGCCAGTACCTATAACTCTAGCTGTCAAGGATTGCTTTAAGTCACGGTTCATTCGTTCAACGATAGAGTTGCCCTCAGGCCTATACGGAGACGAAAATTTCACCCGCACCCCCAAAGAACCCATTGCGTCCTTGTAAGCCTTAGAGGCAAACGCCGGACCTTGGTCAGAATGGAAGGTGCCGCATGCAAAAATTCCCACAAAGACACGCAAATCCCTGATGACATTTCGAGCGTCAGCACTCCGTTGTGGCCAGACCCAGATGAACCGTGTGCACGAGTCCACTGCCACTAAGATATATTTATAGGCAGTGTCTGAAGAAAATGGACCGCAGTGATCCAAGTAAACACACCCAAAGGGTCTGTTTGAAATTCCGAGCGAGGTCTGTGGTGGTCTTGTGACCGTGGAAGGCTTGATCTGTTGACAAACGTCACAGGAAAGCACATAAGTACGGGTATCTTTATATAAACCACGCCACCAGTAACGCTGCTGCAAAATGGAAATTGTCGCAGACACACCAGCATGTGCCGAAGCCATGCCTTCGTGTGCTGCTGTTATCAAGTTAAGTCTGCGGTCCGCGTTGGGGATCAACCGATCACCAACGTCAGGTATTGTTACATAAGGAGCCTGATCGGGAAATAACTGGTAAGAATATTTGGAAGGGAAACCCCTAGGGTAATTCGTTCCTTCCTTTGTTGCAGCAATAGCTGCCAAGATATCAGGGTCTATTTTAGACATGGATCTAGTAACTGCTGCTACTGAACACGTGACTACTGCTGATCTGGCAGCTTCATCTGCCAGACTGTTACCAACAGCGTGTGCGCCCACCCGCTGATGGCCTAGGGTGTGAACCACCTGCGTGAGTGGCAGACGTCGTTGTAATTCTGCCACTCGAACCCAAAGCGTTTTATGCTTGATTGTGTTGCCTTTAGCGTCTCTATAGTCGTTTTGCGACCAAAAGAACAGATTGTCATTGTATGATTGAACACAGTAGTAAGAATCGCACACAATTAAAGTGGTCACATCAGGATTGACGAACTCAAGCGCAAGCACCAATGCTCGCAACTCGGCCAATTGTGCGGTACTATCCCCGAGTGCCTGTGTGTGCACCACAGTGGATTTGAATTTTCCGTTCACAAACGTACCTGCAACAATAGCACATGCGGCTGAATAAGCATGCTTGGAACCCGTGGCCGGTTGTGCCGAACCATCGGTGTAGATCACACAGTCGTAATCCTCAAGCGGCAATAAGGACAGAGGAGGAGGATGAACGAACTCATACTGTAAGAACTCCTGAGTCTGAAGTGAAGAATCGAATATGAAAGTGACATCCGGAGACGTCAACGAGGTTGCCCATTGTATCCAACGGGGGTGCAACGCTTTAGAGTTCGGTACACTTGCTTTGGTCACTGCCTCTAGAGCAGGATATGGTGTTACCACCAGAATGCGTTTTCCCTGTGCCAGTGCGCGCTCCTTCAGAATCGCCATTTGCACTGCTGTCAGAACTTTTTCCACAGATGAAAACCGCATTTCTGCGGAGGTGTACAGATGTGACTTGTATGCGATGGGTACTGTATCACCTTCATTAAAGGTTAAGTACGTGAAACCCACTGCCCCTGGTATGATTCTAATCACCAAGTTTGTGTGGTTATCACGCGTCAAAAGAAATTTTGACTCAAGAAGGTCAGTCTGTAAAGACTGTAGAATGGAGGTATGCTCCGGAAGCCAACAAGACTTCGAAAAATTGTTACCCAGGCTATTTCTACCAATAGTTTTGTAAGCCTGGGTAATAATTTTCGGTAATTCGCGAGGCCTGTCCAATTCTGGGACCAGAGCCAAAGCGTTAGCTACTTGAAAGTTCACTGCATCGCCCTTGACATTCGCAAGGATCAGCTCAGCTACTACTTCAAACACTCCCACCAGTCTCATCCCTAATTCCACAGCCGCTTCAGGGCCATGTTCATCCTGTACTTTTTTAATTACAGAGGGGAGAACCGTCATGGAAGGAGTACCAAAACATTTAGAATATACTGCTGCGAATACCTTACCCCAGTTGTCACATGCTGTCAACTCGGGAATTAAGTCTTTTGGCAAACTAATCGTTAAAATACGATGTTTATCCACTGGGGTTGTATGTGGAAAAACTGCCTCCAACTGATCAAATTTTTCTGCAAGCCAATAAGGAAAATCATCCTTATTTTGTGGACGTTTGCCCATCACCGAATTCACCATGACAGGACTTATGGTCACTCCGCCTGCAGCAGCTGGTTGGCCGGCAACTCCAGGAGCGGCCCCATGGATGCTGCCTGTAACATATCGCACTAGAGCTCGATGCACCTGCACCAAGGCCGCATACATAGTGCGTAGTTCCGCGACTGGTATAGTCATATAACGCGGATGTGGGGTGTACCCGGCCAAAACAGGCCAAGTGGCCCCCTCAATTGATAAGGGGCCTAAACGAACCGTGGTAGTCGGTTGAGGGAGGGCGCTATTAAACCAAACACGGTGTTGCCAAGCCGTGAGCGGTACTTCAAGAGTAGTATACGGTCGATAGACAGCGGGAACGTCAGTGTGTTCATATGCATGGAACAGATTATCGTTCGCGTCCACTGCTGGAAAAGTGATCCAAGAGTAGAATACTTCAAAGTGGAAAGCCGGATCGGCTTGAACCACAAAGACTAAATCCACTCCCGCGTCCGGCACTCCATACACCCGTAAGTGATCCCGGAGTGCTGTGCGGCTATGCGCCGCTATGTGCCGCTATGTCTATACCCGCCATTATTAACGGGTTTATTCAACAACCTTACACGAGGCAGCACAAAAAGGGTTATGTTTAAGAAACCTTTTTTAATAACATCAAGCTTGAAAGAACCTACAAAAACTTCAATATAGGAGGTATCGCCGTCACACACACTTCCGGAAGCGTACGTGAGGGGTTTGTGGACAAGCACAAGTACTACTCAAGCGTCTCGCAGATAAGCTGCCCCACGTTGGGCGCCATGTCATAAGGTTTCTGCACATACAGAGCTATGCACAGGATAATAGGACCTCGGAATATAGTGGTGAGCCAACCATAGACCTTAGCACCCAAAACCCCAACCCAACTAGCCTTAGCGTCCCATTAGCACTAATGTACCAATGATTAGACAACCTAGAACACGGTATCTCTCTCTCACTCAGGACTCGCAGAGGCAAGAACACTCTTTCGTCACACTCGTACCTGTCCACAACATGCGTAATAAGAGACACTGTATAGTTCAAAATGTTTATTTCAACTTACGTGCTCTAAGATACAGTACAAGTGTCAGTACTACTAGCATAATACATATGAATAATATAATCAGCATAGTTACTACTCCATAGAATACGAACGGGGAAAGCATCTCATAAAGCAGTGGATATATGTCTAACTAACATTACCACCCTCCCCGTGCTGGAAGCCAGTTTATTATGAAAATAGAAGACCTCTGGGCTTTGACTAGTGAACCCCCAAACCTCAGTCTCTAGATGCAAAACTACATCAGCAGACAATCACAGCTCTTCTCTCTGGAAAGGTCGTCTCCAAGTGTGTCTAGAGCGGGCGACCGCATTATTAAAAGCACACTAATTTCTCCATGGCAGCTGTACATGGTGTTATGTCTAGGTGCGAGGGACGGGCCAAATCAGTAAGAACCAGGGACGTGTTATTCGACCTTGTAACTGTTGTTCAGACTGAGCCCAAAGGGAACAGGAGAAAAGGTGGGAAACAGAAAATGCAGACAGTTGTAAAATAACTTGGCAGTAGCAGAGGGCGACAGAACAACGGCTAAGAGTAACGTGCGCAAAAGTCATCATGGCAGCCAGGCCTGTGCCAACCTATCCAGGCAGGCCAGGAGGCCATGAGCCACAAGACAAGATGAAGCGGTGGTACGACCAGAATGCCACTCTGGTAGAGCTTCAGCCTGGTCAGAAAGTGTGGGTCATGGCCCCAGTGGAGCCTTGTGCGCTCCAGGATAAGTGGACCGGACCCTTTGAGGTGGTGGAGCGCAAGAGTCCTGTTACCTACTTGGTGGACTTGCGGCCTCCCAGGAACCCCTTGCGGGTCCTACATGTCAACCGCCTGAAGCCCCACTTGGAGAGGCCCGAAGTGGGCATGCTCTTAGCGACAGATGCTGGAATGGAGGAGGAGACTGAGCCTCTTCCTGACCTCCTGTCGGCGACAGAGCAAGATGGGTCAGTGGATGGTGTGAACCTCTCTTCCACCCTGACCCACGAGCAACAGAATGACTGTCACCAGTTGCTGGGACAGTTTTCTGATCTGTTCTCCCTGATTCCCAGTGTCACTGATTGGTGCATCCATGATGTGGACACTGGAGATAGTCCTCCTGTGAAGCACAAAACTTACAGGGTGACTGACAGGGTGAGAGCTTGCATCAAGGAGGAGGTCTCCAAGATGCTTGCGTTAGGGGTGATTGAGTCCTCTAACAGTCCTTGGGCCAGCCCAGTGGTCTTGGTCCCAAAGGCTGCTGCACCGGGTGCCACACCAGAACTCCGGTTCTGTGTGGACTACCGAGGGCTCAATTCAGTCACGAGGACTGACGCGCACCCCATCCCCAGAGCTGATGAGCTCATCAATCGGTTAGGGGCTGCACGGTACCTCAGCACGTTTGACTTAACGTCTGGGTACTGGCAGATCGCCTTGACTGATAGGGCAAGAGAGAGGTCAGCATTCTCCACACCAGATGGGCACTACCAGTTCCGGGTTATGCCCTTTGGGATGAAGAATGCCCCTGCCACCTTTCAGAGGTTGGTCAACCAGGTGTTGGCTGGACGGGAAGAGTTCAGTGCCGCCTACCTGGATAACATTGCAGTGTTCAGCGCCAGTTGGGAAGAACATCTGCACCACCTCTGGGAAGTGTTGATTGCGCTGCGGAGGGCAGGCCTCACGATCAAGGCAAGCAAGTGCCAGATCGGGCAGGGTTCCGTTGTGTACTTGGGACACCAGGTTGGGAGCGGCCAGGTGGCGCCCCTACAGCCCAAGATTGAGACCATCCTGGCTTGGGAGCCCCTCCAAGACCCAGACAGAGGTGAGAGCCTTTTTAGAACTCACTGGGTATTACAGGAGGTTTGTCAATGGGTATGGCAGCATCGTTTCACCCTTGACAGAGCTGACTTCCAGGAAACAGCCCAAGAAAGTGATTTGGACTGACACCTGTCAGAAAGCTTTTGAGGCCCTGAAAACTGCCATGTGCACGGCGCCCGTGCTCCTGGCACCCAACTTCTCAAGAGAGTTTATCGTTCAAACAGACGCTTCAGAGCATGGTGTGGGGGCTGTTTTGTCACAGATAAATGAGGAGGGCCTAGATCAACCCGTAGCCTTCATCAGTAGGAGGTTACTTCCACGGGAACAGAGGTGGAGTGCGATTGAGCGAGAGGCATTTGCTGTGGTCTGGGCGCTGAAGAAGCTGAGACCATACCTGTTTGGGACTCACTTCCGGGTTCAGACAGACCACAGGCCCCTCAGATGGTTGATGCAGATGAGGGGTGAGAATCCAAAGCTGTTGAGGTGGCCCATTTCCCTACAGGGAACACCACCCTGGTACAGAACACGCCAATGCTGATGGTCTGTCCAGATTTTTCCGCCTTAGTGAAGAGAACTCCCAGGAGGTAGGGTAGTTCTCCCCACATTTCAGCTGGAGGGGACACGTGTTAGACCTGGCACTGTTGGCGTGGGTCTCCCTTCCATTTTTGCTGTTGCCTCGTGTTTTTGCTGGTTATAGATGCTTTGGGCACTGTGCCACTGCTATTCAGTGCCACAGTGCAAGTGCTCCCTATGGTAAATTGATGTATGGATTGGTGACTCCAAGATTGGTTGGTTTGGTTTACTTGTCAGACCCTAGTACAGTGCACTGTGTGTGCCCAGGGCTTGTAAACCAAATGCTGCTGGTGGGCTTGCAGCACTGGTTGTGCCACCCACAGAAGCAGCCTGTAAAAGTGTGTCTCAGGCCTGCCATTGCAGAGCCTGTGTGCAGTCTGGTACTGCCATGTCGACTTGGTAAGTGCACCCACTTACCAGTCCCCAAACCTTCCCTTTCCTGCATATTAGTCACCCCTAAGGTAGGCCCTAGGGCAGGGTGCATTGTATGTGTAAGGTAGGACATGCCCTGGTGTGTGTGGCATGTCCTTATAGTGAATTACAGCCATTTTCGTTTTTCACTATTGCAAGGCTACCTGTTCCCCATAGGCCAGAATGGGCAGTTTGATTATAACATCTTATAATCCTAACTGACCCAGGGAACATGGTAGAAAAACGAATTTAGTATGCCTGAACTCAGAATGATAAAATACATCTTTTAGTGAAGTTGGTTTTAACATTCTGTGTTTGAAAATACCACTTTTAGAAAGTAGGTATTTTCTTGCCTAACTATCCAAGCCTGCCTCTGCTAGGTTGTGTATTCCTTGTCTGGCGTTTGAGTGACAGGGGCTGGGAGATTCCAGGAGACAGGGTGAGTCAGCACAGGGCTGAATAGAGAGATCTGCATGGAGATGGGTGGGAGGAGTTGCACCTGGGACCTGAATAGGGCTGTGCCTTCCCTCCACAATGCTGGCTCCACCTCCTGTGGTGCGTCTGATGTCCCTGGCCTACACTGTGAAAGGAAAGAAGGAGTCTTGTCAACAAAGTGCTCCAGGACTGACCAGAACTGGTTTGGACTAGGCAAAGGCCTCACTGCCTTCAGAGAACAAAGGGAAAATGAGTATAAAAGAGGGGACCCAAACCCCAGAACTTTAGATCACTTTGGGAAACAAGAAGAATCTTTGCTGAGGAGAGGAACCAGAGAAACTGAGGAGGAGACTATCCCTATGCTGAGTGCTGTTTGGGGGGATTGGCCTGCAGTGGTTGCCTGACTGCCAAAGAAAGGAGAGAGGAACTTTGTGAGTACTTTCATCAACTTGTGAAGGATCTCCAAGGGCTTGAGATAGAGCTTGCCTCCTGCTGAAGTCTCAGGGACAACAGACTTCACCAACCAGCTCCCCAAGAGTCTTTTTGGAAGTGCCTGCTGCTGTGCTGGGCTTTCTGAGGGACTGCGTGTCGCAAGGAGCTGGAAGCGCGACTCACGAAGAAGCGTCGCCGCCGCAGCCGAAGCGCCTCGCATCGCCAGAGAAGAGGATCGACGTCGCATCAGACGCCGCCGCATCAATGGAGAAGCGTGTCGCCGCCGCTGCAGCTGTCACATCATCGCCGAAGCGCCTCGCATCGCCAGAGAAGAGGATCGACGTCGCATCAGACGCCGCCGCATCAATGGAGAAGCGTGTTGCCGCCGCTGCAGCTGTCGCATCATCGCCAAAGCGCCTTGCATCACCGGAGAAGAGGATCGACGTTGCATCAGACGCCGCCGCATCAACGGAGAATCGTGTCGCCGCCGCTATCGCATCATCGCCGAAGCGCCTCGCATCGCCGGAGAAGAGTGTCGCCGTCGCATCAGACGCAGTCGCATCACCGGGAAGTGTGTCGCAGGGCCTGTCGCGGCTCAGAAGAATCGTTGAGTCGCCGCACGGCCGTCGGGCGTGTACGCATCGCGTCGCATCAAGAAGAAGACGCCATCTTTGTCGCATTTCACCGGATCTTCATCGCATCACGGCGCTGCTGGTCGCATCGCCACGGAAACGCAGTAAGAAACCGACGCATCACCTCCCCACGCCGAGAAGAACCGACGCATCCCCTACGCATCAGTAGGGACCCGACGCATCACCGTTCTTGCGTGTAAGGAACCGACGCATCACCTTCCCTGCAACACTTTCGTTGTATAGTGGTACGCATCCTAAGGTACATTGAACTCAAAGTGTCGCATTTACCATCTTAAGAGAACTGAGCTAATTCTACCATTTTTGAAGTACAGTATTGTGGATTTTTGTTGTTTGTGGTCGTGTTAAATCTATATAAAAGATACTTATTTTTAATATACAACTGGTGTGGTGTCCATCTGTAGTGTTGTCACTTGATTACTGTATGTGTTCACAAATGCTTTACACACTGCCTCTGAGATAAGCCTGTCTGCTCGTGCCAAGCTACCAAGGGGATGAGCAGGGGTTATTTTAGGAGTGTACCCCCTTACCCTGACTAGACGCAAGGGTCCCTATTTGGTCAAAGGTACCTACCTCTGCCAACTAGAGACCCCCAAATCTAACACTTATCAAAGGGTGTTTTTAATAAAGAGTTATGAACCTCATGTTTGAACCCAGATATGCGGAGACAGGAGAGTCTCCTTAAAAAGACGCTGGTGTTTACAGCTCTAGCAGCAGTGTCTGCAGCATATAGGGAGCACCTGATTGCATTGTTTGAAATAAGTTGTCCCTCACGCACCAGGTTTTGCACTTTAGATCTATGTTCTTGGGGCAGAAATTGGATCAATTGCTCCATCTCATCCCAGTGCACACGGTCGGATCGTGCTAGCAACGCCTGAGTGTTAGAGATGCTCCAGAAGTTTGCTGCCTGAGAGGCCACCGTTTTTTCTGAAGCATCAATAAGCTTAGATTCTTTATCCAGGGGTGGAGCATCTCCTGTAGTTTGGGAGTTGGCTCTTTTTCGTGCGTTGGACACAACCAGGGAGTCCAATGGTAATTGTCCCCTTACATATACTGGGTCAGATGGTGCTGGCTTGTATTTTTTATCTACTCTAAGGGTAAGAATATGAGCCCTGTCAGGACCATTGAAGATGTCATCTACATGCCTGATCATCCCTTTGAGCATGGGTAGTGTGTGTAATGACTTTTGTGTGCTGCTAAGAGTTTCAAAGAGGAAATCCTCTTCTAGGGATTCTTTGTACAGCTGCACCCCATGGTAGTTGGCAGCTCTACCCAGTAATTCAATGTAGTCTACACTGTCATCCGGTGGAGAGGGCTTGGTAGGGTACAAGTCGGGATCATTGCCTGTGGGCGAATTAGTGTTGTAGTCGTCCCATGGGTCTGTAGGTAATGGCTGATAATCTTCATCCCCATCCCCATTGCCATCCCCATCATCCTGGTTGTCAGGTGTATGTGGTGGTGAATGCTCAGGTGAAATTGGTTGAAAATGAGGGGAAGGAGGTGATGGAAGAGGAGGAGGGGAAGGGTTAGTTCCAACACTTCTCTTCTTCAAAGGAATGTGATATTCCTCTTCTGTATCAGTCTTTCTTTTTAAAGTCACTTTGGTGGTGATGTGTCCAGTCTTTGGATGAATGTACAACACCTTGTGTTTCAGGACCGGTGTGTCGATCGGAGCGTCGAAAGTGTGCTTTTTTGGTGATTTCGGCACATCTGACTGTTTCGGCGCCAAATGTTTCGGTGCCGGAGTCTTAGGAGTTGATATCTTTGGATCCGAAGTGTGTTTCGGTGCCGAATGGTGTGGGTCGAAGCCGGACTTTTGTTTCAACCCCGAAGGATTCGGCTCGGAGCTCGATTTGGTGTGAGGCTTTTCGGAGCCGGAAGGCTTTTTTGTAGGCTTCGGTGCCGAGCCAGAAGGTGGGGCGTCAGAAGCGTGGTCTCGGTGCTGACCGGGGCCCGAGGACACAGGTTGGACCGGAGCCTTCTTTTTGTGTTGAGGTGGATCTTGGGACGAGGGAGGGTCTGTACTCACAGTACGTTGTCCATGCAGGATGTCTTCATCTTGGTCGGAGCCGTGCTCTGAAATGGAGATCGGTTCCTGCTCCTCCTCGGTTGCCATGGCATCCCCGACCTCTTCGTCCGATTGTTGGCCGAAGATGTCCGGAATGGAGCTTGTGTGTTGGCTCTGCATGTCGCGACGTCGAGCCCGACGGTCACCAAGTGTTTTCTTGGAGCAAAAAGCCTGGCAAGCGTCGCAGTCCTGTTCTCTGTGTTCCGGAGACAAACACAGGTTGCACACCTCATGTGAGTTGGTGCGCGGGTATTTCGCGTGACACAGAGGGCAGAATATGAAGGGAGTTCGTTCCATCGACTGCGGGTCGGCCCGACGGCCTTCCAATCAAAAGATAGTTGTAATAAGAAAATACGATATGCGAAGAATGGGAGACGCGATCGGAAACAATACAGTCGAGGGTGAGTGTCTTGCTCACCGAGGGAAACCGAAGTCGAACCGGAGCGCAGTAATTCACATCCTAACCCGATGGCGGAAAAAAACAATCTAACAATGGAGTCGATGCCCATGCGCACTATCACCGAAAGGAGGAGTCACCTACCTTGTGACTGGAGAAGACTTCTTCGAAGAAAAACAAAGTGCAAACACCCGGACCCAACACTAGAAGGCAGGAGTATGCACAGCATGTGATCTACAGCTCACATACCTCAAACCCATATTTACAACATTTCTAGATGAACTGTTCACCGTAATCCTGGCAAGCCCCCATTTAAAAAAGGTGGTGGCAAAAATGTACAATTTATTGATGGTTGGACTGAAGGTAGATAACAGGTGCATGAGATTTCAGTGGTGACAGGACCTGGAGTCAGAGCCCACAGAAGCTCAATTAACTTTCTGCTGCCAACAAACTAAGGAAATCTCCTAAAATAGGAGGGTTTGCCTGATCCACTTCCAGTTTCACCACAGGGTTTACTATACTAGGGTCAACCTGGCTGGAGAGGGGATTGACTGAAGATACACATTGCTGGTGCTGCTCCAATCCGAGCGCTGACTATTACATTTACAATGGGATTGCCCAAAATGGGAACAATTTTGGGGAGAGGTGGGGTAGGCACTGAATGTCATGACTGGTGAAGAGGTTACCCTAGATCTAGTGTTGGCATTCCTGGGTTACGTTAAACGTTTGCCCAAAACAGAGAGTTTGCTGATGCTCTAAGATGGATTCCCAAAAGGCCTTCAACGCCAAACGAATGGACCGAAACTCCAATAGGCTGATGTGGCGCTGGGTGTCTGCTGGAGTCCTCTGATCTCCAACTCTGCTAAATGTCCTCCTAAACCCAGCATCGTACATCTGTTACTGCTGTCTGCTCTGGCTGGGGTACGGAAAGGGGTCTTAGGCGCCGCTGGTCCAATTGCGGTCAAGCAGCCACTGCTGCATATCTTTTGCAGTCTCCTGCAATACCTGGATTGAACCGGACAGTTTCCCTTGGTGTTGACGTCAGCATGCAGGGGTGGCAAATATATGCGCACGATGCCACCTGCTGGTGAGTGGGAGAGTTACCCTGAAAAATCTCAGAATCCAGTCTGGGTCCTAGGGGTTCTCGCAAGGTGAGAAATATGCAGTTAGAAGCATCTATCAAACAGACTTAGGACCCGTTTTAGTTTGGCAGATGGATTATGTACCATCGCCATGATGGAGAACATTACTCACAGCAAGGGTACTTCGCCTGAAAAATTTAGAGATGTCTGCCAGCCCAGCGGACACCTCTTGCTTTTCTAGGAATCACCGCCACAGCGTTTCCTGTGAATGAACTGAAAGTTTGACGGACAGCTCAGCCAGCATGATGGAGCCGTACGTCAAACAAATCTTTTTTTTCAAAAACAAAATCTCAAAGCGGGTTTTTATAAATAAAAAAAGCAATAAACCCCTCGCCATGGGAGTTTTCTCCTGTGGGGAGGGGAAATCATTTAGCAGTTTTCAATGCCCCTTACCACCAGGTTTTTACAGACAGTGATAACTTGCTATTTGTCTGCCCACTCTAAATAGGGTGGGAAGCCTAACTCTTGCAAAACCTCTGATGCAGATTAATCTGTTAGGCCATCGGAGGGGTATGACAGCAGTCGACACGGAGTAGTCTCCGTCGTCGACATACTGAAGGTGTGTTAGACTATAAATGAGGTGGGCGGACCTTCAGTTTGGTGGAGAGGGTACTCCGTTGTCATTGGGATGGAGTACCCTCTCTTCCAAACTCTAAATAGGGCCCTAAGATATGTCTTACTGTCTACAGTAAGCGAGGTATTGGTAATCATTTGTGAACATTTTACGATAAGTTTGATCAGATTTCCTTGAAGGTAGCCGGCATGCATTAGTAAGTTGCTGATCCAATTTTCTTTGCTATGTGATACTAGCTATTTAAAAATATGTGGTCAGAGCACATCATAAAAATGTCTATTTCAGTTGTCTGGATACACACTACTGATTTTGATTCCCTGTTGTTTCTTAGTACATTAGAGCTGAGGAGTGTGTGTAACTCTCACTTTTTCTAAGAAATCACTGGCCAAGCATCACAGAACATTTGGGAGGAAATGGTTTCATTTGAGGAAGCTGCAGGGTCTTTAAATTCAGAGATGATTCCCAAGATTTCCTTTGCAGGGAACGATGCAAAAGCAAACCAAGGAGTGGAATAGTTACGTTGAGGATTTCCGCCAAGTATCTAAACCAGTGACCACATTAAACACATTATTTCTTATAATAATGAAAAAACATTAAAGCATGAGATAAAGATTCATTTTGAGGTGCAGATAAACCGCAACAACCAAGACATGGATGAGCTTTAAAAATCAAGAAACATGAGGGCAAGAAAAGTGAGGGGTAAAATGTAGTGGACCGGGTCAATGTAAGAAAAATGAATACCTGCTAAATAATCAATGTGATTACGATTCCGAACCTGCTTATACAATTTCGTAAAGGGATCAACATTTAATAAAATAAACTCTCTAGGGGCAGGTAAAGGTGAGGACAATCTATAACGCTTGAAAATGTAATAGAAAAAACATTTTTGAAGTGCAAACGACAATCTGCATGAACGCCTGGTTAAAATTGGGTTGAGGAATTTCACATATTTTGGACACAAAAGCTGTGAAAAAAGAAAGGGTTAACTGTTTAAATCCAGACATTTTGAGACTAAGTGTAAAGAGGAGCATACCTGGTCAACGTCAGAATTACGTGGTAGGAAATAAATAATGTTGTTTGTTATTTTCTGGCACAGTTTAAAAATTTCAAATGTGAAAATGAGTCAAGGAAATTTCTCAGAAACAGTACATCAATCAGATCAAGAATCCGAACGCACAAAATTTACAATAAAATTTAACATGTTCAACGAGGATGAAAACTTTCAAGGAACAATTTACAATACACTACGTTTGGAAGTGTATCATGCAGATCTATGCCGTCATGTTTCTCCTGCACTGCCTAGACTGCAAGAATGTCACGCCAGGAAAAGCAGGCTCCTTTCAAGATGGCTTCCCTCAAGCTGGAAGAATATGAGAAACTATCTAGGTTAAGAGTCCACTACCAAGGAGCAGAATTCACGTTAAAACCAGTATTTAGCTTTGAAGTGTAAAGAAAAATCAAGGAATATTTATCTGTTGGGACATATAGAGGTTTCTGTACATTTCTAAAATATTCTGAAAAGCCACTCAGTTCCAAAATGTGCCATAAATGTACAATTTAGCTGCAATGTCTCCAAATATGAAACACAGAGAATGCTGCATTTATTTTTTAGGTTACATTTCCATCATTTGACTAAAGTTTAAGATAGATTTTAGCTTATAATCTTTAAAGTACATATGAGTGACTTACCATTTTGAGGACTAAAACATCAGCCATTACTGGCTCTCTGTAACTGGTAGAGTCCAACAGCTGTCCTCTGTTAATGGGGAGAAATAGTTCTCAAAAATGAAGTATATGACTGCTCACTGTGTATCATTTTTAGGTCTCGCCTAGCGACGCAGCGCGAAAGGGCTGTCGCTAGCGAGATCTATTGTTACTGACTTGCTTCGGAAGGGAGACAGGAGATGTGCACACGCAGGACAGACTGCAAATGTGAACGCGCCCATGAACACGCACGTACAGACACGCGATGTGCACATCTCCTGTACCCCTTCCGTCCCCCTTCCGTCCTCGCAAGCCTCATGCAATATCACTTTCTTTTTTTTAATGCGCATGCGAGCTCCAAGCGCGGCGCGCTTTACACGCACAGCATGCCTCACCCCACTTACCTGCTCTTGTGGGGACTCTGCGCTGCTCCTCGGCTGGTCTCCGTCTTCAGCCGGTCACTGCAGCAACACGCGGGGCTCCGTCTTGCTCACAGGAGCCCCGCCTGAAATCCTGCTTTGGCCGCACCATGCGGCATTCACGAAGGCGGGGTGGGCTCCCGCCGGACTTCCTCTACTGTTTTTTTTGCTTTGGCTGCCCTGTCCCTGGGCCGCACGAGCCGCGCAGCACTTATTCAAGTACGGCGAAGTCCGCAGGCGCCGCCACTGGGCACGAGCCGCAGGCCACGCCGATGTTCACGCTCACGGCGTGCCTACAACGCGCGCATGGCGCTCTTTCACTTTCCCTTGTTCTGAGAAAGGTGTCACCCCTATGTTTGCTGCTATGCAGTACGGAGAGAGCAGGCCCCTGCAGCCTGGGCATCCATCTGCCTGTCACACAGGGATGCTGTCACCTCACGCGAACAGTACACCTGTCCGCAGCAGGTGCCTGTGCCCTGCCAGGTCTTTATTCCAGGCCGCGCTCACCTGCCACGGGCAACTCCCGGCGGCGCATTGGGTTACGAAGGCACAGCGCCCCCTGCCGGCCACGGCGCGCGGCTCCCGCTGCCAGGCAGCAACCTACGGCCCATGCCACAGAGCAGCGTGCAAGATGGCGGCCGCGGCGGAGAGCGAGAGCCTGGAGACCATCACCGAGCACAAACGGATCCTGCAGGAGATAGAGCGCACCGACACGGCCTGCGTGGGACCAACCCTCCGGTAAGGGAGCCTGCCTGTGAGGGCAGACCACGAGGAGGACAGAGGGAGGGAAAGCCCCCACGCCGAGGCCTGGCTGTGGAGCACACAGGACTGTAGTGACAGCTGCCCCGGACACTGGGCGGGGGCGGGTTGAGCTCCACGGACCAGCTCTGCGTCAGGGTCCGCTGCGGCTCCTGGAGCCGCCCATAGCTTCCGTGAGCGCGGCTGAGCCTGGTCCTAAAACAGGAAGAGGCTGCATCCATTCCTCCCCGGCATTCTCTCTATCACCCAGCACCAGCCGGGCTGTCATACTGTACACACAGCTGCTGCTCGAATGAGCACACAGGCTGGCGGTGTGCTGCTACGCTCATGACCAGAGGTGACCTAGAGTCGAGCAGTGCAACAAAAACCAGGACCGGCCCCTCACGGACGAGCCCGTTACTTAAAACATGGATGCGTTGTCACGAGCTGTGGGTAGTAGTATTGCGTGCACAGCTTTAATGAGGTATTGTCGGTGTTGTAGTGCACTCAGCCGACTCTTTGTTGTACTCTTTTTTTTTAAACTGGCATTACCAACACTTCTCGGGCAAACTCGATTACATAGGAAGTTAGCGAAATATATCGCTTCGCGAGGAGCAATCTGGGCTCTTCTCGAGAGGAAGCCGGTGCGGGAAACATTTGAACTTTATTTCCCAGCGCAGACAACGCTTTATTTTTCAATAACCATCAGATCATGATCCGACTGTTTTTTGTTAGGAGGAACAGATACACTTGCTCGAGTGTCGGCTCCTGTCAGTGATGTTTGTGTTTTGTTAGCCCTTCCCAGTCAGGGCTGAGCCTGTTTCTCAGAGCCCGGCCCATCCTGCATGCTGGGCGCCTATTGGTTACATTGCCGTGACCTGTCTAGAACAAGCATTTGCAATGCAATAGGTCTCGCATTTACGCGAGTTTAAGCTATTGGCATTGTAAATGAGAATGCCTTTTATTTAAGTTTTAAAAACGAAAACAAAAATAAAAGGCATTGTTATTTGCAATGTGAATAGCTCAAACTCGCATAAATGCGAGACCTATTGCATTGCAAATGCTTGTTTCATAACATTTATGGCCACCGTTTTATTAGAAAAAATGTATGGAAACAAGTGTTTCGTCATTTTTTATATATGTGTTATAGGATATCCAGTATGCTTGATCTCCACTGAGATGACATTTACTGTGCCATCAAAGTCTGTTAATTATGCACAGCACTGCAGTAAGAAAAAGGACAACCTTTTTCCTGACCTAGCATAGGATGCTAGGTGGGGTGCTTACCGATGGTTCAAACACTCGAGTCTACAAGCTGTTCTTGAGCCCAGGTGGGGTGGTGGGCTAAATTTCAAAGGGACTGCCAGGCCGTTTTGATGGTCTCCCTAAGAAGGACTACTATTTCCTTAGAAATCACATATCAATTTGAAAATTAGTGGAAGGATGAAGGGCAAACTCCTTCTACCAAGAAATGTAAGTCACTTCCAAAGACACTCCATTTTTGTCTCATATTGTTGATGTGAAGACAATCTAAAAACATGAAAAGAGTGTGCCAAGGTTGCCTGTACACACATTCTACAGGGGTGAGAAATGTATTGCACTAAAGCTATTCCTTTTATTCCTTCAGTAGCACACAAGCTCACAGAAGTTTTGCCTTTTTTAATATTCTTCTATTGCTTTCTTATTCAATCCACTACTTGCCTTTTGTTAATTTGGATTAGAATTATTTTCCATTTAAGCTATTCTTGAAATATTCGAACAGAAGGCCTGAAAGAGTTCTTGTGCATTCATGTGCACGGCCAACCGGCCTGGAGTACAGAGAAGACCAACTGGAAAAGTCTCCACTGGGAGCCCCAAATGCAAGGGAAAATGCCATCCATGAGTGTAATCACTGGGGTCTGCTGTCTGAAAATGTAAAACCTTCTAAAACGTTTTTAAAATTCGCAAATATATGAAAGGAGCTGGCAAGAACACGCACTGATCAGTTCCTTTCCAATCTCCCAATACCCGTATCAACATATTGAATAGGCACTCCGTTAAAGGTCTTATCCTGAGATGGCAAGGTCTCCTGATATTCTAAAGTGGAGAAACACATTCGACTGAAATGAGCAAAGATTACTTAGAAAACCTCTTAGAGAAGATCAACCTTTAGGAGTCTTTAAGGGCCTTTTTAAAGAATGGTAAAGGTGGAGCTGGTCTTATAATTCCTGGTTGCCATGCTTTCTGTAATTGAAAAGTTAAAACTGCTAGTATTCTCTTAAGTTCTGAGAGGTAAGCAAGTAAGTTCAAGAGAAGGGAGTTTTCCTAAAATACATACAGCTCACCCAATTTGTAGGGATAGATGTGATGTAACGAAAATATTGAAGAAGGACCTTCAAGGCCAGACATCTGATGTGTGGAAGGAAATCATTCTGGGTCAGTCTTTTGGTCATGCTGCCTACTTACAACCCAACAGATTATGTACAGCTACAACTGACTATGAAAAAGGGCTCTGGGAAGTTCCCCTTGCCTACCAAGGCTGATAGTAACCTCATACTTTCAAACAAACCACCCCCATGAAGTAACTCATGAACATCTTTCAAAAGCCTTGTGTTCAAGGTAACCTCCTTTCAACATTTAAATAAGAGCCAGGCCCAGTTTTGTACTACAAGGGACTGTGCTCATAAGTGATTGATGTCCTAGAGAGGAGCACTCAGTTTTGGGTTCCCACAGACATGGTGGTGAGCAAGCCTCTAGCCTTACACTTTTTTTAGGCCCATGCAGTAAGCGTGAACTGGCTGAGTCATGCCTTTCAATTAGTTCTCTGGCAAACAGAGCATAAAAACTTCCTATGCAGTGCAACTCAAAGTGGTAAGTATCCTTTGCTGGAGCTTGGAATATTGCCTCTAATATTATATTTATAAAGAGACACAACTGACTTAGCTGACAACGACGGATGTTATCAAGAAATCTCTCTCCCAGCCTCTAGAGCATGCACTTTATTACTAACGCATGGCATTTCTGTAAAATAAAGTTATCTAACTAGCTAGGAGACTCTCTACTGGATGACATATTTTCTGACTACCACTTTAAATCTGCTTTTTATATGAGGCTCTGCACTTCTGTGAATGAACCACTGCCTCTCCCTAGATCTACAAAAGCAGGCTTTCACAGAGAAACTCTATAGTGCTAAGCTAACCGCATGACTACACGAATCTGTATTAGTAGCTGCTGTAGTGGAGCTTCACAGAAAGACACAAGTCAGACACACTATTTGTTCTGAAATGGGTCTATTTGCTGCAACTACAGGTTGATGATGGAACCCCTTTTCTTGTGCTGCTGGAGAGTCAAAAATATTTACAATACTTAACAGACCACCAAGCAAAAGTCACATTTATCTGCCATTGCTGTCTGTTGCTGTCAATAGGGAGCACCACTCCTGGTGTCCTCACATCTCCCACTGCATGCTCAAATTACAAGTACATCCATATGACTCCCAGTCATACGCGCACATAACCATTTGTCTGGGCAAACATATGGATTTGTGAACTATAGCTGGCCAGACCCCTGCAATCTATAAATTAAACTGGAGTAATTGCATCTTCATTTGCTCATGTATTATAAGCAACTACGGGTACTTGAACAACAAACAGAACACAGCTTTCTCATCGTTAAAGGTGGGACTGCTCACCTTAAACATTTCTTTCCTATATAACTGTGAAATGGAAACTTTGCTTTCTCATTCAGCAGGATGATATCCATGAACTACAATCGAACAAATCAACTGTCGGAGTGAATAACATTAATAGAAATGTCTATAATAGTTTGAAAGCATGTACTTGTGCCCTCCTTTTACTTCTACTTAGTTTGTTGTCAGACACTAGGTCTGCATCTCCTGCTGTAGATTAGTTTAGTCCAACATAGAAACAATTGCTGGCTTTCCATTTCCTACTACTAACACCACCCTCTATTTTAAAGTTAGAAACAGTCTATTAGACGTTCCTCCTTAATGCCATTGATCTCATCATAACCCATGACGCCAGACTTTATTAGCAGTTCAACATTTCGTTAATAATACTCCTGCTCTATGTAAAGGCAGCTTAAAACTCCATATTTATAACAGCCCTACCTTACATTAGCAAGCAATGCAGTCTACCTGCGTTAGAGGCAGACTGCCAAAGTTAGCTCCACGTGCAGTGACCCGGATACAGGTAGAGGCAATGGAAAGCTAGGTAATAATCTCAATGCCTTCTAAGGGGAGACATTATTCAGTCTATTTAATCTAAAACTGGAGTGATCAAAACTAGAAGAGTCCTAAAGAACAAATGACTTACCTTTGGTAACATTTTTCTGGTAGAGACTCTACTAAACACCTGATTCTTCACCTTAGACTATTCCCCTGGCATCAGACTGGATCTGGGAAATCCTAAGCAGTACCTCGCTCATCGGTAGGTGGCATCAGACAGCTCTGTGTCAATGTCGTCTACATCGGAAGTGGCGTGCACAGTGCCACCCCAGCGCGCTGACTTCAATTTCTTTTTTGACTATTTCCGCTACAAAAATGCAGAGCCACGACTGAACACTGTGTGATCAATGTGCAGATATCCAACTGGTTTTAGGATGAAGAGCCAAATCCCAGAGCTGGGAGGATCAGCGAAGAATCTACAGTTAGAGTATCTCCCTGAAAAAGTGTTACTGAAGGTACATAACTTGTTCTTTTGATAAAGCCTTGTAACCACAGACTCCTAACCTTAGAATAGATGCCCAAGCAATATTTCCCAGAGGTGGGTCTGCAACCAGACTCAAACCAGAAATTCCTGGAGGACCGAATGGGCAAAATGCCCTTCTCAATATATTGGAGTGTCCACGCAGTAGTGCTTCGTGAACGTCTGCAGTGGCAGATGTCCAGGACAGGTCCCCACATGCTAACGCTCTAGTAGCAACGTTGGACATGGTGGAATGGACTCACAAGCACTCAGGAGGCTGTTTTTAGCTAGTGCGTAGCAGCTTTTGATACAGAGTACAATCCATCTAGAGATGTTCGGTTTCTGAACTACCTGCCTTGTTTCGCTCCAGTGTACACAATGAAAAGCTGTCATCCACCTGGTAGTCTTTAGTATAAAAAGAGAAGGCTCTTTTTGGGTCCAAATGAAGGAGTTTTTCCTCTTCCTTAGAAGGGTGAAGAGGAGAAAAAAGTGTTGGTAGCATGATGCTTTAGCTGACATGGAAGGAAGTCACCACTTTCAGTAGAAAGGAGGCAAGAGTCCGAAGGACCAGTTTGTCCAGGTAGCAGCTGGCATAAGAGGCACAACCAAAAGAGCCTGAACCTCACTGACCCTCTTGGTCGATGTAATTGCCACCAGGTCTCAGGAGTCGCAGAGAATAGCTATGCATAGGCTTGAATGGGGAACACGAGGAACGTCAGAACCAGACTAATGTCACATAGGGGCATAACAAAAGGGGTAGGAGGAAACAATTGCTGCAAGCCCTTAAGGAAATGTGCCTAAAAGGTGACTTGAACAGTGAGCGTTGCTCTGGTAACCGCAAGAAAATTGAAATGGCGGAAAGGTAACCTTAATCGGTGCCCACGGCAAAGCCTCGCCGGGCCAATGACAGCCTAAACAGTAGTCCCTCCAACAAAGAGGCAGGAAGAGAATTAACATTACGGGAGGAGCACCAAGCCACACACCTGTTCCAATAGTAGGCATACAAAGTCCTAGTTGAGAGACTCATGGCTGCCAGGATGACATCACAAATCTAGGGAGGAAGGACAAAAGCATTCAACTGTCGCTGCTCAATCTCCATGCATAAAGGTGGAATGTGCACAGGTTCGGGTGCACAGCCCTGCCTTGTTGCTGCCACAGGAGATCCTCCTAAAGGGGCAGCCTGATCGCAGGACAGATTCAAATTCTTAGGAGTTCGAGATATCAAACTCTCCTTGCCCAGTCCTGAGCCACCAAGATGACTGGACAGGATGTCCTGATCTTCTTAAGAACATGGGGCAGGAGAGTTATTGGTGAAAAGGCTTCCATTCATTTCCAGTCTAAGTGGAACACGTCTCAGAGCGACAGCCACTTTGGAAACGCCAAAGCGCAGAAGAGCTGACATTGTGCATTTTCGGCAGTGGCAAATAGATTTAGGCACATGTGAGGTCAAAAGGGAGTCATTCGTCATTTTCAGCAGCAGAAAGTAGCGTGAATAACAACCATACCCTACTTTTGATGCTGGCACCCTCTTGATTGCTACTTTGACCTGATGGAACAAGGAGAGATGGTCCTCAGTCAGCCAATCTGGGAATGGTGGCAAATGTAGTAGGGTTTCCAGGAATTGAAAGGAAATAACCCTTCTGTACAATTAGAAGCACCCACTTGTTGGAGGTTATAGATTGTCATTGGTGCATGTTGTGCCTGATCGTGCCACCAAAGGGATGGGTGTGCTGTGTGGAGAGCCTATTAAGGAGGATTGGAGTCTGTGGCAGCCAGATGGGTGGGGAACTGGACAGTGCACTGGGAGTGGGCCCTGCGTCCTTTATGGGATCTGTGGCACTGGCCACGAAAGGCATGGAAAGCTTGCTGGGGTGGTGGCTAAGGCTGGTATTGCGGATGCCCATGGAAGTTACGACCGTGGCTGCGGATGGAGCAAAAGGACGGTACTGTTGCCGGGGGCCCAAGGATAAGCCTAGGGATCTGGCGGTGACCCGGATTTCCTTGAAGTGCTAGAGCGCCAGGATGGCTTTGTCACCGAATAGGTGGGTGCCGTCAAAGGGCATGTTGATCAGAGATGATTGGACATCCCCTGAAAACACAGTGGACATTAACCAGGAGTGGCTGCAAAGTACCACCATGTTGGCCATGGTCTTGTCTAATGAGTCAGTCGTGTTCAGTCCACAACCAATGGCGAACTTTGTTGTGTCACGGCCATCAACCAATGCCTGGGGTTAGGATGGCCTGGCATTCTTTGGGCAACACCGGCAGCAGCTGCGCAACCGAATCCTACAAGGCATGGGAATATCGGCCCAAGAGGCACGTCATGTTCACTGACCACAATGCTGAGCTGGTGGAAGAGAAGATGCGCTTCGCAAAGGTGTCCACCCTCTTGGATTTCCTATCCAGTGGGTCTGTAGGAAACACGCTTAGGTTTATCTGGGCTGTTGACGCCTGCACCACCAAGAGGAAAGCTGAGAGAGAAAGGCTGGGTATTCGGGGGCAGGACGATGTCAGCGGGCAATCATTCTGTGCACGGGAGCCCACATGCAGGGTTTGGCCTAGGTTCCCAGGAGAATGTCGGTAAGGGCCTCATTAAAGAGGAGCCAGGGCTCTGAAGACCCTACTTCCGGGTGAAGCACCTCCGTCAAGACATTGATCTTGACTTTGTGAGATAACTGCAGGTCAGGACCTCCACTGCCCTGCACATCACAGTTGCAAAAGATGCACCTTACTCCATGGCAGGGCCCAGAGGAAAAATCAAGCTCAAATCTGGAAAGGTGTCTAGGCCAGTGGTGTCACCCAGTTCCTCATACCAGTTTTCCCCCTGGTAGGGGTTGACCTCAAAGGGGCCATACCCCTCTTCCCCCCCCCCCCTTTCAGGTTAAAAAAGGGTATGTTCAGGGGTTGTAAGTCCAGGGATGAACATGGGCTAGACGGCACCGTTGTCA
Organism: Calotriton arnoldi; assembly: GCA_963921515.1. NCBI lineage: Eukaryota > Metazoa > Chordata > Amphibia > Caudata > Salamandridae > Calotriton > Calotriton arnoldi. Next base: position 437,051 of record CAWUFW010007819.1, read on the forward strand.
ACTTTGAGTGGCATTGGGCAGCATTGTCTCGGGGTCAGAGATGGAGATCAGCTCTTCGATTGGCGATGGTGTTGGGGTAACTGGGGCCAGTAAGGGTGGTACCACCCGTGTTGGCATCAGTCTGGATCTTAGTGCAGATTGAGACAGCCAGGCTGGTGTGGAGGGCAAACCCGCCAATAGTAATCAAGCAGGGGCACCTCTTGGCCCCATCGGGGCAAAACACACGCAAAAAGAGCCATAGGCCTAAAGATGGAGAGCATGGCATCGTAGTACTCCTTGGGTTGGGCAGGGGTTGCTCTGGCTACGGAAAGTTAGGGAAACGTTGAGTGGACCCAGCCACCGGCTCTGCAGATGAAGTGCAGGAATGGGGCCTAGAAACCCGGCGTTTGCTAGGGCAAGCCAAAGAGCGCTTCAACTTACTGTTCTTGTGCTTGACATACCCAACTTCGATGACGACAACTTGAGTGGGATAACAATCGTCCACGGGAATGGCTCTGAGACTGGCCCAGAGATATCCCTCTGGAACAGGTTCAGCACAGAGCCTTCTTCTACTGCGCCGCCAGGAGCTTCAAGGCCCGCTCACGAATCACCTTCGAATTCATGAACTTTGAGTCAGAGCAGGCTTTTGGGTCGTGGCTCGACCCCAGGCATACCAAGTGTGGGTCAGAGGCAGACAACTGTCTGTGACATTCCTCACACAGTTTAAACCTTGTGGGTTTGTTGAGAGAAATGACTCCATCACACTGGAAGCAAAGCTCAAAAAAGACTTGACGGAAAGTTGAAAAAAGTGGTACAAAAGTGACCAAGTTAGCCTTTCAGATCCACACTGTTGGCGCAAAAGCAAGGAACTGATGTCAGTGCGCTGGGGAGCGCCTTTATAGGCACCATGCACATCACTTCCGACTCAGATTAAGTAATCGCGGCGCCATCCGACGTCACTTACCAACGTACAGAGAGACTGCTCAAGATTTACCAGATCCAATCTGGTGCATGAGTAATATTGTAAGGAGAGGAACCAGCAGTTAGAAATCTCTATCAGAAGCAGAAAATGCAAGCTTCAAATGTGTAAACTCATATTTGACAAAAGGCAAGCTCAAGTCTGGAAAGGTGTCCAGGCCAGTGGCGTCACCCAGTTCCTCATACCAGTTTTCCCCCCTGGTAGGGGTTGACCTCAAAGGGGCCATACCCCTCTTCCCCATCCCCCCCTTTCAGGTAAAAAAAAGGGTATGTTCAGGGGTTGTAAGTCCAGGGATGAACATGGGCTAGACGGCACCGTTGTCAACTTTGAGCGGCATTGAGCAGCATTGTCTCGGGGTCAGAGATGGAGATCAGCTCTTCGATTGGCGATGGTGTTTGGGGAACTGGGGCCAGGAAGGGTGGTACCACCCGTGTTGGCATCAGTCTGGATCTTGGTGCAGATTGAGACAACCCGGCTGGTGTGGAGGGCAAACCCGCCAATAGTAATCAAGCAGGGGCACCTCTTGGCCCCATCGGGGCCAAACACACGCAAAAAGAGCCATAGGCCTAAAGATGGAGAGCATGGCATCGTAGTACTCCTTGGGTTGGGCAGGGGTTGCTCTGGCTACGGAAACTTAGGGAAACATTGAGCGAACCTAGCCACCGGCTCTGCAGATGAAGTGCAGGAATGGGGCCTAGAAACCCGGCGTTTGCTAGGGCAAGCCAAAGAGCGCTTCAACTTACTGTTCTTGTGCTTGACATACCCAACATCGATGACGACAACTTGAGTGGGATAACAATCGTCCACGGGAATGGCTCTGAGACTGGCCCTGAGATATCCCTCTGGAACAGGTTCAGCACAGAGCCTTCTTCTACTGCGCCGCCAGGAGCTTCAAGGCCCGCTCACGAATCACCTTCGAATTCATGGACTTGGAGTCGGAGCAGGCTTTTGGGTCGTGGCTCGACCCCAGGCATACCAAGTGTGGGTCAGAGGCAGACAACTGTCTGTGACATGCCTCACACGGTTTAAACCTTGTGGGTTTGTTGGGAGACATGTCCCCATCACACTGGAAGCAAAGCTCAAAAAAGACTTGACGGAAAGTTGAAAAAAGTGGTACAAAAGTGACCAAGTTAGCCTTCCAGATCCACACTGTTGGCGCGAAAGCAAGGAACTGATGTCAGTGCGCTAGGGAGCGCGCCTTTATAGGCACCATGCACATCACTTCCGACTCAGATTAAGTAATCGCGGTGCCATCTGACGGCACTTACCAACGTACAGAGAGACTGCTCAAGATTTACCAGATCCAATCTGATGCCTGAGTAATATTGTAAGGAGAGGAATCAGCAGTTAGAAATCTCCATCAGAAGCAGAAAATGCAAGCTTCAAATGTATAAACTCATATTTGACAAAAGACAAGCGATGCAGACAAGAAGCACTGAAAGGATATCCATCAAGAGACATCATCGTTCCAATATCAAATGTTTCCACATTGGCGTAGTCGGGTCCTCCCCACGGAGGGCTGAGAAATACAACATCTGCCTTAATGTCTGGTGCCAGCAGCATGAAGTCCCCCAGGATAAATTCCATCTGTTGTGCTACACCATATACCTCAGCATTGTTGCGAGCAAGATCGATCTTGACAGGATCGATATCTATTGCAATCACTAAAAATAAGACAAAAGGAAAGTGGCATTAGAGGTTCAGCAATAAAGAATGCTTCCTGATATACTTCAGCCTTGGTAAGCAGTCTAAATCAACACTCAAGGTCTACAATCTACTGTTTTGATGAAGATCACATGAAGTAATATTTTGGGCAAGTTTTTAAATTACAATATCCTTCAAAAAGGCAGCTCAAAGCTAGAAAGATGAAAAGTAAGACCAGGCCAAAAGGGGATCTAAGAACAGCGATTAACATGGGAATGCAGCATATAACAAAAGAACAAGTTATTTACCTTTGGTAACGCCTCATCTGTGGAGATTATCTAGCTGCCGATTCCTTTCTTTAGAATATTCCCTAGGTGCCAGACTTAATTCAGAGATTTTTGAGAAGCACCCCTGCGTGCCGGTAGGTGGTATCGCTTGGCTACGATTCGGCTTCATCCACGCCAAATGTGACTTTAGCGTTACCTACACATGCCAACCTAAGCACGCTGACATCAGTTTCTTTTTGCAACATTCCATGCCAGCAGCACAGAGCCAGGAGGAAAATTGACAAATTGGTGTGCATTTCTAAGGACCTTAGAAGGGTGACTCTTACACTGTAATCAGTTCATAGAGCAGGGAGGATCGGTAAGGAATCTGCAGCTAAATAGAGTCTGTACCAGACAATGCGTTGCTGAAGCCAAGTAATTGTTCATCTGATGGAGACTTCTAGCTACAGATTCCTTACCTTAGAATAGATACCCAGGCAATACCTCGCGGAGGTGGGTCTGCAAAACAGATTTTAGACTTAAATAGTCCTACAGGACCTAACTGGCAAAGTGCCCGTCATGACGGACCTGACTATAAGGGCAATAGTGCTTGGTAAACATGTGCAGAGATGTCCACATTGCTGCCTGACAGAAGTCCAAGACAGAAACTCCACAAGCTAATGCAGTGGTCTCAGCCTTGGCTCTGGTGGAATGAGCATGCAAGCCCTTGGGAGTTACTGCTTGGCCAATGCGCGGCAGGTCTTTATGCAGAGCACTATCCATATTTAGATGGTCTGTTTCTGCACGGCCTTTCCTTTCTTGGCTCCTATATATCCTCCAACGAGTTGACTGTCTCTCTCTGGTACGATGAAGATAGAATGACAACGTTCTTTTTGGGTACAGTCGATGGAGTCTCCTTTACTTTTTAGAAGGGTGAGGTGGAGCAAATAAGGTAGGCAAGGTGATGTTTTGGCCTACATGAAAAGATGTCACTACCTTTGGAAGAAAGGAGGCATGTGTTTTAAGAAACAGCATTGCTGGGTAGAAGATGGTATGAGGAGGGTGCACAGAGAAAGCCTGGAGTTCACTGACCCTCCTGGGCGATGTAATGGCCTCTAGGAAAGCGGTCTTGATGGTTAGCAAACAGAGTGGACAGTTGTGCAGCTGCTCGAAGGGTGCGCACATCAAAAAGGTCAAGACTAGGTTTATATCCCACTGGAGCATGATGAATGGCCTTTGAGGAAACATATGATGGAGACCTTTGAGGAACTTAGTCACAACAGGTGACTTGAACAAAGAAAGTTTGTCTGGCAACCGCAAAAATTCCGAAATGGCTGATAGGTAACTCTTAACTGTGCACAAAGCAGAGTCCTGCTGGGCCAAACACTGAACAAATAACAAGACTTGAGAGAGCGGTGTAGAGACAGGGTCGATGTGCTTGCATGCATACTATGATTTGGTATCGCTTTGCATGCATACTATGCCACAAATTTGTCAAAACGGCCGGCGTATACCATCTTGCTGGAGGGACGTCTGGCTGCCAAAATAACATCAGAGACTTCTGGAGGAAGGTCGAAAGCTGTCAACTGTCGCCGTTCAATCTTCATGCATGAAAGCAGATGGTATGCAGTTTCGGGGTGAGAACCCTCCCTGGTTGCTGTGACAGAAGATCCTCCTGAAGAGGCAGTCTAACCGGAGCACTGATGCTCATGCTTCATAGCTCAGGATATCAGACTCTTCGTGCCCATTCTGGAGCCATAAGAATGAGTTGGGCAGAAGTTGTTCCTGATCTTCTTGAGAAATCTGGGCAGGAGTGGTGTCAGCGGAAAGGTGTACAGGAGGCCGGAGCTCCACTCTAGACGAAAAGAGTCTCGGAGGGAGAGCTGCCATGGAAACTACAGCACGCAGGACTGCTGACATTCCGCTTTCTCGGCAGTGCGAACAGATCTAACCAAGGCTCGCCCAATCTTGTAAGAGACTTTGCCCCGCCTCCTGATAGAGATGCATTTGAGATCCACAGGGCATCGAAGGCTGAGTTCATCCACCTTGGCGTTCAGAGAGCCCACCAGGTGTTGGACCATCAAGGATATGCCCTGACGTTCCAGCCATGTCTAGAGTCGCAAGGCCTTTTCACAAATTGGTCTGCGATTTCACCCTGCTTGTAGAAGTTCCAAATGGTGGTGGTGTGGTCCTTGAACACCTGCACCAGCCTTCCTCTTAACGAGGGAAGAAAGGCTTTCAATGCCAATCCGAACACCCAAAGCTCCAACAGGTTGATGTGAAGCCCGGATTCCCGCTGAGACCAGAGTCTTCTGAACTCCACCTCTCCCAGATGGCCACCCGAGCCCTGGAGTGGAGTGTCTGTTACTATGGTCAGCTCTGGTTGAGGAAGGGGGGAGGGGTCTGCCACTGACCTAATCGCAGTTCATAAGCCACCACTGCAGATCTTTTGAAGTTTCGTCCGAGATCTGGACCACATCGGAGGGATTGCCCTGATGCTGTGCCCACTGGAACTTCAGGCCATATTGCAGGGCCCACATATGCCAAAGGGCATGTGTGACTAGCAGGATGTAGGAGGCCATGAGGACAAACAGCATCAGAATCAGTCTCACCAAAATCCAGGATAGAGGCTGAAACATCGGTTTCATTGCCTGAATATCCTGGACTCGCCACTCGAAAGGATAGGCCCAAAACTGCACAGCGTCCAGAATGGTTCAGATGAAAGGGTATGCCTGAGAAGGAGTCAGGTGTGACTTTGACACGTTGATAGTGAACCTCAGTGAGTGGAGATCAGCCGTAGTCTGGAGGTGTGATATGACAGCCTGGGGTGAGCTGGCCTTCAACAACTAATCGCCCGCTTTCAACAGCCAATCATCGAGGGAGGGAAAGACTGGAACCCCAACCTTCGCAGATGTGCTGCAATCACTGCCATCACCATGGTGAACATCCGAGGGGCACTGGTAAGGCCAAAGGGAAGCACGGCAAACTGAAAGTGCTCGTGGCCCACTGTAAACTGCAGGTAATGACTGTGGGCAGGCAGGAAAGGGATGTGGAAATAAGTGTCCTGCAAGTCCAACTCCACCATCCAATCTCTAAGGTCCGGGGCAGGCAGCAGCTGATCTAGTGTGAGCATTTTGAACTTCTCCTTATTCAGAAAGAAGTTGAGAAGGTACAGTTCTAGGATAGGACAGAGGCCTCTGTCCTTCTTGGGCACCAGAAAGTAGAGGGAATAGCAACCACAACCTACTTCTGATGCCAGCACCCTCTCGATGGTTCCCTTGGCCAAGAGAGCCAACACTTCCTGATAGAGCAAGGAGAGATGGTCCTCTGTCAGCAGGTCGTAAGTGGGAGGCATGGGTGGAGGGTTGACTGGAAATAGCCCCTTTGGACTATCTGCACAACCCACTTGTCAGATGTTATCGCCTGCGAGTGTTGCAGTTGATGGCATACCCTGTCCCCCACTGGGTGCACATGTTGGTATGAGGGCAAACTAAAGGGGTTCAGAGGCTGCCATGAGAGTGGTGGACTGGTGTGACCTCTGGAGGCCCCACATTGTCTGTGGGAACAATGTCCTTAGCCTCAAAAAGGCTGGGAAGCCTGTTGGCTGTGGTGGCAAGGTGGGAAAAAGCGCGACTGGGGGCCTCTTCCATAGCCACAAAAGGGGCGGAAGGCAGACTGGGGTTTATGAGGGGCCATGGATAGGCCCAAAGACCTGGCAGGAGCTCTATTATCCTTACAGTGCTGCAGCGTTGCATCAGCCTTCTCAGCAAATATCTGAGAGCCATCAAAGGGCATGTCAATGAGCAAAACTTGGAATCCCCTGAAAAGCCAGTGGTTCTCAGCCAGACATGGTGTCTAAGAGCAACTGACGATGAGATCGCTCTGCCCAGAGAGTTGGTCTTATCCAGTCCGCATGTGATGGTGAACTTCACAGCATCTCTGCCATCTGTAATTGCCAGTAAAAGTATAGCTCAGGCCTCGGTGGAGGCAACTCTTAGTTGAAGCACCTCCGTCTAGACGTTAAGACGTCAAGACGTAGGTCCAAGACCTCAGCCGTCTTTCACACCACCACAGCAAATGAGGCACTCTCCTCCGTAGTCACAGGAGAGGGAGAGACCAAGCCAGGGTCTGGTGTGGTGCCTGTGAAACTGGCTCATGCCAGTGGATTATACTAGTTGTCCTCTGTGTCACCTAGGACATGCTGGTATCCATAAGGGTCATCAGATCCCTCCCATTCGTCACCCTCTCCAAGTTTGTCAAATGAAAAAGGGACTGGCTCCAATTCGGAGGGCATGGCTCCGGCCGGTGTCGGAGTCAGACAGGTAGGATGATGGGGCATCAGCAGCGCCAGGAGCATTGGTACCAGAGCAGGCACCGGGGAAGGCTGAGGTCTTGCGGTGGTGCTGCTCCAGCACCGGATCCAAGGGGCTCAAATGGCACAGAGGGCAGACTTGCCGGCAGGAATCCAGTGGGGGCCCCTCCAGAACAAGTGGGGCCTAAAGGCGTTTCAGAGGGGTCGGGTCACCCAAATATGTGGTGCATAGCCTTATAAAACACTTTGAGTTTGGCAAGGTCACTCCGGCTCTGGGAAATTCAGGGAGGCGACGAGCAGACCCTGGCATGGGCTCCGCGGAGGAGCATGGCCTAGAGTGCTGAAGCTCCTGCACCTTGTCAGAGGACTTGAACAGGCGCGGTGAAGTCGAAAACCTCTTTCACTTCCTAAGTGACTTACCCGACTACTTGGATCAAGACGACGATCACTGGGAGTGGCACCGCAAGGTGTCCCGGGACCTTCCGTACGACGGGATCGTGAGCGTGATGGAGTCGTCCGGCGGTGAGCAGTTTGAGGGAATGCTACCTCTGCGCCTTTGGGTGCTTGGCAGTCCTCACACGTCTTGGAGTCGTGGTCCGCCTCCAAGACAAACCAAGTGTGGGTTTGTCACACATATCTGCCTGTGACAGGCACCATATGGTTTGGACCCGTAGGTTTCTTGTGTGACACCCTCAGCACACCAGAAGATGAAAAATCTCAAAAAAGTATTGACAAAAATTTGAGGAAAGTTCAGTGGGTAGCTCTCTCGGATCTACATTGACTGCTGCAGAAAGAAAATAACGGACGTCAGCGCACTGGAGTGGCACCCATATAGGCACCATGCACGTTACTTCTGGTGTGGCACCAACTACCGGCGCACAGAGCTACTGCTCGAAAATCTCTGGATCCAGTCCGACACCTGGGGAATATTTGAAGGTAAGGAATCTGTGGATAGAAGTCTATATCAGATCAAAGTTTTGTTTAACAAAACCTCACACTATTAATTTTGGCAGTTGTTCTACCAATAGAGTCCACTGCTCGAAGATAAGGCTGCTTGGGAAAGAAATACCTATGTTTTTCCACAGATTTTATTTACTCCTATTGGATTTAGTCTCACTGGCGGCTCGTTTATAATGGGAGTTGGAGCTCCGCCCTTCCAATTATAATCATGGGTCTTGAATTAGCAGAAAATTGGTAATAAGATTAAAACGTTGTCTTGGACAGGGGCTCCTAAATTATCTCCCGCCCAGGGCCCCCTAAATTCTTAAGATGACACTGCTTCTGTCGTCTGTCGATGTGATTAAGAATAGTGCCAAATTTTGGGAGATCGTAAACAGACCTTTTTTTCCTGGTCAAGAGAGTAACGTCGTTGAATGTAACATCCCAGAAGATTTATGGTTTAATCATTTCAAACTTATTTATAGTGGCCAGCATGATCAGGCAAATTTAGGGCCCACGTGTTTAATCGGTGCCTACAGTTTGAACTTCTCTGAACATGAAGTGGCTGTAACCATAGCCCAAATGACGAGCAATAAAGCCCAGGGCCCTGACGGGGTTCCCGTCGATCTTTTTAAATCAGATATTTCCTTATGGGCTAAGTTATTGGCTAATGTCTTAAATACAGCATGCGAAACGGGTATGCCTAAGTCTTGGTCGACATCAACCATCGTCCCAGTTTTTAAAAAGGGTGATAGAGGGGACCCAGGGTGTTATAGGCCCATATCACTGATTGATTCTACGGTTAAGGTGATGGGGAGAGTGGTCCTCAACAGGTTATCCAGTTGGATCAATGAACGTGGTATTTTGTCTAATCTCCAATATGGATTTAGGAAGGGCAGAAGCACCCTGGATCAGTGCCTTAACCTATATTTATTAATAGGGAAATACACAGTAGCTAAAAAAGGGACCCTCCACCTCGCGTTCATGGACCTATCCTCGGCGTTTGACCGAGTAAATAGATCAAAGCTTTGGGATCTGTTGTTAGCAATGGGTATGGATAAGAATATCGTGTACTTTCTGTCTGATCTGCATAGGGACTTATCGGCTGCAGTAAGGTTTGACCAAATGGGTAATTTAACGCAGAGGATTGATATCACTAGAGGAGTCAGACAGGGCTGTACAATTACAAAAGAAATTACAGAGCACAACCACTGTACAATGTTGCAACTGACCTTGTAGTCAGTTTATTTTTTAATAAACCCAAGTTAGTGTAATATTTACAATACAAAACAAATATTCATAGAAGTTTTTACAAGGTTCCCATACCGGGAGTCGAACCCGGGCCGCCTGGGTGAAAACCAGGAATCCTAACCGAGGCGGCCCGGGTTCGACTCTCGGTATGGGAACCTTGTAAAAACTTCTATGAATATTTGAAAATAAACTGACTACAAGGTCAGTTGCAACATTGTACAGTGGTTGTGCTCTGTAATTTCTTTTGTAATTGTACTATGTATGGGGAAATTTTTGTCCATATAGAACAACACTGATAAATGGCACAGTGTTTTACATTGAGCACGCCTAGATTACTATTAGATTTTTAATAACATTGGGGGAAGACATAAGGGAGGTTCTGACTAGGTCTCTCTTTACCACTGCCATTTGTTCTAGAACCCTTCAGACAGGGCTGTATCCTGGCTCCTCTGTTATTTACCCTCTACATTAATAACCTAGATTTGGTCTTGTGTAGCGCTGCCAGGGATATCCCTCGCGTGGGGAATCGTTTGATCCCTGCATTACTTTATGCAGACGATGCGGCCCTATTGGCACGTACTGCGGTGGGGCTTCAGCGTTTATCCTCTTTTGCCGATTTTATGGGCTCCTTGGACTTAAATGTTAACTTTTCCAAGTCACATGTCATGAGCATGGGAGAAAGGCCTAGTAAAATTAAGACGTTTAGTTGTGACTGAAATTAAATAACCAGGGTCTCTTCATTTCCGTACCTAGGCGTCTTATTTGACGAGAGGTGTTCTTGGGCCCCGCAGAGGAGGGCAAAGAAAATCGCCATGGCACGCTCCTCAGGTGCGGTACTTGAATTTGCCCGAAGGTTGGGTGCCAAACCAATGAAGGCAATGATACAGATATGCAAATCCAAGTGTATTGCCATTGCAAATTATGGATCTGATATTTGGGGGTATAGAAATTGCATTGAACTTCAAATGGTGGAAAACAAATTTTTAAGAAGTCTGCTCTCAGTCGCCCAGTCTACACCTTCGTTTACAGTCCATGAAGAATTGGGTGTTGGTTATGTGTCTGACTTAATTAAAATGGCCCCTTTTCTCAAATGGATTTCGATCTGGTGTAACCCAGAATTAGTGCTGAACCAAGAGATCATTCGCGATTGCATCGTACTGGACAGGGCTAGCAGTATTCCATGGTTTAGTCATGTGAGCAGCTTAGCAAGGGTGCTAGGTCGCCCAGAGGTCTTTGACAACCCTGAAATAATATGTAAAAACGATCTGGGGTGGGCAAAGACTTTGTTTCTGCGTTTAGCATCCGCAGAGAGGCAATAGAGCTATCAAAACCAACAGCCCGTGCTCATCAGATCTTAAAAACCTCTTTTCTGATGAAGCCTTATTTGGACATAGTCACTAAGCCTCGACATCGCTTTCTCTTAACGAGGTTTAGGTTTAACCTTTTACACTTTCTATTGGCCGAACCCTTGGGCTGGAACAAGTCAGAGGATTTGGGACCCTGTTCTTGTGATAGTTTTTCGAGGCAAGATACTCTGCATTTTGTAATGTTTTGTGACCACTACCTGCAGATTCAGAAGCGTTTTATTTTTCCAATCTTAAAAGATAAAGGCTTTGTACAGGTTAGACCAGCCTTAACATATTTACAGATGCTGAACAGCCCTTGGGAAATGTTTAATATCGCTAGTTTTATAGTTGCAGCAGTTAGAGCAAGGAGAAAAAGAAACTAAATCTCAATTGCTCATTTCTCTGTATAATGGATTCTCCCTTTTATATTATGTATTTTATTGCTGTATTTTTAGAGCTGTATTCAATTAATGATGGATTTTGAGTGTTATATGTTTTGTACGTGCTGGGTATTTTAACATGCTTTTATGATTTTGAATAATCGAATAAAGTGATTTTGACTGACTGACACTGCTTCTTCATAACCCAGGGTGATAAGTCATCCATTGAGGTCATTCTACAGTTCCTAAAGAGCTGTGGCCCTCCTTCCTCCTGTTGGAAATAAGACATCGCCGATGCATTTGTGAAACAGAATGAACAAGGGTCTGTCGATTCTGGCTTCATGCAGGTAATGCTGAAATACTATGCTGGGTCAACTTTTCATTTTATTTTCAGCGTTAAGGTGGGTATACAGAGACATACAAGTCCAAGAGAAAATGACTTCCAAAGATCCTGAAATATTCCAACAGCCATTTTAATTGAATCGTGCTTTCATGAATATTTATAACTTTCTAGCTTTGCACGGGCAGTCTGCACTCTCAGCCTCAATGTGTCTCCTTACTTAATCTTAGCCTATGTCATTTTTCTTTCAACTAGCTGACAGTCTTCTTTCTTGTTTTTCAAGGGTTTTGCTACGATTTTGTGGAAAAGTATTTGTGAGTCATTTTTTACATACAACGTTACTGTTTTCGTCTGTTCTTGAGCACTTTATTTACCACGAGGGTCTATCGTGCCTACTTATTGTAACAGAGATTTGAAGGAACGCTACAAACAAATTCATTATTTTAGGAGCATTATTACAGTTTGAGAAGATTGCTGTTGCACATATTTGTTATGTGGGATGAACTTTAGATTACTTTTTCGCTGTGGTATTTGTAGGATGTTTGGAGAGCAGTCTCTTTGGTTTTACAGGATAAAGGCACTACTGAAAGAAAAACACAGGAAATGCATCTATTCTATTTTTACGAGGATGACCACATTCATAGAGACTGTACGTGTTGGTAGCATGTGATAAAATAATTACACATTAAACTTTGAGAAAAAATACTCTTTCATTAACCCCTTACCATTTAGCACAGAACATCTATGGACAGAGGCTGCCTTGTGAATTAGACGGTGTAACCAGCATTAGAGAAGAGATAAAAACAAAGATGACAAGAGTGCTTGAACTACTCTGTGGTACTTAGTTGAAACTGATAACTTTTCCAGGAGCTTGCTTTCTAGCCTGCAAACATTTCTTGGTCTCCAGTTTTACTTCCGACAGTGGGGAGAACTTATTTTTCAGTGCCTGTCACAATCTGCACCTATGTACTGGTTTTGTCTACTCTGCTGTGGGAGGCTCTCTCTGTGCGTGTGTTTGTGTTACTACAGTATGACCTAATTGGGAAGTTGATTATAAAGTGAAAGCTAAAGAAAAAATCGTTTATTTACCAAAAATGAGAAGGTACTATATGAGGGCAAGTGTGTGTTATTTTATGTTCAAAGTTGATGTGCGAGTGATGAACTAGTTACTTACCTACGGTAACGTTCTTTCTGATGAATATTCTATTCAACCGCAGACTCCTCCCGTTCGAATACTCCCCAGGAGCCAGACTGTACCAGAAACTTTTTCCAACAATTCTCCTGTGCGCCACTTGTCATGTGGCTCCGAGCTGGCTCCATACTGCCCAGGAAGTGACGGAGATGAGAAACATACAATTCTATGTCAGGAACGGAGGCTTCAGACTATGCTCCCCTTTCTTTACTTAAGAAAACACAGCAGCCAATCAAACTTTAAACTACATAATTCATGAGCCCTCACAGCTCCTTCTCTCCACCAATCACAGGGGTCATGCCTGGGTATAAATGTCACCAAACCTTTGTCAGTCCTCTTTCTTTGCTGCTGCTGCAGCAGCTGAGTTAAGTGAACCTTTCACCAATTTCAACAAGCACTTGCAGTGTAATAGGTCTCGCATTTGCGAGAGTTCGATCTATTGGCCTTGTAAATGATAATGCTTTTTATTTATGTGTTTAGAAAACCTGCAAGCGGTGGGTAAACGCCGCTTGCAGGTTTATAAACACATAAATAAAAGGCATTATCATTTACAATGCCAATAGCTGAAACTCTCGCAAACGCGAGACCTATTGCACTGCAAGTGCTTGTTAGAACTGCCGCTGCTGAGCACCGACAGGAACCGGCCCACTTAAAGCCCTGGTGTAGAGTATAAACGGTGCTCTGGTGAGGCGATGATCACTGAGAGCCTACAGCACCTGTGTATTTAGGGCCGTTTAAATCCCCATATGGCCAGTTCATGGGTGGAGGACGACAGAAAAACAATGAATGAGGGGAACGTAACGCCGAAGAAACTGGGACTAGAACTCGCGAGGAGAGGCTCTCCAGCCGGACGGACGGTACGACAGGGTTAAGTTAAACACAAAGACGGACGAGCCCTACATGGAAATATTCCTATTGCAAACAATATCCTTCAAGCCCATTTTCCCTCCTAAACGAAACACAGCTCTCTTTACTATGTTGGCGCGTGACAGCACCCGCTACCACATGCACACACATGAACCCGATCTCCTCTCTTCACAGTCCCCCGAGCTCCGCTGCCCCTGTCAGCCGTTACAGGTCTATGAACAAAAAAACACACACATACCGCTAAGACTGCAGCGGGAGCGAAGAATAGAAGGCCCGAAATGAGGGTTTTCACTTCGGCGAGGGTAACTGCGGGAGCACCAGCCAGGACTTGCCTTAGTCCCCTGGGGGAACGCATTCCACGGCGCACCTGACGGCTCCGGAGACAGCACAGAGGCAGCGGCGCAGCTTTACTGGTTGGGCGTGGGTCGGAAGATAAAAATCGCATCCGTCACAAACTTTTCACAGCAGCAGATTTTTTAGTAAACGCACACTAATATCTTTAAGGAAACGTTTCCCGTTCATCAAAATGAACGGCCTGTCTCAAAGAGGCAGATGGACGCTTTGAGACACAGAACAGTGGAACACGCTCATCAATTCGTATAAAATATCTTTCATTGCTAACCAGAATTATGAAGGGAGTAATTCTGGCAAAAACTCAAGTGATCCGTGATCAAGTGAGCCGCTTTATAACAAGCTATCGCCATTGAGCCATCGCGCTTTCACTTTAATGAAAAAAGTGCCTACACCAAGTAATGAAGGAGACCGTGTAACGCCGACAGCAAACGACCGAGGAGCGCTTGCACGCTCCAGCGCTAGGTCTGCGAGACGTAAAAATGGTTTCTACCGCGCTCTATATTTGAGATTATTATTCAAATTGCATGCATGCATTATTCATTCTTGCTACGTATAATAGACGGGCGATTGAGCACTCGCGCTCACAGGGAGTAAACTCCCAGTCTCCTGGTCAGCGGTGGAGCGGGAGCTGGGACAAGCGCACTTTGCACGCAGAAAGGGAAATACTCTTTTAGTGTCTATCGGCCTCGCGCATGTGCGTGTAGTTGATCGGAGTAATTATACTCCGATCGGTTACTCGCACTGCGTGTGTTCCAGCCAGTGTCTCATTGTCCCTCTGAATGCCCCAAGGTTGGGGGGGGGTGAAGAAGGTTTTTGCACAAGGAGAGTTTGGGGTGGCTCCTAACACAATATATTTTAAAAAGTCTTTCACTGCAATATTTAATATAACAGACTTTGCTGGCTTGGGCACCTTGCCATGAGAGTCTCTAAAGATCTCCATTCACCCCTGGGCATACTCGCCCCCTGAAACTCTACCACCCTTCCAGTTCTAAGGATGGCGTACTACACTGAGGAGGACAAGAAATATTTGGAGTATGTAGAAGTGCCCTAAAAGCACCACATGGAAGAGCATTTGGTAGAGGCATTAGATTCACATGTACAGGACCCAATGAATCGTGCTTTGATTAAGGCTTTGCACCCCTTTACTCAGCCATTGGCACGTTATGGTAAACGTGTGTTGGAAGGTCCCGCAGGGGATTCCTTTGCGCAGGTCTTGTATATGAGTTGTTAGAAATGGGATCTCTGGTTGGCTGAGGCTTGCGCCAAAGCCAGGCAGAGACCACCACTCTAGTCAGGGCAAGGAAGTTACACGCCGAAGATAACCCCTGCTCACCCCCTTGGTAGCACGGCACGAGCAGTAAGGCTTATCCCGGAGGCAATGTGTAAAGCGTTTGCCACCACTGGATCCCACCCATCTGGGGATTCCAGAAAACTTACACCGAACTTAGGGGATGATCTACCCTCCCGAGCTAGTGACTCCATGCCAATTAAGTTACCACTGTAGGCCAACCCTAGAAATAGCAGACAGCACAGGGGCAGTAACAACTCCTTTAGCTTGCGCTGCAGGCCAACCCCATAAATAGCAGTCTGCACAAGGGCAGTACAAAACTCCTTCAGCTTCTCTGGTTTCTGTCCTTGGCAGGACACCCAACTCATAGTGCAACAAGAACACACATTTCAAAAATGAAATGACACTTAAACAAACTTAGAACAATAATCCCTTTCCATGTGACTATCTAAAATGCAGAGTTTTGTAGTGCAGCCAGTTGTCGCTGCGGTACTGCGCAAACGCAAGTCCTATCCCACCGCTGATCACCAAAGTTAGAAATGGGATCTCTGGTTGGCTGAGGCTTGCGCCAAAGCCAGGCAGAGACCACCACTCTAGTCAGGGCAAAGAAGTTACACGCCGAAGATAACCCCTGCTCCCCCCCTTGGTAGCACGGCACGAGCAGTCAGGCTTATCCCGGAGGCAATGTGTAAAGCGTTTGCACAACACACACACAGCACAACACCCAAGGCACACTAGGAACTCCACACAAGGTTATATATAAAAATAGCCTTTGTATTATCATAAACACATTAGAATAGGACTCACATACAATACACTGCGCCAACTGGCACGGGACAATATTTACAGGGGATTATGTACACATGACAGGGCCACGTGGACCACTGTCAGAACCATCACTTAGTAAAAGGTAATAGATGTAGAACACATAATAAATGTAGGACATATCAGAAACGTACAACCAGTAATCACTGGTGACCACGGTACTTAGCATCAGCCTGTAACATAAACCACCTTATGTACAGCATCACATTAGGCGCAAAACCTATGCGCCAACCTCGCCAACATAACCACATTATGCAATTATCTCTCCAGTCTAAACGCATTAGACAATAACAGCCTAAGTATAAATCACATTAGGAAATAATCTCAGGGAAAAATAACTCACAACCTAAACGCATTAGGAAGTAATAACCTCACAAGCATAAAAACCACATTTTAGAGGTAACCAAAACAGGGTGCGTAAAACATACTACATGCCTTACATTTCCTAGCACCACATACTCACAGTAGCACATAACCTCATAGTAGAAAGAACCATAGCAGAGGTACAAATCACATTAGCCTATAAATCCTAGGAAAGAAGCTCACTAACACACAAAATCACATTAGGGCCTGGCGCCCTATAAACCTAGCAGTCCCCTTGGCCAACTGGCCATCTCACAAGGGTCTCAAATGCCCTATGTCCAAAAGTCAGGGCGCGCTGCAAGGGCAGCGAAAGTCAAGGGTGCGCAATCTGCGCAGGTCTAAACGGTGCAGCTGGCACTAAGTGCTGCGCAGCTGTGAATGTCAGGGGCACAGGAGTGCATCTCACTCCTAACTTCAACATGTCCCCTTAAGCAAAGAGAAAGACCTAAACGGTGCAGCTGCCCACTACTTGCTGGGCAGCTGTAATTATTAAAATGCGGCCTGGCACCACTGTGCCTCTGGACACTTGCGCAAAACGTTGCAGCTGCCTGCGCTGGTGCGGTGCAGCTGTGAATCACCAAAGTACCGGGGCCTGGCATCACGGTGCCTTTTGGGCCCCCACTGGGGCTCTACAGCCAAAATGCCCCTAACGTTGCAGCTGCCCTCTAGCAAAATGGGGCAGCTGTAGAAAATGGCCAACACGGGGAAGCACGGGCACCACCGGCCCTCGGGACCCCCACTGGGCCCCTTAAACAAGATATGGCCCACGTCGTTGGAGCGGCCCCCTATCAGGCGGGAGCCGCTCAGGAAAATGGCACCGCTATGGTGCCTGGACAGGTAGGGGGACACGGGCCCCTCTGGGCCCTTCAACAACCATGTGCCCCCCTGGATGCAGCTGCCCGCAACTGCGGCGCAGCTGTGAATCACAGCAAAGAATAGGGAGGAGCACTACGAGTGCTCCCAACGCAGCCCCCACTCACCGGCTCTCTCTCGGAGGCGTCTCTGCTGCGTCCTCCTTCTCGACTCGGGAGGCGGCACTTCCACTTGTGCGGTGGGGGCAGGCACCGACAATGTGCCTCGGGCCCCCTCCGCCTCCATCACCACGGACTCCTCGCGCACTTCACCCGGGCCCCCTCCTGGGACCCGGGACTTCTCTTGGGCACCGGTCCAGCGCGGGGTGGGCTCCCGCCTGGATTCTCTCACTCTCCTTCACCAGCGGCCTGCGCGGGACTTCCCTCGAGAAACCGGAAGTCCCGCCCGCCGTCAGGCACTACGTTGCCTGACTTCCGGTTTCGGCCGAACGGGGCCGCAGCGGTGATTCTTCTCGGCGGCAAGAGGGGTAGGCTCCCTCGAGATTAAAATCAATAAGCGGGGTGGGCTCCTGTACTAAAAATAAACATAAAAAGGCCATGTGGGGTGGGCCCACCATTAAAGAAAAACGCGGGGTGGGCACCCGCAAAGTCAGCATTACGGGGGGAATCCTTACGCTGGGGATTCCCTCCCTCTCTCTCTAGGCAGCACAGTGCTGCAAAGCCCACACTCTCTCCTCAGCTGGGCAAATAAAAATAAA
Organism: Calotriton arnoldi; assembly: GCA_963921515.1. Lineage (NCBI taxonomy): Eukaryota > Metazoa > Chordata > Amphibia > Caudata > Salamandridae > Calotriton > Calotriton arnoldi. Next base: position 454,946 of record CAWUFW010007819.1, read on the forward strand.
GCGCTCGCAATGCGCTGGGACCGGCAAACAGGTCCTGTAGCCAAAAGAATCAGTCTTCAGTGAAGAAGGGGCAATTGGAAACAAAGCGCTCACAGGGCGCAGGCAAAGTCCTAAAGGTCCTGGACTCTAGCAAAGCAGAAGGGTCCCACAAAGTCTTCCAGGTCCAGGGGCAAGGCAGGGCCCAGGGAGGCAAGCCGTCATGGCAGCCCCCCCCCCTGGGCCCCAGCAGCAGCACGCCCCTGGCAGATTCGAGTCCAAGAACAAGAACCTTTTCATGGGGTCACAGCCCCTTCTTTTATACACCAAAATCCCTTTGTGACACAGCACAGGGCTGGGGAAAAACCAGACGCAACTGGTTTGGGGGAGCTTTGGAGCACTTTGTTTTGCTCAGTTCCTCTCTCCTTTCACAGGACAGGCTAGGGACATCAGACGCACCACAGGAGGTGGAGCCAGCATTGTAGAGGGAAGGCACAGCCCTATTCAGACCCAGGTAGCACTCCTCCCCTCACTCTATGTGCAGATCTCCCTATTCAGCCCTGCGCTGACTCACCCTGCCCCTCCTGGAGCCACACACACCTCCCAGCCCCTGTCACTCACAAGCCAGACATGCAATTCACATCAGGCAGGCAGACACAGAGCACACAGAAATGCCAACTTCTAGAAGTGGCATTTCTCTACCAGTCACCATAAATCTGCGCACACCATTGCGCAGCATTTATTCTCACGAATTCAGACATACTAGACTTGACCACAATGCTCCTCACATAACAGGAATTACCACTGACACACTCATCCTCAATGCATTCCTATGGGAGGGCAGGCCAGTCTCCCCACACACGCACACAGCGCGCACACACTTTACACTGGGCCACAGTGCTAAAGTGCCCAGAGGCCTAAAATCACCAACACTACGCAGGGAAAAGGCTAAGGGACAGGCAAAAAGTTCAGGGGTGAACCTGCCAAAAAGGGCCAGGTCCAACATGAGTGAACCGGGCTTCACCCGTGATGTTGCTTCTAAGAATTCCTCCTCGACAGGGGTGTTGTCGCAGATAGTGTCTTCCGTCCTTCGGGACCACAGCTATGGGAGCTCCATTTCACAAGGCACACTGGGTACCTCCACGATTTCCACCCTTAGGGTGGCAGATGTGTCCTCTCCCTCTTCTGACTCAGAGGACGACCAGACTAAGCAAAGGCCCACGACTAAGCGCAAACGCAAATGCTACGTCGGAGGTTCCGACCAACAAGAATCTCCTTTTTGACCCTAGAAATATAGTACATCTCAGATCCACTGAATGGGTGCCCTGCAAGGAAGTTGCACATTATGTGCAGGATAATATACGTCAGGGTTTTATGCGCGAGGTGAGCAATACTTTAAGGTCAGAATATCCCCGACCCGCTCTTCGGGCAAAGTAACTGATACCCCTGAGCTAGACCCCAATATGGCTACATTTCTAAAGAAATTTGTGAAGGATCCTAAGAAGGGACTATGCAGGGCCTGGCGCGGATGCCAAGACAAACTGGATGTTTCTTGATACCCTCAAGAAAATATTAGATTTAGCGGTCCAACCTAAGGATGCCAATTCTCAACTTGACCCTAATGAGATTCTTGAATAGGCGCAAAGAGCACTCTGTTTCTTACGCAACGCTAACTGAGCCTCGTCTACTGAGAGGTTCAAATCCTTCCTCATGAGGATTGATCCTCAACTCGCAGATTTAGCCTTCATGGAGGCGGGATCCCTAGTCAACAGCTTACTTTTTGGAGACAAGTTTGTAAAAGATTGGGCAAATGCATGTCCATCTTTTCTGCCCTGGATAAAGCCCAGTCCTCTTTGAAGAAAGTTTTCAATAGTGGCCTGTTTGTCAGGGCTGGATGCTTATGAGGTCAGGCGCCTGGCCAAGGATTCTACCAGGCTTCACGGGGCAATGCACCCAGAAGAAGAGGTGGCGCTCCACGTTCCAACTTCTACCCCACCCGCAATACAGGATGCTGGGGTTGTGCCCAATGAGGAGGTTAAAAGGGAAGAAATAACGCCAGATACACCACTTATTCAGGTAAAGATTTTTCCATCCTCGGACATTATGGTGGTGGGGGGGGGGGGAGGGGAGAGACGGATAAGGCTGCTTATACACAATTGGAAGGTGCTTGCTCAGGATCCATGGGTGTTGCAGACTGTTGAGGGTTCCCAACTGGAGTTTTACTCCTACCCTCACCAGGGGAATAGACTGGCTCCTCTCCATTTTTCCCAAACAGAGAGCAATTTCATAGACAACCAAGTGTCTTAACAGAATCGACCCCTCACCCGTACGGTTTTGTCAGCACAATCTTTTTGGTCCAGAGGAAAGATCAGTGTTTCCGCTTATTTCTGAATCTCAAAGAATTCAATTCATGGACAGTGCATCGCCATTTCAAGATGGAAGGGATACACCTGTTGCAAGATCTTTTGCAAGAGGGAGACTGGATGGTTCGTCTCGACCTTAGGGGCGCTTATCTAACAGTTCCTATATTAGCCGCCCTTCGCAGATTTTTTCAGTTGCAGTGGTTCGCGTTTACCGCCATGCCATTCGGCCTGTCTTCAGGTCATTGGTGTTTCACCAAGTTACTTCGACTGGTGGCTCAGTACCGTCGGGAACGGGGGTTTCGGCTGATCATATACTTAGATGACAATCTGGTCATGGCACAGGGCAAGGACTTGGTCCTTCTTCATCTCTCTTGGACGATCCAGCTCCTTCAGGATCTGGGGTTCGTCATCAACTGGGAAAAGTCAATTGTGATTCCCTCTCAGAAGATGGAGTTCCTGGGGTTTCAGGTGGATTCTATCCTGGCCCAGCTGTTGCTTCCATTGAAAAAGCAGACTTCCATCAAGGAGTTGAGGAGAGCGCTTGCCTCTCCGACTATATCCTTAGGGATCTTGGCTCGCCTTGTAAGACTTTTGGCTTCCTCCATTCAGGCGATATTTCTGGGCCCCCTTTATCATCAGGCCCTTCAGCATTTGAAGATAACGCACCTTCGCAGAGGTTTAGCTTATTCGGAACAGATTGTTCTGTCGGAGAAGGCCAGGACAGAGATGCCCTGGTGGTTGGAGCATATGGACGCCTGGAACAGCAAAGCTATATTTGCTGCGGTTCCGGAAGTGATAATAGAATCTGATGCCAGTCGGTGGTGCTGGGGAGCCCATTGCGGCTCTGTGGAGACAGGGGGTAGGTGGTCCCCAGAGGAACTACATCTTCATATCAATTGTCTGGAACTCGTGGCATGTTGTTTTGCAATTAGTACTTTATCTCCACGCAAAACAAGTTGTTGCATTCTGTTGAGAATGGACAATGTATCAGCAGTCGGATAGATCAATCGATTAGGTGGGACGAGATCTCGCCTCCTAGTGGAGATTGCCAAGGACTTTTGGCATTACTGCCTCCAACATTGCATATCGGTGACGGCAGAATATATTCTGAGCAGGTCCAATGTGGTAGCGGACTGGAACTCTCGGTTCCAGTGAAACTCCAGAAATTGGATGCTTCACCTCAGTATCTTTCAACTTTGAATTTACGCTGTGCGTTAGATCTGTTTATTTCCCGCTAAACGCACAACTTCCTCTCTTTTACGGTTGGAGACCAGATCCGCAGGCGATCAGTTCAGATGCCTTTTTCCAGTCTTGAACGACGGGGCTGCTTTATGCATTTCCCCCGTTCACCATGATTCAGAGTGTACTTGCACTGGTGAGTCGACAGCTGGCGGAGTTAGTTCTGATAACCTCTTGTTGAAAGGCACAATCATGGTTCTGAGTGACTCAGTATCTGTCCTATGCACCTCTAGTGCATCTTCCAACTTGCCCGGATCTTCTTGTGGATCTGTTGGGCTTCCCACACCCGTTGGTGTCTGAGGAGCTATTGTTGCTCATGGCTTGGAGACTTTCAGGCGACGCTGGCAAGTGCCTGGAGTTTCGCAGGACGCTTTGTTCTTCTGGTGACAAACTTGGGCTCCCTCTACGCACAAACGCTATGAAGCAGCCTGGCGTAGTTGGGTTTGTTGGTGCAGTGAGCGGAGTGTAGATCCCGTGGGATTCGGAATCCATACGATTGTGAATTTTCTGTCAGATATTGCTAGTCAGGGTCTGGTTTATAGGACGGTGAACAATTTCCCTTCGGCAATCTCGGCAGGTCATCGCAATCTAGAAGGTAAACCGGTAGGTGAACATCCACATGTGTGCAAATTGTTATGGGGCATCAGGATGGTCCGTCCACCTCAGCCAAAGTATTCCACAGTGTGGGATGTGGGGTTACGTTTCATCATAGATTGGCCTGCTAAAGAGGGTTTTTTGCGAAAACAATTATTGGCAAAACTCTCTCCTCTTATGTCTGATTTCCCGTCAATGGGTCTCGGATGTGAGGGCCGTGGATCTAGCAGGTAGAGTACTTACTCCTTCGGGGGTGTTGTTTACCATCTCTAGACGTACCAAAACTGATTCCAGATGTGTTAGTTACTCTGCTTTTCCACATCATCAGAATTTGTGCTTTGTCAGGTGTCTAAAGTGTTATGAAGACTGTACGCATGTGTTGCGAAGTGATTGTACAGGACAATTGTTGATTTCTTTGCAGAAAACATCTGCCCAGTCTCTTCGGCTACCTTGGCCCGTTGGGTTAAAAGCTTGTTGTCTGAAGCTGGAATTGATGTCTCCCTTTTCGGAGCTAATTAAGTGAGGAGGGCTATGGCCTCTAAAGCCTTTTTCAATGGTTCTCGTCTGGAGGACATTATGGCTGCGGCGGATTGGTCTTCTGATTTGACTTTTAAAGTTTTTTATCATAAGTCAATTGTAGATGTTGCATCTAATGTGGTGGCTCAACTTTAAACTAGCGTAATCCAAAGCCTCTGTTGCTGACATAGAATAAAATTAATTCTAGCTATCGCGTCAAGAATTTGAAATTCTATTAAGGACACGGAGCCGAGAATTATCCCGCCCTAGGATGTGGTATATTGGCATACTGTTATCTGATGGTTTCATGTTCAGGTTGATGCATGGGTATTTATGACGTTATAGCAGTACATCTTATAGTGACTATTGTATGATTTCCCCCTGTGTTTGTGAAGAAGTTCATGGAGGAGAGATATTATGGCTTTTGTTTTCTTTTCAGGCACGGATGCCAAAGCAACTTGAAGCAGTCTGATGTGAGAAGGATGTTCATCTTCGCCTGTGAGAGTTGCCACCGTGGAGTGGACCTGTTGCTGTTCGATTTATGTTTCTGCTGGTTCAAGGTTTTAAGGACTTTGATACTCAGGCATGACCCTGGTGATTGCTGAAGAGAAGGAGCTTGGAGGGCTCACGGGTTATGTAGTTTAAAGTTTGATTGGCGGCTGTGTTTTCTTAAGTAAAGAAAGAGAAGCATAATCCTTGCCTCTGTGTTCTTAATAGCATAAAAAATGGTCTAGCTATTGCGTCAAGAATTTTCAAGTGCCAATCCTGCGTGCTAATGTCAGTTTCTTACTTATGTCTTTCCATGCTCTCAGACGCAGACTGTGAACAATTACTGGTACCAGTGTACAGATTTCTAACTTGGGACCTTATTAGATGGTAAAAAGAGGCCACTCCACAAAACTGGGAGATGGGAGTGTAGTGAGGAATTTGTGCTTACAGTACCCATCAGAAAGTTACCAAATGAACTTTTTTTCCCCACATGGATACTTCAAACTGCAGATTCTTCAACTTTGAATAGATACCAAAGCAGTACCCCAAGGTGGAGGATCTGTAAAGGAGGTTTAGAGCAAAAAGTTTTGCAGGACCAAACAGGCAAAATGCCCTTGCCGCCAGACATGGCTTTCAAGGCCGTAGCACTTTGTGAACGCGTGCACTTACGCACACATGGCAGCCGGACAAAATTCAACAACAGGAGGTCTGTGTGCCAATGTAGTGGTAGCAGCCAAGGCCATTTTAGAATTAGACTCCAAGACCTTCCTGAGACTGCTTTTTGGCCAGTGCATAGCAAATCTTGATGCAGAGAACAGTCTACTTCAACTGGGTCTTCTTCTGCAAAGCCTTCCCTTTCTTCCCCGGGAAGCACCACCGAAAGCTGATCATCCACACAGTGTTCCATGGTATGATCGATGTAAAAGCTTAAAGCCCTTTTGGGGACCAGCCAATGGAGCTTCTCCTCCTCTTTTGAGGGGAGAGGTGAGCAAAGAACACAAAATGGTAGAGAAAGCCATGAATGGTGCTATATCTGAATATATTGAGAAACATGCTTTCCTGGATGCAACCCAGTTTGGTTTTAGAAAGCATCATAGTACCGAATTGGCATTGATTACAGCGTCCGAATTGATTAGGAAGACCGTTGATGCAGGAGGAAATGCAGCACTTGTGCTGCTTGACCTCTCTGCCGCATTTGATACGGTGAACCACCAAAAACTATTGGAAGTACTGAAGGGGATCGGTATTAAAAATAAAGCGTTTGCTTTACTAGCATCTTTTTTATCTGATCGGGAACAATTTGTGGCTCTTGGAGAGTTTAAGTCACCTAATTTTACATTGCCATGCGGAGTGCCTCAGGGCTCTTCATTAAGCCCAACCCTTTTTAACATCTATGTTGCACCACTGGCAAGGCTAATCAGGTCTCTTGTTATCTCTGCTATTTCTTATGCCGATGACACCCAGATTGTAGTCTCAGTGACTGGCTCCCCTGATGACACTGCTGCACAGTTTCACACCTGCCTTCGTCAGGTTGGAGATTGGATGGCCGCCAATTGTTTGAAACTGAATTCCAGTAAGACTGAAGTTCTCCTATTTGGCGGCCATACTAATTTCTGGTGCCCTACCTTGTGGCGGTTAGAATTGGGCCCACTACCAACACCTACGAATAAGGTGAAAAACTTGGGAGTAACGTTTGACTCTATGCTCTCTTTTGAAAGCCATGTCAATCAGGTCACTTCCCTCTCCTTTTTCACACTAAAAGTATTGAGGAGGATTCTTCCATTCATTCCGGTTGAGTTACGGAAGCTAGTGGTTGCGGCTCTGGTGTTATCTAGAGCCGACTACTGTAATGGCCTATTCATCAATCTTCGGAAGAAGTGCCTGTCCAAGTTACAGATTGTGCAAAACGCTGCGGCGCGTCTTTTGCTGAATATTCCAAGACACAAATCTGTCTCACCGGTACTTAAGAAACTACACTGGCTGCCGGTGAGGAGGCGGATTGAGTTTAAGGCTCTTTATATCGCTTTTAAGGCTACGCATGGTACAGGGCCGAGTTTCTTTAAACCTAATCTACTGCCTTATATACCTGCCCGCAATCTTCGTTCATCCCACTCCCATAACCTGATAATTCCAAGGTTTAAAAAATGTGCCTGGGGTGGAAGAAGTTTTCTGGTCGGCACGACCAGACTTTGGAATTCCCTTCCTCTAAGGTTGAAACAAGAAACGCACCTGTTGGCCTTCAGGAAGGCCTTGAAGACCTGGCTGTTTAACCTCTGACGTGGCCTTAATCCGTCCAGTTAATTCTGCTTGATGAGCTAGCGCCTTGACACCCTCGGGTGAATGTTCGCGCTCAATAAATTTCCTTTTCATTTCATTTCATTTCACAGTGTGATGGCTTGCCCAACATGAAAGGGTGTCATTACATTTGGCTTTGGCTTTTGACTTTTGGCAAGATTGCCACGCAAGTTCTTAACACCAACTTGCTCTGGAAAAAACTTGTTGTATGACGTTTGCACTGAAAGTACCTGGAGTTCACTCATGCAACAAGCTAACTTAATTGCAATGAAGAAGACCGTCGTGAAAGTCAGGAGATGCAATGAGCAAATATCAGCACGAAGGCTGCGCACATGAGAAACATTAAGACCAAATTAAGGTCCAACTCTAGCATCAAAAACATTTTAGGAGGAAGCGTGTATCAAACCTTTTATACACCTCTTCGCAATGGGTGATTTGAACAAAGACAGTTGGCTTGGCAAACGTAGAAAGGATAAAAAAGGCCAACAAATAACAAGGCCTGGCGAAGTTTAAATTATGCTGGTGTGATTTTTAAAATATCACATTATGCTTGTTATGCGAAATTCCCAACATTACACCAGTTTACGTAATTATGTGTCATTCAAAGTAAGCATTTACTGCGAATGACCATTAGTGGTAAAAATTTACCACAAACCCAAAGAAGCAACATAACACAAGCAGCTGTTATTCGCAGTGATTTTTCTTTTTAAATGAGTCCTTCTGCCAAAAATTGATGCAAGAACACTTTTCATGCTAAAAAATAGCTAAAAATAACAGATTTGCATTTCCAGTAATTTCACCAAAATTTCATGAAATTACGGAAAAACAAATTACAAGAATTTTGCACACCCCTAAAAATAACCTTTAATAATGCCCACTGCAAGGCCTTGAAAGACAAAGACAAAACAAACTAAAGAACATCCAAGAGCTTGGCTTGGAAAGGGTCAGTCTTGCAGATGCCACACTAGGCCACAAATCAATCCCAGCGCCCCATATACATGGACTTTGTGGAAGTGGGTGTGGCGGCGAAGATGACATCTATGTCCTTAGGTGGCATACTAAAAACAGTCAATTGCAGCCGCTCAGTCTCCAGACATGCAGGTGTAGAATGCACAGGTTCGGGTGTCCTGCTGCTGCTACAGAAGAACCTCTTGAAGTGGAAGCCTAATTGGAAGACAGATGCTCATGTCTATGAGATCTGGGTACTATTCTCTCCTGGTCCAGTAGTCTGGAGCCACTAGGATGACATGGGACTGGATGTTCCTGATCTTTTTCAGAACTTGTGGCAGGGGCAGGAAGGCCTACAGGAGTCCGGAGTCCCATTCCAGCTAGAACACATATCCTTGCATGGCTTGTTGCTGAAATTCCAATGCGCAGAACCTTTGCCACTGTGTGTTTTCGATGGTGGTCAAAAGATCTAGCCAGGTCCCCCTCCACTGTTGGAAGATGTCCGCACCTCCTTGACATGTTGATGTCTTTCATGACCTGACAGACGCCGCCTGCTTAGCTCATCCACTCTGACATTGAAGGATCCTCCAATTGGTTTGCAGCCATGGACATGTCCTTAGGTTCCAACCAATTCAGAAATGTAGAGCCTCCTGGCACAGTACTCACTTCACCCTGCTGGTTGCAAAATCACATGTTGGTAGTGTTATACGTGAGAACCTACACCAGCCTCCCCCTGATGGACAGCAGGAAAGTCTTCAGTGCCATATGAAGGCCTGTAACCCCCAACACAGATACAGAGCCGGGCTTCTGTCAGAAACCACAGTTCTCTGATCTCCACCCCATCAGACGACCTCCCGAACCCAGTAGGGACGAGTCAGTCATCGTGATTAACTCTGGGTGGGGAAAAGAGTGTGGCCTGCCGCTAGACCGATAGTTGTGAGAAATCTCTTCATAAATCCGGATGGCACCCAATAGATTTTACTGGTATTGGACCCACTGAAACTTCAGATTACATTGCAGAACCCACATGTGCCACCTGGGGTGTTTAATTGGGAACATGCAGGATCACAGGAGGTCAAAAAGCTTCAGAATTGCTATAATTGAGATCCAGGATACAGGCTGAAATTTCTGAATCATAGTCCGATTGACCTGGGCTTGTTGCGGTGGAGGGAAGGCCTTGAGCTACACTGTATCCAGGGAAGCCATAGAGAATGGCAGCTTCTGCAAAGAAGTCGGGTGTGACTTCGCTCATTGATCATGAGCCTCAACGATGTTAAGAGGTTCACTATTGTCTGGAAGTGCTCTACGACCGATTGTGGTGAGCACCCCTTAACAGCCAGTCGTCGAGGTTGGAGAAAACTGGTATCCACAACCTCTGAAGGTGAACCATGAGCATTGCCATCAGTTTTGTGAACACTCAAGGGGCTCTGGTGAGGCCAAAAAGTGGCACTGCAAACAAAAAATGCTCCTGGCCGACCTTGAACCGCAGGTAACGTCTATGAGATTGCATGGTGGGCATATGAAAATGCACGTCCTGCAGATCCAAGGGCACTATCCAGTCCCCCAAGTCCAGAGCAGCCAAGATCTGAGCCAGCGCAAAAATTTTTAATTTGCCCTTCCGCAAGAAGGAATTCAGGAGTTGAAGGTCCAATATAGGCCAGAGGCCTCCATCTATTTTCAGCACAAGAAATTAATTCGCTTAACAAACCCCTCCTCTTTCCAAGACTTGAACTCTCTCGATAGCACCTTTGGATAGCAACACTTCCACTTCCTGTAATAGAATGCAGAGGTGCTCATCTGAAAGCTGGCTGGATGCATAGGGTTAATTTGGCGGAGCAAAAGGAAAGGGTAGAACATAGCTATGCTAACCAATTTGAATGGCACGCCGATCAGACATGATCGATTATCATGAAGGAAATACTAACTATTGCCCCCCACGGGATAGATGTTCACCGATAAGGGCAAACTAAAGCGGCTTGGTGGCTGTTGCCACAGCGGAAGGGGATTGAGAGGGATGGTGACTCTGCTGGCCTGTTCACTGCCTACCCAACCCATAGCTCCTGCCTCGAAAGGACTTGGGTGGCTGCTGCAGAGGTGGTGGCGACTGTAGCAGCCTATACACCAGCCCACTGGAAGTGCCTCTGAATTTTCTCAACTGAAGTAGGAACTGCCTGACAGGGGCCAACAGACATGGGCATTGCTCCGTGGCTTTACTGTACTTAAAACGCATCAGGGCAGAACCAGCTTTTTAATCATAAAGATGTGAGCCATCAAAGGGCATATCCATGAGAGAGGATTGTATATCTCCAGAAAAATATGTGTAGTGCATTCACGTGGGACGGAGGAGCACAATACTGGTGCCAACTACTTCTTCCAGGCAATTAGTAGTATCGGGACTCAGAGTTCTTCTGAGATGGCTGACAAGATTTCACTGGCCATGTACCAAAGGGCATGAATGTAGTGCCCCAACAAATAGGCTGCATTGACCGATCTCAATGCCAAGCTAATCGAGGTGAATATCAGTTTTCCAAATGACTAAATACTCTTGGACTCCCTATCCGGAGGAGCTGTGGTAAATGAATTTGGGGTCACCTAGCTGGTTGAAGCCTGAACCGTCAGGCTATCTGGGATAGGTTGCCAACACCCTTTCCTGGTTTGTGGTAGGCGTTGCCTGTAACAGCACTGAGGACAGAACCCTGGAAAGACTGGTCCGGCATGGTTTGAAGTTGGGACCTGGTATAATTGTTTTGTGAATCCCAGGCTGTGGACCAGGGAGATTGCAGCTTTTGTGTGAGCTAGATATTGCCCTTGTCGGAGCTCTTTATCATCAAATCCTCGAGATAACACATGAGTGCCCTTCTTAGATGAGCGGCTTCACCGTCAGGTACTTGATGAACTCCCTTGAGGTGGTGGTGATCCTGAATGTCAGTACTTTGAATTTACACCGCTGGCCACTTACCACAAAGCAAAAGTAGCCACAGTGGGCAGGTTGGATGGGTATGTGAAAACAGGCGTCCTGTAGTCTAACACAGTCATGTAGTCACCTTGCTGGTGCAGAGGAATTACTCCTGCAGGGTTGTCATATAGAAATGTTCCAACAGGATGTATTCATTGATGGGCCTGAGGTCCAGGATTGGCTGAATGGAGCCATCCTTTTTGGAAATGATCAAGTAAGGAGAGTAGACACCCTTGCCCCAGTGGTGAGGGAGCACCCTCTCCATTGCACCCTTGAGGAAGAGCACTTGCACCACTTCCTGGAGGGTGCTCTTTACTGAGGGTATGTGTGCAGGTGGGATGTTGGGTGGGGTGGTGAGAAGTTCTAGGCAGTAGCTGTGGCGGACCAGTGCGAAAACCCACTGGTTTGAGGGGATTTCTTCCCATTGCGGGAGGGAATCTTGCTGTCTCTCCCCAACTGGTGATGTGTAATCAAGCGGGAATCAGGGCAAGTCAGTACTTGGAGGTGGAGGACCCTTCACCAAAGTTTCCTTTGCCCCTCCCAGTGTTGTTATTGTCCCTGTAGGCACATTTGGTATAGCTCCTGCCTGCCTGTTGGTGGAAGGGCTGTTGTTGCCTCTGATAGGAGTTTGGCTGGTCAGGGAAAGAAGTCAATAGCAGCTGGACTATGAACGGCATGCACTGATTTTGAAATGTCGGTGCCTTGTTTATCTTTTCAAACATCTCGTCAACCTGTGGCCCAAACAGGTGTCCCCCACGGGAGGTCAGGGAGATGCTGCTGAAGCGCCCACTTAAACACCGAGATGCAGAGTCAGGAATGACGTCTGAAGAGGATGCTGGTTTTAACTCCACTAGGAGGCTGTGTCCACAGGATCCAGGGCTTAAAGGATGTCGGTACCGGGGATGGTTTAGCCCTCGGACACTATCTAATCCCCCCTCTTCCTAAACTCTGCAGGGAGATGTTTAAACAGGTTCCTGTATCTCCTCCCACTAGGATGTCATAGGTGGAGGGGCTGGCTATGCGTCAGTGGGTAACTGACCCTTGGGCCACCTTTTTTCCTGCTACATCGAGCTGCTTGCTCTCTTTGTTAGGTGGCAGGCATTGCCTGTGCCCTGAGCGGAGGCCCAATTGTGGGCAGTATGGGAGAAAGAGGGTGCATGGCCTCTGATGTAGAGAGGGTCACTGGGGATGGCTTATATTTATCTCCACCCTGCGTGTTAGTGCCATTGACTTGAAGGGCTCCTTGAATGTCTTTGGGGCAGATTTAAGCATGCCCTTGAGCATGGGCAAAAACTGCACTGACCGCTCTGATTTCAAGAGCTTTTACATGAGGAAGTAATCTACCTCATGGAAGACATGCATGCACATCTTGTGTAAGGCAACTGCATTGGATGACCTTGTGGTATGATCATCAGGGGAGATGCCCTGATGAGGGAGCGATCGAGATTTGGGTCGGGGGAGGGGGGGTATCGGGTGGAGTTGGGGTGTGTGTGTGTGCGCACACATACTTACTATTCAGCCAGCCCTTTTCATCAATTGGTCTGTTGTTGTGTCATTCACATTTTCTTCAGCTCACTTCAGCCATTGGTTAACTTCACTGTAACTGATGGCATTCTGATCTTTGAGAATGAGCACATCCAGGCATTATGTAGTTCCCTCTAGTGCTTCTTGACACAAAGGAAATATGTTACTTCTCCTGTAAGCATCGGTTTTTGGCATGTAGTGCTGTAGATTCACATGTAGTGCATACTCCTGCCATCCAGTGCTGGTCCTGGATGTGTGCAAGTTGTTTTTCTTCAAAGAAGACTTTTGAGGCACAAGGTAGACTGACTACCCATCTTGGTGATAATGTGCATTGGCATCGACTCCATTGTTAGATTGTTTTCCCATACGGCATGTGAGGGTGGAGTGTGAAACGAAGTGATAAGTAAAGAGATGTCCATGCATAAGGAAAAAGATATCAGAAAATACTACGGGGAGGAGGGTGGGCGCATGTGAATCGACAGCACTACATGCCACAAACAGATGCTTACAGGGTAACATATTCTGCTCGAGGTATGTGTGGATATAAATACACATGCTGTGTATAGACTGTAAAGGAGTCCTCTCCAAAAGCGGTGGATAGCCTTTGGGTGCTGAAATGGTTTGGAAAAGTGTACGAAGAACTGCCTGACCAACATTAGTATTAGTGTGGTGTAGACCAGGTAGCTGCTTTGCATATATCAGCTATTGGAATGTTCCCCAGGAAGGCCATTGAGGTTCCTTTCTTTTGAGTAGAGTGTGCTCTAGGAGGAGTGGGTTTTGGCTTTAGCATAACATGTCTGAATGCATTTCACTACCCATCTGGCAATGCCTGACTTGGATATAGCCTTTCCTTTATGAGGTTGGGAGAAAGACACAAAATGTTGCTGTGTCTTTCTAAAAGTCCTAGTCCTATCAATGTAGTACATGAGGACTCGCTTTACATCCAAAGTATGGAGAGCCTGTTCTGCAACTTGGTCTAGTTGTGGGGAATAAAACAGGCAGGTCGATTGACTGATTTAGATGGAATTGTGAGGTAGGAATTCCCTTAGGTAGGAATTTGGGGTTTGTGCGGAGGGCAATCATGTCCCTATGTATTTGGAAGAAAGGTCCTTCCAGGGTTAATGCTTGAAGCTCACGGACATGCCTGAGTGAGGTAATAGCAATTAGAAATGCGCTCTCCCAAGAGAGGAATGGAAGGGGGAAAGTGTGAAGGGGCTCAAATGGAGGGTCCATGATTCTTGTGAGTACAATGTTAAGATTCCATGAAGGTGCAGGTGGAACCCGGGGAGAAATCACTCTTTTGAGACCTTCCATGAAGGCTTTAATAACCAGTATTTTGAAGAGAGAGGTGTGTTGTCTATTTTGAAGCTAGGCAGCTACTGCGGCTAGATACTTGATGCAAGCGTATGAAGGTAAACGCCAGTCCCAAAATCTGTAAGTGAAGCAAGTAACAATGTCCTGTACCGTAGCTTTGAAAGGGTCAATTTGTGACAGTAGCAGACAAACCTTTTCAATTTGGTGGCGTAGAAGATTAAGGTATCCAAATTCTATGACCTCAGGAGCCAGATCGCAAGGTTGAGGGACCTGGGTGCCTGATTTCTTCATGGTTCTGCGTGAGAAGGTCCGGCCTGTTGGGGAGCCTCTCGTGTGGGACCAGAGAGAGATCGAGCAGAGTTTTGAACCATGGCTGGTGAGCTCATGTGGGAGCTACCAAGAGGAGCTTGAGGGACAGCTGCCGAAGCCTCCGAACCACTAAAGGGAGAGGAGGAAAAGCATAGCCAAATATCTCTGACCAATTCATCCATAGTGCATTGCCGCTGGACTGTGGGTGTGGGAACCTGGAGGCGAAGTTTGGGCATTTGGCGCTGACTGCGATTGCGAACAGATCTATTTGAGTGAACCCCCATTTGTGAAATTAACAGAGGAGGACTTGCGGGTGGAGTTCCCACTCGTGGACTTGTTGCTGCATCCTGCTGAGGAGGTCGGCAAAATCGATGTCCATCCCCGGAAGCTAACAAATGAATGTTGTGGCGGAGAGTCCAATGCCAAATGGTCCGAGATAACAGACAGCTGTGGAGAGCCTGTCCCCGCTCCCTTGTTTCAGAAGGTAGTACATGGCTGTCATATTGTCTATCTGGACAAGGACAACCATGCCTATCAGGTGAGGCAGGAAGGCTTTCAACGCTAGGTGTGTTTAGAGGATGGAGCAGTAAGTCCTGAAGTAAAAGGAAAGGATGCGTCCCGTGTGAGGGTGGATGACCAGCTGTTTTTGCCTCAAATTGAGCTGTTCTTGGAGCTTATGGAGGATGGGCTCAACCGCTGAGCTGGTGTCGGACTTGGAGGTTGACAAAATCTTTGGTTCCGTAATTGTCTTTTGTTTCGGCACCAATAGTCCGCTCAGTGCCGAGGAGGATGAAGTCAATGCAGAGAATTGGCTCTAAGCCAGCATGGTTGGAGCCGAAGTGCTCGGTCAGAAAGGTTACTTTGCCACTGAGCCGAAACTGGGCAGGCCTCCGCAGCAGTTGCTCAGTGCCGAACATGGTCCAAAGGCAGTGGCGGTCCGAAATCCTGTCTCTGATGTTACAGAGAGGCTGCATGGTTATTGGCAGAAGGTTGCTAGGGATAGCGTGGAGGGGGTGCCATACTCACCAACTGCTGAGCAGGTGCAAGGTCCTTAATCTCCAGGTCGATCTCCAGGTTGGAGCCAGAGCTGTGTTCAAGAGAGAAAGCCTCTACATCTGCATCCGATGGCTGTTGTTCCCCTTGATGTCGCTGGGACCACAAAGGTCTGGTGTATCTTCCATGCTCTTCCGTGACATCTCGAGTCGACGAATGCGCCGGTCCCGAAGAGTCTTTTTGGAGTGGAAGGAGCGGGAGGTGTCACAGTCTGCCTCGCTGTGTTCAGCCAACAGACACAAATGACAGGTCTGAGGGTGTTTCACATGGCTGCGAGGACAATAGCGAAAAGGCATCCGGGTCATCACCTTCGCGGCATTGTGGAGAGACATGACGAAGACAGGAGTAGGCCCGATGTGCGTGGCCCAGGAGGGGCTGCAGTCCATACAAATGTGGGTCAATGGATGTTTTCTGAACGTCGACCCACAGAGGAAAGATGAACGTGATTGAAGTACAATACCGATGGAGGGAAGGTACTGCGTGAATCGAAAAGAGCACAGTGACGGTGTTGAACCGGAGCACACGTCTGATGAGGAAGGAAAACAATCTAACAATGGAGTCAATACCCATGTGCATTGTCACCATGAGGAGGAGTCACTCTACCTCGTAACTCTAAATACTTCTTCGAAAAAAAACAACTTGCACACATCCGGGCCCAACACTAGATGGCAGGAGTATGCACAGCGTGTGTATCTACAGCCACACATGCCTTGGATACATATTTTGCCAGCTTTTTATTTTATGCCGGTGATGGCCCTGCAGCCCCCCCCCACTGAACATAATATTTACCTTTGGTAACAATCTTTCTGGTAGATACTCTAATAGCAGATTCCTCACCTTGTGAATATTCCCCAGGTGTCAGACTGAATCTGGAAACTTTTAAGCAGTACTAATGGAGTCTTGCTGCTCTGCGTCTGATCGTTCCAACTCAGAAGTAAGAAGCGGAGCTTCATGTAAGCGCCACACTTTCGTGCCGACATCAGTTGCTTTCTTAAGCTGCCCACACCCTCAGACACAGAGCCTATTGGCAGATTGGCATGCTCAGTGTTTAGGTATCTAAATTGGAATCTTTTTAGATGAAAGAGCTCAATTCACAGAACAGGAAGGTGGGAGGTCAGTAAGGAATCTGTGGTTTGAAACAGTATCTGCCAGAAAGATTATTACCAAAGGTAAATAACTTGTTCTTCTGAACTTTTGGTGAATTCTTTGAACCGCAGATTCCTTATCTTGGGAATAGATTCCATAAAAAATACCTCCCCAGGTGGTGGGTCTGTGAACTGGCTCAGACCAAAAAGTTCTGTAGAACCAAAGCGGGCAAAATATCCTTCTCTACGGACCTTGCGTTTTAGGCAGTAGTGCTTCCTGAATGTGTGTACCAACGCGCCTGTAGCCACCTGGCAAATATCAAGAACAGGCACTCTCTGCATGCTAGTGCAGTGATAGCAGCTTTGGCGCTGGTGGAATGAGTCTGTACACCTTCCGGAGACCAGTCCATCGAGAGATGTTCTGTTTTTGCAACGCCTTGCATTTCTTTGCCCCGAAGTACCCCCAAAGAGCTGATCATTCACCCGATGTTCTTTGATGCAATCTATTTAAAAGCTTAGTTTTCTTTTATGGTCCAAATGAAGGAGCCTGCCTTACTGCGGAGCAGGATGAGGAGGAGTAAAGAGTGCCGGAAGGGTGAGTGCCAGCCGGATATGAAATGGAATGACAGCTTTCGGCAGAAAAAGACACCAACTTATCCGGGAAGAATGTAGCATTAGGCAAGTTAACAGAAAGAGTGTGCAGCTCGCTGACACGCCTAGCCAATATTATAGCTTGAGAAAAGCCGTTTTCATCTTCAAAAGTCTCAAGGGATAACCGTGCAGCATCTCAAAAGGGCTGCACATCACAAAAGTGAGAACTAAACTGAAGTCCCTCTGTGGCATCGCAAAGGGTTTTGGTGAAAATGTTGCAAACCTTTCAGAAATATCATCACAATAGGTGATTGAAGAAGACTGATTGGGTAACCACAAAAAAGATGAAAGAGCATACAAATAGCTGTTATAAATGCCCAGCGCAAGTCCTTTCTGGGCCTAGAACAAAACAAGCAACAAAATTTCAGACAATTTGGCTTGTAGTGGATTAATTTTGCAGGTGCTGCACCATGCCACAAATTTGTCCCAACAGCTAGCGCACACCAGTTTTGTAGAGAGATGCCTCACCAACAGATAACATCATTGACCTCAGGAAGAAGATCAAATGAGGTGAACTGTCACTACTCAGTCTCCAAGCATGGAAATGCAAATTGCACAGGCCATGGTGCAGAACCCTGTCCTGCTGCTGTGACAGAAGATCCTCCCAAAGCGGCAGCTTGATTAGAGGACAGATGTTCATACTCATGTGTTCTGGATACCACACTCTCCTGGCCCAGTCTGGTGCAACTGGGATGACTTTGGCCCAGTTGTTTCAGATCTTCTTCAGAATTTGGAGAAGGAGAGGCAGCTGCAGGAAGGCCTACAGGAGTCCTGAGCTCCACTCTTGGCTGAATGAGCTTCCGCAAGTGAGTCTTCGTAGGAACTCCAACAGCTTGACCCCTGTTGTCTTATGGTGGACATTTTCCCTTACACACTAGTAAACTTTAACTGAAAAGGGTCTAGAAAGACCAAGGGAAAGCCCCACATCAGCGTCTGACGGCCATAAAAGCAAGCGACTGATGTCATGGCACATGGGCGGTGCTTATATGCAGTTCCACTTGTTACTTTCGGAGTAGGACTATGTTGGAGCGGAGCTGCATAGCGTCACCTACCGGCGCGCAGGAGTACTGTTTTTAAGTTTCCAGATCCAGTCTGACACCTGGGAATATTCACATGGTGAAGAATATGCGGTTAAAAGTATCCATCAGAAAATCGAGGTTTACAAACCCCATGGCAGAAAGCGCATTAACAAATTTGAAAGGCTGGCAACCAATGCCAACCTTTTTGGCTTTGTAAATGCTTGTTTAGGTGTAGGATTACTTATAATGGAAATACAGATTTAAATATTCAAACAATCAATGATGATCATCTTTCATGTATCACTTGAACCATCAACGTACTTTGACTCAGTTATCCTGTAGTCACAAGGACACTCCACCTTTGGTCAGAAGTACTTTAATTCCATATTATTGAGATTATTTATATAATTATATATATCAACGTCGGGCCTCCTATTGGACAAGCACATGGAGCAGATGGAAAGCGTGTCCCACACCGACATGCTATCTCCTTTGCCACTAATAGAGCACCTCAAGAAAACTCAGACAGGATGCAACATGAGCGGGCTACTCAAGTGAGCATAGAACAGAGAGAGAATAGAAGCCTCTTGAGATTCAACAGCATCTCTCTGACACCACAAGCTAAATAAGCTCCTCCTTGGAAGGAGAATGCTACAGGGGAAAAGACTTTTAATATTCCTCACTCAAAGCGCAATCTTTTACGCAAAGTGCAGTGTTTTTTCCAAAGGTGTAACTATGGATTTATGCAGATAATGAGAGAGATTCTTTTTGAGTAGCAGGGCACCAGTCATGAGAGGTGGGACACCTCTTTGCATGAGTACTGTAATAATGAATAGTTGAGAAGGTAAAGAAGAACAGCGATTTGGTGCTCTCTATGGACACAACAGAATTGTTTTAACCATTAATGTCAAATACACAAAAGGAGCATCAGGGGGTAAATAGTCAGGTCGCCCCCCACTCACTAATTCATAAACACAAAAAGAGACCTGGCTAGTTCTGAACAGTTATCTTTATTGTCTCCATTGGGACACAGAGGGAGTTTACAAAGACATTAAACTTCCCTCACAGGACGGAGATTATTGTCAATCACCTATTAGTCCAACTGTTCACTTTCAAAAAGATTATTAAAATCGTCAATACACCACATTGCATTACAAGTCTCAAAAAGAAATTTGAAACCATAAAAGATTGGTGACAAAATTAATAAAAAAGTGTGAGAAAGGTCAGATAGTACCTCACGTACGCATCACCCAGAGAGCTGCTGGTTAGTACTCACCAGTTTGCCCACGTTATCATCATCGGTAACTTTCATAACCATAAAGGAAAAAGAGGAAAAAAGGTGTGTGTCCAAATTTCTCAAAAGTGAGAAAACCAAGAAAAGGAAATCAATAAAGACATGTATAAATGTACTGTAAGTGCTTGTGTCACTCAGTACCCACAGGTCCCCAATGTAAAAAGAGAGAGATTCAATTCTCAAAGTTAAAATGGGGTACAACTCACTTGCGAAACATAATTTTATTTAGTGCCGTGAGTGTCCTCAGGTTAAAAGAATGGCATGTATATGGCCGTTTTCAGAGACAAAAGGCCAACATGTTTCGTTGCCAACCCATTTACAGCAACTTCATCAGGGCTGATGGGGAACCAGACTTCATTTCACTGGTACATCACACCGAACCGAGTGGTTGCTGACGTCCCTCGTACCTGCAAACCACCACTATGAGGGTCCCGCGCCTATTGGTCGCGCATCCCACTGATGACTGCGGTCGTCAATATCAACCGCTTCCGAGGGCAGCCTCAACTTCGTGCTCCGTCCCGATGGCCTTTAATAACCATTAATGTAACAAAGAATGAAAACGATGAATCCGCAAAATTACCTCTTTTTCCTGCTAAAGCAAACTGAATGGCATTTCCTCCAACCCCGCAGAAAGCATCAAGGATGATTTCACACTTTATGGACTGGGCAACTCTGCCCGCAATGTGCTCGGCAATTTTCTCAGGTGTTACTGAAAACCAGCCCTCTGATGAGAAAAACAAACAATGGGTTACCTCAAAAAGAATACATGATAACAGAATATACAAGTTATGAATATGACAAATATGAAATATCGCAATTATCCAATGGAGAACGAATTTTACTGGTGACAGAGAAAGCAATAAGAGCAATAAGTGGGCATATATTCTTGAGTTACGGTGTTGAGGGGGGGGAAGGGGGGAGTATTAAAAAAAAAAAGGCTACATTGCTCTATCAGCCAGCCGGTGTATTTTGCACTTCCATAAAATTTAAGTAATGGTCAAGACAAACCATACTTTATTCCTTCAAAGCTTTAATGTACTAGAGGAATACAATTAGTTTATGAAACCATGGGATGCTCGCAGGCCGGAGGTCACATTCATAATTTTTAAATATTTATACCATTCAGAAAAGAAAACCGTCAAACGCACTTTACAATTACTTGAAAAGCAACTCTGGTTCAAAGTAGCCACCCTGTCAGGAAATCAAAATTGATAAGAGTCAGAAAATGTATATCTAAAAATTAATTAACAAGGGGGCGTGGCAAGGCCGAGCACCAAGATGACAGCTCGTCCGTGAAGCTCCGGAGCCGCTGAAGTTTCATTGCAGCCTCTCCCCTGCTCACCGCAGTCCTCGCGGCGATCTGTGGGCTGCGAGATGCCCTCTGGCTCGCGGAGGGCCTGGTGAGGCCCAAAAGTAGATCAGATATTCCTTTTGGAGGTGCAGCGGCCCGCACTGTCGCCGGCCTGATGCGGTGGCTCGCGCTTTCAGCAGCCTGATGCGGCCCTCGGAGGCCCCGCGACGACAGGGGTCAAGGGCAAGCCTGAGACCGCAGCGTAGCAACTTGAGGCCAGGGACTGAGTCACGGCTTTACTGCTCAGTGGGATGCTGCCTGCTCCAGCATTTGGGCAGCCGACTGACGAGCGGGCTGCGGCGGTGAGTGCCTCAGATTACCCACATGCCCTCCTTTCTTTGCCTTGGCCCGGCCGGGCCTGAGGACCGATACTGCTGACAGGAGGTGAGAAGATGGGGCGGGGAGTTGAATAATGCGGAG
This sequence comes from Calotriton arnoldi, assembly GCA_963921515.1. Lineage (NCBI taxonomy): Eukaryota > Metazoa > Chordata > Amphibia > Caudata > Salamandridae > Calotriton > Calotriton arnoldi. The sequence continues at coordinate 476,342 of CAWUFW010007819.1, forward strand.
GGCCCTCTTCCCCTGCTGATACTGGACGAGAATTGCCTAGAGCTGTGCATGATGAAACGTGTCCAGCTTTTAACACTGTGAGTAGTGGTGGCTGCTCCACTTGGTCACTTAAGGAGCTTGGAAACCCTGGTGATTGCAGGCTTTTAAGGCAAGACTATGAGCCTGGTGCTGCGATATTTGGAGCCTAGCACTGAGGTATCTTACTTCTGGGAACGATTCCAGGCTACCACACTGGACTATCTTGTGCAGGGCCCCCCAGGATGCTAATTTTTTGGGGTCTCTTACCGGCTCTCCCTGCCTAATTGGGCACTGCCTACAGACTCCCTCCGTGCGCACTGGCTAAACGCGGTTATCTCCCTCTCTTATAGTCTGGTTTCTTTTTTCAAACAACATCACCCCCAGCCGAGCAATGGGGCGCATTGACCTTAAGCAGCGCCAACTCTCATTTGATGCGGCTAAGACGCCTCGCCGTGACGATTGATGGCCCTCCACGTGAATGCTGAATCGGCAAGTCTCACGTTTTTGATACTCCTACTGAGGTGTCCAATTTTTGGAAACAGCAACGCACCGGCTCTGTTTCCCCAGCCTCCCCATGATGCTCTCCCTCGACCCCCGAACACTACATCATGCTGTTACTACATTGGCGGTGTGCACCCCCACGCTGTGAAGTGTTGGATTCTTTACTGTATTCGCTTAGTATATTGGCTCTCCTCACAACTTCATTGTGTTTTCTGGCGGTCTCCTTTCAGCGTTGCCTCCCCCCTAGGAGATCTCCTGTTGTTTGACGGGAAAATGTTGGGATTCACCTGATACCGGTTAATTTGCTATCCAAAGTGGGTGGGGAGGGGGCAGGGCGGTGTTGGGTAGGTACTTGTTTTGTGTTTGATGACTGTTATCCACAGGGCATTGCTTATACTTTAGACTGGCTTGGGGCCATTCAGTACACTGCTGCGCATTCACACATATATTTGCGGTCTGAATGACATTCTCAGGTAACAGCCCTGGGGCAGGGGAGCGGAGGTGTATATCGTGGAATGTGAGAGGATTATCCACCCCCGGAAGGGACGACAGGTGCTAGCTTATCTTGCCCGACATTCTGTACAAGTGGCATATCTGCAAGAGACTCACTATGCCCAGAACTCATCCAATCGGTTTGCCTCTAATTGGGGGGATAATCGTTTTTTCGCGAATAACAGTACTTACTCTAGGGGGGTATGTATCCTTGTCCATAAAGCAGTACCATTTCAAGTACATGGGGTGGTTGAGGATCACGAAGGCCAATATCTATTAGTAACAGGCGTTCTTGGTACAGAAACTCTGCTCCTGGCAAACATTTATGCCCCGAATGTAGATGCCCCAGATTTCTTTCCCAATATTTCTACACATATCTCCCAACTCTTCATTGATACTATCCTAATGGGCGGGATTTCAAACCAACGCTGAGCCAACTTTAGACACGACGTGCTCGGGACTGGTCACCAAACCCCACTCTGTACAGGCACTCACTGCTCTCTTGCAATCCTCTCTTCTCACGGATGCATGGCGCACTAAACACCCCCTTGGTAAGGGATTTTCTTTTTACTCTGCCCCACATGGAACCTGGACTCGCATAGATCATTGGTATCTTTCTCCTATTCTTTTGTTGAATGTCCTTTCTATTGAGTATCTTCCTCGTACTCTCTCGGACCATTCACCGGTCCTGGTGACCCTTTCTATTCCCAACACCGCGCGAGCGTGTGCACCATGTTAGTTCCCGGCAGAAGCTCTACTGGACAGCGTGTTCAGAAGTGAGATCAAAGATGCCATAGTGGATTGTTTTCAACTAAATTCGGGCTCAGTATCCACTTGCGCCATACTTTGGGAGGCGTTTAAGGTTTATATCCGGGGAATATGTATCACTAAACAATCAGGAGTGCTCCAGTCTATTCGCCGGTAACTCAAGACTGTCGAAAAGACACTGAGTGATCTTGATGCGCCTGCTCTAACTGACGACCCCCCTGCTCCGTTAAATCAGAGAGCTAAGCTCCTTGCAGAGTTCCAGGAGCTTGCGACTCGCGAAGCCAACTATCTCGGTAAATATGCATGAGAACGGGTATACGGTGAAGGCGAGAAGCTGGGCCGCACACTAGCTAGACTGATACGTCCCCAATAGCAATCCTCTTTAATTACACAGCTTCAATTAGACGACGGGACATCAATCACGGGTAATGCTGACATCATTACCACTTTTCTTTCTTATTACTCACGCCTGTAAGCCACCCGTTCTCCCCCCTCCGATGAAGATCTCACCGATTATCTAGCCGAAGTGGCCATGGTCTGGCTTGAGGACGGTCAGCAACAGTTTTTGGCATCGCCAATTACAGCGAACGAGGTTTCTCGGGACATAGAAGATCTTAACAGGACTGTGCCCCTGGTACTGATGGGTTATCTGGCATATTTTATAAGACATATAAGCCATTACTAGTTCCTCATCTGTTGGAGGTTTATGCAGAATCTTTGGAGAGTGGATCACTTCCCCCTACGATGCGTGAAGCCGTCATTTCCCTGCTCCTTATACCAGGCAAACCCTCTAACTGATGCGCCTCTTATAGGCCATTATCCTTGCTTAACCAGGATTATAAAATCCTGGCTAAGATGCTAGAGACTCGTATTTCCCTTCTGGTCGACAAGATTATATCCCCGTTCCAAACCGTTTTTGTTCCGGGTCGCTCTACATCCGTAAATCTGCACACACTGTCTGCAATTATTAATCAAATCGCTCCCGAACTTCCTGTTGCAGCGATACTGCTTGGTGCTGAAAAAGCGTTTGACTCACTGGAATGGTCCTTCCTATATTTCACTTTACACAAACTGGGCATCCCCAAAGGTTTTTCGGATTTGATACGTCTCCTATATACGAATCCATTGGCCCGGCTTCAGGTAAATGGGATACTTACGGATCAGTTTACATTATCACGGGGCACCAGACAGGGATGCCCTTTATCGCCATTATTATTTATTATCGCTATGGACCCTCTGGTGCATCACTTACAGGAGCATCACCTACAATGTGGGCTCATATTTCACCACAGCCCTCTATTGGCTTCCCTATATGCAGATGACATACTACTTTTTGTTAGGGACCCTGAACTTAGCCTCCCTCAGTTCCTCCGCAAAATTGTACGATTTGGTACGTTCTCCGGACTAGTTATAAATTGGACTAAATCCGAAATGTTTCAGTTGAAGGCTGCTACGGCTCCCTTTACTCTAGATTTCCCTCTGCGCTGGTGCGATGATCCCCCGGTACCTGGGCATTCTCTTGCACCGCAATACGGCGGAGGTTATTCAACTCAATTACAGGCCTGCAATTCTTCGATTATCCACTTAGATTGACCGATGGATCAAGTTCCCCATGTCTATCGCCAGAAGAATTGCCATCATTAAAATGTTTTTTTATACCTGTTGCTCAATACCCCCGTTCCACTTACCTCCAAATTTTTTGATACGCTCCGGGGCATGCTTACTAGACTGGTCTGAGGTGGTAAACAGCCATGTATCAGCTGGCAGACATTGACAATGCCCTATCAACGTGGCGGGTTTGGTGTCCCGGATTTTTATTTATACTATTTAGTACCACACTAAAAGAACTTTAACCTAATGCGGGCTACAGAAGTTTGGTGATCTATTTTATGATGCTCAGCTATGCTCCGTTGCGAGTCTCGCAGGGGGGGAATAATGTGTCCCATATGGACAGGTTTATCCTACATAGAATGTGTGCTGCTATGTCTACCGCGCTCCTCTCCTCTGCAGCGGAACTAGCAGATTTTCCCCCACTCTCATTAATGCTTACACCTGCCTGCAGCACCCATTTGGTCTCCCGACTATATCACTCGCCACTGACACTTCGACCATCAGTAGGGATAGGTGCGTGCGCGGCATGGGAAAGGGACCTTGGGCTCCCCCTGCCGGATGAGACGTGGGCCTATTGCTGTGAACAAACCAAACTGATCTCTTGCAATCATTGCCATAAACTCTTACATTTTAAATACATACATAGAGCATACATCACGACACAGCTGCTGGCAAAGATGGATCCTACTAAACCTCACGGCTACCCCAGATGCGCAGCCGAACACGCAGATTTTGATTTCTCAAATTTATCGAGGAACTGCGCACTTATATTAGCATACTGGGGGGAGGTCTTCTGCCATCTCGCACTAATGATCGACTTACAACTATCCCCTTCCCCATTAATGGCTTGTTGGGCTATGGAAAGTCATTGACTGCTGGTGTTTGTCAATTTGCCGCGATCACCCTGCTCCTCGCTAAGAGGCAAGTTTCTAAACATTGGGGCGGCTCCACAATCCCAACAATTAAGGCCTGGATGAGGGATTAAATGTATTGTGATACCACTAGCGATACTTGCACTACACTGCAGCCGCTCTCCTCCAGGCCTAAAAATATCTAGCAACCACTTCGCTTTTATTTATTACTTCATCCAGAGGAGATGGAGTGAACGTGTGTTGGTTGGCCCTGACATACAAGCTTGTGTATACATGTTAATGGAACTTGAATAACTTTCATTTTCCCTTTCCAGCTGTGGGGTACAAATCTTACACTGTATGATATAATAACCTTGCTTTTTTCCGCACCCTTCTAATGTGCTGAGACACCTGATGTACTGTTACCACTGGTTCATGCGCTGTAATGTCCCTAATGTTGCTTACGGAGTAATCTGTATTAAATGTGTCATTTTGTATATCCCTGTGTGATTTCTTATTGTTAACCTGACCTCTTTCTTTTTGGTTTCTAGTTTTTTTGTTTTTTCCCACGTTATTGAAAATCCACAATAAAAAAATAAAATGAATGAACAAAAATGATAATTTGCCTTTGGTATCAAGATGAAAATGCACTGTAAACAGCAAGAAGTTGAAATGTGCCAAATGCGCAAGGCACCCATTTTCACTGGTAGGCTTGTTAGATTTTCCTTTAACAAACAGAGGCTTTAGAGATTGCTGAACCATGCACAAATGTATTTGATAGCTTGACCTTAATGTGACTTGATAAGATTTTGTCATAGCTGCAGAATGTTCTGAGTTTCGAGTTTATAAAATATATTCCTTTCTTAAGCTACATATTCTAAAGGTACCAATCTTGAACTTCCTATCTATCTCATGTTCACATCATACTGAACAAAGAATCACACATATTAACAAAGATGCTTACTTATAAGATGTACAAAAGCCATCACTTAATTAGAAATTTGCAAGTAAATGTTGTCTTTAGTGTAGTTCATTGTTACTCAGTGAAACATTGAATAAATGAAAGAACAGACACAGCAATAAACTTCCCTGGGAACCAATGTAAGACGTTTCCAGCTTACAAGTGTTCAGTAATGTCTGTTACATATTTGACAGTAGACTGTGGACTCCATGTGTTTTCCATGGCAAAGGATGAACGAAGTTGCTCACCATCAAAAGATGTCTTCTCACTGGACTGGAGTGACCTGATCTGCAACATTGTAGTCTGCATGTTTTCTTGCGTGTTTCTAGTTAGAGAGAGACTCTTTCACTTTCCCATGCACCCAGAGATTTTTCTTTATAGGATCTGAGATTTGCTGTAAGCTACTGCTGACTGCAGTTTCTGGTGACTTCAACTTTGCAGGTGACACTACCTTATACTCTTCCTACCCTGACGGGTGTAGCTACTGCTGCATCTGTTTTCCCCATATCTTTCTGATGAGGCTTATTTTTGTACAGTTGGCTACTGAAACTGTATGCTGATGCTTTTTAGAGATTGAGACTCGGCTGAGGTTCATGAACTACTCTTTATAGGGAGTTAAACTACTTAATTTGATTTCGAACTTGATGCTCCTTTGATCTCACTCTTTTCTTGAGCTCTTTATGAGTAGCATTAGCTTTTGCTTCGATTAATTGGAATAGGGACTAATTCCTTTATGGAACACGCTTGTCAAATTTGACTACTGATGATTCTAACCATGTTTTCTTTGATAATTTCTGTAAACGGGATTATCTGACTAATTGTATAAAAAGAATAAAAAGAATTTATTCATCTCTTTAAGAGAATAAAGGTTTTGAAATCAATTTAAAACTCTCATCATGGATTGAACTTAAAACCTGTTAATTATGATGTTGATTGACCTGATTTCATTTAGCTTCCATTCAACAAAACGGTGGCAAAGATCTGTCGCCTCGAAGAAGGAGATTTAGCATAGAGTTGGAGCCCATTCCCATTTTTGTAGGTTACAGGTTGAGCTGGTACTGGAAATTAAATTTTGGACTCTTTCCGAGCTATCAAAATTATCAAACCTGTTCCAAAGGAAAAAGGCTGAAAGATTTGGGGTTTTAGTAATAAATATGTTAGTTGTTTGGCTGCTTTTATTGCACAAAATGCAAAGGTATAATAATCCATATTTAAAAGGAACTGTGAAATATAGGAGTATTTCACAATTTCCTGTGAAACATGGATTTCATCCTCATAACGACAGCCCTCACACCACTCTGAAGTGCTTTACAATTGTCATGGCTACTAGCAATATGGGAGGAATATGGGACATTGAGGACCAAATTATTCAAAAAATTTAAATTATGCCACACATTCTCGGGAAGTATTATTTTAATCCATATTAAGAAGAAACATTTTTGGGTGAAATTTCAAATATGTCCACATGCAGTACATCCAGAATTATGAGTTAACTGCTACAGCCACAGAATCGCATCAATCCACTGGCCTTCACCACATTGTCCGCTATTTTAGCAACAATTTATTCATGAAAGGTGAGCACAATCTAACGAAATGGTTACTTACCAGTAGGAGTAGTTTTGCAGCTTGAAGAGTTTTCTGGATTCACATGCTGTGCATCATTCCGCCATCTAGTGGTTGGGTCCGGAATTGTCTGTTTTTTCCTTTTTTTTTCTTGTATTGGTCGCTGTCGACCACCATTTGGTGCCAGGTACGTCCCCTGTGTGACATCAGACGGTATCCTGGAGGTCGACGTGCGTGGTGGTCATCTTCGGATTCTTTTTTCTGTTTTTATGTTCTTTAATCCTTGTGATGGTCTTTTTTCTGAATTACCGATGTTGTCCCTTGCTTCCCCACCTGTTTGTGTTCCTTCTAGGGGAAGGCCGGGCAGGTCGCATGTGAATCCAGAAAACTATCCAAGCTGCAAAACTACTCCTACTGGTAAGTAACCATTTAGTTTTGCAGCGTGAATCCTTTTCTGGATTCACATGCTGTGCATCAGATTATGTAGCGGTTTCTCCCGTGTTTGGGAGGCTGTGGTGGAAGGAAGACTTTGCAAACAGGTGTTGAAGCACCCTTTGTCCAATTTGAGCTTCCTTATTCATTTGTATATCCCCACAATAATGCTTTGTAAAGGTGTGTGGTGATGCCCATGTTGCTGCTGCGCAGATGGCATCGATGGGTACATTGGCCATAAAAGCTAGCGTTGCTCCTTTCTTCCTAGTGGAGTGAGCTGTTGGTTGTATTGTTAGTTCCTTTTTGGCATTGGTATAGCTTAATTGGATAGCTTGTACTATCCATCTTGCAATAGTTGCCTTTGTGACAGCTGATCCTGTGTTGGTATGTGAGTAAGCAACAAACAACTGTTTTTCTTTCCGGATTTGTTCTGCCTTTTGCAGATAGTACAGTAGTGCTCTCCTTACGTCCAGGGTATGGAGGCTTTTTTCTGCTTTAGTTTTTGGATCTTTGAAGAAAACTGGTAAGATGATGTTTTCATTTAAGTGATATTTAGTTACCACCTTTGGTAAAAACTGCAGGTTAGTCTTTAAGATTACCTTATCTTTGTGGATTTGCAAGTAGGGTTCTTGTATAGTTAATGCTTGTAGTTCACTTACTCTCCGTAGTGATGTTATATCAATGAGAAAGGCTGTTTTGAGAGTAATATGTTTGAGGTCAGCTGTATGCATGGGCTCAAAAGGTTTAGTCATTAGTTGAGACAGAACTGTATTTAAACTCCATATTGGTACAGGAGCAGTTCTTGGTGGAGCTATTCTTTTTGCTCCTTCTAAAAACCTTTTTATGACTAGTCTTGTAAAAAAGCTTTTGCATGTTTTTCCTCTTGTATATGCCACTATGGCAGCGAGGTGCACTTTTAGGCTGGAAAAATTGATGTTGCTGTCTAAGAGGTAGGTAAGATATGTAACTACTGTTTCCTGTGTATTTATTGAATTAGTATTGTTGTTAGCGGTGCACCATGTGGTATATCACTTCCATTTTGCTGTATAGCATTTTCTTGTTGACTGTTTTCTTGCTTCTTTTAGAATTTCCATGGTTCTGGACGGCAGATTGAGGTGTCCAAATTCTATGTATTCAGGCGCCAGGCCGCTAGTTGTAGCGTCGCTGGTTCTGGGTTTAAGATTTGGCCCTGTTGCATTGTCAGCAGGTCTTTTTCTGCTTTGAACCTGATCATTTCTCCCTTGGATAGTTTTAGGAGAGTTGAGTACCATGTTTGTCTTGCCCAACGAGGGGCAATGAGAATCATATTTGTCCCTGGTACTTTTGCTTTTTGTAGTACTCTTTGCATCAGGGGAATCGGTGGAAAGGCGTAGACAAATGTCTGAGACCAATTGAGTGAAAGTGCATTTCCCCTTGACCGGTGGTGTGGAAACCTGGACGCAAAGTTTCGGCATTTCTTGTTCTGCATTGTTGAAAAGAGGGCCAACACTGGCGTACCCCAGATGTTGAATAGGTATTGTACTGTTGTTTGCTTTAGCTCCCATTCGTGTGAGCAGCTGTTTTGTCTGCTTAGTTGGTCTGCTGTGATGTTGTCTACCCCTGGTAGATGTACTGTCTGTAGATTGATTTGCTGTGGTATTGCCCATTGCCAGATTTCCTGCGCAAGTTTGCTCAGGGGAAAGGACTTCTTTCCACCCTGTTTGTTCAGGTAGAACATTGCAGTCATGCTGTCTGTTTGCATTACAATGGTTTTCCCCTGAACCTGTTTCTGGAATGCTTTGAGTGCCAGTAGAACCGTTTTCATTTCTAAGAAATTGATATGCTTCGTGGAGTCTTGATCGCTCCATTGACCATGAACCTTTAGCTGGTTGAGATGAGCTCCCCCACCGTTGAGAGATGCATCCGTGGTGATTGTCACAGATGGAGTTGTGTTCCTGAAAGGTCTCCCCTGTGCTATGTTGTTGGATGCCCACCATTGTGTCTCTGCTTGCACCTTTTGCGTAACAACCACTAGATCTTCCCAAGTCCCTGTGGCTTGTGACCAGCTGTTGGTGAGCCATTCTTGGAATGGGCGCATGTGTGGGCGAGCGTGAGGGATGAGTGGGATACATGATGCCATCATGCCCATTAGTTTCATTACCTTCCTCACTGTCAGAGACTGTCCCCTCTGGTAGAGGGCTGTTTCGTTGTGGATAGCTTGTATCCTGTTCTGTGTGGGATAAGCCTTTGCGTCTTTTGTATTCAGTCTTGCTCCCAGGAAGGTCTTTTCTTTTTCTGTGGTTTTGACGATTTTTTGTGGTTTATTGAGAAACCCAGGTCTTGTAGCGTTTGAATTGTTTTTTTAACATGAAAGTGGCATATTTGTTTTGTGCGTCCCCTTATTAGCCAATCGTCCAGGTAGGGGTATACGTGGATTTTTTCTTTTCTTAGGTGTACCGCCACTGCGGCCAAACACTTTGTGAATACCCGTGGAGCTGATTTTATCCCGAACGGGAGTACCTTGAATTGGTAGTGTGTTCCGTTGTGTAGGAATCTTAGGTACTTTCTGTGTCTTTTGTTCATTGGGATATGTAAATAGGCGTCTTTGAGGTCTATTGTTGCTAGAAAATCCCCCTTTTGGATTTGTGGGATTATGTCTTGAAGGGTACACATTTTGAAGTGTTGTGTCAGTATAAACTTGTTTATGAATCGCAAGTCCATGATTGGCCTCAGGGTTAGATCATGTTTTGGTACAAGGAAGTATGGTGAGTAGTTTCCTGTGTGCCATTCTTGTCTTGGTACTATTTCTATTGCCTGTTTTAGATACAGTTATTTGATCTCTGCGTTTAGCAGTGTTTGTTCTGACTTGAATAATTTTCTTGTTTTCGGTGGATTTGCAGGTGGCGTTTTTGTTAGCTCTATGTAATATCCGTGTTGTACCAAATTTAATATCCATTTGTCCGTTGTGATCCTTTTCCATTGGCTGTGGAAAAAGGATATTCTTCCCCCCACTGGTGTTCTGTGTGGGTCCTTTTCTGTGTTGAAGTCAGTTTGAGCCATTTCCTCTCCCTCTAGAGGACTGGCCTCTTCCTCTGCCATTACCTCGCCCTCGAAAGGGCTGCTTCTGTTGCTGCCAGCCCTGGTAACTAGATTGTTGACCCATCTGTTGGTTTGGGTTCTTCCCTGAGACTGTTGCGGCATCTGCTGGCTTTGGCTGAAGCTGCCTCTCCCTGTGGTCTTTCTGTTAGGAAAACCCCCACTTCTGAAAGATCCTCTTTGTTGCAGGGCCCCCATTGCCCTTGCTGTTTCATTGTCCTTTTTAATTTGTTGGAGGGATTCATCCACTTCTTTTCCAAATAGAGCTTCCCCATTAAAAGGCCTGTTGATGATAGATGTCTGAACTTCTTGTTTGAATCCAGAAATCCTGAGCCAGGCATGTCTTCGGTGTATGGTTCCCGTGCACATCTGCCTGCTTGCGGTATCTGCTGCATCTAGTGCAGATTTTAGGCAGGTGTTAGCCACATTTTTTTCCTCTTAGATAACTGCTCTTGCTCTTTTCTTGTCCTCCTCTGGGAGTTTGTTCATCAACTCCTCTATTTCATCCCACTGTTGGTGGCCATATCTGTTTAACAGGGCATTTGAGTTGGCAATGCGCCACTGCGTTGCTGCTTCTTTCTCCATCCTGCCCACCAAGTCCATCCTCTTGCTCTCCTTTTCTGGTGGAGGTCCTGAGTTGGAGACTGCATTTGCTCTCCTCCTGGCTGTTGTTACGATGATAGTCAGGTACAGCATTTCCCTGTATGTATTTTAGGTCTTTTGAAGAGGGCTTATATTTTTTCTCCACTCTAGGAGTTACCCCTTTGTTAGAAGCTGGTTCTTTAAAGGCTTCCTTGCCTTGATCCAGAATACTTGGCAACATGGGTAGATATTGTGTCTCCTTTGTTGCAGGTGCCAGGGTTTCCAGCAGGAAACATGTATCCCCCTTTTCTTCCTCTAGGGGCACCCCAAACTGGTTTGCTGCCCTCTTAACAATTTCATTGTAGAAAGCAATGTCATCTGGGGGTGATGCTTTCGAGGATAGCTGCAGATTTCCTCCTCTGGACTCTCGGTGTCGAGATCGTTCCATTCGTCCTCGAAGGTTTCTTCGTTTTCCTCCTCCTTTGGTATGTTTCCGTATTCCTCGGGGTCTTCGCCTCGAGGTTCCGGCGTTGGTGGGGATTCGAGGATACCTTCTTCCTCGGCATCTTCAGCGTCGACGTTTTCCGGTATAGCCTCCGCTGTCTTAGGGATTCGAAAATCTTTTAATGATTTGTCGAATTCCTTTTTTCTCTGTAATAGCGCAGCCATCTCGTCCTCGAGTCTTCTCTTTTTCTTTTCAACTTTGAGAACCCTTTCGGCGTCGGAGGCCGGGGACTTCCTTTTCTTTTCGGCGTCGACGTTAGTTTTTGGCGTCGCGCCCTTTTTTGCGGGTTTGTCGTCGACCCTTGTGCGATTTTCCCTCTTCGGTAACCTTTGGATGGGTCCTGTGGGGTTCTTTTGATCGCGGCTGACCTTCGGTCACCTTTTTGCTCGGCGTCGGGGCTGCCTTGGTCGTTTTTGGTTCGTGGCCCTTCGGTTCCGACGGATCTTTAGGTCTTACCTTCTCCGTCTTCTTTTTCGACTCCTTCGCCTTCTTTTCGGCGCGGCTCTTTTCAGCAGCTTTTTCTAGAATTTCGACGTCCGATCCTTCGTGTGTCGATTCTGCTGGAGCTGCCTGCTCCTCTTCGTCGCTAGAAAAACCCAGGTCCCTCATGGAAGGTTTTTTCGTCGACTGCGACATCGTGGTGTAGTGGGCCTGTATCTGGTTTCGACGCGTCCTGAGAGTCTTCGGCAGGAACGCTGCACAGGCCTCACAGTCTTTGTCCTGGTGATCCTTGGGCAGGCAGAGGTTCCACACGTTGTGTGGATCTCATTGTGCGTATTTGTGGTGGTACTTTGGGCAGAATTTGAAAAGGGTCTTCTCCATGGCCCCTACCTCGCCATTTGTGGCCCGGAGTGGTCCTCTGGTGTTGAAATGGCTGCTCTGCTTCTGTCTACGATTACGGCGTCGTTGCTCGATGTCTCTTCGTTGATATTTCGATGACGAGCTTCCTTTTTTGAAGTTTTGTCAGGAAAAACGCAAACTTTTTTCGGAGCTTCCCGTCTTGCTTCCAGACCCAAAAGCGATAATCTGAAGATGGCCACCACGCACGTCGACCTCCAGGATACCGTCTGACGTCACAAAGGGGACGTACCTGGCACCAAATGGTGGTCGACAGCGACCAAAACAAGGAAAAAAAAGAAAAGAAAAAAAAAGACAATTCCGGACCCAACCACTAGATGGTGGAATGATGCACAGCATGTGAATCCAGAAAAGGGTTCACGCTGCAAAACCCTTCTTATGCCAGTCAGTGCCAATTGTTGACTGCCTGCAGAAGAAAACAGCTTTAACATTACAAGGGTCCTATATTGGCATCTCGGATCCTGGCAACATTTACAAACCACTTGGAATATAGCCTTGTGCTTTATGATGCTAACTGAACCACTCAATGATAATACTGAACCATATTACATGGTTAACCGTTATGAATCCTTCTGTGACCTTTAGCAGAATGAAGGTCACTAAGAAGTGGGTCAGCTTGCACACACACCGTGCTCTATTCCTAATTGCAAAAGGACACACTTGCGGATGTCAGCTGACCTGCACCTCTAGGACCTGCAGAATGTTGCAGGCCATGAATAAGTGGTTCAGCTATTATCAGCTCCTGCACCGTGCTCACAATGTTTTAAAAAATGTGCACACATGCTACTTCTGTTTTTCTTTTTTTCTTTTTTCAAGTTCCCCCCACCCTCCCACTTTTAGGCAAGGTGAGGGGGGACATTTCTTTCCCTCGCCTTTTTGGCAAGGAAGGCATGTACAAGGAATTCTTATGCACCCCTTGGAGCAGGTTTACATTAAATCCCCGTCAACAAACTGCTGGTGGAATTATGGATTTCACGTACAATGCTTTCCACCTACCCAAAAAAGGAGCCTCCTTCAGTGTTTTTTTTCTAGAAAAGTACACTGAAGGAATTTAGCATGGTTTGAGGCAGAGTTCGGTTCATGTTTCATTCTGTAGTTACACAAAGAACCAGGTAGAAAAGAAAACAGAACAACAGGTATGGAGGAGGAAAGGAAAAAAGAAAGAAGAGTAGAAGGAAAACAGATCTGTAGATATAGCTAAGTAAACTCCTAGACAGAAATACATTACAAAGATGCATCTAGACACAATACTCTAAAACGATCACCTGAAAACAAATACACACATCAAGAAATCCATACCTGTGTCCAACTTGATCCCCTCATCAAAGCGAGAAAACAAACGATATCGTTGAGCCCAATATTTAGCTAAATGTGGAAGCTCAGCAATCTCTGGAGGTAGAGGAATTTTACTCTTCATTTTCTTCGCCTTTTTTTTCTTTTTGGTGTTTATTTCAGCTGCAGAGATAAAAGTAACATCATAAACTCAAGCTAAAGAAGCAGCTCACTTTTCAGGTGTTATCGTGTTTAGGAAGATAAAGCATATATGTCATTGCACAGGAGAAACACAATGTATCGAACTGGTTGGTAATGCACCAGCTTTTGCAAAGCTGCCTGCTGGCTTTGAACTTCAATTCTCACACAGATAAAAAGTGAAATTAGTTTGCCTCGTAATTTACTATATGAACTGCTAAACAAACTACACCACCATAGGAAATCGAATCTCGCAGCATCCCATCAGTAAACAGTCTTGCTAAAAGTGAGTTGCTAACAGGCAAATGCTCTTAAATTAGAATAGTTTTGACTTCTGTCTGCATTCTGATCACAAACAACAAAGAACATAATATCATGGCATACAGAGGTGCTCTTTTCCTCGGGGCAGCAGGACTTGCTTGATGAGACCTTGGATGAGAAATAATGAAAGAATGAATGAACTTAAGGGAACCATTGTCAAACTGTTATTGACACAGTAGTGTTGTCATGTCTCTGTGTCGGTCACAATGCCCACTGATCAGGCTTCCCGTGCTTGTGCTTACAGACCTACAAACAAGAAGCTGGGGAGTGTAGAAGCCAGCAGAGGGTGAGGACAGATGAATGCTGCTGGACTATCACGAGACATGCCCACCATGAATCCTGTGGCCTCCATAGGTGCATCTCATGCTGGTTACTGCTAAGTCTGTATCTACTGTTAATCTTTTAAAACTGTTATAATAAATAATGTTACTAGTATACAATTGTTGTAGTGTTCATTTGATTATACACAGGCACTGAGGTGGCACACTTTACTTCACCTGTGCTGCAGCCATCTCCTGTCCTTTATGGGCGTAGGGGCTACTTTTCCACGCACCAACCACTTATCCTGGAGTGATGAAAGCAGATGAGGATCATAAGATACCTTAACCCTTCATAGAGGTATCAGGTTTTCTCAGCAGTGCTGCTGTCTCTACAGTATCCTTGTATTCACTCCCATTTGAGACTCTGAAGCTGTTCAGTCTTGAGGAATCCAGAAAACTGTAGACCTGAAGTGTTGTTGAAGCCAAGACTTGGAAGCATAAACAGATGCTCTGGTGGGGGTGGGGATCTAGAGTGAGATGTGTCTCTAGAACCTTCAAAGTTAATGACACAAATACCTATGAAGGTCTAAAGAGCAATCTTATGACCTTCTTTATGCCCAAAAAGAAAAGAAATTATTACTATCGGTAAATTTTTTGTTCGACACATATGCACCTCTGCCAAGACCATGGCCATCATAATCCTGAAGATGCAAAGCAAGTATTGAGAGTTAAAAACGTCAGTTCTGATGACGTGTTGTAAACTCGGATAACTGCTGGCTGCAAGTCATAATCCTCCAAGAATAAACTGCTATAAACACTTGCAAGCTAGATGATATCCTAGCCAAGGACAGAGCAGTATGCACTGCCAAATTATAAGCCAAAGTGGTTAGTCATCATAATCATGAAGAAAAAGCAGCCAGTACCCTGTTCCATGTTAAGGAAGCAAGTGAAGCAGAGCATCCAGTGTGGAAGACAGGTTACTGCATATTAGTGTCGAGCAAGAGAAAATGCCAGGGGCATGTCACGGTAGGACAGCAAAGCATTGGCAATCTTCCAGCAGAAGTGAATCAAGGCAACCCAAACCTTCACCAATGTAGGCAGGTCACAAAAAGTTGACAGGTCAAAATGGGATGGACAAGACAAAGAGTGACAGCAATTTCGACTAAGAATGTGAGAGGTCTCCATTGGCAGAGTACGTGGAATTCATAATGAAGAGGGACTTTTCGGAATGCAGCAGCCTTAAATCTTAAGATGAAGATAACCTTACAGAATGGGTGGTTGACATTGATGTCAATGGCATAAAGGTTTCTTTTAGGTGGACACTGGTGCAACCAACATTGTGATAGCTGCTGCCCAAAGTGGGAGTTTGTGAAACATAACTATGAACCTTAAGTGCAGGGAGTTGTCTTCCTGTGTTAGGGGGCATTGTTAGTTTTCCTAGCCCAGGTCCACCATGCCTCAGATAGCAGACCCAGGCAGGGAAAACCAGTAAGAGATTATCTGAAAACAATGAATCAGAATTAAGTACACCACATTGAGGCCATGCCTCACTCATGATGAGATGAGACAACAAGGCTGCCACAATAAAACGAAGATGAAGAACTTTCCAGAGAGAAGGCTCGAAGTGGAGCTTTTAAGACTTTGTCAAGGTGACGAAGTACTGGCACAATCCAACATTCCAGTCTTTGATCCTCATCCCTAACTGATACTGGACACCCAGGGGTACAAGCTGACAGAGTGGCGTTAATGTCACATGCTCACACATAACTGTTCTAACTTTCGGAAGATAAGTGTTGTTTCTCCGAGTCCACGCTAAAGGGTGAATTATGAGACCCTGCAGAGTTTTGTGAAGAGGTCTCCCTCACTCACAAAGTGAAGATGTTGCTGGTCCATATAACTGAACAAAGCACACTTAGGATACAACTTGAGTGTAACCCTGCACATGCCCTGGTACCTTCCGTATGAAGCCCCTCGAACCGATTACACAATATTTGGACTATACCTCCCCCAAACTGAACAGGGTGAGTTGTGGGTGAGCTTCAGGATGCCCCTATGATCTATCCCTAAACGGTTTCTTTTCAAGAGGTCCAGCAGTTCTCAGGAGGTTTGTGGTTCTCAAGTGCTTTAACAGATTCGCAGCCTGACTAGAGTTTCAGGTACCAACAGTTGCGAACAATCTAAATACATAAATGGTTGTTTGATACTACTGCCAACATGCAAAAAAGATATATATCTGCACAGCCTGTAAATCTGTTTAAGACAATTTATCCTTCAGCAATTTAAGAACACAGAAACCCGCGTCAGGCAATGGAGCTATATGAATCACAGGTTTTGAGAAACTCCCCAAACCCATCAAAAGAACCTTCAACAACTTTAATACAGATAAATGTGTATCTGCAAACAAATTACATCAGCAGACCCAAATCCTAACCCATCCTGCCACAAGCTCTAGACCCATGCATGTCATGGGCAGACCTGGCTTATCTCACATATTTTTATCAAACCAACAGGTTGTCAAATTTGGAAGGTCAAGGCACACTGGGAAGCATACGGATCATCCTGTGGTTTCATGCTGCAACGTGCTGGTGCCTGGATGCCAATGGATGGCTGATAAAGTGATGACTTGGAAGGTGATGGGTCAACAAATTTGCCATATCTTTGGACTAACTGAGCTACCAGGAAGCCTGTGAGGGTGCAAGCACTGAAATCTAACATGAACATGACATGTAAATACTGAAATGAAATTTTGCCCTTTTTGCCGTCTCATGTATCACTGTAGACAGTAGGAGTGCTCGAAGGAGCAGATTATTCTACCTAGCAT
Source organism: Calotriton arnoldi (assembly GCA_963921515.1). Classification (NCBI taxonomy): domain Eukaryota; kingdom Metazoa; phylum Chordata; class Amphibia; order Caudata; family Salamandridae; genus Calotriton; species Calotriton arnoldi. The sequence continues at coordinate 493,431 of CAWUFW010007819.1, forward strand.
TATGTAACTGAGAAGTGCATGGCTAGCAACGTAGGCAATTATTCTGTAGTTAGATATTGGATAGGATGAAAACAAGCTGTGCATGCATGTATTATTAACCAGGTCACATTACAAATCAATGTCACCAAAGGAAATGTTATACTATGATCCACTATGTGCTGAATGGACATAACAGTTGTGGCCCTTACCTCAAGTGCAAATTAGGACTCCTGAATGGATTTATACAAACCACAGGAGAGCAAGTGAAGTGTGTTTAAAATGTGACCAGCATAATTGATGTAAGCACCCACGAATTGTACCTGCCAACTTAATGCACCAAGGCTAAGCTAGATGTGCATGGTCAAGGGTCATTTAAATGGCAATTCCCATTCGCCATAGAGTTACCTAGATTAGAGGCTATTAGACAGCATACGATGCAGTGATCAGTAGTAGAGAACAGGTCCTTTTACTAAATTTGACACAGCTAGTAAGTATACAAAAGACAGTTATTATGCAAAGCAACTCATAAACACACCGCTTCGTATAGTCAGCAGTTAACAGAGCATCACTGGCATGACATATTTCTTGGTTGGGCACCAGGAGCTACGAAAATTCTCAATCTGGTGTTGCACCCCTTAATTTGGCTGTTCATTGCTTTTGCTATATTAGCTATCATAATGTGCATGCTATATTTGAGCACTAAACAGCTGTATGTTAGAGTGAAGATGCTTCACGCAATGTTTAATGAACGCCATAGTAATAGGCCTGTGAAAGCAATCAAATGATTTGGTTATCGCATGCATTGGCACTCAAACAGGATGGAGGGTACAGTATATAGGGAAATACTGTGGGGAAGACATTGTGACGCGACAGGGTTAATTTGCTTAGGCAGTGCTGATGAGTGAAAATGAATGCAGAAAACCCATGTACCACGCAGAAATAGCAGATGATCTTGTGACGCTTGTTTTTGCCATTTTTAATAGATGCAACTAACTGCCAAGGTGCTGTGTTGAAGTTGTACTGAACCAGAACGAGCCTGGGAGTAGTTTCATAGCCCTGGGAGGACGATTGATTGTTACTAGTAAGAGCAAGAATTGAGAAGATCCTGGGTTAGCAAAAATACTGATAACATCACGAGAACCACTGGTGTGGGAAAGGAACATGATGTGTAAGCCAGCTTTTAGTGTATAAAAGGAGGGGTGTAAAGCCTCGGTGAAGCTCTGAGACTGAGTTGTGCAGATCTGCTGTTGCGCCCAAAGCCGCTGCCCCTGCTGCACCGTTCCTAAGGAGGTCGGAGTGGGCTTCCCGGTGCAACTAAGTTAAGTACCAGGGGTTGAAAGGCCAGATTCTCCTGTGCTATCCTGATTTACAGAATTTCTTTAATGCTTTTGCTTTACTGCATTGTGAGTGATTTCAGCCTGCTTCTTTCTTGCGCCATTAATGTGCTAGCATTGCATTATAAATATACATGCAACCATTCAGCTACTGATTAAGCATCATTGCCAAGCTATGTGTTTATGCTAGTGTTTTATTAAGGTTATAAATAAACATGTAACCATTCTGCTACTGTATAACCATCATTGCCAATATATGCGTTTGTGTTAGTGTTTTAGTAAAGTCAAATTGCATCCGCTACTGGTGTGTTGCTCCTTACTGAGTGTCCTTATTGATTTCTACCTGATTGATATTGCTTGGGTTGGTTGCCAGCAGCCAGTCCAACACAGAGAAGAACTGGGCAGCTATTGAGAACGAGTGCTTTGCCATAGCGTGGGCCTGGCATGAGTTCCGCCCTTATTTGTTTGGCACTAAATTTATAGTGCAGGCAGATCATAAGCCACTAAAACGGTTGATGGCTATGAAGGGAGAGAATCCCAAGTTGTTGAGATGGTCTATTTCTTTGCAAGGGGCAGACTATGTTGTGGAGCTCAGAGCCGGTTCGTGGCATGGGAAAGCTGGCAGACTTTCCTGCTGGTTTTACTGATCTGACCACCCAACCTCTCCGGGTTAGGAGTTGATTTAGGGTGTTCTAATCTGGGATGGGCGTCTGTTGGGACGGAAAAGTCCTCTGTATGGTGAGAAACGTGTACCCTTGCCCAGTGCCCAACTGTATTGTTGTCTGGATCCCTAATGCACAAGTTACTAACTTGTGTAACGATATATCTGTAAGAGACAGTAGTTAGTGACAGATTCCTTACCTTAGAATATCCCCAGGCGTCAGGCTGGATCCGGAAAGTTTTTGCGTAGCAGTACCCTTGCGCGTCGGTAGGCGGCGTCACGCGGCTCCGCGTCCGTCGTCAGGATCGCCGGGATGACGTCGCGGGCAGTACTTAGACGCCGCCCCTGCGTGCTGACGTCAGTTCTGTACACGACTTTCCGCGCCAGGAACGCAGAGCCATGCAAGAAGCTGACATAGGTGTCTGAAAAATACTAGGGCCCTGAAAGGGATGTTCTTAACCCTAGAAATCAGTTCGCAGAACGGGGAGGATGGGTGGGGCGGTAAGGAATCTGTCACTAACTACTGTCTCTTACAGATATATCGTTACACAAGTTAGTAACTTGTGCATCTGAAAGAGACACGTTAGTGACAGATTCCTTACCTTAGAATAGATACCCCAGCAATACCAACCCCGGTGGTGGGTCTGCGAACAGATTCAGACAAGGAAGTTCCGGAGGACAGAACGGCCAAAGAAGCCGTCCCTCCGGACTTGGCTGTCAAGGCAGTAATGTTTGGTAAACGTGTGCAGCGAGGCCCACGTAGCTGCCTGACATATATCCTGTAACGGAACACCGCGGCCTAAAGCCGTGGTAGCAGCCGTTGCCCTGGTGGAATGGGCACGCAGCCCAACAGGAGGCTCCTTCTTAGCCAAAGAATAGCAGGCCCTGATACACAGAATGACCCAGCGGGAGATGGTCCTTTTGTGTACCGCCCGACCTTTTTTGGCGCCCACGTACCCAACAAAGAGCTGGTCCACCCGGAACTGTTGTGTGCGGTTGATGTAAAAGGAAAGCGCACGTTTTGGGTCCAGACGGTGGAGCCTCTCTTCCTCCCTGGAAGGATGCGGAGGCGGAAAGAAGGTGGGCAAAGTGATGGTCTGCCCAATGTGGAAGGCAGTAACCACCTTTGGCAAGAAGGACGGACGCGTCCTAAGAACAACCTTGTGTGGATGAACAGACAGAAAGGGGGGTTTGCATGAAAGAGCCTGGAGCTCACTCACCCGCCGAGCGGAGGTGATGGCTACCAGAAAGGCTGTCTTCAGAGTAAGAAGACGGAGAGGACAGTTATGCAGAGGCTCAAAGGGAGCACACATTAAGAAAGTAAGAACCAAGTTTAAGTCCCACTGAGGCATTATAAACGGAACAGGAGGAAAGAGGTGTGTAATGCCTTTAAGAAACCTGTTAACAACAGGGGACTTAAAAAGAGAGGGCTGATCAGGAAGCCTGAGGAAGGCCGAGATTGCACAAAGATAGCCCTTGATGGTACCCAGGGCAGAACCCTGTTGGGCCAGAGAAAGAAGGAACAGAAGAACCTCAGAAAGAGGGGCAGAAAGGGGATTCACAGCCTTTGCTGTGCACCATGCCACAAACTTGTTCCACCTGCAGGCGTATACCACCTTAGTGGAGGGACGCCTGGCTGCCAGAATCACATCACAAACTTCGGGAGGCAAGTCGAAAGGAATCAACTGCCGCCGCTCAATCTCCACGTAAGCAGGTGTAGACTGGACAGGTTCGGGTGGAGGACCGTCCCCTGCTGCTGCGACAGAAGATCCTCCCGAAGAGGCAGACGGATCGGGGGATCGACGCTCATACTGAGTAGCTCGGGATACCAAACTCTTCGAGCCCAGTCCGGAGCCACAAGAATGACTTGGGCCTGGTCGCGACGAATCTTCTTCAACACTCTGGGTAGAAGTGGTATAGGCGGAAAGGCGTACAACATACCGCAACTCCACTCGCGACGAAAAGCGTCGCAGAGCGAGTGCCGCCTTGGAAATTCCAACGCGCAGAACTGCTGACATTGCGCGTTCTCTTCGGTGGCGAACAGATCTAACCAAGGCTCTCCCCACTGCTGAAAGAGACCTTGCGCCACCTCCGAGTGAAGACGCCATTCGTGATCCATCATGCACCTGCGGCTGAGTTCGTCCGCCCTGGCGTTCAGGGAACCTGCCAGGTGTTGAACCATCAGGAATATGCCCTGATGTTCCAGCCATGTCCAGAGGCGCAGAGCCTCCTGACATAGGGTCCACGACCCCACCCCGCCCTGTTTGTTGCAGTACCACATGGCGGTGGTGTTGTCTGTGAACACCTGCACTACCTTCCCTTTGACAGAGGGAAGGAATGCCTTGAGTGCAAGTCGGATCGCCCGGAGCTCCAGAATGTTGATATGGAGCCGGGACTCCGCCGGAGACCAGAGGCCTCTGATCTCCGCCTCTCCCATGTGACCGCCCCATCCCAGAAGGGACGCGTCCGTGACGACTGTGTACTCTGGCTGGGGAAGGGAGAGAGATCTGCCCATAACCCATTGCCGGTTCGAGAGCCGCCACTGCAACTGTTTTGCAGTCCCCTCCAAGATCTGGACGTGATCGGACAGGTTGCCCTGGTGCTGCGCCCACTGGAACTTCAGGTCCCACTGCAGAGCCCGCATATGCCATCTGGCATGATCGACCAGCAGGATGCAGGAGGCCATGAGGCCCAGCAGCCTCAGGGTCATCCGTACCGAAACCCAGGATAAAGGCTGAAAGATCGGAATCATAGCCTGAATATCCCAGACTCGCCGTTCGTGAGGATAGACCCGAAACTGCGTCGTGTCCAGAACTGCTCCGATGAAAAGGAGCTGTGGAGAAGGAATCAGGTGCGACTTCGGCACGTTGATGGAGAACCCCAGCGAGTGCAGGAGTTCGGCCGTAGTCTGGAGGTGGGAGACGACTGCCTGGGACGAGCCCGCCTTCAGCAGCCAGTCGTCGAGGTAGGGGAAGACTGGAACCCCTACCCGGCGCAGATGAGCTGCGACCACCGCCATCACTTCCGTGAACACCCGAGGGGCGCTGGTAAGGACAAAGGGGAGCACAGTGAACTGAAAATGCTCGAGGCCTACCGTGAACCGCAGGTAACGCCGGTGGGCCGGCAGGACGGGGATGTGGAAATATGCGTCCTGCAAGTCCAACGCTACCAACCAGTCTCCAGGGTCTAGGGCAGTCAAGACCTGAGCTAGGGTGAGCATCTTGAACTTCTCCTTCCGGAGGAAGCGATTTACATTCTGGAGGTCCAAGATAGGACGCATGTCCTCCTTGTCCTTTTTGGGCACCAGAAAGTAGTGGGAGTAGCAACCACGTCCTACTTCTGGGATCGGAAAGCGCTCGATGGCCCTCTTGGCCAAGAGGGCCGCAACTTCCTTCTGAAGAAGCACCAAGTGATCCCCTGACATGCGGTGGAATTGAGGTGGCATGGCTGGGGGGGTGGTCTCGAAGGGGAGGGAGTAGCCCCTTCGGACAATGTCCAAGACCCACCTGTCCGAGGTGATGGCACGCCAGTGGTGAAGGTGATGGCGGACCCTGCCCCCTACTGGCGTGCTGTGCACCTGAAAAGAAGGACTAGGAGGGCTTGGAGGCCGCGGACGGGGCGGGGTTGGTGGCCTGACCCGCACGCTGGTTGCCTGACCCGCCACGGCGGGAGCCACGTCCTCGGCCACGCGAAGACGCTTGCTGCGCGGGCCGGTGGCTGGGCAGCGGACGTGACTGGGCGCCCCTTCCGTGGCCACGAAAGGGGCGAAAAGCAGATGGCTGCGGAGGGCGTACAGCAGAAAGGCCCAGGGACTTGGCCGTAGCCCGCGAGTCCTTAAAACGCTCCAGCGCATGGTCTGCCTTGTTCCCAAAAAGACCGACCCCATCAAAGGGCATGTCCATAAGAGTGTTTTGGACATCACCCGAGAAACCAGTGGTTCTCAGCCAGGCGTGACGGCGCAGCGCCACTGTCGTCGCAAGCGATCTGCCTAGCGAGTCGGCGGTATCAAGGCCACATCTGATGGTGTACTTTGCCGCATCTCTTCCCTTCGCAATGGTGCGGGAAAGCAGTGTCTGGACCTCCTCAGGACACTGGTGCAGAACTTGCGCCACCGAGTCCCACAAGGAGTGGGAATATCGGCCCAAGAGGCAAGTGGTATTGACGGACCGCAAGCCAGCACTGGAGGAAGAAAAGACTTTCTTCCCAAATTGATCCAGGCGTTTGGATTCCCTATCCGGGGGAGCGGTAGGGAAGGCGCTTTGGGAAGCAGAGGCTTGGACCACCAAGCTTTCAGGGGTGGGGTGTTGGGAGAGGAACAGGGGGTCGGCCGGGGACAGGGCGATGGCGTCGGGCCACGTTCCTATCCACAGGAGCCCCTGTGGTGGGCTTGGACCAGGTGCCCAAAAGAACATCTGAAAGCGCTTCGTTAAACGGCAGCAGTGGCTCCGAGGAGGTAGCCGCCAGCTGAAGCACTTCCGTCAGGATGTTAGTCCTGACAGCCACTGTAGGCAACTGGAGGTGTAAGGCCCCAGCTGCTCTACGCAACACCGTTGCAAAGTTTGCTCCCTCCTCCATTGCCACGGAAGGAGGAGACAGCATGCCAGAGTCAGGGGAGGTGTCCAGACCACTGGCATCCCCAAGTTCCTCAGCCCAGTCCTGATCAAACTCACATTGCTGTGTGAGAGGGTCATCAGACCCCTCCCAATTCTCTTCGTCCTCCAATTCATGTTCAAAGTAAGGAGGAGGGACATGTGGGACCCAAGGTCTCATCGGCGTTGGAGCCGGCGTCGAGTCCGGATCCGGAGAGAACCGGGGAACGACGCCGCCCGGAGCCCCGGGCGGTGTCGGGAACGGCACCGGAGAGATCGGCGCCGGTGGAGGTGTCGTCAGATCAACCGGCGTCGATCGGGGTTGTGGCAGCACCGGAGCCGGGGTCGGGGCCGGGACCGAGTCTGGTGTGACAGGCGGTGCCGGGCCGGAGTTGCCGGCGGCGCCGGAGAAACCCCATCAGGGCCCGCGGGGCCCGAAGGCGCACCGGGGGGACCTTGAGGCCCGAAGAGGCGGGCCATGGTCGACAGGAACTCCTGTATCTCGGCCGGAGTCGCCGCCGAACCCGGATAAGGGGGGTAATGCGGCGGCGGCTCCACAGGCACTCCCGGAGCCGCGGGGGCGGGGGCGGTGCCGACAGGACCCTCAGCCGAGTCGCGAGACCGGCGAGGGGAAGTCGTCGAACGATGACGCTTCTTCGACTTCTTATGCTTCGACTTACCGGAGGAGTGCGAAGACTTGGACCCCGACGACCGATGAGGACTCCGCGACCGGCCCCTCGACCTCTCTCGTGATTGGGGCTTGGCGTGGCGCGGAGCCGACTGCCGGACCTCGAGGAGCTTTCGAGACCGCTCTCGCAAAGCCTTCGGGTGCAAGGCCCGGCAGTCGGGGCACGACTTGGTGTCGTGGTCGCGGCCGAGGCAGTAGAGACAATCCCGATGCGGGTCTGAGATCGACATCATTCGACCACAGGCGTCGCATGGCTTGAAGCCGGGCATCCCTACCGACACCTTCGGAGTCGAGAGACTTCGAGAAAACAGTGAAAAATCACCAAAAATCTTAGTCAAAAAATGACTAGGGCACTGCTCTTCCCGGATCTGCGCTTACTGGCGCGGAAAAAGAAAGAACTGACGTCAGCGCGCAGGGGCGGCGTCTAAGTACTGCCCGCGACGTCATCCCGGCGATCCCGACGACGGACGCGGAGCCGCACGATGCCGCCTACCGACGCGCAAGGGTACTGCTACGCAAAAACTTTCCGGATCCAGCCTGACGCCTGGGGATATTCTAAGGTAAGGAATCTGTCACTAACGTGTCTCTTTCAGATGCAATTTTTTTTCTCATAGGTGAACACGGATCATGCATGTACACCTATGACATAGGCCTGTCTCACAGATTGCGGTCTTGTTGGACCGGGAGGGGAGCCCAAAAGCACTACACTCATAGTGCTGGAAGGCAACCGCCTTCACCAAAAGTTAAACTGCGCAAGTGCGGTGGTGGCAGTATACAGTGCAGTGATCAGTAGTAGAGAACAGGTCCTTTTTACCCTGTGTTTTTGGAGTAAGGACTACAGGTACACTTACCTTTTTAAAAGTTCAGCTGGTGTGTTTTTAACTCACCCTTGGCCTATATCAGGTTTATGTGGATGTGTGACCGTGATGAAAACATGTGCTACGTGCTGAGTGCATGTGGGCTCTCAAGAAATACACTACACCTAGGATGAAGCGGAGTACAGCGCGCACATGGTAAATGTGTGTGTGCTGGGGTGGTGTGTTTTTAAAATAACACACTCTGATAAAGTAGAGAGAAGAGACTGCAGTGCTGAACAGTGTGCGCAGACTGAGTGCATGTGCTGCATGTGGGATTGCTGGTGGTAGGATAATACATGAGGACAGCAGTACTAAGCAGTTAGCGTGCTGTGTATGTACCCTGAGTGCAGGAGTGCCTGGACTAGTAGATAACATGGATGACCTTGGGTTCTATTTTGGGAAGCCCAGGCCTGCCTGGTGAAAACTTGACTGGTAGAGGAATTCCCCCAGATAGAATTGTGTATTGCTGCATTCCTGTAAGATGGGGGGGACGAGCACTGGATGAGGGGAGAGCCAGACTCCCCCTGTGCATTTCAAATGCTCTTTGATTCAGTGACAAATCACAAGAACACATCTCTGAAAGAGGGAGATGGGGTTGATAAGAGAATCATAAAGAGTAGGGCTGAGGGCTCAGGATTAACCTTTGATGCACATATCACTGTGGCTGACATCCAGGTGTGAACTCTGGTCACTCCCATGTATCATGTTGTGGGTTAATCAGCTTTGGAGTCCTGCCTGTTGTGACAGACTTCCTTCAGGAGGAAGAAGAAAGGGGAGAGATGTCTCTTTCAAAGAAGCAGAACCCCAATATAAAACTCCAAAGGTCCAGACCGTAAATTACATTTTTGTTTCTGGAAAAAAAAAAAAAAGTAGGGAGTATGAGACCCCAAACTTTGTCATTTGCTGAGCAGCCAGCGGGCTGTGAGAGACAAGGAAGCTCTGCAAGACTTCTGCCTGTGACCTGGACTAGGGGCCCAGCCTGCCAGTCTCACTGCTGGGTGAGGGGACATCAACCAGGGAAGCCAAGATCACCTGCCCCGGAACCTGGGAGCACCAGCGACTGCCTGCTCGCCAAGATTGGTGTGCCCATAAGGAAGAGGAGAGCGTTAGAGGGAATGAGGTCCAGAAGAGAGCCCTGGCGTGAGGCCTCTCAGTGCGAGGTGTGAGAAATCCAGTCCTGCAGAGGTGGGGCTTGTCTGATCTCAAGATGGCTGCAGCCTAGGAGGGCTCCCGTAACCGCTCCAACTATCCTTCAGGAATCGGGTTTACCAGTGAACAAACAAGTGCAAAAAACGAAGCGTGCCTTAGCACTAGGAAAGAGCTACCAGATGACACTTTCACCGTGACCGAGAACTCCCACATTAAGCAGATACCCGTGTGCCGTCACTGCGGCCTACCTTAATAGCAATACGTAGAAGCCGACTCGCCACGCAGCAGCGACCGCCAAGTAAAGACTGGAGCCAGTCGCATAAAGAGGAGACAGCGCACGCGGTCTGGCTCCTGCGTGTGCACCGAATAATTAGCGAGCCCGTCGAAATGGGAAGCGGAAGGTATCCCGCACCGATAAGCCTAAGGAGGGGAGGCTTGGCCTGGCCGCACCTGTCCCAGGAATATCTTGCAACCGGGCGAAGAACGGGTCTAAAACTACAGCGGGAAGCAGGGCAGTGCAGAGGCAGGGCAGAGGAGGGACGACCAGCGGAATCGTAGAGACCTGTGATGGGTGCAACAGCGGACCCAGCGCCTCCGTGGTGAGTGGAAAGTGCTGCGCGCCCACACTGGACACTAACGGGCACCTTCCCACAGCCCTAAGTGCCCTGCAAGAACTCGCACTCACCGCCTGAGCATCATACAAGCGCCACCCGAGACAGCTGGGACACGGCGGGAGAATATTAAGGCAATTGGAGGTTAAGAATACGGTGCAGGGAATACATAATAAATTATTGCGGGTTAAGTAGACAAGAATCGATCAAAACTCCAATTTGAACAGCGCAAATCGACGAGGAGCACAGATGAGGAAACAGACTCGGTGGCAACGGAACAGGGGGCTACAGCTAGCGAGCCAGGAGAAGATATATGCCAAATTCTAACTGCAATGCAGCAAAGCCTCATCACAATAGATGGCAAAATCGATTACCTCTACTACAGAATGGACCGCATGTCAGAGCGCATAGATCAACACAGCGAAAGACTTGACATGGTAGACAGAAGGGTGTCGGAAGCAGAGGGCGCCCAAACAGAGGCCGCACCCACTCAGAAGCAAATAGGGAAATTACTAACAACGCTAAGAGATAAAGCCGAAGACTTGGAAGCACGATCTAGGCGCAATAATCTACGCACCGGGAACATGGAACTATTCACTGAGCAACTACTTGTGACTGTTGGGGCGCGAAACATTCTCCTCTGTGTTTATTATAGAAAGCGCTCATCGCTCACTGGCCCCGAAGCCCCCACATCCACCTCTCCCCTCCCCCAGTGCGCCTACGCGACGGCTCATTGCACGATTGCTGAATTATAGAGATAGAGACGCTGCATTGAGACGGGCTAGGGACCTACGGGTGCTCAAGTATGAAGGCTCCGAACTGTCACTGTTCCCCGACTTCACGCCTCTTGTTCAAGAGGCAAGGAGACAGTTCACGCCCTTGCAGCGCAAACTTAGACAACTAAACATAAACTATGCAAAGTTATACCCTGCAAGATTAAAAATGACTATGGAGGATAAAGCTAAGATCTACACTGACCCTAAGCAGCTACAACAGGTGCTCAAAGCATACCAAAAAAATTAAAAACAACAAGCAAAGACGTGATGCTGACCCGGAAGAGAACACTGCTCATGACGAGCTGGAATAGCAAATTGGAAGCCAACTACCACTTTCACTAAGCTACCACATATAAAGCAACGATCAATCACAATATTCTGCCTTACAGAAGACAACCAAGGCGACAGAATACATCGGATGTCAGAGGATGGAAACTAATAGAACAGCATTGAATCCGAACATTCAAGTTACATGATGCTGTCACATATTGCAAGTATTAATAATTGTTTTAGATATTCACAGATAACAAAATATAACAGCAGGACGGTTATCTTACCACCGGAGAAGTACATGGAGCATTGGTAACCGCCGCCTCCATATGTAATACACACAGAAGGGAACATCAGAGGGTATTAGGGGTAAAAGGGGGGTGGAGGGAGGGAGCTTTTTGCTTTGCCAAATGTTGGTGGTATGCGTGGGAGTGGGGTAAGGGGACTTTGATTAAACTGTTCGTAGCATATTGTAGACAAGTAACAGGCAGTAGCACAAATGAAAGTACTACTTATCACATAGAACACCTTAAATGTCACTGCAAGAATAGGTAAGGAAGATGCAACAGCGCCATTAACTAACTGCTCCCTGTTGAAGTTTATGTAATGTAAGAGGCCTGAATGACCATCGCTAAATCCGTATGGTTATAGCATACCTGCAAAGACACCATATAGATGTGGCAATATTACAGGAGACACACCTAGCTCCTCGTTCAGGTCTACTGACTCAGCGCAGAATGAAGGCTACATGTATAGCAGCAGGTTTTACTTCACATTCCAGAGGAGTGCTCATTTGGGTACAAGCCGGAGCAGGAATACAAGCACAAGAAGTGCAAGTAGACCTGGGGGTAGATATGCTATAGCTAGATGTCGCAAAGACAGTTTTGACGCGATAGTTGTTGGCGTCTATGGGCCTAATTATGATGACCCACAATTCTACAGTTCACAACACGGTAAGCATACGAAATACGCGCATATACCTCAGCTCTGGGGTGGGGATTTTAATTGTATACAATGCCCTGACCTCGATAGATCAAAAGGTCCTCCTAGACGTCCCTCAAAGGCTGCATAATAGCAATTGCGGAAGCAGACTGGCTAATAGATGTCTGGCGCCGCCGTTTACTAAACGGCAGGGAATACCCACATTACCCATCAGTACATGACATACATACACGCATAGATTATTGGTTGGCCTCACGTGAGTTAATGCCCTTAATTTGCGAATACGAACACATGCCGCAGACATAATTCGACCATCCACCAGTCAAACTCTGCATTTCGATGAGAAACATGCAACCCAGAGTTCACTCCTGGCGATTCCCGCAGTACTCATTACAGGACCCCGTATTTCGCCAAGAACTAGCTACAGCAATCGGTGAGTTCTTTCTCACCAACTCAGGTAACGTCCCCAAAATGGGCACCATCTGGGAGATGTTTAAAATAATATTCAAGAGATAACAATATCCAAATATGCTGGTGTACTCCACTCTATTAGGACGCAATTGCAGAAAGTAGAAAAAGAACTGAAAGAGAATCAAGCACAGAGGAATACAGAACCCGGTATCTTAGCCCAAATAAGGGAGAATATAGATGAATTTAACGAACTGACCAGCACAGAGATTACTCATCTAGGAAAATATGCCACGGCTAGGGTATACGCAGAAGGCCCAGCGCCACAATGGCAGCACTAACATGATCTAATAGAAGGGGGAATGATGTATTGCAAGTGAAAACGAAAAAGGGGATGCAATTTACGGGACACCAGAGATAGTAGAGGAATTCCATAGATACTATGCCTCCCTATACACTGCACGGGATGCAAGTGCAGAAGAATCAGATGACTATCTTGCACACATCGCAATGAAGTGGCTTTCCAATACAGAGAGAGAGAGAGAGAGAGAGAGAGAGAGAGAATAATGGCCCGCTCCACCCAACAGAGATCACAGCAGCCCTCAAAGAAATTCCCAGTGAAATGGTGCTAGGCTCGGACGACTTAACTGAGGCCTTTTACAAATTATACCAGGAGCGACTGATACCGCACCTGATGAAATCTGTTTGAAGAAATGGCAGGCAAGGGCATAATGCCACCCTCAATGCGTGAGGTCACGTTGGTCACACTCCTGAAACCCGGCAAACCTTCAGATCAGTGCTTATCATACAGACCACTGTCACTACTCAACACAGACACTAAACTGTGTCAAAATCCTAGCAAATAGGCTAGCGCCCCAGCTGCCCGGTATAGTGGGCCCGGAACGGATGGGATTCGTACCGGGCCGTTCCATTACATGTAATCTGCGAACACTTTTTGGAGTCATCACATGCATAGACCCGAGCGTCTGAGCCGCCACTCTATTCCTAGATGCCGAGAAGGCATTTGACTCGGTGGAATGGAGCTTCCTCTTCGCAGTGTTGAGGCGAGTGGGAGTGGGGCAGGTGTTTCTCAAGCTAATAGAGATGCTGTATGCAAAACCTTCAGCGCAAGTGTGGGTTAATGGACTGCTCTCAGCACCCATTGTAATCACTAGAGGTACCAGGCAAGGTCTCCGCTACTATACGCACTGATTCTTGCTGCCCAAGCATGTACTTGAAGGGGGGGACTGCATGTCCCAGGAGTCTGCGCTACCATAGCGGGAGGATCGCGCACACCGACTCGCGCACATAAGCGCGCCATCAACCCCGCGGCGCGGGACGCCGTGATTCTTGCTGCCCAAGCCTGCACCTGAAGGGGGGACTGCATGTCCCAGGAGTCTGCGCTACCATAGCGGGAGGAGCGCGCACACCGACTCGCGCACAGAAGCGCGCCATCAACCCCGCGGCGAGGGATGCGCGCGGGCCAAGGGCGGGCCCGTCCTGCGCCCGTCATCGCCAGGAGGAGGCAGGGCAGGGACACCCCCCGTGGTTGTGAGATCTGCGAGCGGTACTTCTAGCGGTAAGATCCCAATTTGTTCTTGGCACCCTTCTGATGGACTCAGCTCATCGACCCCCCTCGTGAGGTAACACCGTTCATTTAAGACTCTAGGACCATTGAACTGTGGAGCCTAAAAGAGTAGCGGATTGTATTGCCTCTACCGGGTAACCATTCTGGGTTGACCTGACAGTGTACTCTCCTCCTAACCTTGGTAAACTCCACCTGCTTGATACTAACTGAGGACTAACGACGGCAACGGCGTTCCAGCCTTGCAGTGCAGCAGAGCAACGAAGCTGTGAACGGACTAGTTAAGTAAAAGCTGGGGTGGTACAGGGTTGCTCCCATCCCGCATTTGCCTTTGATTCTGCACTTTTTGGTTATAGCTTTTTAGCTGATTTGAGGTGCCTTACGCTAGGCGAGGGCTATCCGAGATCTAGTGTGTCGTGTCCTGGGGTTTACGATAGTCAGCACGCAACACAATGGGGAAGAGGGTATGCCCAGTGAGAGCCAAAATCTCAAGTGCATCTTCACTACCCCCGACATCAATAGACAAAATGCTCCAGAGGGCTATAGGGGTGGTGGATACCGAAATTGAGTTAACGGAAAGGCGGTTATCACTCACCCCCGACATATTTATCGCACCGTCTGATCCAATTACACTCCTAACTACGCCCCAATCCCAGCTTGAGGAACACCTCCTGTCTCCGCCCTTGGTTGCTCCAAATAAGAAAGCACCACGCAAGAGTAGAAATACTACTAGTATTATCAAGGTCGGAAAACACAAACAAACAACTGAGGTTGGGCCCAAAAAAAAGAAGTTTTGTGAGGGCACCACAGACACCATAGAGGGAAACAAAGAGCAAGAACAAGATCGAGGTAGATCCCTACCAGTTAGTACTGATGTAACCTATCCGACATGGGCAGTGACTATGCTGACAGACTTCCAGAACAACTTGAGGGCCATTATCAGAGAACTGGCCCCTCTTACAAGTCGCTTAGAGAAATTGGAGAAAGTGGTAGCAGCAGGGGAAGCTAGACTAAGTGATTTGCAAACCCACACTACCAGTAAATCAAGAAGTGAGTCTGATAGAGGATGCCAGGTAGACAGTGTGGGTCCAACACCGCCATCTGGGTTGCTGATACACACACATGAGATTCCCCCCATTAGCCATGAGATGGGAGAACAGAGTACCAACAGGCACGAGAGGGACAGGAATGCCAGCTGCAAGTTCAGAGCTAAAAACAGACTGGTCCCCCCTAGGCATCGAGACAACTCTACCCTCCATGACCAAGCCATGGATAGTAATAAGAGTAGCCAGCAAGTACAAGAACACGGTGAGGGGAGGCAAGATAGTACTAACTTAAAATCGCCCACCATAAATCTCCCACCTGCCTGCGCCCCGTATGTAGCTATACTGACAGGTGTCCCGCCTAGTGAGTCCAACGCTAAAGAAACCCAACTCGAGCTTAGGAATAAATGCCTGTTCTGGCTTGCAAGGTATAAGCGTTTTGATTATGCTAGAACAGGCGAGATTATAATGACTCGAAGAGTAGGGTGGGTGGGTAACTGTCGAAAAAGCGAACCGGGAGAGTGCGTAATTATCAACTTCAAAAACCCCAACACTGTTTCCAATCTACTTAATACAACCCTCAACTCCCACAATGTTCCAACTGGGATGAGACTGCGTCCCCTGGTTTTCTTCTACCCACAACATCAAACACTACCAAGAAGTTGTATACCACCCTTAATTCCAGCAAAGGGTCCGGGGGCATTACTTGAGGGAATACAGGTGGCACACAATAGGCTCTCCCCATTCGGTATTTCGGTGAGCAATAGATATGACACCTTGGAGGAAGTAGATTGACTGGGGGAAGGATTAGCACAGGTTGGGATTTTAGAAATGGTAGGACACGATCCCACGGGAATAGCGGGGTGTGGCTTGAACCGACTACCTGAGGCCAATGGGAAAGGCCCCCCCCCCCAGCAGTTCGTATTGTCCGGAGTAAGGAGACAAACAAGTGGGGTTTTTGACGCTATAATCCCGGTTACTGAGGGTGACGCAACCAGAGAAGGTGAATACAGTAGGATAACAGAGAGGTATTGTGCGGTACACCCAGATGTTTCTCTATCTTCCAGTGTGGGGGCCATTGTGAGCGTGAGTGGGGATACAGGGGCAAGACAGTGGGTTGAAGATATTATCATGGAATCTGGCAGGACTTAAAAATAAACTTTCCTGCCCAGAATGGGGTGACTTTGTTGACAAACACGACATTTGCATCTTCCAAGAAACCTGGGCGAGAGAAGAACTGCAGCGGGTGGGCTTTGCCACCTTTAACAACTTGGTAACCATGGCGGGTAGGGGGAGACACTCTGGCGGCCTATCCATCTGGGTGGGTACTCACTTAGGTTGCAGAGCGGAGCAGATGCCAACACCCACAAAGGACATACAGTGTGTCCTGCTCTCCTTTCCCACTAAGGTAAAAATTGCCCTTATTAACGTATATTCCCGCCCTGTTATAAATGGCCAAGAATCTCCCACTATTGACCATCTAGGACATTTTATCCCGACACTGGACTCAGGGATATGGCTGATTGTGGGGGGTGACTTCAACTGCCATTTTGAACCTCTTACTGACCCAAATCATTCTCTCCCCACGGAGGAAGATCTCTACTGGTCTATACCTGACCCCCAGATCACGCCCATCAAGTATGGTCACCACTGGCAATGTAGCTAAATGCATTCACCTTAGCTCTTTCGTTAAGGGCATGTAATGGGCGGACGAAATCTGACCGACCGGGACAGCTCACTTTCAATAGAGTAGGGCATGCCTCCCTACTTGATTACATCATGATAGAAACAAGATCATGGGAAAAGGTATCTGATTTCTATATTACGCAGAGACAGGACAGTGACCATAATGCATTGAGTCTGATTTTGAAACCATGGGATCTTGGCATTCATAAGCCCCTTTCCGCCCCTATAAATGTGACCAGTGCAATAACACTTTCAAACAATAGAAGAAAAGTTAGATGGGGCCATATACAACACTGCCCCCTCAGGCTGGCCAAAGTATACCAGCTAGCGATCCCAATGATAACCAAAATGGGGGAGCTAGCACAGTTGGAGGGTCCTACTGTGGAGTTAGATAAGGCAGGGAAAATCCACGTAGAGTTAACCTCAAAATTAGCGAACATGTTCTACCCGGTTGTGCGCACAAGGGAGAGTAATCATAACAAATGCTCATGGTTTAACGAGCATTGTCGAATGGCCAAGCAGGAACTCGTGGATGCGGTAAGGGCAAAGGATAGGCCACAAATCAAACTTGCCAGGGACAGATATAAACGGACCATCCGGCAAGAGAAAAAAAATTGGGAATTAGAGAGGTGGGAATCTCTCAGGACTGCCCTTAATGAGAAAGATTTGAAAACTTTCTGGGCAATAGTGAGTTCAGGAGATAGGGATGGGAGATCGGCCATCGAGCCCAATATAGCGCCTGAAGTTTGGGAGACACATTTTGGGGCATTGTATGCTAACAGGGAAGGTGGGACTGAGAACATTGATACGATTAGAATAGTATCAGAGACCCATCCGATGGGAGTAAGGGAGATCAGTAGGATAGAAGTGGAAAATGCCATTAACAAGCTCCAACGTAACAAAGCGCCAGGTCTAGATAAATTACCTGGCGACCTTTTTCGGGAAGAACCCAAAATATGGGTCCCATACTTGTGTGTCCTATTCAATGCAATCTTGAAGGGCATGGATCTCCCTGACACATGGAGAGGGGCCGAGATAGTCCCCATATTTAAAAAAGGCTGTCCTATTTTGCCCTCCAACTACAGGCCGATCAGCCTTATTGACATTTCCCAAAAACTTTTTGGCCGGGTGCTTCTCGACCGCCTCCAGGGTTGGCTGGAAGAGGACCAAATATTAAGTCCTTACCAGGCCGGCTTCAGATCAAACATGTCAACCGTAGACCAGATATTCAGATTACAACTACTCTTCTGGAAAACGGTGACTTTAGAGGGTGGCAGCCTCTACCTTATATTTGTTGATCTGAAGTCGGCCTTCGATCTTGTGCCACGGGAGAAACTCTGGAAGGTGTTGAGTGACCTTGGGATCCCCGCTTACCTTCTTCACATTATAGTGAGGCTCCACTTAGAAAACTTTGCACATGTGCGGTGCGGAAAATATGGAGAACTCACGTCCCGATTCCCTGTCCACAATGGGGTGAGGCAGGGATGTGTCTTAGCGCCCACCCTATTCTGTCTCTTTATCAATGGGCTTATTGATCACCTCAAAAAAATCAAGGATAACGACGCCCCTAAGCTAGCCTCTGGGAAGGTCCCAGCGCTGATGTTTGCTGATGATACCCTGCTACTTTCAAAAACACCAATGGGTATCCAGCGGACATTGGACGGCTTTGCCAACTTCTGTAAGCTGCGCGGGCTGGAGATCAATTTAGCAAAGACTAAATTTATGGTCTTCAACCCCCCTAAAACGACCCGCCCAAATCCCTCACTATATGGCACTCCTTTAGAAAGAGTGAAGATTTTTGATTATTTGGGAGTCACCATATCAGAGCACTTTGATTGGGGGCCTCAGTTGGCAAAAGCAAGACTCAGGCTAACCCAGACAGTGGGCGGTATAATGAAACTACACAGAACTTCAGCTTTTAAACCAGCAGCCGCTGTGGTGGAAATATATAAAGCACAAGCAAGAGGGGCCACATTATATGGGGTGGAGCTCTGGGGGCACTGCTCTACCATTAATTTGATGAAGGTAGAGAATAACTTCATGAGACAGCTTTTAGGCCTCCCGCGTAGCCCTTTACTCCCCTTACTCCCCTTCGTATGGATCTGGGCATTAGGCCCCTTGATGAAGAGATAGCCCTGAGACCCCTTACATTCTGGCGTCGGCTATGGGTAACTCCGGAGCTCGCCGTCTTCAGGGCTGAGTTAAGGGAGCTCTTGTCCATCTGTGCTACTAAGAAAAATCCCTGGCTTTGCCACATAAGGGACCTTGCTCTTAAGTTAGACAAGACGGACCTCTGGAGGACACCTGAGATATCATGTGTCATGATCTCCAGGCTGGAACTAGTCAGACATTATAGACTATCCAAATTAATGTCCATGCAAGCTAGCACCTCATGTGGTCGTTTAACAGCAGAGTTCCTGGCAGTAAAAGATGTACACAGTAAGGAACATTTCTTGGACTTTATCCAACCCCCACTTGCTAGGAAACTGTATATGCAATTTAGACTAGGAACTCTTCCACCATTTGCATTCACTAGCAAATGGGTAAAAGAACAATCGGGTGAATATCCTGCATGTATTTATAAGGAAGAGTCGGAATTACACGTTTTGCATCTCTGTCCTGCCTACCAGACGCCGCGCAAGCGATGGATAATCCAATTGTGTAAGAACTTGGGCTTTGTGCGCTGCGTAGAGGCATACAGAGTTTTAAAGTACGACACCCACCCACCAATTGTCTTTGCTGTATCTCGATTTTTAAATAGCATGTGGCACATTCGGCGGGCCCTTCTTAAGCAACCAGCAGGAGGAAACTGAATTTACTGAATCTGTGTAGGTACATTAACCATGACAGGGGTCTTTTACCCCAGCTCTATATCTCCATCTTTGAAAAATCGTAGCTTACTCTGACCGGTTGATAAATGTTTGCACTGTAACTTTTATGGATTGAAGAATGTTTTAAGCTTAATTTTATAATCTTTTTAGATTTTTATTCCCTGGTTTTTATCCGATAACTTTTATACACCAGGACGATTTTAAGCAATCCAAACTCTTTTAATTGTATTGTGCATATAACTTTTGTACTTTAATGTGTACTTTTATGGCCCTAGCGGCCGAAATAAAGTTTATATTGATTGATTGACTATACGCACTAGTCGCAAAACCACTGGCCTGCACCATGCGAGAATACTACTCTCACAGAGGCATAAGGTTCCCACAATACAATTTAATAATCTCTGCATATGCAGATGGCACACTGTTATATATGCGTAACCCAGAATACAACTTATCTCCAATTCTGGATGAAGTAGTAAGATTCGGACAGCACTCAGGACTGTGAATCAATTGGCACAAATCAATTATATTTCCTCTCACACCTAACACTGTTCCTGTCCAATCAGACTACCCGATAGCATGGTCAACTGATCCTATACGGTACCTGCAAATTCAAGTGCACACCGTCCCAGAGGTGATCATACTATAAAATTATGGACGCGCTGTGCAACGCCTTGCAAAGTCCATGGAAAGCTGGATTCGACTCCCTCTATCATTACTAGGCCGCATAGCCTTAATGAAAATGAGTCTCCTCCCACGTTTTCTGTTTCTATTCGCGAACATACCAATTTCATTACCGAAGTCCGTATTTCGGAACCTTAGAACCCTTCTGACAGGGCTGGCTTGGGGGGGGGGGGCGGGAGGGGAGAGAAACAACCTCGGGTCTAGTGGGAGACCTTAATACAGCCATACTTCGAGGGTGGCCTTAGCGCCCCCGACCTGGAGGTATACTACAGCGCAGCACAATTACTCTACGCACATTACTGGATACATGGCCTCGAAGCCCTCCCGCATCTTTATATCGAAAGGGACGAGGTGCACCCCCTCCTCTTCCCGAGATTCCTTTTGAGCAAATCGCAACTGTGATACCATATAGTAGACCCTGTTTGGATCACCTGTAACCAAATGAGGCACATTGCAGACAAACAAAAGATTTTGTTACTATACTCCCCGAAATTACAAACTGAATGGTGCGATTGGCTGCCATTGAGCAAAGAGAGGGCAGTCGTACAGACACTGCACACGTTGAATATAAAATGCCTGGGAGACCTCTTCCAGGAGGGGGTAGTTAAAACATGGGAACAAATAGAGACACATAAATCCCAAGCAACCACCCTCAACAGATATCAATATCACTGCGTGAGGCAATCATTACCCGCTCCATTGGGGGACGAGTTGGCTGAACCGCAGGAACTAACCACACTGACGTACCTAATACAGACAAAATCACCACAGCGCTGAATCACTACTCTCTACGCACTTTCCAAAAAACAGGGAGCGCAGACACAGACCAAAGTCCAGCAAGATTGGCAAAATTAACTGGGCATAGAAATCTCTGAAGAGCAATGGGCATACTGCTGCGCTAGCACTAAGACAGTATCACAAAACAGTTGCCACAGGCTAATTCATTATAAATACCTACACAGAGTGTATTATACCCCCGCGCGATTACACAAACTTGGGCTATGAGAAAACGATAAGTGTATGAGATACAAGGCTAGTGAAGCACACTTTTCACACCTAGCATGGGAGTGTCCTGGAATCCAAGGGTTCTGTACAGGAGTGTTTAGTGCGTTGAGAAACATGTTAGAGGTCCCAATAACAGAAACACTGTTAGTTGCACTTCTTGGTTATGTCAAAGGAATACATTACGAATCCCGTCAACTGGCAGCGATAGGTATCCTGCTAGCAAAAAGACGAATAGCGATGGGCTGGATGCAAGGTCTACTACCCACGCTAGCGGAATGACACATAGATCTCTCTTACTGCTCAACACAATCTGATAACTATAACGTACTATTACTGGTTTGATGCAGACCTAAACCTATATGGGGGCCATACCAGGCATACTTAATACGCATGACAGCTGACGAAGGGGATCAGAAAGTTTTGATGAAACAGGGGTTGGATAGAAAGTGGGCAAATATAAGATATCCTAGGCCACAGTAGTACTCAGGATACACCACCCACAACAACCCACGAAGATAGAGGGAGTCAAGGTGAAGAGTTGTGAAACACCTCATAGAAAGTCACATGAGGGACTCTGGCGAGACTGATAGGGTTATACTTTCCATGTGTAATGATGGTTCAAATATGATCTACTACTAAAATTAAGTGAACTACCTACAGCAAATGTAAATGTTAAATGAGTATCGGTCTACAGGCTGTTATGCATATGTAAAGCACAAGTTACTAACTTGTGTAACGATATATCTGCAAGAGACAGTAGTTAGTGACAGATTCCTTACCTTAGAATATCCCCAGGCGTCGGGCTGGATCCGGAAAGTTTTTGCGTAGCAGTACCCTTGCGCCTCGGTAGGCGGCGTCGTGCGGCTCCGCGTCCGTCGTCGGCGTTGTGATCGCCGGGATGACGTCGCGGGCAGTACTTAGACGCCGCCCTGCGCGCTGACGTCAGTTCTGTACACGACTTTCCGCGCCAGGAACGCAGAGCCATGCAAGAAGCTGACATAGGTGTCTGAAAAATACTAGGGCCCTGAAAGGGATGTCCTTAACCCTAGAAATCAGTTCGCAGAACGGGGAGGATGGGTGGGCGGTAAGGAATCTGTCACTAACTACTGTCTCTTACAGATATATCGTTACACAAGTTAGTAACTTGTGCATCTGAAAGAGACACGTTAGTGACAGATTCCTTACCTTAGAATAGATACCCCAGCAATACCAACCCCGGTGGTGGGTCTGCGAACAAAGATCAGACAAGGAAGTCTCGGAGGACAGAACGGCCAAAGAAGCCGTCCCTCCGGACCTGGCTGTCAAGGCAGTAATGCTTGGTAAACGTGTGCAGCGAGGCCCACGTAGCTGCCTGACATATATCCTGCAGCGGAACACCGCGGCCTAAGGCCGTGGTAGCAGCCGTTGCCCTGGTGGAATGGGCACGCAGCCCAACAGGAGGCTCCTTCTTAGCCAAAGAATAGCAGGCTTTGGTACACAAGGTTACCCAGCGGGAGATGGTTCTCTTGTGCACCGCCCGACCTTTTTGGCGCCCACGTAGCCAACAAAGAGCTGGTCATCCACCCGGAAGTGTTGTGTGCGGTTGATATAAAAGGAAAGCGCACGTTTTGGGTCCAGACGGTGGAGCCTCTCTTCCTCTCTGGAAGGATGCGGAGGCGGAAAGAAGGTGGGCAAAGTGATGGTCTGCCCAATGTGGAAGGCAGTAACCACCTTTGGCAAGAAGGACGGACGCGTCCTAAGAACAACCTTGTCTGGATGGACAGACAGAAAGGGAGGTTTGCATGATAGAGCCTGGAGCTCACTCACCCGCCGAGCGGAGGTGATGGCCACCAGAAAGGCTGTCTTCAGAGTCAGAAGACGAAGAGGACAGTTATGTAGAGGCTCAAAGGGAGCGCACATAGGAAAGGTAAGAACCAAGTTCAAAGTCCCACTGAGGCATCACAAACGGAACAGGAGGGAAGAGGTGTGTAATGCCTTTTAGGAACATGTTAACAACAGGGGACTTGAAAAGGGAGGGCTGATCAGGAAGCCTGAGGAAGGCCGAGATGGCACAAAGATAGCCCTTGATGGTACCCAGGGCAGAACCCTGTTGGGCCAGAGAAAGAAGGAACAGAAGAACCTCAGAAAGAGGGGCAGAAAGGGGATTAACAGCCTTTGCTGTGCACCATGCCACAAACTTGTTCCACCTGCAGGCGTATACCACCTTAGTGGAGGGACGCCTGGCTGCCAGAATCACATCACAAACTTCGGGAGGCAAGTCGAAAGGAATCAACTGCCGCCGCTCAATCTCCACGCAAGCAGGTGGAGGCTGAACAGGTTCGGGTGGAGGACCGTCCCCTGCTGCTGCGACAGAATATCCTCCCGAAGAGGCAGACGGATCGGGGGATCGACGCTCATACTGAGTAGCTCGGGATACCAAACTCTTCGAGCCCAGTCCGGAGCCACAAGGATGACTTGGGCCCGGTCGCGCCGAATCTTCTTCAACACTCTGGGTAGAAGTGGTATAGGCGGAAAGGCGTAGAAACAGACCGCAACTCCACTCGCGACGAAAAGCGTCGCCGAGCGAGTGCCACCTTGGAAATTCCAACGCGCAGAACTGCTGACATTGCGCGTTCTCTTCGGTGGCGAATAGATCTAACCAAGGCTCTCCCCACTGCAGAAAGAGTCCTTGCGCCACTTCCGAGTGAAGACGCCATTCGTGAGCCATCATGCACCTGCGGCTGAGTTCGTCCGCCCTGGCGTTCAGGAACCTGCCAGGTGTTGAACCATCAGGAACATGCCCTGATGTTCCAGCCATGTCCAGAGGCGCAGAGCCTCCTGACAGAGGGTCCACGACCCCACCCCGCCCTGTTTGTTGCAGTACCACATGGCGGTGGTGTTGTCTGTGAACACCTGCACTACCTTCCCTTTGACAGAGGGAAGGAATGCCTTGAGTGCAAGTCGGATCGTCCGGAGCTCCAGAAGGTTGATATGGAGCCGGGACTCCGCCGGAGACCAGAGGCCTCTGATCTCCGCCTCGCCCATGTGACCGCCCCATCCCAGAAGGGACGCGTCCGTCACAACTGTGTGCTCTGGCTGGGGAAGGGAGAGAGATCTGCCCATGACCCATTGCCGGTTCGAGAGCCACCACTGCAACTGTTTTGCAGTCCCCTCCGAGATTTGGACGTGATCGGACAGGTTGCCCTGGTGCTGCGCCCACTGGAACTTCAGGTCCCACTGCAGAGCCCGCATATGCCATCTGGCATGATCGACCAGCAGGATGCAGGAGGCCATGAGGCCCAGCAGCCTCAGGGTCATAAGTACCGAAACCCAGGATAAAGGCTGAAAGATCGGAATTTTAGCCTGAATATCCCGGACTCGCCGTTCGGGAGGATAGGCCCGAAACTGCGTCGTGTCCAGAACTGCTCCGATGAAAAGGAGCTGTGGAGAAGGAATCAGATGCGACTTCGGCACATTGATGGAGAACCCCAGCGAGTGCAGGAGTTCGGCCGTAGTCTGGAGGTGGGAGACGACTTCCTGGGACGAGCCCGCCTTCAGCAGCCAGTCGTCGAGGTAGGGGAAGACTGGAACCCCTGCCCGGCACAGATGAGCTGCGACCACCGCTATCACTTTCGTGAACACCCGAGGGGCACCTGTAAGGCCAAAGGGGAGCACGGTGAACTGAAAATGCTCGAGGCTTACCGTGAACCGAAGGTAACGCCGGTGGGCCGGCAGGACGGGGATGTGAAAATAAGCGTCCTGCAAGTCCAACGCTACCAACCAGTCTCCAGGGTCGAGGGCAGTCAAGACCTGAGCTAGGGTGAGCATCTTGAACTTCTCCTTCCGGAGGAAGCGATTGACGTTCCGGAGGTCCAAGATAGGACGCATGTCCTCCTTGTCCTTTTTGGGCACCAGAAAGTAGTGGGAGTAGCAACCACGTCCTACTTCTGGGGTCGGAACATGCTCGATGGCCCTCTTGGCCAAGAGGGCCGTGACTTCCTTCTGCAGAAGCACCAAGTGATCCCCTGACATGCAGTGGAATTGAGGTGGCATGGCTGGGGGGGTGGTCTCGAAGGGGAGGGAGTAGCCCCTTCGGACAATATCCAAGACCCACCTGTCCGAGGTGACGGCACGCCAGTGGTGAAGGTGATGGCGGACCCTGCCCCCTACTGGCGTGCTGTACACCTGAAAGGAGGGACTAGGAGGGCTTGGAGGCCGCGGACGGGGCGGAGTTGGTGGCCTGACCCGCACGCTGGTTGCCCGAACCGCCACGGCGGTAGCCACGTCCTCGGCCACGCGAAGACGCTTGCTGCGCGGGCCGGTGGCTGGGCAGCGGACATGACTGGGCGCCCCTTCCGTGGCCACGAAAGGGGCGAAAAGCAGAGGTTAGCGGAGGGCGCACAACAGAAAGGCCCAGGGACTTGGCAGTAGCCCGTGAGTCCTTAAAACGCTCCAGCGCATGGTCTGCTTTGGAACCAAAAAGACTGACTCCATCAAAGGGCATGTCCATGAATGTATTCTGGACATCACCCGAGAAACCAGTTGTTCTCAGCCAGGCGTGGCGACGCAGCGCCACCGTCGTTGCAAGCGATCTGCCCAGCGAGTCGGCGGTATCAAGGCCACAACGTATGGTGTACTTTACCGCATCCCTACCTTCCGCAATGGTGCGGGTAAGCAGTGTCTGGACCTCCTCAGAACACTGGGGCAAATCAGCCGCCACCGAATCACACAGGGAGTGGGTATAGCGGCCCAAAAGGCAAGCGGTGTTGACGGACCGCAAGCCAGCACTGGAGGAAGAAAAGGCCTTCTTCCCAAATTGGTCCAGGCGTTTGGATTCCCTATCCGGAGGGGCGGTAGGGAAGGCGGTTTGGGAGGCAGAGGCTTGGACAACCAAGCTCTCGGGGGTGGGATGTTGAGAGAGAAACCCGGGGCAGGGCGATGGCGTCGGGCCACGTTCCTATCCACAGGAGCCCCTGTGGTGGGCTTGGACCAGGTGCCCAAAAGAACGTCAGACAGTGCATCATTAAACGGCAGCAATGGCTCCGAGGAGGACGCTGCCGGCTGAAGCACTTCCGTCAGGAGATTAGTCCTGACAGCCACAGTAGGCAATTGGAGGTGCAAGGCTCCAGCTGCTCTACGCAACACCGTTGCAAAATTTGCTCCCTCCTCCGTAGCCACGGGAGGAGACAGCATGCCAGTGTCAGGGGAAGTGTCTAGACCACTGGTATCCCCAAGTTCCTCTGCCCAGTCCTGATCATACTCACACTGCCGTGTGAGAGGGTCTTCCGACCCCTCCCAGCTCTCCTGGTCCTCCTCTGGCTCAAAATATGGAGGAGGAGGGACATCTGGGACCCAAGGTCTCATCGGCGCCGGGGCCGGCGTCGAGCGACGTCGGTCCGGCTCCATGTCCGGAACCGGAGAGAACCGGGGAACGCCGCCGCCCGGAGCCCCGGGCGGCGTCGGGAACGGCACCGGGGACATCGGTGCCGGCGGAGGCGTGGTTAGGTCAACCGGCGTCGATCGGGGTTGCGGTACCACCGGAGCCGGGATCAAGGCCGGGGCCGGAGCCGAGGCCGGGATCAAGGCTGGCGGGACAGGCGACGCCGGGACCGGAGTCGTCGGCGACGCCGGAGCAACCCAATCAGGGCCCGCGGGGCCCGAAGGCGCACCGGAGGGACCTTGAGGCCCGAAGAGGCGGGCCATGGCCGACAGGAATTCCTGTATTTCGGCCGGAGTCGCCCCCGAACCCAGGAAGGACGGGTAATGCGGGGGCGGCGCCACAGGCACATCCGGATCCGCGGGGACGGTGCCGACAGGGGCCTCAGCCGAGTCGCGAGACCGGCGAGGCGAAGTCTTAGAGCGATGGTGCTTTTAGACTTCTTGTGCTTCGACTTACCCGAGGAGTGCGAAGACTTGGACTCCGACGACCGGCGGGGGCTCCGCGACCGGCCCCTCGACCTCTCACGGGACCGGGGCTTGGTGCGGCGCCGACTGCCGGACCTCGAGGAGCTTTCGAGACCGCTCTCGCAAAGCCTTCGGGTGTAAGGCCCGGCAGTCAGGGCACGACTTTGTGTCGTGGTCTCGGCCGAGACAGTAGAGACACTCGAAGTGCGGGTCTGTGATCGACATCATTCGACCACAGACGTCGCATGGCTTGAAGCCGGGCATCCCTACCGACACCTAGGAGTCGAGAAGACTCGAAAAGAAACAGTGAAAAAATCACCAAAAATTGTCAAAAATTGACTAGGGCACTGCTCTTCCGGGATCTGCGCTTACTGGCGCGGAAAAAGAACTGACGTCAGCGCGCAAGGGCGGCGTCTAAGTACTGCCCGCGACTTCATCCCGGCAATCACGACGCCGACGACGGACGCGGAGCCGCACGACGCCGCCTACCGACGCGCAAGGGTCCTGCTACGCAAAAACTTTCCGGATCCAGCCTGACGCCTGGGGATATTCTAAGGTAAGGAATCTGTCACTAACGTGTCTCTTTCAGATAGATTTTTTTAAATCCAGTCCTGCACCAATCGGGCCGCAGCCCATGTGTTGGACTTCATTGACTACCCTGTACGACCCCGTATTTAGCCCCATGTTTGGCTGAAATGTTCTTCTTCACGCCTTTTCTAATGTGGTGCTTGGGATGAGGGATGGAAGGGTAGGACCGGAGGCCTACGCCTGTACGTGAAAGGGAGTAAACGGGTTTTGGGTCTCGAACACTTAATGCGTCAACAATTTATGGCCTTTGATATGGTTCTGTAGTTTTTGTGCAATGAAAGTCAAGATGAGAAAACATAAATGGTTGCAAGCTCTAAAAGGTTGTAAATAATAAAACATTTTGTTGAGGGCACCACAGATATGTGGGTAACGGTGTGCATAGAGTTATGGTGACTAAATTGCAATTGCTGATATGGAATGTCAAGGGATTAAACAATTCACCAAGCGTCATTAGTTTCACTAACACAAAAAGAAAATGTGCAAAATTAGTATTTTTGCAGGAACCCATTTGAGTGTTGACAAACATGAACTTCTTGAAACCCCCTTTATAAATGAGGAACTGTTGGTCTTAATAAAGGAAATAAAACCAGGGAATACTGCAGATACAGATGGACTACCAATAAGAGTTTTATCAATGCCTAAAAGAGGTTTCATTGCTAAGAGACCAGAAGTATACACTAAAGCTTTGGAGTGCTTTGCCAGACACTATAAGAAGGGCACATACAGTGGCAGTACCTGAGCTGGGTAAAGATTGGTCCAACAGAGGGCTCTTGTGGCCAGACACAAAAATACTGAGTAAGACCAATATGGCTCGTCTCAATGCAGTGATCTGTAAATAGATACATCCAGATCTAAATATCTATATTTCAAGAAAACACAATGCTATATCTTAGGAAGCAGATTCAAATCCAATGTGCCTTGATGAGGAGGACGGATAAGTTCTGGGCTCTCTGGATATTGAGAAGGCATTTAGCACTGTCTACAGGCCATTGTTTTATATTATATATTATGCACTTAGATGGTTTTGGTGCTTCGGTTTTTTGGCAATATTAAGTTACTCATGCAAAGCGAAGAGCTAGGGCTAGGGGATGCGAGGTGATTTCTGAGGGCTGTAAACGTGAGGGAGGTACAATACAAGGATGGCCTTTGTTTGCCCCTTTTGTTCACCTTGGTCATTAACCCCTTAGAAACAATGTTACAAATAAATGTGAAACTGGGACATAGCTGTGGGGGGATTACACATGTAGTAGACTCCATGTACCTCAACAATACCAAATAACAAATTGAGAGACCCAGTGCAAGTGATAAATTGTTTACTTACACAAGTGGAAGATTATGGAAAACTGTCTGGCTGCAAACCGACTGGCAGAAACAGCAACTCTTCTCCATGTGTGGATTAGCGCACAAATGAACAAGTTACTTACCTTTCGGTAACGATATATCTGTAAGAAACATTAGTTAGTTATAGATTCCTTACCTTAGAATTACCCCCAGGTGTCAGACTGGATCCGGAAAGTTTTTTCGTCAGCAGTACCTCTGCGCGTCGGAAGGTGGCGTCAGTCGGCTCCACGTCCGTCGTTGGCGTCGTGGTCGCCGGGATGACTTAGCGGTAGCTACTTAGACGCCGCGCGGACGTCAGTTCTGTACACGACTTTCCGCGCCAGAAACGCAGAGCCATGCAAGACACTGACCACTGGTGCACAAAACTAGGGCCCTGAAAGGATATCCTTAACCCTAGAAATCAGTTCGCAGAACGGGGAGGATGGGTGGGGCGGTAAGAAATCTATAACTAACTAATGTTTCTTACAGATATATCATTACCGAAAGTAAGTAACTTGTTCATCTGAAAGAAACACGTTAGTTATAGATTCCTTACCTTAGAGTAGATACCCCAGCAATACCAAACCCGGTGGTGGGTCTGCAAACCAGGATCACACCAGAAAGTCCTGGAGAACAGAACGGCCAAAGAAGCCGTCTCTCCGGACTTGGCTGTCCAGACAGTAGTGTTTCGTAAACGTGTGCAGTGATGCCCACGTAGCTGCCGGACAGATGTCATGTAGAGGAACTCCTCGTCCTAAGGCAGTAGTGGCTGCCGTCGCCCTGGTGGAATGGGCGCGTAGCCCCACTGGAGGCTCCTTTTTAGCTAAAGAATAGCATGCTTTAATACACAAAACGACCCATCGAGAAATGGTTCGCTTGTGTACGGCCCGACCTTTCTTGGCGCCCACGTAGCCAACAAAGAGTTGGTCATCCACTCGGAACTGTTTTGTGCGATCCAAATAGAACGAAAGCGCACGTTTTGGGTCAAGACGGTGGAGCCTCTCTTCCTCTTTCGAAGGATGCGGAGGCGGAAAGAAGGTGGGCAAAGTGATGGTCTGCCCGATGTGAAAGGCAGTGACAACCTTAGGAAGGAAGGATGGACGAGTCCTGAAAACTACCTTGTCCGGATGGACAGACAGGAAAGGAGTCTTGGAGGAAAGAGCCTGAAGCTCACTCACTCTTCTGGCAGATGTGATGGCTACCAGGAAAGCAGTTTTAAGCATCAGAACCCTCAAAGGACAGTTGTAAAGCGGCTCAAAGGGAGCGCACATTAAATAGGTTAAGACGAGATTCAAGTCCCACTGAGGCATAACGAAGGGAATAGGAGGAAAGAGATGAGTTATGCCTTTCAAGAAAC
This sequence comes from Calotriton arnoldi, assembly GCA_963921515.1. Taxonomy (NCBI): domain Eukaryota; kingdom Metazoa; phylum Chordata; class Amphibia; order Caudata; family Salamandridae; genus Calotriton; species Calotriton arnoldi. The sequence continues at coordinate 523,677 of CAWUFW010007819.1, forward strand.
GATTAACCACCGGGGACTTGAAAAGAGAAGGCTGATCAGGAAGGCAGAGATGGCTGAAAGATAGCCCTTGATAGTGCCCAGAGCAGAGCCCTGCTGGGCTAAAGAAAGAAGGAACAAGAGGACCTCAGAAAGAGGGGCAGAAAGGGGATCCACAGCCTTTGCTGTGCACCATGCCACAAACTTGTTCCACCGGCAGGCGTATACCGTCTTAGTGGAGGGACGCCTGGCTGCCAAGATTACATCGCAAACTTCGGGAGGCAGGTCAAAAGACGCCAACTGCCGCCGCTCAATCTCCACGCAAGTAGGTGGAGGCTGGACAGGTTCGGGTGGAGGACCATCCCCTGTTGCTGCGACAGAAGATCCTCCCGAAGAGGAGGATCGATGGCCATGTTGAGCAGCTCGGGATACCAGACTCTTCGTGCCCAATCCGGAGCCACAAGGATGACTTTGGCCCGGTCGCGCCTGATCTTCTTCAGCACTCTGGGCAGAAGTGGTATAGGCGGAAAGGCGTACAACAGACCGCAACTCCACTTGCGATGAAAAGCATCGCCTAGCGAGTGCCGCCTTGGAAATGCCAATGCGCAGAATTGCTGACATTGCGAGTTCTCTTCTGTGGCGAATAGATCTAACCAAGGTTCTCCCCACTGTCGAAAGAGACCTTGCACCACCTCCGAGTGAAGACGCCATTCGTGATCCATCATGCACCTTCGGCTGAGTTCGTCCGCCCTGGCGTTCAGGGAACCTGCCAGGTGTTGAACCACCAGGGATATGCCCTGATGTTCCAGCCATGTCCAGAGGCGGAGGGCCTCCTGACATAGGGTCCACGACCCAACCCCGCCCCGTTTGTTGCAGTACCACATGGCGGTGGTGTTGTCTGTGAACACCTGCACTACTCTTCCCCGGACAGAGGGAAGGAATGCTTTGAGTGCAAGACAAATCGCCCAAGGCTCCAGAAGGTTGATATGGAGCCAGGACTCCGCCGGAGACCAGAGGCCTCTGATCTCCGCCTCTCCCATGTGGCCGCCCCATCCCAGAAGGGATGCGTCTGTCACCACTGTGTGCTATGGTTGGGGAAGGGAGAGGGATCTGCCGTTGACCCAATCCTGGTTCATGAGCAACCACTGCAACTGTCGAGCAGTGCCCTCCGAGATCTGGACGCAATCGGACAGATTCCCCTGATGCTGCGCTCACTGGAACTTCAGGTCCCACTGCAGAGCCCGCATATGCCACCTGGCATGATCGACCAGCAGGATGCAGGAGGCCATGAGGCACAGCAGCCTCAGGGTCATCCGGACCGAAACCCGGGATAGAGGCTGAAAGATCGGAATCATAGCCCGAATATCCCGGACTCGCTGTTCGGGAGGATAAACCCGAAACCGCGTCGTGTCCAGAACCACTCCGATGAAGAGGAGCTTCTGAGAGGGAATCAGGTGCGACTTCGGCACATTGATGGAGAACCCCAGCAAATGCAGGAGGTTGGCCGTAGTCTGGAGGTGGGAGACGACTGCCTGGGGCGAGCCCGCCTTCAACAGCCAGTCGTCTAGATAGAGGAAGACTGGAACCCCTGATCTGCGCAGATGAGCTGCGACCACCGCCATCACTTTCGTGAACACCCGAGGGGCGCTGGTAAGGCCAAAGGGGAGAACGGTAAACTGAAAATGCTCGTGGCCTACCGTGAACCGCAGGTAACGCCGGTGGGCCGGCATGACGGGGATGTGAAAATAAGCGTCCTGCAAGTCCAAAGCTACCATCCAGTCTCCAGGGTCAAGGGCAGACCAGACCTGAGCGAGCGTCAACATCTTGAACTTCTCCTTCCGGAGGAAGCGGTTGACGTTCCTGAGGTCCAAGACAGGACGCAGGCCCTTGTTCCTTCTTGGGTACCAGAAAGTAGTGGGAATAACAACCACAACCTACTTCTGGGGCATGAACGCGTTCGATGGCTCCCTTGGCCAAGAGAGCCAAAACGTCCTGTTGGAGAAGTGCCAGGTGATCCTCCGACATGTGGTGGTATTGAGGTGGCTTGGCTGGAGGGGTAGCCTCGAAGGGGAGGGAGTAGCCCCTTCGGACTATTTGCATAACCCACCTGTCCGACGTGATGGTGCGCCAGTGGGGGAGGTGATGGCGAATCCTGCCGCCCACTGGCGTTTGATGGGCCTGAACGGTCGGACTAGGAGGGTTTGGAGGCTGCTGCAGAGGGGGGGGTGGTGGACTGGCCCACCCGCTGGCCCCCTGAACCACGACGGTGGTCGCGCGAAGGTTGGGGAAACTTGCTGCGGCCTGTGGCTCTGGGCGGGACGTAGTGGGGCACCCCTTCCGTAGCCACGAAAGGGGCGAAAAGCAGACTGCGCTGGGCGGCTGGAGAGGCCCAAGGACTTGGCCGTAGCCCGCAAGTCCTTGAAACGTTCTAGAGCGTTGTCCGCTTTGTCGCCAAAAAGGCGACGGCCATCAAAGGGCATGTCCATGAGGGTGTTCTGGACATCCCCCGAAATGCCAGTCGATCTCATCCAGGCGTAGCGACGAAGGGCTACAGACGTGGAAATTGTCCTGCCTAGAGACACAACGGATGGAGCGGCGCCGGTGGAGGTGTAATAAGGTCAACCGGCGCCGTTCTGGATCCAGGCCTGGATCCAAGGGGGGCCTGCGGCGCCGGAGAAGACCTAGGCCCCCCAACCGAGTCCGCGGGGCCCGAAGGCGCGCCGGTGTGTTCGGGCCGCCCAAAGATGGCGTGAATCGCCTCGTAAAATTTATGAAAAATTTCCGACGCTGGGCGGGAGTCGCTCCGGGTCCCAGGAAGGGAGGGAAGCCCGGAGTCGACTCTTCGGGCTCCGCGCGCGGAGCCGCAGGAGGGGCACCGTCCGCATCCCTCGTCGCGTCAGCTGACCGACGGGGAGAAGTCGAAGAGCGACAATGCTTCTTCGACTTCTTTTTGTGCTTCGACTTACCCGACCCCTTGTGCGAAGACTTGGACGAGTGGTGATGGCTTCGCGACCAGTCCCTTGACCTCCCCCGCGACCGGCACCTCAAACGGCGCGGAGCCGACTGGCGGCGCTCAAGCAGCTTTCGGGACCGCTCCCACAAAGCCTTCGGAGCCATGGACCGGCAGTCGGAGCACGACTTGGGGTCCTGGTCGCGCTCCAGGCAAAAGAGGCACACGCGGTGCAGACCCGTAACCGACATCATTTGGTTACAGGAACCGCATGCCTTGAAGCCGGGCATCCCTCGGGCACCAGGAGTCGTAGACTCAAAAAAGACGTCGACAAAAGTCGGCAAAAAGTCAGTCAAAAAGTGACTGGCGTTACCGCTCTCTCCGGATCTGCGCTGGCTGGCGCGGAAAAAGAAAGAACTGACGTCAGAGCGAGAGGGCGACGTCCAAGTAGCTACCGCGATGTCATCCCGGCGACCACGACGCCAACGACGGACGCGGAGCCGACCGACGCCACCTTCCGACGCGCAGAGGTACTGCTGACGAAAAACTTTCCGGATCCAGTCTGACGCCTGGGGGTAATTCTAAGGTAAGGAATCTATAACTAACGTGTTTCTTTCAGATAAACCTCTTAACTTGCAGATCTGGTTTTGATGTGGCAGATAGAAAAATGTAAATATTTGTGAGCACATGATGCACAATTCCTTAATGGCATGGTTTACTTTAAGACAGGCTGTGTCATCTGTGCACCCCCCTTCCTCCGTACCTCAACAGCATTCTGGAAAATTATCCCCGTCACTGATGAGATCAACAGCACTAGCCACAATGGTGATGTTGCAAAGATAGCTGTGTGTTTTGCAGGGTGCAATGTGCCTGGTTCTCAGAAGTATTTTTCACAGACAGGATAAGCTAATGTGCTAAGTGTTGTAGGTCAGGTCATGTTCCAGTGCTAAAGTGGAAAGTGTGAAATTGCCATATGAAGAACTGGACCTGGGACCCCCAGATTTTGAGCATTATTATAATTTGGTCTCTCAGCTACTATACATAGCAGACTGGATGGAGGAAGCTAAAACACTGAGAAAATTAAGTTGACAGATGCTGAAGGAGTATTTGACTTTAGGAAAGCCTCTGCCCCATCAAATAATGGTAGACCTGGGGTGGGGGGGGGGGGGAGAGGGGATTTCACATTTAATCTCCATAATGTCGAACGTGTGGACACAGAGTCAACAGGAACTATACTTTCCGTCCTGAGAACTTGCTGTTGTACCTACCACACTTCCATGTAGTGAAGAAAGCGGTAATGCCCACCAGATTGATGCAAGGTGGATGCAAAAGGAAGAGACCTGTTTGAAAACAGATGATTTATCTTTTTTATTTTCATAGAGGAACAATTTGGAAAAAGGGCAAACAGTTGCTGTCATGTACTAGACTGTCCAGAGTAGCAAGTCTCATATGGAAGAAGCTTCCATCTCAATTCCCAAGTATTAGAATGTTGCAGCATTGATAGTTACACCAAGGAGTATCTGAACTATATTGCCACTAAATAGGGTATTAATGTGCTGAATGGCATAGGGTGTACAAATGTGTTAAGAAAGTGTCAAATACTTCACACAATGTATCTCACCCACATGGTGCTACATAAAGTATATCCAAACCGCATGGATGCTTGTCCTAGATGTAGCCAAGGACAGGCAACCTTTTTTACTTATGATGAGGTCTATAGGCAAACTAACTACATACAGGGAAATAGTAGCAGATAGATTGTGTTGGGCACTGAGCTAAACTATATGATATAGTATTAAGCATTGCCTGTAAGAACAACATGTTCTGCTCCACAAAGTGAAGATATGTGATAAATTTGCACCTTATGTTAACTACTGGCTAGAAGACAAATTGCTACATATTGGCTGTTTCCTACTGACCCAAGGTTGATATATGGCATAAAGAAGTTTTGAAGTGACAAGCTACAGGAGAGGTACACATGATGTGTACCAGGATTAAAGACATGTAGAAATGGTGGGTTTCTCTCCTAAAAATACACAACCATAAAATGTATTTGAACCATTAGTAACATAAGATGCTTTTGATTTAGGAATTTTAGTGTCTATAAATACATGTAAAGAAAATTAGAGAAGATGTAATGTGGCCTCTTGATGAACAAGTTACTTACCTTTGGTGCTTTCTGGTGGATATTCTATCTAACTGCAGATTCCTCACCTTGGCAATATTCCTGAGGCGCCAGACTGGATCCGGAATCTTTAAAGTATTACTCCTTCGCACTAGTAAGTGGCATTATGCAGTTCCGTGTCAACGTCATTTCGCTCCGGAAGTGACAAGCAGAGTAGGGTATATGCACCACCCATGCATACTGACATCAATTGCTTTCTTTGGCTAACCGTGCACTCAGGTGCAAAGCCTATCGGCAGAATGTCATAACCAGTGTGTAGATCTCTAGATTGCAACCGTTTTAGATGGAAAAAGAGACCAGCTCACAGAATGGGGTGGCAGGAGGGTTGGTGAGGAAGTTAGATAGAGTATGCATGAGAAAGAGAGTTAATGAAGGTAAGTAATTTGTTCTTCTGAAGGATTCCTCTAACTACAGATTCCTCAACTTGTGAATAAATACCATAGCAGTACCTCCCAAGTTGGTGGGTTTGTAAACTGGCTCAGAGCAACATGTCCTGCAGGACAACGTGGGCAAAATACCAATCCTGACGGAGCAGATGTTAAGGCAGTAGTGCTTTGTAATTCGACATGAAATGGAGAGACCACTTTCAGTGGAAAGGAAGCTCAGGTCCTCAGTACCAACTTATCCAGAAAGAATATTGTATATGCAGCTCGCTCACATGCCTAGCCAATGTTATGGCAATGAGAAGGTCAGTTTATTACGTCAGGAGCGCAACGGCTCAAAAAGGGTGAACATCAAATAAGTAAGAACGAAGTTCAAGTCTCACTGTGGCATCACAAAGGGTGTTGGCGGAAACAAATGTTGCTAACCGTTAAAAAAATCTCATCAGAACCGGTGACTTAAATAAAGAATGCTGATTCACCAACCCCCAAAAATTCCAAGTCCTTGCCGCACCAGGAACAAATAAAACAACAAATCTTCAGAGTTGGCTTGTAGTAGGCCAAATAGTCAGGTGCTGCACCGGGCCACAAATTTATCTCAAGGACTGGTGTGCACTGATTTTGTGTAGGAATGCCTCACTACTAAGAAGACATCAATGACCTCAGAAAGAAGGTCAAAAGAGGACATTTGCCAGCGCTCAATCTCCAAGCATGGAGATACAAATTTTGCAGGCCCAGGTGCAGTACCTGGCCCTGCTGCTGCAACAGAAGATCCTCTCAAAGCGGCAGCCTGATCGGAGTACAAATGCTCATGCCCAGGAGTTCTGGGTACCACACTTTCCTAGCCCAATCCAGTGCCACAAGGATTGTTTGGGCCAAACCTCATCTTCAGAACACAGGGCAGGAGAAGTAGCAGCAGAAAAGCCTGCAGAAATCCTGAGCTACACTCTATACAAAATGTGTCTCTGACAGAAAGCTGCCTTGGAAACTCCAACGTGCAAAAGTGCTGACATGGCGCTTTCTCTGCGGTGGCGAAAAGATCAAGCCAGGATTCCCCCCCATTGATGGAAGACGCCATGTGCCAACTCCGGATGCAAATTTGTGACCCGCTAAGAGTCAGCAGCTGAATTCGTCTACCTTGGTGTTTAGAGATCCCAGCAGGTGGTTCACCCCCAGGGAAATTCCCTGGCAGTCCAGCTCTTTCAGAGACATAGAGCCTCCTGACACCAGGCCCAATACTCCACCCTGGCCTGCTTGTTGAAGTATCACAATGCTGTGGTGTGGTCCATGAGCACCTGCACCAGCCTTCCTCTGATGGTAGGCAGGAAGGCCTTCAGTGTCAACTGAATCGCTCTCAACGTAACAGATCTCCAAGATCTGCTTCTGAGGCGGCGAAGGGGTTGAGCATTACCAAATAGTCGAGAAGGAATTGGCCTTCCATGAGGGCCCAGATCTGACTCCAATGTCTGCAGACTTTATTTTAGCAAATACTCACTTTGATATCCTTTTTTGTGGTGTTGCAAAAATATTTTTTTGCCCCTTTTGCACTCTGTAATTAAAGAAAGTGATGAGTTCCATTGTGGTTTGTTGCGCTCTGGAGAGGAGGCTTTCACATTGTAGGAGGGCTGGTGAAAGCCTTAAAACAGCCACTGTTACTGGTAACAATGCTATCCAAGCTCCCCTAATAAACCGTTGAAAATGGTGTGGTATATAGCAATACTTTCCATTGCATTTGGCCGAGAGCCTGCAGGCACACTGACTTGGGAGTTTGTTTTGGGGTCTTGTTTTGATTCTTACCTATACCTCTGCTACACGTCCTCATATGATGATTACGGTGAATGATCACAATAATCGGTAGTCAGCAGTGAGTCACCGAAGTAGAGGAAGACTTGTATCCCCAACCTCAGGAGGTGGGCTGCGATCAATGCCATCACTTTTGTGAACACCCGCAGGGCACTTGTGTGGCCAAAAATGAGCACTGCGAACTGGAAATGTTCCTGGCCCAATGTGAACCACAGGTAATACCTGTGGGCCTGCAGGACGAGGATACGGAAATAAACATCTTGCAGGTCCAACTGCACCATTCAGTCTCCAATCCTAAGGCACACAGGACCTGGTTTAGTATAAACATCTTAAATTTGTCCTTCCGCAGAAAGTCTTTGCAAAGGCGATGATCTCAAATAGGATGAAGCTCTCTGTCCTACGGCATAAGGAAATAGCAAGAATAACACCAGTTCCTACCAAAGGAGGCCGGAACCGTCTCTATAACCTCCTTGGCTAAAAGTGCCTGCAACTTCCTGCTGTAAGATGGACAGGTGGTTTTCTGTCAGCCATCCTGATGGTGGTGGAAGGTGTGGCAAGGAAGGAAAGAAATGGGAGGGCGAAGCCCCAATGTACAAATTGGAGGATCCACTTGTCTGAAGTGGTGACTTACCACCTGTAATGATATTAAGAATGATATATTGACCATTGGCTCCATTTGGCATAATTGACTCCATTTTCTGTGCGGACTCCATCTTGTGTAACAGACTCCATTTTCTGTGCTCACACGTAGCTGCAAAGTGGGGAGGGCATGTTTTCACTCTTCACTTGTTTTCGCTCCTCACCGATCAGAGTGAACTGGAACATGTTGTGTGGGATGCGTGATTGGTACCTTTCAGGGAATGTGCAGAATGTACAGCTCTGTCTCGGAGTCAAAATACAGGAGCCTGGCCAGCTTCTGTCTTGACCTTGACACAGACCAGTACGGTCAGCTCGGTTTTTCGCAACAGAAGAAAGGGGGCGAGGTTTCTAGAACCTTCGCCTCACATTGAGTAAAAGGTATTAAAGGCAGGGAGTCTTCATGGGCAGGTGGGAGCTCATTTGTGGAGTAGACGTACTGCCACAAAGTAATCTGGATTTGGGTCCCGATCGAACTCGTTCCTGGGCTGTCGAAGGGCTCCTCCAGCTTGAGTTGGCAAGGATGTTGCATGATCGATCGGTGAGGTGTTACTTACTTTGTGTATATAATTTCTAAGTTTCTTTGCTCTTTGCTACATGTATATATGCCACATTTTATTCTGGTTTTGTGCTTGAGTTACTTGATATTTGGGAGTCTGCATTAATCGATATATTTTGCCTTCCTTTCTAAAATATTGAATTAATAAACGTGTGTGTCACTTTAAATGCACCTGAATTTGTTTTCTTGCCTCACCTTAAGAGAGTGCTGGGTCGGGGCGTGGCCAACAGCCGAGAAGAATGGCCGCACGATAACGCTGCTCTGGCCCATCCATCCCCTTAAGCCTACATATCCTACACAAAATCCAGCTGCACGAGACGTGCTCACAGCAGGGACCGAGCGGGGAGCGGGAGCACTCGTCCTTGGGATCCCGAACGCGGCCAGCGAGCGAAACCGGGTGCCAGCGACATCGCGGCTGTGGCGAATCTGCAGCCGCGGTGTCGCGTGAATTTGTGTCCCGATCGCGGGACGAGGAGAGCGAGCAGACGGAGCGGATGCGCCCGTGTTCGAGTCACTCTTCCTGGCGTGGCACACATCGATGGGACACCAGAATAGCTGCGGCTGCCACAAGCAGAGGCATGAAGGTATTTAATGCAACAAACACTACCTCGAGCTGCCGCGACGTAGGGGAAACATCAGCCTGAGGGACCACAGGGCTTCAGACAGGCCTGGGCCGTGACGTATTTGGTGGAAATAGCCGGTAAAGGCCAAAGAGACCCTGAGAACCCGGCCTACATCAAAAATCCCTGCGAACTGCTACACTTTGCCTCCCCAGACACAGGGGTAACAGTCTTCCAGTTCACGGAGGTAAACACTGGGCCACGAACATTCGGAGACCCCTCGTGGGCTACTACGCGGTAACGTAGCCAGCAAAGGGACAGTGAGCGGCGTTGCCCACAGCCAGTGTTATATGCATCAGTTAAGCCGGAATCACTGCAGAACAGCAGGAGCTACCTGGCGCTGCGGACTGGATACCACAGAATTAATCTTCCTGGGGGCGCGTTGGGGGCACCACGACTCGCTAGAGGGGAAAAGCCAATAGGCCACGCAGGATATCCCCTGGTAGGCGGCGGCGAGAACCCCGGGCGGCGAGAGGGCAGCGCTCGACGCAAGAATGGCAACAGCTAAGGGGGGACGCGGCTCACACCAACAAAAAATTGACAAGTTTGCCTGGCAGAAATCACAGGAGGAGGGGGCGGTTGGGCATGGCACAGTGCAGGAAACCCCATAAAAAACGGCAGAGCAAGATTCCCCTACACTGAACGACGTAATGGCGGCGTTTACGGGAGTGCACACATCACTGGAGGCCTGCATTGACTCCGTCTCCACGGACATCTCATTACTCTTAGGAAAATGGACTCTAGGGTCAAAGAAGTGGAAGATATCACCCAAGAATTGGAAGCAGATAAGTCGACACTCAAGAAACAGGTCTCTGATTTACAACGCCACACCGAGTCCCTGTCGGCTCAACTGGACGATTATGAGGGACGTTCGAGGCGTAACAATGAAGGCATTGCAACATCTAGAGGAAAAACTACCAGTCAAACTAGAATTATATTTACCACAGGGAGATAAGGTAGCAATTTATTTTAATATGCGTTTTACAAATAAGAGTCATAGGGGCAGTATTGGAACTTAACGCTTCTTAATTTCTTATCCTATCTTCCCCAGAGACAGATTATTATATCTGTACGCCCATCTACGCATATGGAAATTTCGAAATAGAGGCCAGTCATCTGCTATCTGTGATTGCGTGACAAATTTATTTTGCCACGGTGAGTGTTTTGTATGAGTGAGTCCAAATGATGTCAAAATGTGGTGTAAATGACGAGTTATGGAGCATTTATTCCTTTCTTTGTCAACTGGGGTTGGGTTTGTACCTTGGTGACATAAAATTGAGATGTAGTGCACATTGGAACCGATGTTAAAATAAACACAATATAATGAACATGCTGCTGTTTGTTGACTGGGGTACCAAATAATGTCAAGTTTAGGATCCAGCAAGACAATAGAGGGGGGGGGGGGTTGGTTGATTGTGGTACCAAATAATGCCAAATTTAGGATCTAACAAGAAAATAGAGGGGGTTTGAGGAACCCATGAGTTGAAACAAGACATGAATTGTATATCAAACTCCCTGTTTTTTTATATTTTTTCCCCTTTCTTTGTGTAGATAAAAATCTGCTGTGTGGAGGAGTAAGTCCCATATATGTGTTGAGTCCTGAAGAAGGTGGCCTTTTTAATCATTTCTAGAACCACCGAAACGCGTCGACGCCAGTTTTTTTAAGAATCCAACCCACAGGATTTCTTGGATAGGATTAGTAATCCCACCAGGTCTTCTTTCTGAATATTTTGTGTTGGATCAACTTGGGCAACAGTATATAGAACTGTGCAGATTGGGTTTCCGTTTGTAGTTTAGTATATATGTTTTTACAATTGTGTCGTCGTATTTTAATTCGCTGTATATGAATTGAACTATGTTCATTAATTTCACGCTTTTTATGAATTTTTGTTGATGTGATTGTATTGTACGCTGTGGTCCTCAGAGTCGTTGTTCCCCTTGTCTTTTCCCTTTTTTTATAAAATAAAATATTTGTAAGCGCTACATCTTTATTTGGGGTTTATTTGTATTGTTATGATTATATTTTATGTTGATCTAAGTAAAGGCATATGCTCGGTAAGAATGATTTGAGAGTAAGTGCAAGTGTTGGTGTTAATCTTTAAACCCAAGGGAAATGTGTCTTTTTCTCACAGATATTGAGTGCCCTGTTCCCTTGGACTGTGGGGCCACCTCTCGAGTTTTTATACCGTATCTTGGCTATACCAGAAAAGGCCAAAGGTTCGACAATGGATTTATTCGTGGAAGACCTCATAACCAAACACCTACAACCTAAAAACCTCACTAACTACTTTTAAATTGAGCGAGCTCACCGCGTACCTGGGGCACGGCCCAAACCGGGGGCACCCCCCCCCAACCAATCCTGGCACGTGTGTTCAACTTTCGAGATCGGGACAATATTCTCCAAACGGCCAGGAGTGCACCACCACTCAAATACGAGAATAGTACAATATCTTTCTTCCCGGACTTTACCGCAAAGGTACAGAGGCAATGACGGTCCTTCCTGGAGGTCAAAAAAGCACTTCGAGAAAGAGAAATAAAATATGCTATGCTCTTTCCAGCTAAACTGAGAGTCGAAGACAGAGGAAAAAGCTGGTTCTTCTCGGAGCCGGGTGAGGTTCGAGACTGGCTGTATGGATGGCGACGAGTCAGAGAGCGGGGACAATCGGACTGACAGGATCGATGACAAGGGACAATGCAGAACAGACAAGACCTTGTGCGTGGAGACAAGGATCAACACACCAAAAGTGGGTCGTGAACTGACTACAAGCGAATCAAGGCTCAAACACAGGGAATGATGGCACTCCCGGGGACAAATGAGAAACTGGGACACCGACACGCGAGTCTCGTCAGACAGACTCCAGCACAGCTTTCTTTCAGATCGCAAAATATAGAGTAATACACTCGGGGACAATCGGCAGACAACACTGTGATACTATGGACCGCGGCAGCAGACAAGAGGAGTGGATGAGTATAGACTAACTTTAACTGTTGTCTCATGCGGCATACAATATGATTGTTAAGGGCAGGGGGCGGGATGGAGAGAGTTGAGACCACGACACCTCCATAATAGGGATGGGTGGGTGACGGGCACTCTGCACTGTTGGGGAGGCGGGTCAAGGGACACCGTCATGCAGGGAGGAGAGCATTGGGGGTGGGGGGGGTGGGACGTGTTCTAATTGTTCATATTTTCAGTTTGGTTTTTGTACAGCAAAGAACAGCATTACTAATGCAAGGTGTGGGTTCAAACATACAGCCACAGATGTCAAGAGTCAACGAGTGGGTGGCCACAAGGGACACATGTTTTAAAAGTAGCCCAAGTCACAGGCCTGTGAGAGCTCAAGACACACTGATACCAAAACTTTATACCAAAGCTTACGCTCTAATCATTGGACAGTATGTGTCTGGGACAAAGTGGCCCAGTGATAGGCCCTAGTTGCAATGATGTCAGGTACTACACACATACAGTTATGGTGGGTGTTGGAAGTAAAGTCTTAAAGTTCCTCACATGGAACGTGAATGGGTTGGGAGACAAATAAAAGAGGAGCATAGTCCTCCAATACTTAAGGCGCCAAGCTCCCAACATAGTTTTCCTACAGGAGACCCACTTAATCAGCAATACGTGCAAAGCCCTCAACAGCAGAGGTTTCCAACTTATCGCACATGCAGGATTCACCACCAGTTCTCGGGGGACGGGTATCCTTCTCCGCAAAAATTGCCCGTATATAGTCAGTAACACGTGGACAGACGAGCAGGGTAGATTTGCAGTGACTGCAGGTACGTGGGAAGGGAGACCCCTTAATGTAATTTCAGTATATGCCCCGGCACTCCAACAAGCCACGTTACGTGACCTCAGTAAACTCATCATTGACCTTCCTGTGGGGACGCTAGTCATCGGAGGAGATTTTAATTTAACAATGGATGGGCGGTCGGATCGGCGACCTCCCAGCAGTGACCCAACAACGGGATCCAAGCTCAACGATTTTCTCTCAGTGCTCGGCCTGACTGATATCTGGAGGCAGTTCAATCCCAATACTTCACAATATACCTTTAATTCTGGGGTCCATGGTAGCCCATGGTAGCCAATCTCGCCTAGATTATTTATTTACCCACACCGAGGATCTCCCCGACTTTACTGAGTCCCGTTGTTTGGCGAGGGGAATCTCAGATCACTCCCCTGTGCTCACAAGAATGGAAATAGGTACCCAACCTGAACGTATCACTTTAACAATTAACCCATGGGCACTAAAAATACCTCATATTAAGGCCGAACTGCTAAAAGAAACAGACCTATATTTCAATAAAAACATAGGCTCCGTGACCTCACCACAAACGATTTGGGGAGCCTACGGGGCCGTTATTAGGGGCAAAGCATTGGCCTTAATGGTGGGCACAAAAGGGAACTAACAAAGCGGCTAGACCAACTTGAGGAAGAAATTCTAACGGATGAAAAGAACTTAGCTCAGGTGACGGACGATTCCCTCAAACAGAAGCTAGAGGCTAAAAAGCTAGATTATAGGCAACTTCTCACTGAGGCAGCGAAGTCTAGGCAAAAGACAATATACCATAAAATTTATGAACATGGAGAACAAACTGGTAAATTGTTAGTGTGGCTCGAATAAAGAGAGCAAGAGCAGAGATGGGTCTGCCAACTGAGGGTAGAAGAGGGAGTAGAAATAAACGACCCGCAGGAAATAGCGGATACCTTTGCCGATCATTTTGACATGATTTACACATCAGTCTCGGAAACCACGGCCCTTGACGCCCGAAACCTTCTTGCCACAATTCAAGTCAATGGCCTCACCTCAGCTGATTGAGACTCCCTTGAGGAGGACCTCACAGCAGAGGAAATACAAGCAGCGATCCAAGATATTAGCCCGGGTAAGGCCATGGGCCCTAACGGGCTTCCCATCGAATTATTTAAGATGGCGGCAACGAAATTGATGCCCCACTTACGCCAAATGTATCTCGATAGCTACAACAAAGGACACTTTCCAGCAGAGGTACAACTTGCCACGATCGTGGTCATACACAAAAAAGGTAAACCGGCAGAGGACTGTAAATCCTATCGACCCATCTCGCTTTTGACTGCAGAGGCAAAAATTCTTGCTAAAGTGCTAGCTAATAGACGTATCCCCCTAATTACTAATCTGGTACACCCCGATCAATCAGGATTTATGCCAGGCCGTAATACTGCCTTAAATTTACGCCGTCTCCACGGAGTGATGGGCAGGGTCGATACGATTCGTGAAGACGCAGCCTTGCTATCGCTAGACGCCAAGATGGCTTTTGATACCATTGAATGGTCTTTCCTATTCGCTGTACTGGAACGTATGGGCTTTGGCCCTAACTTCATCAGGTGGATTAAGCTCCTATATACCGACCCACAAGCGCAGATCGTTGTAAACCGACATACATTGAGGCGAATTCACCTTGGGAGAGGAACCAGACAGGGGGGTCCCTATATACCTAAATTTTATTCCCTACCCCAAAGGAGGAAGGGAAACGATAGGTACTGATGCCTAAGGTTTTCCCGCACATCCCCAGATTTTAACATACCTCCTTTGGGGTAGGGAATAAAATTTATTTTAGAACCCACAAATTTGGTATTTTTAAACCTTTTTTCATCTTTGCAAAAAAAAAAAAAAACACTCCCTTTGTATTCTATCATATGTGGTTAGGTGTATAGGGACCCCCCTACATTTGACAACTTAGTGCTCCCGCGTATTCGCTGGTAGCAGCACGCCCCTGTCCGTAGAGGACAGGGATGGACCCTATGATGAAGCATGCCACCAAGGGGCAACCCGGGTGGGTGAGGGTTTTATGAAAAGAAAAATCTTTCTCTTTTCTTTATATATTTCCTGCAAGGTATTGTGAAGAACTTTTCTCTCTCTTCCCTCTAGAGGGTGCCTCTTTTGATTATTTACATTGTACTGATGGAGGACAGGCCCCTACTCAAGCCTACCTCTACTCTCCCCCCTTATTGCTTTTGATAGGAAAACCTAGATTGACACAAAAATACGACATCCCCGTGGCGACAGATGGGTTCCGATACCTGGGAATTTATATCACCACTGATTCAGCACGGTTCTACGACACTAATTTGCAAGGTCCTCTAGCCCGGTTGCGAGCCGACGTTAAGCACTGGTGTGCCCTGCCGCTGACTCTTTTGGGGTGAGCGGCACTTTACAAGATGCTGGCCTTACCCCGTTTTTTATATGCACTACAAAACACCCCTTTCAGGGTGCCGGATTCCTATTTTGCTAATATCGAAGGCGAAGTGCGCACTTTACTCTGGGATGGGAGGGCACCACGTATCGCCATGCAGAAATTAAACAGCGGGATGGTATGATGGTGGGATCGCATTACCTGACCTTAAACTCTACTTTTGGGCGTCCCAAATGACGATAATCAATCAATGGGTATATGGACCGCAAATGGACCTGTGCCTTCATACTGACAGGTGGCTAATGAGACAGGGAGGATATAGAAGAGCGCTCTATACCAACCCTAAAAGTCTACGACTTACCGGTCCAACGGCTCGTACAGTAGACGTTTGGCACCTTGTCACAAAAAAACTTTGGTGGCACAAGAAAATTACACAAGTAACCCCGCTTTGGGAGTCTGAGTGGCTTGGTCGTCTGGGCACGTGCCCCGGATTCGACAAGTGGGATCTGATAAGTATTTCGGAAGTAAGAGACGTGGACTAAAAACGGAGTGGTGACCTTCGCAACACTGCAGAAAGAATACCAGCTGGCGAAGGCCGAAACCTTTAGATACTCACAAATTAGCCATGCCCTAAAAACAGCGCTACCGGAGGGCGGTTCGATACCCGAAGCATCCCCCCCTCGAAGACAGACTACTGTTGGATCCTATGCCTAAGAAAGGTATTTCCCTAACATATAAAAAGCTGCTCAACAATCGACCGGACCCATTGACACGCTTAAGGCAGCAATGGGAGATAGATCTGGGTGACCTAGAGGACGATGACTGGCGAGATGCACTCGCCTCACCCCGGGAAATCGCTATTCCCATGAAACTTAGACTAATTCAACTTAAAACGCTGCACCGAGTTTACTTAGCAGCTATAGTCCTGGTAAAGATGAAGAGGAGAGTAGATACACACTGCCTACGAAATTGCTCCCATGAGGGAACCTTCTTTCACAGGATATGGGAATGCCCAATTATTCAAATATACTGGGTAGCGGTCACATCAAAAATGGAAAGTGCGGGTGGGGGAGGGGACTCAACGCCAACCCTAAACTCTGTTTATTAAACATATGGGAAGCCACTGACCTAACACAAACTGAAAAATCTTGGGCATCGCTGGGATGGGCGCTCGCAAAACGGAACATTGCACAAAAATGGGGAGTATGGGACCCACCACTAGTGAAGGGCTGGGTGGCAGACATGGACAGGGCCATGATAGCGGAGAAAGAAGTCTTCAAAAACAGGGGGTGCCCCAAAAAATGGGATCGGAAATGGGCTGCATGGAACACTTACAGAGGTGATATCTGTCTGTCCCCAACAGTAGAGCTAGATCGGAGGGAGGCGGGGTTTGTGGATTCAATTGCTGAATGAACAAGGGGTTGACATGTACAATCGGAATTGTTTCAGACTGTAAAAGATACATATGGAATATCAATGCTGTAACCCACCAGTATCATGCTAATAACAAACTGGCTGTGTTCTTTGCTGTTTTGTTCAAGAAAAAATAAAAAAAATAAAAAAAAATAGAGAGTGATGGGTCTTGTTTTATTGCCTCGTCTTTTGGGAGTGCTGTTTTACGGGGGTTATTTAAAGGTGCAGTAGTGCATTTGCCTCCTCTTGGGAGTGCAGGGTTTAAGTGTGTCCTATTGTGTCAAATTACAAGCATTACACCACCCTTGGAGGAAATACTGGATCCTGCCTCCAAAAGGGTGGCTGTGTGCTGGCAAGGACACAATAAAGAAGTGTTGAGGCTGCAGATTCAGGAGGAGCAGGGGACTTAGCTGCACATTGTCCCTGCTGTCCTTGGCGTTCTCTTTAAGAACCATGGCCTCAGTCACAAAAGGGTTGGAAGACCCGTCGGACTGGTGGATAGGTCTGGTGTTGGCGAAACTGAAAACCCCAACCATAGCCATGAAGGAGAATAAACTGCTAGTGGAATTGTCTGGTGGGGACAGAAAGACTCCGGTAAATTGCTGTGGCCCTGCTTTCTTTAAACCTTTCCTGCTCTGAATCTGCTTTGTCGCTCAAAAAGTGAGAGCCATCAAATGTCCTGTCCATTAAGGATGCTTGGACATCCCCACAAAAGCCTGTAGACCTGATCCAGGTGTGGCGCCAAAGTGCCACACTTGTATCCATCTCCTAACCTAGGCAGTTGTTTGTGTCCAAGCCAAAGAGGATCACAAATTTTGCTGCATTGCAGCCATCCTGAACAGCTTGAGTTAGGGATGCCCTAAGATGATCCAGAATTGCCAGTAAAACCTAGGCAACCATGTTCTATAGGGCATAGAAGAAGCAGCCTAGAAGACATCTGGTGCTTACTGAGCACAGCACAAGGCTTGTAAAGGGAAAAAATATGCTTGCCAAATGGTTTGATTCTCTTTGACTCATGATCAGGTGAAGTGGTAGGTAAGGCGTTGAGATTAACTTTACTTGTGGACATCTGCAGCACCAGACTCTCTGGCGTAGGATGTTGTCTCAAAAAGGCCAGATAGCCTGTGCTAGACGATGAGGTGGAGCAAAATGCATATTTAACTGCCCGTCCTGAATATGGTTTTGTCCAAGTGCCCAAAAGTTTATCCATGAGGATATCATTAAACGGCAATAGGGATCCTAAGCGGGCTTGACCAGGCTGTAGTATATCAATCAGAACATAGCCTTCACCTCCATAGAAGGAAGTTGTTAGTCTAATACTTGTGCTGTCCTTCTCATAACTACAGCAAACGAGACGCTTTCTTCAGTAGCAGGACCAGGAGGTGACACAAGGTCAGAGTCTGGAGAAGTATCCAGGCCACGGGCATATTGGAATACATAATCATCCCATTCATCAAAACTGTCCGTGTTGAGTCAGTACCAGATAGATTGTGCAAAGTTTGGGCCCTACCACATGGTAAGGGCAAAATGTCAGAACTGGATGGATAGCCTGTTGGCTGAGCTAGACTTGGCCTCGGTCAAGGTTGTGGTAAATTCTGATCAGAGTCGGACAGCACAGTAGGATGCAAATTCTCCTCCAGTGTGGTCAGTATCGGCAAAGATACAAAAGGAACAGGTGCAGGGAGTGGCGGCGAAACTGAACTCGGCACAGGTGCTGAACCCGATGAGGGTCCCAGGGCAACAGACAACTCCAAGGATGGACCCGCCAGCAGAAGCCGAACTGGAGACCCCTGCAGATCCTTGGAGCCCAAAGTGCACCAGAAGGGACAGGTTATGTGCTGAAAATGTGCAGCATAGCCTCTCTGAAGGCATCTAATTGCGAGATCAGCGACAGAATTGAAAATGCGGGATGCATGTGGACCAGACTCTGGATCGGCGCCGATGGAGATCCGGAGCAGGATCGGGTGACATAATGAAACCCTCTCAGGAGTTGGAGAGAGTAGCTGGAAGGGACCGATTTTCGCTTGGACTTTTTGTGCTTTTACTTTGACTTACCTGAAGACTTTGGCGTGAGGTGGACCTTCTGCGGGAACTACTTAGGCAGAGGGAACAGACCTTCCTTTCAACTTTCACCGGGCGCAGTGCTGAGTCGTCAGATGTTTGCCGACAGAGTCTCATCTGGCAGTCCCATATGGCCTTTGGATTCATCTGGGTGCAGTTGTCACAGGCCCTGGAGTTGTGCTACGGTCCCAGGCACTCCAAACTCCAAATGGGTTTAAAAATTTGAAAAAAAAAGAATTGTCAAAGACAAGAGAGTGGAGCTCCGGATCAATGTCTGAAGACGTGGAAAGAAAGAAACTGACATCTGCAAGCATGGGTGGTGCTCAT
Organism: Calotriton arnoldi; assembly: GCA_963921515.1. Classification (NCBI taxonomy): domain Eukaryota; kingdom Metazoa; phylum Chordata; class Amphibia; order Caudata; family Salamandridae; genus Calotriton; species Calotriton arnoldi. The sequence continues at coordinate 542,752 of CAWUFW010007819.1, forward strand.
ATGCAGCTCCGTCCGTCACTTCTGGAGTGGAACTAAGTCGGTGTGGAGACATATGATGCTACCTACTGGCACACAGGATTACTGCTTTAAAGTTTCCAGATCCAGTCTGACACTTGGAAATATTCACAAGGTGATGAATCTGCAGTTAGAAGTATCCATCAGAAATATACAATACCAGAATAGGAAATAACCTTGCTTATGTGACTAAGAAACAGTTCCAAATATGTAATTACAGTTTGTGTATTTGGATACAACACATTGTGCACTCAAATGATCAGACTGATGTATTTTAGTATAATGTCTCCATGTATATAAACATCAGAGAAAACAATGATTTATTATCACACTATTTTGAAGTAATTGAGAATTGTATTTTAAATGCTCTAAAAACCTTTAAAATGTGGAATGCATGATAGCACATACACCATAAAACTCATGCACCTATGAAATCAAGAGGAAATATAGTTAGAAAAAAAAAAGCGACATTGATAGGGTGCGAATTGATAAATCTCTATTACATCTGCTGATACACTGATGATGTATGATTTGACCAAAGATCCTAAATGAACTTTCATTTAGTATCAAAATGTGTAGATAAACACTTTCTAAATATGAGAAGGCTGAAAGAGTGTCCTATTTTCTTTGGAATTCCCTATATATTCTATGAGCTCCTTGTTGGTTATACTAGCTTTCGACGCTGCATGACATTTATTTGAAAAACCTTATTCCACAATTAGACCCAGATGCCAGGGACAGTGGTGACTTGCATTTGGTTGCCTTATGATGGCGTTTGATATTTTTCAATGTGAGCGTCAGGAACTGATTGGCAATATGGTCAGTCCACCATTAGCAGGTTCTAGACAAACAAAGCAAAGGCACATTACCTTAGCCGAGGACATGTGGTTTGGCTTCTTTAGACGGCTTTAGCGCACTGGGAGGAGAAATTTCCCAACGTCCAAAATAAGAAAAACTGGTGGAAACACACTACTTGTAGGACTATCCTAACATAATATTATCCTGGTTATGATGACTAATATTCATAGCCTCAAGACTGGCTTAAACACTTAGTCGCTCTTCCACAAACTTAATTTGCCGGACAAACCCAGTGAGACAATTACATTCACAAGATTGGGTCAATTTGGTACTTCTGCATACCATCACAAAATATAAATGCCACATCTTCTCACCTTCTGCTTCTACCTGAAGATAATCAGGAATATCCAATGCAACTAACTGTCTTTGCGGGTGGGTGTCCAGTTCATATGACATCTCAGATGCAACTTTCTCTATAGTTACTTCCGTGTTGCCCCCTTCGGATGTACAGAATCCAGAGCTAACTGGCACTTCATTTTGCACCAAAGTTGAAGGTGGAATCCTCAGTAGAGGGACGGGGAATTTTCTGACACATACTTCATGTTCTTCAGAGTCACTGCTGGTCGTGGACTCATTGATAATTTCAGTAGAAACAGTCTCTTCTGAGGACAATTCCACACAATCACCAGCTTGATGAAGAAATATTTGAACCTGAAAGATAGAAGGTCCAACTTTAAAAAACACTACCATAAGGAAGAGAAGCCATTACCAAAATACCATAAAAATGTTGCACACACTATCTTTCTTATGTCCTGCAATTCTTCTAAAAGGCTGATTTTAATTGCTATCGCTACAGCGTGGAGCACTCTACATTAAACTATCAATAGTAAATGTGCAACCCTTGTCTTAAGGTGCCTAGCATCTATAACATAACTCAAAGTCGTATCCTAATCATATCTTAAGAATAGCTTTTTAACATGAAGCATCAGTAGTGCAAGCTGGTACCCAAGAGGCAGCAACGACTGGAGGCTCTGACTGACGGCCCCACTGAGGAACCATTGAGCCCGGCACAAAGGAAGACCTAGAACAGGTTGATGTATCAATTCAGAGGTACACTGGATACTTTTCACTGAGACCTCATTGACCGAACATAAACAAAGCTCTCTGCCTGACCCTCCCTGGCACGTTAACATGTGGCATAACGTATAACCAATGAACAATGCTGATGGACTATGCCAGCAGTGATGGAGTCAACTCAGTGGTCACAACCTTTGCTGTGGTGAAATGAGCATGCAAACCCTCTGGGGGTTGTTTCTTGGCCAGTGCATAGAAGATTTTAATGTAGAACACGATCCATAGGGAGATAGCTGGTTTCTGCATGGCCTTCCCTCTCTTGGCCCTGACATACCCCATGAAGAGTTGAACGTCCACCCGGAATGGTTTTGTGCAGTCAAGGTAGAAAATCAAAGCTCTTTTTGGGTCCAGTCGGTGGAGTCTCTCCTCTTCCTTGGAGGAATGAGCCGGAGTGTAAAAGGTAGGCAAAGGGAAGGACTGGCCTACGTCGAACAGGGTGACTACCTTTGGCTAGAAGGATGCTGGAGTCCAAAGGAGCAGACTGTCAGGGAAAAATGAGATGTAGGGAGGCTTAGAGGACAGTGAATGCAGCTCACTGACCCTCCGGGCAGATGTAATTGCCACCAGAAAGGCCGTCTTGATGGTAAGGAGCCTAAGAGGACAAGAATGAAGCGACTCATAGGGAGTGCACATTAAGAAAGTAAGAATCAAGTTAAGGTCCTATTGAGACATAACAAAGGGAGCTGGGGGAAACGTGTTGTAGACCTTTAAGAAACCTATTTACAATAGGACTTGAAGAGAAAGGGCTGATCTGGCAGCTGCAGAAAGGCGGAGATGGCAGATCAATAACCCTTGAAAGTGCTCAATGCAAAGCTCTGTTGGGCTAGGGTAAGGATAAACAAAAGAACCTGGGAAAGCGGGGCATATAAAGGACCAATCTATTCTCAGCACAACATGCCACAAATGTATTCCAACCGCCAGCATATACCGTCTTAGTGGAGGGACACCAGATTGCCAAGATAACACTGCAGACTTTGGGAGGAAGGTCGAAAGCGGTCAAATGGCGCAGCTCAATCTCCACGCATGAAGACTAGGCGTTGACAGGTTTGGAAGGCGAACCCTCCCCTGCTACTGCGACAGTAGATTCTCCCGAAGGGGCAGCCTGATTGGAGGACCGATGGCAATTCTCAACAGCTCAGGATACCAAACTCTCAGAGTCCAGTCTAGAGCCACAAGAATGACTTGGGCCCAGCAGTTTCCCTGGTCTTTTTGAGAACTCTGGGCAGGAGTGGTATGGGTGGAAAGGCACACAGAAGGCCTGATCTCCACTCGAGACGAAAAGTGTCTCTGAGCAGAAAACTTCAGCACGCAAAACTGCTGACATTGTGCGTTCTCCGAGGTAGCGAATAGATTTAACCAAGGCTCTCCCCACTGCTAAAAGAAACCTTGCACCACCTCCAGATGGAGATGCCACTCATGATACACTAAGCATCTTCGGCTAAGTTCGTCCACTGTGCCTTTCAGAGAGCCCGCCAGGTGTTAAACCACCAGGGAAATGCCCTGACATTCCAGCCATGTCCAGAGGTGCAGGACCTCCTCACAAAGGGTACACAACACCACCCTGCCCTGTTTGTTGCAGTACCACACAGCAGTGGTGTTGTCCGTGAACACCTGCACTAGCTTTCCCTTGATGGAGGGTAGAAAGGCTTTCAATGTCAGCCAGATCGCTCGGATCTCCAACAGGTTAATGTGGAGTCTGGATTCTGCCAGAGACCAGAGGCCTCTGATCTCCACCTCTCCAAGATGGCCGCCCCATCCCAGAAGGGACCCAACTGTCACTGCCATCAGATCTGGTTGGGGAAGGGAGAGGGGTCTGCCGCTGACCCAATCGTAGTTTGTTAACCACCACTGCACATGTTTTGCAGTGCCCTCCAAGATCAGGACTATGTCGGAGAGAATCTCCTGATGCTGCATCCACTGGAACTTTAGGTCCCACTGCAGAGCCTGCATATACCAGCGGGCATGTGTCACAAGCAGGATGCAGGAGGTCATGAGGTCCAGCAGCTTCAGAGTCAGTCTCACCGAAACCCATGAAAAAGGCTGAAACATTGGTATCATAGCCTGAATATCCTGGACATGCCGTTCAGGAGGAAAGGCCTAAAACTGCACTGCCTCCATAACAGCTTTGATGAAAGGGAGCATCTGAAAAGGGGCCAGGTGTGACTTCAGCACGTTTATAGTGAACCCCAGCAAGTGCAGGAGGTCTGCTGTGGACTGGAGATGGGCGACGACTGCCTGGGACGAGCCCGCCTTCAACAGCCAGTCGTCGAGATAGTAGAAGAATGATCCCCCTGATCTCTGCAGATGAGCTGCAACAACCGCCATCACCTTGGTGAACACCTGAGGGGCACTGGTAAGGCCCAAAAGGAGCACGGTGAACTGAAAGTGCTTGTGACCTACCGTGAACCGCAGGTAAAGTCTGTAGGCAGGCAGGAAAGGAACAAGGAAGTATGCGTCCTGAAAGCCCAACGCTACCATACAGTCTCCCGGGTCCAGGGCAGAGAGGATTTGAGCGAGCGTGAGCATTTTGAATTTCTCCTTTTTCATGAAGAAATTGAGAGGACACGAGTCTAGAATAGGATAAAGACCTCCGTCCTTCTTGGGCACCAGAAAGTAGCGTGAATAGCAACCACAACCTACTTCTGTTGCCGGCACCCTCTCTATGGCGCCATTGGCGAGAGAGCCACCACTTCCTGGCAGAGTAAGGAAAGATGGTCGTCGGTCTGCCTGTTGCATGTGTGTGGCATGGGTGGAGGGGTGGTCACGAAGAGGAGGGAGTAGCTCCTTCGGACAATCTGGAGAACCTAGCAGTTGGATGTTATTAACCTCAAGTGGCGCAGGTGATGGCGTATCCTGCCTCCCACTGGGTTACCCCTGATAGACGGAGGGCAGACTCAAGGGGCTTGGAGGCTGCGGCTGCAGGGGGAGTGGTGGACTAGCATGACCTCTGGCTGCCTGACCTACAAGGTCTGTGGGTACAGAGTCTTCGGCCTCACAGGGGCTGGGAATCTTGTGTGCCGTGGTGGCTTGGCGGGTAGAGACGCGGCTGGAACCCCTTCCGTAGGAGCGAAAGGCGCACTGGGGTTGGTGAGGGGCCATGGAAAGGCCCAAGGACCTGGCTGTAGCTGTTCTATCCTTGAAGCGCTCAAGCGCTAAGTCCGCCTTGTCTTTGAAGAGATGGGAGACATCAAAGGGCATGTCCATAAGCGAAGCCTGGACATCCCCTGAAAAGCCAGGTGTCTTCAGCCAGGCATGACACCGTAAGGCCACTCTGCCTAGAGAGTTGGTCATGTCCATCCCACATCGAATTGTGAACTTAGCTGAATCTCTCCCGTCAGCAATAGCTTGGGAGTATATGACCCAGGCTTCCTCCGTGACCATAGGCAGTACCTACGCAACCGAATCCCGGAGGGAATGGGAGTAACGGTCCAAAAGACATGCAGTGTTCACTGACAGCAGTAACAAGCTGGTGGAAGAAAATATCTTGTTGCCCAAGGTATCCAGCCTTTTGGATTCCCAAACCGGTGGGGTTATAGGGAAGGTGCCAGGATTTACCAGGTAAGTGGAGGATTGGACCACCAAGCTCTCTGGGGTGGGTTGCTGAGTGAAAAAACTGGGGTCCCCTGGGTCGGGGCGATGGCGGCAGACAATCGTCCTGTTCACAGGGGCTCCTGAGCAGGGCTTGGGCCAGGCCCCGAATAGGACGTCCACGAGGGCTTCGTTAAACTGGAGAAGCAGTTTAGATGGGGGGACTCCTGGTTGAAGCACCTCTGTCAAGACGTTTGTCTTGACAGCCACGGAGGGCAGCGTAAGGTCCAGGACCATGGCTGCCCTCTTCACCACCACAGCAAAGGAGGCTCCTTGCTCCATAGCCACAGTAGGAGGTGCAACCAAGCCAATATCTTGGGAGGTGTCCAGTACACTGGCATCCGCCAATTTCTCATACCAGGTTTCCTCGGTGGGATCTAGGGGCTGGTATTCTTCAGAGTCAAGTGGTGTAGGAAAGTGGGTTTCTGTTGCAGTAACCCCCCACTTTTTGCCAGACTACTGATGCACTTTCACTTGATGTGCCCTTGGTCCCTGCCAATCAGGTTCCCAAGGCCTGTGTTCTTACCCCAAAACTAACCCAATTGGCATCTCTGGCCACAGGTCAGCCCCTGGTAAATGGTACCACAGGTACCCAGGGCACTGTGACCAGAGAAGGCCTCTAAGGGTTGCAGCACTTATTGTGCCACCCTTAGAGGTCCTGCACCCTTACACACACACACACACTGCCTTTGCAGGCTGCGTGTTTTGGTGCAGAACAAAGTGAAGAGTCGACATGGCACACATCCCTGTGTGCCATGCCTTCAACACACTGCCCTGGCATAGGTCAGTCACCCCTCTAGCTGGGTGCACTTTACCTGTGGTGAGGGTACAGGTGCAGGAGCCCTGTACCCCTACAGTGTCTAAGTCCATTCTTAGACATTGTAAGTGCAGTGCTGCCATTAAGAGTATATGGTGCTGGGAGTTTGTCATTACGAACTCCACAGCACCATAATGGCTACACTGAAAACTGAGAAGTTTGGTATCAAACTTCTCAGCACATTAAACCCACACTGAAGCCTGTGTGGGATTTAATGAAAATGCACACAGAGGGCATCTTAGAGATGCCCCCTGAAAACTAACCTACCACTAGTGTCCAGGCTGAGTGGCTGCTTTCAGCTGCCACCACCAGACATGTTTCTGGACCCCTGGGTCGAGAGCCTGCTGCTCTCTGGGGCCTGAAACAATGCACATCCTGGGACGAGGTGCCAAGCCTCCTCCCCCAGGATGGGCAGGGTTCACGAAGGGGAAGCTTCAAAGGCTTGCCGCCTTTGTGAGCTTCCCCAGGCCACTTGCTGCTCTCAGCAACAGGTTCTGACCCCCACTTTGGGCGGGAGAACCGGCGGGATAAACAAGTGAGGAAGGGAGGTGTGCCCACCTCTGCCAACTCCACCCCTCAGGTGGGGGAGGCGAGGTGAAGCACAACTTTCAGTCCACGCCATCTTGAAGATGAGGGGGCTCAGCCAACCAGGGACAGGCTCATGCCCCCCTCCCACTGGAGGGTGGCATAATAAGGGGTGTTCCTACCCCAGGGAAGGGACCCATTGGTCCCTGCCTTTTACCTACCTGTAACGCCCCTAAATCTAGTATTTAGGGGCACCCCTGAACCTTGCTTCCTCAGACAAGAACCTGCAACAAGAAGAAGGACCAAACAGCCGAGCAGCAGCTAACAAGAGGAAGACGCCCACTGACTTGGCCTCAGCCCTACCGGCCTGTCTCCCCCTCAAACCTGCTCCTGCGAAATCCTGGTGTGTCCTGCCGCCAGCAACCTTGAAAACCCCGGAGGACCTGCCTGCCTTCAAGCACAAAGACTTTGTCTCCCGTGAACATCGGATTTGTTCATCTGCAACCTCTGGCTCTGGCCGGACAACGCGGATCCTCCTCACTCTGCACCCGCTGTCCACGGCCCGAGCTCCAGTGGGCAAACACCACGAGGAGGTCACCCCGGCGATCCTGACCGGAGATCCGGCGACCCCTGACCTGCCTCAAGCCGACGCCTGCAGCCTAAATCCAGAAGGCCCCCCTAACCGCGACCAGGAGCTGGTAAGAAGATCCGACCCCAAAAGGCACCCCTGCACCCGACGCCCCACGGCCTTGTGTGCCCAAACCGACGGTGCCTAACCAACCCCTAACTTCCCAACTTACCTCTCGAAGTGGTGGTCGCACCCAGAAGACCTTCGTCCCCAAGCCTGCAGTGTCTTTCCAAACCGGAGGTTCTCCATTGAAAACAACAGGGCGCCCGACGTCGAAACAGCACTCTGCACCCGGCCGCCCGAGTGCCGCTGAGGGTGCACCTTTGGTGCTACTTTGGTTCCCCATTTGCCCTGAGCTAAAGTCCAGGAGCTTTGCTCCCACAGCCAAGTCGCCTGCTAGTCAGCAGCCACCAACCGGAGGCCTCCTATCCCCCATTGAAGAACATTGGGCCTCAGCACCCTGCACCCGGCCGCCGCTGAGGGTGTAACTGGAGTGCATCCTTGACCCTGGGGGACCCCTAAGTCTACCCCCAGAACCTCAACTCCCACTACCAAATACTTACCTCAAAACCGATAACACTATTTTCCTCCATAGGATAACATTGACTGTTTTTCTGTGAAAAGTTTTTAAGTGTGGAGTTTGAGAAACTAAAGAAATTCTTTAAAATTGCATAATCTAACAAAAACGATTTTACTTGTCCCAGAGTAGTATCTAGGTATACTACTCTGTGTAAGCCTAGTAATCTCAAAAGTTACTTACCTGCTATTTTACTAAAAAGCCTATTTAAGTCTATGTACTGCATTTACTAAGTAATGCATTTCTCTGCATCCATACTGTAAATCAAACCAAAGTGCATATACAATTATCATTCAAACTGTATTTCAATTGCATTTCTACTGTAAAGTATTTATTGCTTACCTGTGCCAGGCTTGCTTGGTTCTAGGAAATAAAATAACTAAAAGAATATTTTTATACAAAAACAATTGGTCTGAAGTTCAGTCTTTGAGTGTGTGAATTCATTTGTTGACTGAGTGTGTACAACAAATGCTTAACACTGTCCTCTGATACTGCCTTACTGCTCGACCACACTACCACAAATAGAGAGTGAGGTGCTATCTAACTGCACCTCTGCCTACCTTTGGGGTTCCACTGGACTCTGTGCACACTATAGCTCACTTTGGTATAGTATATACAGAGCCAGTTTCCTAAAAGTGGCCCCTCTCATAGCTTCTCTAGCCTATAGAAATAGGGTATAGCTTGGATGGCATGGCTCCAGTTGGCATCGGACGACGCTCATCCGCCTCCATGTTGGAGTTGGGGATAATAATGGGGATGGCGCCGGGGGCGCTGTCAGTGTGGCCGGCACCAGTGAAGGTTGAGGTGGCTCCACCGGCGGATCCAAGGGGCCCGACTGGTGCTGAGGGCGAACATGCCGGCGGAAGACCAGTATGCGAATGGGACGACTTCGACTGCAACGAAGATCGATACCCCTGGAATCATCCCAGGACCTTCCTCTCGACTGGGATCGAGACCGTTGCGGCGTTGGACGTCAAGCGGCAAGGATTTTGAGGGATCGCTCCCTCAAGGCCTTGGGATGCACGGCGCAACAATCGACCAATGCTTTGGCATCGTTGTTATGCTCATGGCACCAAAGACAGACGAGGTGCATGTCAGTCACTGACATTTCTTGGTGACAGACGCATCCGGGTTTGAATCCAACCCTCCTCGTTGACATCCCTGCCACACCAGTCTCAAACAACTTCGATTAAAAGTTGAAAAGGGGCACTCAAAATGTGACTGAGGGTAGCACTCTCTGGATCTGCGCTGTCTGCACGGAAAGTAACAGTCAGCGTGCTAGGGAGTTGCCTAGATAGGCACTGCGCACATCACTTCTGGCGCGGACGATGCCACGTGGACCCGACCAACGCCACCTACTGGTGCACAGGGGTACTTACTCATGAAAAATTTCCGGATCCAGTCTGACAACTGGAGATAATTCTAAGTTTAGGAATCTGAGGCTAGAAGTCTCTATCAGATACAAATAGATATAAGAGCTAAAAGAGCAAAGACAGATCAACAAGCTCACATAAAAGTTTACCTTGTCCAATGCATTATTATTTGCAGGTGAAAATGCTTCAGGTTCCTCTGTAAAAAAGATGTGCTTGTTCTTGGAATATACTGGCTTGAGCTTGCTAAGTGATTTTGGTTTGCATTTCACATTTTTATCCAGGTAACGCACCGTTCGGTGACTGAAGCTAGAAATCCTTCCATATCTGCAATGACAAGTATAATCAACAAAATCATAAAAATGAAAGATAATATTTGCTTAGTCAACAAAAATGTTAAGCATTGAATACAGAAAATCGCAAAAGTTTATGCCCTACTCCTACTGTAGCACATTACGTTTTATGGGTTCAAATTGAAGCCATTATCTATAACATCAGAATCCATTGCTCTATTGAATTGCTCTGATATAAAAGTGTTAGTGTCTTCAGTGGGGTGTTGATTCTGTCTCTGCAGCATGGACTCCAATCCCTAAAACACTACCACCAAGGCAAATCAGCTTATTGATACTAGTGCTCAACTGGAGCAGAGACAAATAGATAACATTTCTTCCTAACTGGGTGGTGTTGCAGGGTGATAATCTGTCGAAGAAAGTAACAATTAAGTTTATGTTCTGGGAACACAGTAATGGTGCATATGTTGTGCTAAGAATGTAAAATCAGCATACATTATCATAATCCGGAAGAAGAAAAACCACAAAACCCACAAATGCTCCTTGTTGGCAGGACATACGTTAACAAGAGCAGTCTTTACATGAAGTAGTTAACTTCAAACGTTCGAAGTCTCCACAGAAGTCCAAAATCGAAATTATCCACAGTAACCAGGTCCAGAAAGCTTTCTAACAAAATGTCCCTTGCTTCCAATTTACTAATCAAGAATGTGGAGTAGAAGTACAAATTGCAGGAGAGGTCAAGAAGAGTAGAGCTCATGAGGCAACTGGAGCAAGACTCCAAGCAGGAAAGACTGACTAGTTCAGACTGAAGGATGATTTTTCCTAATATGGTAACATCAAACTTATGTTCACTAATCCAAAACGCACACATGCACATGGTGCTGAGAAATGTGTGACTCCTTTTGACTGGATCCATGCGCAAGCCATAAAATGTCAAGCCTGTATGACAAAAGGGGAGTGCAGGCATTCCCAGAGAATTATAACAAAGAGAAATGGAAATGGAGTTTCCAATATCTCTGCTCATGAGTCAGATCAGTTAAAGCCAGATGGATGCAGATCTGCAGCTTCCCCATGGACTTCCAGGGGCCCCGAGAGGTGGATGAATCTCAACTTTCTCTGCTTCCTCTTTTTTCCCTCACATGCTTCAGAAGGCCAAAAAAGACTGGGGGATGTGGATTTTGCTTCAGTTTCACCAACCACAGCGCCCTCTGTCAGCTGCAGGTCAGTAGAACTGCACTGACAGAGGATTTCAATTTATGCTGGTGGGGGCTGCCAGTGAGGAGATGTCAGGATGTCATATTGACATTGGAGAGCCTGGCGCCAAGCTGGAACAGAGAGCGAGGGCAAAAAGTAGGGTGGAAGAGTGTCTGGTACTTCTATTTTATTTCTGAGGAGCAGTGGTTTGCTGTGGGTGGTGGGAGAATGTGGCACAGCACCATGGTTCATTTTAAACATATCGGCTGGGAGAAGAAGGGTATTGGTTAGCATGGTGAGCGAGTGTAGCAAGTCTCCAAGTATTTGCAGGTTTTTAATATTTGGGCAGGTAACGGCGTGGTAGGGCACATGGTATGCTTTTCCTAATGTATAGGACCAGAAGGAGCCACTACAGGTGCCTGATGGTAAGGAAGGCCATGTTACACATGGGCATAAATTGCCTCCTCTCCCTCTTCACAGCTGTCCTTTGCTTACGCCTTTTGGGAGCATGATGGGTGGGCCGCACACAACATAAGATTAGAAGCTGGTAATAAAGTGGGGTTTTCCATCTTGTGTTTCTAAGTGGCATCATGCACAACTCGAGTTTTGCTCTTGTTGCTTACTGCAGTCACTTGGAATCCTTCTATGCTAAACTAATTTTTTTACAGTTACCCAGCTTCAATTCTCTTCTGTCTGTGAAAGGCTGCACGACAAGAATGGGATTTCACATTTACCCGAGCAGTTGACACGGCTCTGTGGTGGCGTAGAAGAGGCTCAATGATGCGGGGATCCCCGAGAGGGCACAGAATGGGGATGCACAGCAGAAATGCTCATTTCAGTGGGTAACAGTGCTCGCTAGGGCAGATCTGGGAGGCAGTGATAGGAGCATGAATCTGGTGTGATTCAGGACAGGGATATCACAGAGTAATGGAAGGTTGTACAGTGCAGAGAAACCTCAAGGATGAAAAGGGGGAAGGACCAAACCCCCAAAAGAGGTTGAACAGGGGAGGGACCAGAAAATGATATACAGTTGTAGCCCTTGCCAATGGGGAAGGGATAGCGGAGAGGCAATGCAAGGATTGAGCTTATCAGAGACCATGGGCAGGCAGGAGACAGGGAAACACAGGCATAAGATAAGGGGAGAAGCTCTCAGTCTTGCCTCGTAGCAGTAGAAAGGGACTGGTTACAAAGGAATATTTGGACTTTGCCTGTCAAAATCCTGTTGTGGGTCTAGGGTAGTATTCCCTTAGTTGATCTTCACAAACCTTGCCAAATCAATGTAATGGTGCCAACACAGTCTCTGAGCAAACCTCTGCGGATTCACTAAAATGCACTACTTGCTAATGAAGGGACTTATCAATATCTGGTGAAAAGGTTAACTGGAATTTCACGGATAAAGCAACTATTCATGGGAGTAAACAATTACATGCCAAATATTATGAAGTACAACTTGCCGATTCCTAATGGGATCTCAATCAAGTCCCATGATGGTTTAAATTGGGCAAGCTAGAAAGTGACTCATAACTAACTCAACTGAAAGGAACTCCAACAACTACCTTTATAAATTTAAAGAAGGTACATGTTGATGTTCAAAGATAACATAGCACACAATCTTTAGGTTTCCATCCCTGATCCAATAAAAAGGTATTAAGGAAAGGACATACATTTTCAGGCTGTAGCTGATACAAATTTATTGCACAATAGTTATATTTTAAAATCCTATTTCATTAAAATGTGAGCGTCATTCATGTAAATTAGAATATATGTAGGGCAGACATTTGGTCTTTGTGAGTTAAGCAAGTGCCACAATAATCCAGAACTGCAACAGTCCTTCAAAATGGGCCAGTGCTATAACAATTCTTGTACTTTGCATAAAGGAGATGAGGGAACAGCGAACCATGGTCAATTCCACTTGTAATTTAAATTTAATTTACATTTGACATGGGCTTACAGATAATATTCCACAAACTGAATAGGGGAAAGCGTTACTGACATGAAAGCATTTTAGGAAAATGTGTACAGGACTATAATAATACTTTAAAAATACGATCATGCACTCAAAAATCGAACAAAAAAAAGATATTCATTTCCTCTATTTAAGAGATCACCTTTGTCCAGTGCCTCGCTTGAATCCTAGAACAGACCAGGTTTTGTCAAGCATCTCAGAGGGGTTTTCTTCTGCATCGAGTTCGTGACTAAAAAGAAAAAAAACACTCTATTTATTCTCAAGAAATGTTTAATTAAATATGCACAAACAATGGGAACTGCTTTAAAACTTACACAGATTCCAATTTCCATTTGTAGGAGTTTAATAACTAACTTGGGTGGAGAGTTTTGTTGGGTGAGATTGAAGATGCATGAAGAGTTTGCAACTGCAATACTTCAATCAATCAATCAGTGTCTTATAAAGCGGGAATACTCACCCGGGAGGGTCTCAGTGCGCTTCTGCACGTTAGTGTATATCTATATGAGTATCAGATAAAACAGCTCACCATTTAAATTTTTTTTTTTTAAATCTCCTGTAAAGTGTAATACATGAGCTTTTTATTTAATTATTATGTGGAAGATATTTTCATATATTCTGGGATTGAAGCCTTACAATATACATCATTATTTACGATATACATATATTCCCGATTCTGAACTTGACGCAAGTGAAGTAATGAGTGCAGTAATTTAGTAATATAAGGGTGCTAATATTAGGAAGCACATTGGGACGGTTAGTGGAGTCAACCCTGCCCATTAGGGCCAGCCTAGTGTTAACTACTGGGGTGCATTTCACAACTTTTTCACACCTTTTGAAAGCTGAGGTCAGGCTGAGAGCTGTCCGAGGATAATGCTAATTAGCCTTCTGACAGTTCAGGCAGGCGAGTTTCTAAAAGATACTATTTCTTCTTATTATTAGAAATATGTCTTCACCATTGATTTGGATTTCAACAACTATTAAAAATAGTGGCTAAATGTGAGAGGCTGGCCTGGTATATGATGTACACTTATGTAAGTGGACACCCTGCACCAGTCCAGACAACCCTAATTGTGATTTAGAAGGTCTTAGACAACCTTAGAAAGCTCTCTAAGTGGTAGCTGAGGAGAACAGCCTTCAGGTTTAGCCCAGAAGCAGTGTAAAGCAGCTTGTTTTACCAGAATGCAATCTTATATGTATAGATTAAGTGAAAAAGAACCGCACAAGGTATTTATAAAAATATGTATTTATTATAAAATACCCTCGAACACAAACAGATCTCTCCTACCCGGAGATATGCACAATGCACACAATACTTTGCATAGAAATCAAGTAAATAGCACGGACTACACAGTGGACCCCAGGGGGGGACCAAACCATATACTAAGAAAGTGGTATAAGAACCACGACTTGTGTCAAGATGATATCCAGAGGACATAGAAGTGCTGGGGACCCAAGGAACCACCCAAGGTGAGAGACTAGGATCCCCACGGAGATCGTGTGCAGGGAGGGAACACGACCGCGTTCTCCATACAAATCAACGTGTAAGTCATGGTTGGAATTTTAAAGATTAAGGACCCTTCCCAGTGGACCCTGAAGAAACCCCATGGAAAACAGAAGGTTGGAGAGCCACCCCACCCGTGGATACCCTAGTACCCAGGTTACCTACACCAGGGAAGCCGGGTGCGTAGGTGTGAAGTTGTGTCAGAAACTGCCGTCGAACCCAATGGAAGACTTCAGGAAAGTGCCGCTGCTGGAGAAGGAGAAAGTGTCCGGTGGAATCCGAAGGTGGATTCTAGTTGAGAGGTACCTGCAAGAAGAGGGGAAACAGTCTATATCACTCAGAAGTGACCAGGCGATCTGGAAGACGAATACCCACCAATGTCAGGAGTTGACGGTGACCTTGACTGCAGCTGTGAGGACCAGGCGACGCAGAGGAAGACCAGGAGCCGTGTACGAGCTGTCCCACATTGGATGTCGAGAGTTGAGGGGTCGGTGTCCGGCGGGAGCACCAACAAGCCTTGGCAACTGCAAAACAACGTAGAAGTCGAAGAATGTGCAATGTCGGGACCAGCAAGGACCAGGGGACTCAAGACAAGCAGGGGAGTCAGGGCAGGCCCTGAGCAATCAGGGGAGCCCAAAAGAACCAAAGGTGACCCTCAACAGGACCCGCAGACCGGAGGCACTGGAGTAACAAGAGGACCTCTAGCAGTTCACCAAAAGATGCAGGCCACGGTGCAAACGATGCAATGTGGACGAAGACTTTGGTCACTTGAGACGGTTGGGGCTACTTGGAGCCAGAAGATCTTGGTGGAAGGAAGCCAACAAGCCTTTGCAACTGCAAGTCGATGCGGTGCACAGGGGTTCGGTTTCTTTGACTCCCACGAGGGAAACTGGCCTCAAACTTGGTGAGAAGGCAGGGCAGGCCTCAAGAGCTGTGGAGAACCACCACCTGTGTTGCAGAACCTTTCCGAGTCCATCAGCAGACCGGTCAGCTTAATTGCGGTGCCTGCGAATGCAGAGAAGTGACTCTTTCACTTCAGGTGTCTTTGATGCCCACAGGCCTTGAAAGGTTCCTGTATAGTGCACAGGCACAGACGATGCAGCAGAATGGAAGGGAGACGAAGTCGAGCCCAAGCGAAGTCCAGAGTGCCCAGACAGTAGAAGTAGAAGTGGTGTCTGACTTGAAACTTGTCCCACGATGAATGTAGGGACATACACCCAGGTAAGCCCTTAAGTAACCTAGGGAAAGGATTAGGACGATTCAGGGGACCCTCCCAGGGGAGGGTCTGGACAGGGGGGAGGTTACTCCCATGTCCTTTGTACAGTTTCGCGCCAGAGCGGGAGCCAAAGGCTCCCAGAGCTGGTTTGAACTGGACCATGCACGGAGGCACCAAATGTGCCCCTCATGCAGACTTAGTGGTGCTGGCAATCGCACCCACCCGGCCCCAATACACTAAATCCTGTCTGGGAGGTGGTCACAACTCCCTGTGACAGGATACCTATTGTTCTGCCTTCCCTCGCTCGAGCTTGGCTCAGCAGGAGGGCAGAATCGTTCCTCTGGTCGGCGGTAGCCATGTTGTGCTGTCCGGGTCTAGAAGACTGGCACCAGGAGCCCTGAGAGCCTAACGAAGGCCCGTTCCAGTGCTTGGAATCATACCCCCACACCGTTTACGGTGTGGGGGTATGATTCCAACATGTTTGATACCAAACATGATAGGATTTGTTGCAGCCAATTTCGAGATGGTCATCGCGTAATTACGTGGTGCCCCACTTTATGGTATATGGCTGCTTCACTTACAACCCGGGAGAATGGACTCCATAGGCTGTACGGGTGTCCTGCTCATGCAGGGGCCTCCTCACACTTAGAACCAAGCACCATGCCTTCAGGATTACAAAGGCCTGCTATAGGGGTGATTTATAGGTTTTAAGTGCAGTGACCCTAGATATAGGAAAACTATATCTTTTGTAAGTGGTGTTAGCACCAGCTTACACAGGCTACAATGGCAGGCCTGTAGTTACAGTTTGAATGGTCTCCCATGGGTGGCATAACACATGCTTCAGCCCATGGGGGACCTCTGGGGTACCTATGCCCTGGGTACGTTAGTACCATATACTAGGGACTGACAAGGGTACTCCAGTATCCAAACTGGGATATACCTAAGTACTGAACATAACAATTTAAGGGAGAAAGCAGAAAAACCAGGGTCCTGATTAGCAGGATCCCAGCCAGACTAGTCAATAACAGCTTAACACAAGGCAAAAAGTGGGGGTAACCATGCAGAAGGATCCTACTTTCCTACACTAAACTATTGTTTTAGCTGCTCCATTTCCTGAGATACAGTTAGTATTTAATAATGCTTTCAAGTATTTCTCTAGGGTCCAGCCAGCAATCCTACAGTGAAAAAAGCTTTTGGGGACTAGTCGCTGTAAGGACATGCAAACTATACATTTCTACATGTCCTGCGTTTAAATACCATGCTTTCTGCCTTGTGGGCTACAGGCCTACATAGGGGTGACTTATTAATATTTCAAAGAAAGGTTTTTACCTGTCAAAACGGGGATTCCTTTGAGAGGTCACAGCACGTTTTGCTCTGTTACAGTCAGGTTACATTGGTAGGGCTGACTCCGTGGTAGCACTGCCACTACAGTCAAAGACACAATAGGTGCTGTGGTCCATTAGTGGCATTTAACTTCCAAACCCTGGGTACACTTTCTTCACCATACATTAGAGAGTTATAGGCAAGTTAAATGTGCCAATTAGGAATTAGTCAAATAAACCAGGCTTAAAGGGGGAGCACAGGCACTTACTACTGGTTAGCAGGGGCAAAATGCCAGCAAAAGGCAAACAATCTGGGGTGACCTCCTGGTAAAGGCTGATTTCCTGCAGTTAGCCTTGTGGACTCAGAGGCAACATAGGTAGGAAGGAAATCTAAAAAAATAACAGCTGGTGAAAAAAGAAAGTGGACAAGTGAAAGGAGAGCTTGATAACAGTTGAGGAACAATGATAGAATGTCAGTTTCTCCACTTAAGGAGCGAGAAGTGAAGGAAACAAAAAGACATTAATGTCACATAGTATGCCCTCACTGTTATTCTAAAGCATTCTGAATGGATTGGAACTATAACAGATGTACATCATCTATTGGATAAAAATGTAGTATATCGGAGGGAATAGAACAGAACATTCCTTGAGTTAGTTTAGAACTGTAAAATGTTGAGTGAGGAAGAGTTAGTAATTATAGTATATGCAAGTCCTCAGACAAGCAACTACAGTGATCGTCCTGAATCTGTGTAGGACCTGAAGGGAATGAGAGGTCCCACGCAGCAAAACATGAAGCCGTTCTGCAGGGAGCCCAGAGCCCAAAGGGGGAGGATAGGTCTTGGAAATTGTCCCACCGACAGGCAGGTCATTCAAAGACATGCCCAACCAGTGTTTATGGGACTTGTGCGTGGAGCACTGTCTGGGTCAGGTGATTGGCTCATGAGTGTCTAAAATTAAGGACAGGAGCTAAGTAGGCAGCTGGGTCCCTCTCCCAGCATAGAGGAGGACAGTAGTGCTTTAAGACCTTGTGATAGGAGAACACCTGGTATACAGCATTGCAACCAGTGGGGAAAAATTAGCCTGGGCCTGTTTTCTGGAACAAAGACAGTGTTACATTTAGCATCTTGCACAATAAACAGCTATCAACCTGGTACTGCAAGGTGACGACAGTGCCGGGGGTGTTGTTGAGAAAACAGGTGAGGAGGGCCAGGTGTTAAGGAACACACTGTTACAAAGTGCCAACCACACCTTGAAGATTTATCCCAACATACTGTGATCCACTGTGCACATGAGGGGGTGATTCTTTGGACTGTGAATGTGGCATTTTAATATGATGTGCAAAAGGCATATCAGACTCTACTGTTACCTCACTGAAAAGCAACCAAGTAAGACTGTGTATGCTTGATAATACCCTTCTGTTTTCTGAACTCAATGCTGCATGTGGATTTCTGCTGCTTCTTGCTCACTTAAGCTATAACAACCACAGCTCTATTCCAGAAGGATCACCCATGAAGAAGAACGACATAGGGAGAGTGAAAAAATAGACATTAAAATCTGCTGCGAGGCCAGTGAAATATGCTGTGCAGGATAGGTAGACAGAAATTACATCAATGAAAGGAGATATCACACCGCTTACTCAGGAACATTTACTGGGATGCCTGAACAACCTGTAAACCAAACTATGTAGCTCAAAGAGGACATGATGAAGTTGTTTACTGACATGTCTACACAGTTTGGTGACGGGGTACACAGAAACAAGAAAAATATATCATCTCTGGTCGGGAGATGGCTGATGATAAAAAAAGATCCTTGTGTATGTGGACAACCACCTCTGTGATCTGGATAACAAGTGTGAAGATCGTTCCACAAGAGGAATCTGTATATGCAATGTGAAAGAAACCCTGAAACATGGTGAGGCGGTTGAACATGTGAAACGTCTTTTCAGGGTCACTTTGCAAGAGGAATCATCATTCCAGATCAGCATTGTAAGACCACTCAGTTCAGGAAAAATACATGAAGGCACGGAGGGATGTGCTGGGGCATCCTGATCAAACTTTATTCGTCTCATCTTAAGAACAGGATCCTGAGAGAAGCTAGAAACCAAGTACCCACCTGCTACAGATGCTGCAAGTTCCAGTTTTATAAGATCTATCCCAAAATATCGTGAGCAGGATTAAGGGCATGCTAACTGTGATGAGAAAACTACGAGCCAGGCAGATTAATTATCACTGGTTCTTACCTTTGGCAATAAACTTCCAGATTGGCTCAAACGTGCATATGAATACCACTGTAAGGGAGGGAAGGGAGACACTGGCACATTAGTTGAGATGAAAGATTACTTTCAGAATGTAGAAGAAGGTAGGGGAGCATGGATCACAACCGGTAAGGGGGGGCACCAGGGATGGAGAGCACCCAAAGGTTAGGGTTTAGTGATGAAGCAATCACTTTAAGGATCATTGTGTAGGGTAGACGGATGGAGCAGCAATTTGCAACCGGAGTGGGACATGAACTCCAATGTGGGAGCTGCTGGACGAAGATGCTGTGCTGTCAGTCAGGTAACACTTCTAAGGGGTGGGGAAAAGGAGAGAACATTTTGCCTCACATGATGAAGTCATCTATCACACATGGGAAATATTAATAAGTCACCTCTTTTATAACTATGTTGTTGTTAGGGTCATACCTCTGGAAGCACAACCCATCACAATTTCAATATGTGCCAAATGTTATTTTTGTGAGATTTCCACTCAACAAAAGGTTATTTGTTAGTAGGCTGGAAGAAAAGGTAGTGTCCTACTGTGAATTGTGACAACGGTTAGACAAATTACAAAAGAATGACAACTCCATCAGGAGTACCTGATTTACATTAGGACCTGGGATAACAGTGTGGAGCCTAGAAAGACTTCACAAATGCCTTCAGCAAGACAGCTTGGAAGAGAGTAATGTGACAAAAAGAGAAGATTTCAAGAAAATGACTTAACTATTTGAAAATCTTAAGGCCAAAGCCATAGTTCAAAATGGTCTGTCATTTGCAAGGTCAGCAATGGTGTAACCATTGCTATTTTAAAGCTATTGTTGCTGTCCAGTTTAGTAAGTGATTAGTTAATGTATTTGTATATATAATGCTGAGCATGGCCTCAAGGATATTCCAGAGTGTTTTACACTTAAAAGTTAAAATCATGGATAATGAAGTCTAGGGTTTATGACCCCTCTCTGGCATTCCCCACAGGCTCCCTTGAATTCTAAAGTAAAGTCAAATTCAAATCTAAATGCCTCCATTATTAGGAGTTTTCTGAAATGCAGATAGGTGAGTTTACCCTCAAGGTCATGTCTAGAATATTCCACACTTCTGGGCCTTGAACTCCTAGGGATCTGTCTACCTGTTTTAACCTCTTCAAGGTTTGTTGAGTAATCCTATGTACTGTAGCTGAACGGAGATTCTTGTTTGAGATGAAGTGGTGGGTAGGCTGCTTTCGCAGGCCCAACTGCCTTTGTTTCTTTTTTACAGCAAGACTTGTGTAATGAAGAGCAACAATAACAAGGTGATGGATGGAATGCTTGAATTAATCTCAACCACTGGCACTTGCTCGGGCCGCACTCCAGTTCATTGTTTTTTGCCCACTGTGCCACATCAGTTTAGACCCAGTAATATGCGAATCAGTCTTGACCTTACTCCAATAGGAATAGTCCAGTTCAAACTGCCAGGCCTTGTCCTCCCTGCACTGGATTAGAAGTAACCCAAGACCGGTTTCGCCCTGACTGGGCTCTTCAGGCAGGTGTTGCTTGGTTTCAGTGGCACAGTGAGCATGGGACCCATGTTTGGGCATATCCATCATACTTAAGGCGGCAACTGCAACAACAAGGTGATGGATGGAATGGCAATTGTGTGGAATTTAATAAAAATATCTACTTGTCCATGGGAAAGGCTGCTTCATAAATCTGCTTGTCCTGTGAAAAAAAAATACACTAGTTCCGTTGGTGCCACGTAGTGCCGAGACACATTATAGCAGTAATCTCATTATAAAAGAGTTCTGATAATGGCCTCTCCGATTAGGACAGGGATCATACTAGTAGGATCTGAATACTAGCAATTACCTCATTTAGCCACCTTTCAGCTGATCTACATACTGGGGCTGGAGGTAGCAGTAAGCAATAGTTCCAGTGTTGGAATGCCCTTTTTGAGCCTGTGCAAAACTACCAACTTGCATGTTTTAGGGGTTTTCACCAGCTCTTCTCTAATCTTTTCCCAAACTGAGAAAGGTTGGAAAGTTACTCCTGACAAGGGCAGAAGTAAACTTTTACAAGGGTTGGGGGAAAAAGTGGCTGAAGGGGAGATGAACTTGCTCATGCGAAAATCTGTTGAGAGTTTACAAATCTACACATGCTAAAATGTAGTTCACAAAAATTTGCTATCAGTATGATTTCCAGACCTACTTCTGTATATTCTTGCGAATTCATCAAAGCCATAAATCTGCAATAATGCAAGGACGTATACCATGGGCATACCTTTGTGACTTTCTTTAAGAATTGGGCCCTAATTAGGTCTGGCATTAACCAAGACCCTTTTGTTTTTATTAAAATTCTATCTCTGTCTCCATCTATTGGCTGGCTTCACTGTGAGTGATGGCATTCTGCTCTTTCACAAGGAGCATATCGGCACACAAAGTAGTGCTAGGAACTACTGTGCAAATGTGTGCTTTTTGAGACCAAAACTTATTTTGTTTTTTACCAATACCAGTTAGAATAGTGAGGGCCAAGCATCTCTCACAACAAAAGTTTTGCAAAAACCGTGTTAGTACAAGACACACATTGACAAAACCAAAAGGCTGACCACCAATGTCAGACCTATTGGCTTTGCAAATGCTAGCTTATCTTCACGTTTCCCATAATCTTACTGAAACTGTTAACACTGATTTGCCATTATGAATTTTTGGGGAAATATTAGCATGCATCAACACATTTTACTAAATGATGTTTCAAAGAAATGGTACCTAAAATTTCACAGTAGTTTAGCAAAAGTTTTTTTCTTAGTTGCATTTTTGTTTTAGAACATTTTAGTTTGAAAGCAAAGAATCATCAATCTTGCTTTCAAGCGTCTGCAAATATTTGCATCTAATCAGAGGAAATTCTGGGAGCATTCTACATAGCCTCAAATTGTTAAACTGTCAAATGTGTGCACAAATTGTTATACTGGAACCACTGTCAGTAAAACATTTTCTTAGAATGCTCACCCTAATAATAAAGGCTTTGCCTTAATAAACCATAAATACAAGTTCAAACAGCATTAACATACGGACACAAATATTACCTTAACTGCGCAGACAATGCTCTACCCTGATCATTAATGTGTTACTGTAATCTAGCAGCCAAAGGGTTTTGTGCTGCAGGGGTTGGACCTACTTGTCCTTAGGACAAAATAAACATGAAAACGTGTTGTCCTGGAATCCAAACAATATGTCCTGGGCATCAGGGTATAGCAATTCCACATCCCTGGCTTGAATTATTCTCAGCCACTGGCAACCGCTCTGGCCGCACTCCAGTTCATCATTTTCCACCCACCATGCCATCTCAGTTTGGACCCAGCCATAATCAAATCAGTTTTAGCACTGTCCAATAGGAACAATCCAGTGAATGGGGACACTGTTGAGGTGAACATTCTCTTGAATCTTTGTTATTTTAGCACTGAAATATTTCATGGGTGGCACTTCTGGATTTGTCAGTTCTCTGAAAATACGAAGGAACTCTTCACATTTGTTAGGAGCCTCATCTATGTGTCTCATAAAATATGCTTTTGGTGCTCTCATTTTTGCTCTTCATGCATCTTGAAACTTATCTTGTCCATAGTCGTTAAGGTCTTACACCATTTTTGTTCAAGTAGATATAACTTTGAAGTTCAGCTAATTCTTTGTTGTACTTTTTGTTGATTAAATTACTCCCAAATTTTGTTTTTGCTGGCCTGAGAGGGGCCAATTTGATGAATGGGTTTGGCAATTTGTGGTATATTATTAATAATTTGAATTCTGGGTCTGGAGCGGGAGAAATCTTCTGTCTGTAAGTTTTTTGTGTTTCTCATTTGTGTTTGGCTTCCTTTCAACTTACTTCGGAGGTGAGATTGGTATGTCATGTTTCTAAGCCAAAAGAATACTATGGAGTAGTCAGACCATCTTGGAGGCTGTACTATTAATTAAGCTGTTTCAATATTGTCTGCCTCAGAAACCAGTGCTACTTGAAAAGAAACAATCTTTTGGGCTACATTTAGGAGGTTCAACCAGCTAGCAGTTTTTGAGTGGTGAGTTCAAGCCTAGTGCAGGTCTGGGGAAAAAAAAATACTATTTGGCCTCATGGAGCTCTGTTCGGCCACAGCTTCAACCACTGTCTGCTGAAGGTGTTCAATCTGCTGAAACAGTCTATGTCTGTAGGTAAAAGGTTTGACCAGTATAACCCACCAACTTTTGCCTGACCTTGTTCCATCATTGGTCGGCTGTGAAGGATGCCTAAGTCCCAGGTACCTAGGTGCTAAGGTCCTGAATATCAGCAATCTTTGATGGGGATTACCAACAACTTATATCAGACTATGCTCCACCATCGTTTGGCACAGGCATGTGCTGTAGACTGCAGAAGCAGGAGCACTAGGGGCATAGCTTTGCCAATTACTTCATCCTACGTTCCAAACATAGACAAACGGCAAAAAGAGGCTCTTAGTGATGTGGCACTGAGTGTTGAGTTTGGCAAACAGGCAAGCCCTGATCCAGAGCTTCTTCTGCACAGGCAAAATATTCTTACACAGCACAGAGGTGGGAGAGTCAAGTGGCAAAAGGCCAAGCCAAAGGCTTTTCCCTGCACCGGGAGCCTCCTGTACAGGGATGTAGGCCATACATAGGTGCCTGTAAGTGCATGAGACTGCACCCAGAGTCTGTGAACACTCCCAAGAAGGGACAAAGTGCATCCTGACAAAAGACATCTTCCGATTCTTTACATCATAAAATGGCATGCGTTACAAGGAAAACAGAGAAATCCCCTCAAGAAAATTAGTTGAAGGGATGTTGAAGTTAAAGCATAAAAAACACTAACGTTAATCAGTCATGGTTAGCTGTTCAACTCAAACTAACCCCAATGCATTGCCAATGACTTCACAAATGATATCATAGACGACATTACAAATGACAGAGGACTTCAAAGCTAACATTACATATCACATCACCATTGACAACAATGAAGCAACAAATTATTGCTTTGTTGTACATCTACTGGCTGTCAGAATAAACAAAGCCTTACAATATAAATCCTTTGCAAAGAACATACATATTTTGAAAGGCCAAAGGCCATGCTTAAGCCCCAAGTTTACTGTGCATGCCCGTCTACTGTGATCAACAGGTTCTGAGGAAAGTGGTGCTGAGTTCCATTCCAAGGCCATGCTCTATGCCACATTTTATTAGCCATAACCAGCTGGGCTCTAGAGAAAGAGGTGCTAGTACTCAGCCAAAAGGTGAGCAACCATTACCTTTCCCTAATGTCTGCTCTTGGCCTTCCTCATGTCACATCTGAAGACATCACCAGCGAGTTCACATCAGAAGTGATCTCAATGAAGCAACATAACATCTGCTGACTGTAAAGTATGGATATAGAAACAAGATTGCACAAGGGCAAAGATATCTAGATTTTGAAAGACTCTGCCCAGTGGCGATGTCTGCAGCACACTAAGCTGGCAGCCTTCTGGGCATGGAGCAACTACTAGCCCAGATCTGCATGCACGTATACAGCAGTATGTTTGCGTATGTTTTCACTCTACAGGTATATTGATCAATTATGTAGAACCTCACACAAGATATTGAGAAGTGTAGTTTTAGATCAGTCCAAATATCCCAACTCCTTTGGAACCTTGTGCACATATCAATCAAAAACATAGAATAATTGTGTCCTCTGCTTGGACTTTATGGGCGGCAAGCAAGTCTACCTAACGAGGCCTGCCCAAAGGGTATGTGAGGAGAAAGGAGCAGTGCCAGCTGGCGCAGGTGACGGATCTGGAGACCCAGATCCTTACCTTGGAGTGTCAGACTGGAGGTCCGGATCTGGAAGAAGTCAAGGGTCAATTGGTGCTGCCACGGTCTGAACTGCGCCAGATATCTCTGGAGGAGGCAAAGCAGTGCTGGAGGGCATCAACCTAGCAGGTGTATGAATCCATGGACAGATCCGGCAAACTGCTGTACTGTGTGGCATCTTGTGATGTTTCCAATAGGACAGTGCCGGCCATTAGAGACTCGTTTGGGGCTCTCTGCGAGGACCTACCTGCAATCGCGCAGGCCAACGAGACATTCTATCAAGGCCTTTACACAGCACCTCCAGTCCCCACACAAGAGGTCGAGGCCCCCCTCCTACGGGATATCCCACTGCCCTCTATTCCAGACTCCTTGGCCTGAGCACTGGATCAGGCTCTGACGGCAGAGGAAGTAGGGCTGGCTATATCTGGCATTCGATCTGGGAAAACCTCCGGCCCGACGGGTTTCCCATCGAATTCTTTAAACGGTACTGCACCCATTTGATACCACACCTGTTAGCCCTCTATACTGAAGCACTGAATGCGGCTCCTTTCCCCTAGATCTTGACAATGCCACTATTGAAGCCATTCCCAAAGCGGACCAGCCCATGGAACGCTGTTCTTCTTATCGGTCGATCTCCCTCATTAACATGGACATTAACATCTTTGCGAAAGTCTTAGGGACTAGGTTGAGCTGGAGACTGACTTACCTGATCCGTCCAGACTAGTGCAGGTTTATGCCTGGCAGAAGCACCCGTCACTGCCTCTGGAGGGTGCAACTGGCCCTCTCACAATCCGACCGCCTGAGTTACCCTCTGGCCACCTTCTTGTTGATTTCCAGAAAGCATTTGACACGGTTTCATGGCTATTTTTGACAGTCGTACTCCAATGGGCTGGCTTCGGACCTTCCGCAGACTCGTGGGTCTCCTCTACAACACCCTTACCGCCCCAAGTCAGAGTCAACGGTGTACTTTCTCAACCATTTCCGATCTGCGCCGGCACTCGTCAGGGTTGTCCTCTGTCCCCACAATTGTTTGCTCTTGCAATTGAGCCTGATACAGTGCGATGCTCGGGTTCAGGGATGGCAGTGGGAGGGTGGGGTTGAAGACCGCATTGCTCTTTATGCAGATGATGTCCTGCTCTTCCTAGGCGACCCAAAGTCCTCAGGCCCTACATGCTTGAAATCCTCTGTCTTTATGGGGAAGCCTCAAGCGTGCGAATTAACATATGCATATCACTTTTGGTGGTAGTGGCTGGAGATGCCGCTGGGCAGTACTGGTGCCCCGAGATACCGGTACAACGTAACTTCTTTAAATATATTTTTTATTCATGTCTCCTGCCTCCCAGATCTGGCCTGATCCCTAAATTTTCGTCCCCTTGCATAGGCCTTAAATGGGGACGTGCGCATGCGGGGCCGCCTGCCGTTAAATCCAATGGGACACATTGCTGTCTTCAAAATGATGCATCTCCCCCGATATCTCTATATTCAGACGAACTTCCCCCATCCGATTCCTCAGACGTGGTCTTGATCCCTGACTTTGAAAATGACTGCCTTCTTTTGTGTGGGGGGGGGATTATGGAGGGCTGGATACCATGTGGCCTTTGCGCAAAAGTCCCCGTTCGATGGTGGCCTTGGCTTGACCGATCTTTATGGCTATTACCTCGCTGCACATCTGGTCACGATCAACGAGTGGTTTACAGGGGGATGTGATGATCCGACATACCGTCTTGAGCTGCACCTCAGGGGTCTCGATGGTCTTCTTGGCCTGCTTTATGGCAGCGCATACCTCCATCTACTCCCTCCTGTGCCTGGGTGACACAGCTTTGCTGGAGAGCGACTTGCGCTTTATCTGCTGGAATCACTACCTTACAGACATGACACAGCTGTGGCAGGGAACCTGGTTCAGGCAGGTGTCAGGTCTTTTGGGGTTTGCCAGATGGGACCGAATAGGAATAACATACTTAGAAAACGTTCACCGAGGGGAGACGCTGATGTCCTTTCAGGAAATGCGAGGTCAAAACGGTCTCTCCCACACACAATTCTTTCAGTATCTGCAACTGCCCCATGCTTTATTGGTTCACCTCCCAGTAGATGCTCAGATCCCTGAATACAGTTCCCTTGAAGCCAAGCTAATGATGGGAAGATTTGGTAAAGGAGCTATATCGACGATCTATTGCTCCCTGTTAATCAACGAGCCAGATCACTTCCTCCTTCTAAGGCAAAGGTGGAAGGGCTGCGTAGGTGAGCTTGATGATGACTGGTGGGAGGCATGCTTGGCCCAAAGAGAATTGGTGACTTCCTTGAGGCTTCGGATGATCCAAATTAATTATCTCCACGTTACATCGCTGACCCCCCATGGTGCAGTGGATGGGTTGCGTGACTTATGCCTCATGCGCAAGATGTTCTTTCACGTGGCCTGATCCTGTCCGGCCTTATCATCTTTCTGGAACAGGGATGGGCACGAATTCTCTGAGGTGCTGGATCGCGACATAGACTTGAGTCCTCGGGTGACCCTGCTGGGTCTCCTGCAGGAAGTTGGGTGGCCAAGAGCCGAAAGGATCTTCATAGGCGTAGCCTCCTTAGTGGCAAAAGGGACATCGCCCGAACTTGGAAACGGCCAGAGCCCCCTTCTCTTGTGGTCTGGAGAAAGGGAGTCAACTATTGTGCACACCAAGAAAAAACTATTTAAGAGGCAAAAGGCTACCCACAAAAACATGGTAAGATATGGGGTGGATGGTGGGCAAATCATGGATTACCGCTGGGATGAGGATGTCGATATTCATGACTGATTGTTCAATGGTTTATTCTGACACAAATGGCATTTTGATATTTTCTTATTGGTGGATGATTCTTTGTGATATCAAACACAATAAAATTTGGTTATTTAAAAAAAAAAGAACATCAAATAATAGCTTCACAAATGATTTGCACAATTTCTTGAGTGCTGCAGGTTCAAACAAGAAGTTCTGACCACCAGGCAGAAGTCGGAAGGGCTCTTTGAGGTCCTTTGGTAATTAGCTCAAATCCAATTTGATGTGGTCCCAGGTGCCCTTGGCATTATACGGCTGTAACGGTATCAGGAAAATCAAAACAGCTCTAATGCCTTCCAGCAGATGCTAATAAAACAACTACATGGAAGAAACATTTGTAATGCTTAAAACAAAAAAATTCACTGGCCTTATGCTTGCAACAATAAGAACTGTGACACCATACTTCACAACTTTGTGTGACTAAAGAGATAATATTTTTCAGGTTTCTAGGTAACTGTTTAGCATAAGGGTGGCATCAAAAGACATTATATCAGATAACATTTGGCCACCAATCCAGATACAATCCTGGACAATGGTAGAAACTTAGTGAGCTGTGAATGCTGTAGCCTTCCTAATGATTCTACAGCACATATCATAGTTTTCTTATCTTCACTACGGTCAATCCAGAATTTTTTGCACCATAGGAATAGCTTTCTGAGCAGTAAATGCGCAATAATGGAATAGGACTAAGGCAACAAGGTGGAGGTTTTAATATAGACTGTCCATTGCTCTATCACACTCTGTATGGCAGTATTGGTACCCGGTGGGCTTAGCACCTATTAGATACCAGCCTGTGGTCACTTGCCTCTAAAAATGGCCCTGGTTTACCAAGTCCCATATCTGGGATAAAAGTAACATATTAGTACATTGCTCCGAAGATCTTAGTTTTGCAGTTTTTAAGCACCTGTTATTCACACAAAATAGCTGCAGCACAAAAAGAGCAAAACCTCACGGCCCTGGTCATCAACATCGATACACTGATTCACAATGCAATGCCAGCAATGATAATATCTGCAATTTCTGAAATCTTACTCTCCCCTTGATACTGTCAGGCTCTGTAACCCCAGACCAATCACTCTCTGAGGCGTCAGCTATAGCCCGCCCAGCCTCTCTTATCATTTACTTTCCCTCAGATACTAGTGATGTATGATGATATGCAACTTGTGAAAGGCCACACTTGCCTCGCTGAAATCTATGAACTTCAGCACTCGTCGGCTCTTTGTGTATCCCTGTGCCAAGCAGTAGTGCGTCCTTGCACAAGTTCACCACAATACTTTGACAGAAGTGTTAGAAAGGACTGCTAGAATGAATGTGAGGTGTACATGCATACCAGCATAATTAGCTATTATTGCTTGTCTGCACTATGTAATCAATGCATCCAAGCATCTGCTTAGCGCAATCTCAAAAACCTGTACCACATTTCCTCTTTTAATCTTGATTAGTCACTGCACTTGAAAGCTGTTCCCTATGCTCAGGGCCGCTGGAACCATGTTTCAGGGAAAGACCAAAGTAAATGCCAGGGTTGTCTGAATTAGGCATCAAGAAAAGGCAAATTATGCAGCATAATGCGGCATATTCTCTGACAGTATTACTTCTTTTTTTTGTCCTTTTCACACAGCTTTACACTGTCAAGACAAAGGCTTCACCTCATTAGTTCCACTTTAACAACCAAATACAGCAATAAGCAATTGAAAGGGGACTAGCCAACCTTTATAAAGGGCCTTCCACTGCGTGGCAATACTTGGTGCTGCATTTTTAGTAACTTTTGATCCCCTCAAGCAATAAGCAAATTTTGTTAAAATCGGCATATTATACAGCAGATGATGGATTATGTTGCAAATGCAGAATTATGCGGCAAATGCAGATACTGCAAAATTGCGTATTCCAGTGGTTTGGACTATGCTTTATTCATGCACTCATGGAGTAAAGGGCCACCTAATGCGATAAACCTTCAGAATCCATTAAATAAGAATGTTGTGAGTTTATACAAAACTATAAGTCGTTTCCCATCAAATCTGGATTTTAGGCACATGATTTTAAGGCTGAGAAATACATTTGCTGCTTAAATATTTATTAATTGAGGTTTACAGAAACCGGACATGAAGTGATCATTGCACAGAGCTCCATTTATTACTAAGCTTATAGGTCTGGCCTTGACAATCTGGTGCAAAGACTACATTTTTCGTTATGTTTACTGCAAGCATATGCCATACAAATGAAAAAAGTAAACACGCTACCACCTGAACATGGTGGCTGTGCACTTGCTATAAAAATGTGAAATAAAAAAAAGAAGAGATAACTCTTGCATATAACTTTATTTAAACAGTATGGGTTCTTCCTAGTACACAGGTGTAGATACCCCTTTTCATTTTAAAACAATCAAAGGAAACCATGATTTTTACTGATGCAAAGTAAATTAATATTCCCTTTAAATTACTACAACTGAAAGATGTAGTTTACTCACACAAGGATGACACAGAAATGAAAAAGGATAAATAGTGGAAGGAAAAATCATTGGCAAAATAAAGTGTTCGCCCAGCAGCCATGGAAATGAAGTGCACTTGATTTTAGGCAGATGTTATCAGTGCACATGGGATCGGGCCAAAGGCCATCACTCGCTAAGCAATTGTCAATGGCTAAAGGGGGCAAACCCATTGCCTCATGCTGTGGTGGGCGGAAGTAAAATGTGAACGACAGCTGAACAAACCAATGGATGAAGAGAGATTACCCACAGCCCCTCTTTGAATGTAATATGTAGGTATTTACTTATTCATTCTCCTGATTACAACAAGCATTTGCAATGCAATAGGTCTCGCATTACTGAAAGTTTGAGCTATTGCAAATAATAATGCAACGCCAATAGCTCAAACATTCAGTAATGCGAGACAAATAGCATTGCAAATGCTTGTTTCCTCTCTTTGATACGTTTAGTCTCAGAAAAATCCTTGAGTGGAATAGCTACTCACACCTGACATGGGACCACTTTAAACCTCACTTGCACCACCATGTGCCCACCCACTACACATCAACCTGCAGTTCGTGTTTTACTTCACCGTGCATCCCTGATTTGCAGGGCACCAGTGGTACCTATGTGCACACCAACCTAGGCTCCCATTCACAGTGAATATGGTACATCTGCACACAAAGTGTGACTGTTGGTCTGTGTCCGTGGATGCTTGAAAGTTTGTGGCTGTGCCCTTGTGTGTCTGTATGTTTACAGGACAGCAAAAAAGCCACAACTAATGACTAAGTCAGTGCTGGTTAAGCTTTAGTTGTGTAGAGCGCTATATGCCAATATTAAGTTGCCTTCCAGCGCTTATTCAGTGGGTGGAATACCGTTTAAGACTTGTTCTTTTGTGGCTGACGGAGGTTGGAAGGCTTTGCCACAGTTAAAAGGCGCCCTGAGTGCCTGCGTGGCACAGCTATGCGCAGCTGGCACATGCAGCAAAATGCCCCATCTCACTTTCAAGTCACAACACGGACGGGCACGCAGATTCACAAGAAACCTGACGCCCTCAGCTGAAGAGAACACAGGGAGCGAAGCTGCCGCTGATGGGGCAGCTGCCTGCATGGCCCTTGAACGCGGGCACCGTCACTGATATCAACCGGTGGGCACATACAGTGAATGTGCGCACCAGGACTGCGTGTTCAGCCGCCACACCTCTGTGGACGCCCTCAGGCACACCGTAGTCGCAGCTGCGCGCCCCGGAGTTCTATTGGTGTGAAGTAAACTTTCACAAGCACCCTCCAGGGTGTGAAATTGCACTGTAAACAGCGAGGCGCGTTCCCTGTAAATTGGTCATCGTCTGGAGTCACACGGCGATGAACGCTCGCGCTGGTCGTTGGGACGGTTCGTTTACGCAGGAGGTTACTCCCGAGTTTAATCATTTACCCAGACAGGTGAGTGCGCGCGCGCCCTCCCTCCCGTGGGTCCAAAGTCCAGAGCACACCTGGAGCCAGCGAGCTGCCTCCAACTAATTCCTCGGCAACTATAAAGGCTTTTACAAACTGTCAACCTTTAGCACGTGCGTTAGACGAGGGGTGTCTATCATGCCCCAGTGCTAAAAGGATGGCCACCCCGTGTTGACGACTAAAGTACGTATGCGTGCTTGTGACAATTAACAAGCTCTTAAACATGTACCCAAGAATCCGTCAAGACGTGAACTGACGAAAATACTATTCCATCGGGACCTCTCGAACCCTGGACTTTGATTTAATAATACAGAGCTCTCTGGAAGTTGTAGTCTTGGCTAATTTCAATTAAAATAATTGTTTTGATGAACATGATTTTGGTTAGTAGCAGAAAAGCCCAGGATGGAAGTGGGGTGTCCTGTGACAAATGCCGTCTGGTCGCCCTACGCATGCTGATCAGAAGTGTAAGAACACAGTTTTGTAGCATGCAGCTGTCAGTTGAGATGTGGGTTCCCCATATTGCAAGCCACTTCCCACCACAAGTACCCGGTGTAGTACTAGGCTAAAAATACTGGCCTGTCAGATAAAAAAGCCCGCCCCCTTTGTACTGACATCACCTTCCAGATAGCCAACAAGATGCGGCCTTCACCCTTCTAAAGTCAGTGTTACTTCACAGAGTGGGTTCCTGTCACCAAGGCACGCGCTCACCAATAACTACATTCTAATACCCAAAGGCTGCGGACAGTCTCCAGCTAATGAATGGCCTGACGATTCTGTCAGGTGATGGGCCTCTCACGCTATAGAACTAGACAGAAAACAACAACTACACACTCAGTATGAGAGGAGGTTTTGGCACTCTTAAGGTTGAGTTGTAATGGAGTGGGTGACATAAATTTCTGAACCGACTCAACATCACTTTGCTTTTCACTGGTTGGGGTTATGCATGCTGCCTCCTTCAGTTAGGAAATTTTTACTACAGCCTGCACAAGATTGGAGGTTTGGTGTGCTAGAAACCCTGTCCTCACCCGGAAGAGAAACTTTAAGCCGTGGATGCTTTAACGCACTGTGAGCAGAGCTCACCGGTGGGGAGGGAAGTACATGCTCGGAGCCTCTCAGACGCTTCTCTAGCTCACGAAGAAATCCCTGTGGAAAGGCCTTGCTTGGAGTTTGGTTTTGGAAAGGCTGGGCCTTTCCTGGACAGAAGACAAAGCAGCCTTGCCCGGGGGTGAAGGGAGCCCTCGGCCTTTTGTTGTCATGCATATCTCGCCCGGTGGGAGTCTGTTGGCTGCCATTGCCCTGCCTCCGCCTTGTGCAGGGTTTCGCATACCTCAGTCCGAGCCCCCGCCCCCTCAACAACCTGTACATCGAGGACCCGTGCCATATACACTAGCTGGCATACCTGCGCACTGTAACATTTATATAGCGCTTACGTACGGTAACATTTATATAGCGCTTACAACTATGTGGGGCGCAGATGCACCGTCCGCAACCAAGTATTAATCGGAATGCACTTAAGAACCAGACAGCTGACTTCTCGCTACCCTCACTCAACCCGCTCGAAAAGAAGGAATACAAAACTCAAATCAGCGTCCACTTCTTTTACAACCTGTGCGCCGGCATCACCAACATCCGCTCTCATTCTCCCCGCTCGGGGAGCCCTGCAAGGGAGGCAACGGGGCAGGGGACTTTTGAAAAGTAGCACCAACTATCAGAAAGGTTCGCCCCATGTTGGCATACACAGCGCCTCTGGAAAAGAATATTCAGCACCAGCCCTCCTTCAAAACACTTGGCAAAAAACGTAAGTAACTTAGCAGCATAAACCACACCGGCAGACTTACATTCGTCGGTCCTGCAGCTTCAACTGCCGGTGCATGGCCAGAGGAAATCCGAAGTAGCTGCCGGGGTCGTCTAGGGGTGCCATCAGGTGCCAGGAAGGGAATCCGGGGTTGCTCTTTGAGGGAGGTAGCTTCTGATATTAAAAAAAAAACCTAGCAACAGCCGAAGGAAACGAGTGGTGCGCGCGAGCAGCCCACCCCTCTTTCCTTCTTTCATTTAGTTGCTTCCATGTGAAATGGATCCAAATACGAAGAAGCCCGCGAGTGGTGCGCGCGCGCCACAGCGAAACATGTGCTTTCAATTATCGCGCCCGCGTCTGGGCACGATAATTGAAACCACATGCCCGGCGGTGCGCGTAACAGACACCAATAGGCCATGGGCGGAGCAATGCGCCCGCCTTTGGCCAATTGCGTGCAGTCTTTTAGACAAAGACGCACGAAACGGCCTATGGGGTAGCACATAAGGAATCGCACACGCACGAGCGCGTGCGATTCCTAGGTCAGTGCTGAATCCCCTTTTTCACCTACTAAATGTCTCGCGCTGCGCGAGCACTGCTACGCAGTGCACCGCTAGGCGCGAGACCTAAAAAGGGAGGTGAAATAGCAAAAGCTGCACCCAAGTCAGACAAACAAAACACTACAACATATTTGCAACATAGTCTTGTAGATTGCTACAATATCTAGAATTTAACAAAGTAAATTAAATGATGTTGAGTAGAAGGTCTTCTTAATAAGGAATTCTAAGAAAATTATAGGATGGAAGTATTCACACTACTTTACTTGCCTCCTTTTTATTTTTGCTTGCTTCCATTCGGGTGGTTCCTCCTCTTCGTCATCCCCTCCTCTATCACTTGACAGCACAACCTCTTTGTTTTCTGATATGGTATTTGAGGAATTCCGTGCACCTAAAGAAGTAGGTTTTCAATTAAGTTAAACCTCTATTATTAAGACGGTATAGACTTCATTTAATAAAGAGACGTTCACATTTAAGAGTAAGCTACTGTTAGGTAAAATGAAAAGTTGCTTACCTGTAATCCTAGTTCTCTTCCAGGGGAATCCTCATCAAAGTCATAAGCACTGAATAGTCCCGCCCACAGGGGGGCACCAGAGCACTTCTCAACATGAGATTGATAGATATAAACACACACCTGCAGCGTAAAGAGAGGCTAAAATGGCTAGATTACATTGAGTTTTCATTTTGAAAGCTACCCAATCACATAAAACCATGTCATAAATACAAAATGACTAAAGAAAATCTTTCACAAACCTTTATTTAAAGGGAAAAGGAAAGGGATTGTGAGACACTGTTGGCCAATAGGCTGCCTTTCAAAGAATATCAGAGAAAACTGGCACTGTGCCTTTAGAACCTTACAGTATCCCCTGTATCCCATCATGCCTCACAGGTGACAGTTAGGTCAGGTCATTTCTACGGAAATTAGAAATCCTAGGCGAAGTATTTGTTGAGATCTGTAACAATTTCTGTCCGGTGAGGTGGAAGGGTTGCTAATGACTTTGATGAGGATTCCCCTGGAAGAGAACTAGAACTATGATTGCAGGTAACTAACTTGTTCTTCTTTTCCAGGGCATCTCATCAATTGTCATAAGCACTGAATAGAATATCAAGCCCAGCCCACAAGAAGCAGAAATGAAATAACAGCAGCTCTAAAAAAGAAGAAGAAAAGACTTCGCAAAGAAACCCGTCCTACTCGAGTATCTGCTTTAGAATCTGAATCTAGCCAATATACCTAGTGAAAGTATGCACAGATCTCCATGTGGCGGCTTTGCATATTTCTGAAATTGGTAAATTTCTTAAAAGAGCTGAAGTTGCAGCCTTTCCTCTACTAGAATGTGCTTTAGGTCTCCTAGGTATGGACTTCTTGGCTAGTTGATATGAGAGAAGTATATAGGAAACTATCCACCTAGAGATAGTCTGTTTTGAAGATGCCAAACCTGTTCTCACTGGGCCATAGTTAATAAAGAGGTGATCTGACCTCCGAATGTCTTGGGTTTTATCTAGGTAGAACTTCAGAGCCCGTTTCACATCAAGAGGGTGTAAAGCACTTTCAGCTGGAGTAGACAGACTAGGGAAAAAAGTCAATAATGAGATATTTTGATTAATGTGGAAGTCAGAAACTACCTTATGAAGGAAGCTGGGATGAGGTCTAATCACAACTCTATAGTTATGAAAAACTGTGTATGGCTCTTCAGACCATAATGCCTGAATTGCACTAACCTTGCATGCTGATGTGATGGCCACAAGAAATGCCACTTTCCATGATAGATGCTGCTAAGAGGATTTATGGACAGGCTCAAATGGGGGACCCATTTATTTGAAAAGGACAACATTATGTTCCCATGGAGGAGAGGGCCAGCTAATTGGATTGAATACTTTAGGCCCTTCTAAGAAGTCTCTGATCACTGGTATTTTAAATAAAGATAGCTGTGATGGATATTTTCTATAGGCTGTAATAGCTGCATGATGCACTTAAATAGAATAAATTGCTAGGCCAAATTTAGCTAAATGAAGATGATACTGTATACCCACATCTTCTTGGCACATAATTGGATTGTGCTTGTTTTGAAGGCGCCATAAATAAAACCTCTTCCACATAAAGGAATATGATTTTCTAGTGGAAGGTCTTTTAGTCTCTCTTAAAATGTCCATGTAGTCTTGAGAGAGACCTAAGTGCTCATATTGGAGAAATTCAGGAGCCATGCTGTCAAGTTCAGTGATGGAAGGTTGGTATGCAGGATCTGTCCTCCAAACTTGTACAGGAGATCCTGTCTGCACGGCAATCCCCTGTGTGGTCGTTTTGAAAGGTGTAGAAGGTTCCTGAACCACCACGGAAGAGGGCATTCTGGTGTTATCAGTATCATCCTGGTCCTGGACTTGTACAGTTTGACAATCACTGTTGGTATGAGAGGAATTGGGGGAAATGAAAAGAGAAATTTCCCTGACCAATTTATCAAAAGGGCATTCCCCTTCGACCCTGGTTGGACGAATCTGGATGCATAATCTTGGCAATTTTTGTTGTTTGAGAACAATTTAATTTCTGGGTATCCCCATCCTGAAAAATGTCTTGCAAGACCTCGTCGTTTTGGATCCAGTCATGATTTTCGTGGAAAAAGCTATTGAGATAGTCTGCTTGGGTATTTTAAACCCCTGGTAGATGAATGGCTGTTATGGTTATATGCCTAGTTATTAACCATTTCTAAATGGCTTGGGCCTCGAGAGATAAAGGGCGAGAGCGAGTCCCTCCCTGCTTGTTCAGGTAATGTATAGTTGTCAAGTCAGTTTGAACAAGGAGATAGTTTGTTGCTATCAATGGGGAAAAAGGATTTTAGAGGAAGACGAACTGCTCTCAATTACATATTATTTATGTAAAAAGTCTTTCCTTGTCCAACCACATTCCCTGGGTCTGCAGGGAGCCCATACGAGCATCCAAACCCTGGAAAGAAGCCTCTGTGATTAGTGTCTGGCTTGGTATATCCTGATGGAATGGTACTCGTACCAGCAAGTTCTTCAGTTGAGACCACCATGGGAAAGATTGACTTGCAGCCTGCGATCGAGTCAGCTTGTCTTCCCAACGATTGGAGAGTTGATTCCACTGGTCTTCTAGGCATTGCTGCAGAAGTCTAGTGTAGTCTTACGTGAAGGACTATGAAGATGCATGAGATCACTGACCCCAGTAGAGATGCAATTTGTCTTGCTGATGGATTGCGAGCCTGTAGAAGATTGCAACACTTCAGATTGATTAATAATAGTCTCTCCTCCGAAGGATACACTTTTGTGGACTGTGTATCCAGTGATGCTCCCAGGTACTGTAGTTTTTGAACTGAACATACTGTAAACTTTCTGAAGTTGATCTGAACACCCAGATTGGTTAATGTTTTGACACAAATCTAATAACGTTTCTCTGTCTCTAGTGGTGAAAAATGTTTTATCAGCCAATCGTCTAGTTAAGGATAAACAAAGATCTTCGGTTACATTAAGTACGCTGCGACAACAGCCATACATTTGGAGAATGTTTTTGAAGCTGATTTTAGGCCGAGCAATAGGACTTTGTACTCATAGTGTCGAGATCCTACTTTGAAACAGAGAAATTTCCGAAGTTTTGTGGAAATTGGGATGTGAAAATAGGCATCTTGAAGATCTATCGAACACATCTAGTCTCCTTGATGCAGCTGTGGGTAGATCTGATGAAGAGACAGCATTGGGAATTTTTCTTTTCAAATTTATTTGTTCAGTAGTCACAGATCTAAAATGGGTCTGAACTCTTGTTTTGGTCCTTTCT
Source organism: Calotriton arnoldi (assembly GCA_963921515.1). NCBI lineage: Eukaryota > Metazoa > Chordata > Amphibia > Caudata > Salamandridae > Calotriton > Calotriton arnoldi. Next base: position 580,578 of record CAWUFW010007819.1, read on the forward strand.
TTCTTACTAGAAAGTAACAGGAATAAATCCCCAGTCCCTTTTGTTGGCATGCAACCTCCTCTACAGCTTGCTTTTGTATCAAAATGTTGACTTCTTTCTATAATAGGTCTTGTTGCTATTGAGATGTTTTTGTCGGTGGAATGGAAGGAGGAGGGGACCAGAATCGAAGAGAAGATCCATTCTGAAAAATATTCAAGAAATCATCTGTCTTTTGTTATTAAGCACACTCTTTCAGATGATTGGTGATACTTCTCCCCCACCGGAGCGGATAACGGTTATATCATCAGTGATGTCACTGACCATGTCATGTGTGATGTAATATGTGAGGTCATAAGCAGCGCACTGCGGGGACGCGAGTTATAGTTAAGTCAGATAACTAGATCTGCTGAATTTCTATGGTTTCATACGACTGAAATGTCAGCCTAACTATAATGTTCCTGTAACCTTTTTTTTTTCCAGTGAGTTTACAAGGGTTTAAAAAATGTATTTCCTAACTTTAATATCCCTTTCATTCTTATTTTATTTTCAGGAACTTTGAACAATTTCATATTTTTATATTGTAAGTGTCTAAAGTTTAAATTTAATTCTTGCAAAATGAGTATTGTATCGAATGAAACCTGCCTCTGTATGTACTGAAGAACAGACGACTCTTTTGTGCAACACCTCCATCGAACCGGACTAATTTATAATGGCTAATTAGTAAGTGCTACCCAGTTCACTTAATGTATTGTGTATCTTCTACAGTACAAGTGTTGAGAAAACGAATGAAATGTGTCCAATGACTTTGTGTGTCTGAAAGTGTGCTATTGTGATTGTTCCTCAAGCGTGTTTTATTGATAGCTGTAGAAAATGGTAATGCAGTGAAAATACACTTTATGAGTTCTTATTTGCTGAAGTAACTGCTTGTTTGTATGGCACATATGTGACTGAATTCCCGGGTATCAACAACCCCAAACTAAATGTTTTGAGAAATGTGATGGAGGGGTCTTTTAGAACGGTATCAATTTTTATTCCTTTCTGTAGTTTAATAATTGTGTTTTATTTCCTAAATGTTTTTGGCTGGAGCGAAGGACACTATTGCAGGGGACTGGCAGACCACTTCCGTCAAGGCTACTCCCTTACTTGAGCATTGGCACCCGCCCGAATACTTGATGATTCTAAATAATCACGTATTCGATTGGATACTAATAGGAGTGGTATCAGGGACTATATTCTCTTATCCTTGGTCCTAAAGAATAGCCTTGGGGTAGGGCTTGAAACATGTCGACCAGAGAGACTCAAGGACATTAACCCTTTTTAAATCTCAATATTCCCCATTTTTTAACAATACCGGATCGAGGTCCCAATAAAGAGTATTTCTTCCTACTAGCCAAGTATTTTTTAACAGCTAATAACTAACCCCCCCCCCCACTCCTATCTCTCACATTTGGTTTAGCCAACACTTACAGTGCTCCAGCGTCTCCGTAGGTCGTAGCACGCCCCGTCCCGCAGCAGGATGGGAAGAACCCAATGATGAAGCATGCCACCAAGGGGTAACCCTGGGTGAGGGTTATTTGAAGAAATGTTTCTACCTTCTAGAAGTCCTGAAGGGGAAACGATTTAAACGTCTTTGGACAGAGTGACTCTTTGTGTTTTCTAAAATGGTCTTCCTCAGACAAGGAAGGTGCTCTGCGTCATATGCTGTGTTACAATGAGTATACAACACACACAAGTATTGTTTGTGGGGGACGCGCTGTTTACTGGACACCAACTTTGCCAAAGGGGACTCCTAGTCCCAGGTTCCTTTGCTCCCTGGAGGGAGGAGACTGCTGCTGCCACGCTTAAAAAGCGCCGTCATCTACCGCAGCGCGGGACGCGCTGTTTGCTGGACACCAACTTTGCCAAAGGGGACTCATAGTCCCAGGTTCCTTTGCTCCCTGGAGGGAGGAGACTGCTGCTGCCGCGCTTAAAAAGCACCATCATCTACCGCAGCGCGGGACGTGCTGTTTGCTGGACACCAACTTTGCCAAAGGGGACTCCTAGTCCCAGGTTCCTTTGCTCCCTGGAGGGAGGAGACTGCTGCTGCCGCGCTTAAAAAGCGTCGTCATCTACCGCAGAGCGGGACGCGCGCGGGCTGCGCCCGGGCGAAGGGCGGGCCCGTCATCGCCAGGAAGAGGCGGGGCAGGGCCACCTCCCTTGGCTTGCCGTTTTCCGAGGATATAGTGGAACCCTTTGGGACTCGTGGACTAGTGGATTGTAGCTGCTCATAAACTGAGTTATACACGCCTAAACACTGTATAGTTGGTATTATTGCATATCTGCCCACGAAAAGCTGGATATATTGGGCAATTAAAGATCTATCTCAGTCTCTGACCCAATAGCTACCTGTTGTTATGGGGAAAAGGAAAACAACTGCGAGTGACAACAAGGAGGGTGGGTCACCTGAGGGGGGGCGCAGGAAAATTAGTAAAGCCAAAATTGCTCGCAAATCTGCAGTCCAAAACTGTGTCTTGGATCGTATAGATGATTTACTGGTAGAATGTCAAGACATCCTAGCTCCACCGTCTAGCACTCCTATTATCACATCTATGTTAGGGGAACAGCACTCTACCATTGAACCAGACTCAGAGCCCAATCACGCTAGCAAAACAAAGCGAATTCCGTCTATATTCACTAAGCGCACTACACGAAGCACTGTCCCCAAGGTTCTTGGGCATAATACCGACATGCAGTGCGCATCTGAGGAGCGTGATAGGGAGTTAGGAGCTTTTCCCCCTTCCACCCTAGGGGCAGGCATTAACGTTGATACTAGTAGGAATGACATCTATATAACCACTAATATTCCCTTATCTAACCGATTTTCGCTACTCCAAGACCAGACAGAACTAACGGTGGATCGGCAGGAAGAAGCGCAGGGAGATACCCCGCAGTTCAGCCAAGGTGTTGTATGTACGAATAGCCATAACGAGGTCCTTGGGGAGAGGGGGGAGGTTTCCAGAGTACAGCATCCAACCGAAGAGAGTAACACCTGTAAGATCATTGCTGAACTAAGGGATGAAGTTAATTCGTTGAAATCACTAATTTTAGTGCTCTCAAATCAAGTGAAGCTCCTTGTAACAAATGAGCAATTGAGAGCAAACCCAAGTGACCTGCCCACTAGTCCTTTATTAAATCATGTTCCAGCAATAGATAGTAACTCCTCTGTAAGGTCTATAAGCAATCCAGTTCCCCTAATGTCCATCCAAACATGTCGCCCATTAGAATATAGAAATACAAGTCCTCCCAAATTAATGCGGGCGGTGAATAGAGGCCACCGTACTCCAAGGCAGATCCAGGATCATGGTCCCACTAAGAGTTCTAAGAGTATTTTTATGATTAATGTGCCTAAAGTCCAAACGGTATGCAGAGAAGAGGACCACCATTCATTACTCAACAAATCAATCCATTGGATTCGTAAAATAAGGGGGTGTAGGTCCATTATTAGGGACGATATTATCTGGGCAAAAAGAATTTCATAAGGTGCCTCCCTTACAGATTCCATCGAACTCCACCTAAGAGATGAAAACCTAGTCCACAATTTAATTGCTCTAGAGGCAAGAACCTGCTCCCCGACAACCACTAATATCCAGATGAAATATAGCCCTTCTGTCTCAGCACAGCCACAAGTACATAGAAGAGTTAGTGCCTTGATGGGGTCCGATTCATCTTTATCCCAGAACGACTGACTGAGGTGTCACAATATTACACCCTGTAAGACCCCCAGCCACTATGATAAAAACACCAATTGGGCTCCGAAGATACACCAACTTGGAGCCCCTTTAACCGTCTAAAAAGAAAACAAAATTCTTTTATGTGTTTTTAGCTTTTTTAGGTCTCGCCTGAGCCAGCGCATGCGCTGCGCTGGCCGAGACATTTAGTAAGTGGGCTTTTAAAAGTCCGACCACACGCTTTTGCTGGCCTCAAGCTTGCGGTTACGCGCACGGGCACGCGCACAGCCGCCATCTGGAATTCCTCTCGCTTGCTCTCCCAAGCGCCTCGCTCCGCCCCTCCCCCACCACAGAGCGCGTCCCTGCGATCACTTTCGCTTAAACGGCCGCGAAGGCCACGTTACTTTCACGGCCGCGCGGCCAATGCTTGTCATTATCGCTCTCGCGCGTGGCGCGCGCGCACCACTTGCGGGCAGCAGCCGCATCTGGTTTTTTTTTTTTTTATAATCGCTCTCGCGCGCGCACCACTCGCTGGCAGCAGCCGCATCTGGTTTTTTATTATCGCTCTCGCGCGTCGCGCGCGCACCACTCTTGGACTCGTTTATCTTGCTTTTTTCATTTCTTATTTTGCTCACCGTGTGTTTATTTTTCACCAAATCTCCCTCTTTCTAGTTTCAAAATATAGGCATGTACCGTTTTCAGCTCCCAATGGCATATGGCCGCTGTAGCATTATATTGCAGAGCACCTTCTCGCTCTTCTCGGCGTCCACACCGAGAAGCTGTTCTGAAAACTGCCATGTTTCCGCTCCCGGAGCAGTGGTACTCTCTGCCTACAGGCATGACAGCAGAGCCCTGACAAGGAGGAGCGAACACACCTCTATTTTAATGCGCGTCCCATGGTTGCTTGGATACCGTCCGTGACCTGGAAACTGCAAGGTCTACTTCCGGACACGTTTTGTTGATGTTGCATCAGAATTGGTGAAGAAGGAACCGGGATGGAATCTGCTGGACAGCAAAGTGAGTGTCTGGCGCGTTTGAAAATGGGGATAGGGGCTTTGGAGTGCTTGAATGGTGTGAATTCAGTGCCATCGGCTGCGAATACCGGAGTCTTTGACGCCTCTTGCACACATAGTATGTAGTGCCACCTGGAACTTACAGGACATCAGGGCACTCTCCTGGTCAACCCCCGCCCCTTAATGGGGTGTAGCTGAAAGCTGATCTAGACTCTTTTTGTTTTCTTGCTCTCTCCCTCCCCCCCACCCCCTCTCCTCCCTCTCCCCTTAATTTGTATTTTCTGCGTCATTTTGAAGCGGCCCAATGTTAGCATTAGGCCCTCGTGAGCTACTTACATGACATGGCAAAAACCTTACCTTACTTGGCAACCTTTCTGACACTGTACGTAAGTTGGCAAGTCACACTGCCCACCGGTGCCAGCTCCCCGCACTCCCGCTCCCATTGGTGTTTCTTCACTCTGCAAATGGTGCCAGCTTCCAGAACTGCAGACCTCTGAGAATGCCCACTTGTGCCAGCTCAGCACCTGTCTCCATGTGCCAGCTTCATTCACTAACTAGGACTGCCTTCTGGTGCTGTTCTCAGCCTGCCACCGAGGCGAGGTGCTCACGAGGACGACCAGTGCCCCCCACACCGCCCCCCAGTCCCAGATCCTCATACAACCTCGACTCAGTGTCCCTCAGTTACATAACGTGTGTATTTGTAAAGTGCACCTTCACCCCTTGGCATCCTGAAGTGAATACCAGACGTTTATTGTTACCCAGAAAGGCACTCATTTTCTGGACCTCGGAAGGATGAAAGTTTGAGTGGACCTACTGTGATTCGAACCGGTCATATCGAGTATGTGTAAAGTGAGGGATTACTATGCCAGATGAAGGACACTGAAAGGGCAGATAGAGTGAGGGACCGAGGATCACACAATTTAGTCATATGGGAAAGCCAGGATTTAACCTTTGTCTCTTAATAACAGACACCACCCTCCTCGCTTAAACCTGAATCTGTCGGATATGCGCAATACATAGGTTTTGGTGCCTAAAGTAGCTGTTGTAAGGTTTATTTTTGTGAATTGTATTTAATCTTTTATAGAGTGCAGCTATTAGCAGCGGGTACTGACGTACCTAATAGAATTAAAGACAGGAATTATTGAGATACTACAGTAAATAAGCACAAGCTGCTCCAGTGTACTTAAGCACAGTTAAAAAAAAGCATTGGCATAACCAATAGGTCTCGCTTTTGGGACCTTATAAGTATTTAGTTATGCAGCACAATATCCTTGGTGCAACAACATCAACTGTTGCATGGCTAAACACTTGTAAGGTCCCAAAGGCGAGACCTATTGGCTATGCCAATGCTTGTTTTTCCTCTTGTATACAGACATGGTTGTCTGTATGTATTGCTCTCATGGTTTTACCTTGTCGAAGTTGTCTTATTAACCTGCTTCCCAGTTTTTAATGGTTTGATTTTACTATGTTTTGCTTTTGTATAAATAATGTCATCCATCTTGGCCCACAATACCCAACATGAAAATCTTTGTCTTATCTAATATACTGTATTGTACGCCTATGCACTTTGATGGTCGTAATGACCGAATAAAGTTTGATGATGATGATGAAGAAATGTTTCTACCTTCTAGAAGTCCTGAAGGGGAAACGATTTAAACGTCTTTGGACGGAGTGACTCTTTGTGTTTTCTAAAATGGTCTTCCTCAGACAAGGAAGGTGCTCTGCGTCATATGCTGTGTTACAATGAGTATACAACACACACAAGTATTGTTTGTGGAGGCCAAAAACTAGAAACCAACAGAAACTTGCTAGAGGGAACTCAGACGGGGGCACACGATGTACAGAGTCAAGCAGGAGACACTAGCTGTAGATGCCACATTTATGCTGATTTCTTGGTATAGGTTTAATCCCACATAGCTCAATTTCATTCATCTTGCAGTCATTCTAGTAAAATGCTGCATTGCTATCAGGCGCTCCGACTACTAGGTATGTGAGTGACAGTGAGACTTGGCAATCTGTAATAATAGAGATCAGGGTTAATAAAAATTAGCACATCCACAGCAATGCTCTTAAGACATCTGAGAATAATATCATATCATCACAGTGGCCACAAAGAGAAATAGTGAGTGGGAAGTGTATAATGACCCAGTGATAGGTAGCTCTAAACAGTTTTAATACAAGCAGATCCACAATACTATAGAGTAATTGGTGTCTAATGGAAATCATGTTTGACATACTAGGATGCAATCAAGGTTAACTATCAAATGAATTCACTCCTTACTACAGTTTGTATGTATTTATGTATATATGTGGGTATTTAGCATGAACTCAGCCAATGGTAACGGAGCGCTGCGCATGGCCTGAGGAAAAGAAAACGCATTGATCTTGATGAATGTACAATGAAGGTTATGTAGCAAAATAAAAACATTGCTCTTGTGATATTTCCATTTGCAAATCTGAAAACCTTTGGTGATACCACTGAAATACAGCTGCACTTCAGGACCTTAGAAATAAGGGATCTATTTATAAAAAGTCTATAAACAGAAACAAAGTACTGTATGGTGGTTTCAAGGTTACAAAGGCTTTAAACCGCCCTTGTGATCTATGTTCAATAGAAAATCAATGTTTGAATTACCTATCTTATTAATGAAGGCGTCTAATTAACTTGCTTTGCATAGGACGTCTCTTCCATTTGCTCAGAGATCCAGAATTATAAACAATCATTCTCCAAGCATTCACTGACTCCTTGGTATGTTTCTCTCTATTTATTAGTTACAATGTCTGAAGCTTTCATCAACAACCCACTACCTTGCAGTGTGTGTTCCATTTGGGTTCCTCTTCTTAATTCCTCATAAGACTGGTATATTTCATTACATTTTTTAAATACAGCAGGTACATTCACTGGTGCTGAGATTCAGCCAACTAAGTCACATTCACTTCATCACTGCAGAATAACAAAGAAGGGACTACATCAATAGTTACCACTACTGACTTTACCTCTACACTAAATGAATGACATGACTTTATTAGCAACTCGGTGACTATTTCTACAAAAGCCATTTCCCTTATCAACTTGTGAGCATGCCTGCCCTTATGGTAGGACCAAAAAATAAGTATCACTAGTCCATATGTGCATCAGTCACATGTGGTACACCCTATCCCTGTGCATATGTGTGCTCTTATTGAATACATTCATTAAAAAGAAGCTGATTGGACACCTCTAGTGTGAATTGCCGGACTGATACCCGAGGGGCACTTTGGTTTAATTTCAGATTAAGCACAATGTTTAGGGTTAGATCTAGGATTAGTTTAGGGTTATGTATTATATTTAGAGGCAGGTTGGGATTCGGTTTAGGGTTATGCCTACTGTTAGCTTAATGGATAGTGTAAGGACTTGGGTAAGAGTGAGAGTGGAGCTTGGGATAGAGGTAGGTTTAGGGTCAAAGGGTAAGGAATAGAGTTAGGCTTAGGTCTGGGGTTGTTGTAGATGTAATGTTCATGTAATGATCTTGTGTCCAATTACACTGTATGCAGGCATCTTCCATGTTATGGTAGTTCATGCAGTGACAAACAACCAACCCAGAGGATCTGAAAAATGTCATCTCCTTTGTGGGTCTGTCGTTCCCCAGTAATTTCTGTACAAAATAGGCCCTTCTTTCTGTTCATGTTAGCAGAAAGAACGGTATTTTGGAAGTGAAGTGGTTCACTGCTTTTTCGCCTGGTAAATGCCAAATAATTCAGATGGAGGCATCCTGTACCAACCCTGTGCCCTTTTCCTTAAAGGTCAAGTTTGCCTGTGTAGGGTTGGGGGGGGGGGGGGATGAGGGGATATTAACAACACCCTCAGATTACTCCAAAAACATACTACAGAAAGTGTCCGCTTTATGCAGATTATCTGGCTCTATCATCCCCAATGCAGAGAGGCTTAGAACAAAGCCTTATCACTCGCCAAAACTAGTGCAAGCAATTGAGCCTTAAAGTTAAAAAAAATATATATATATATATATATCACAATTTCTTGCACCTGCTGTTTAGGTCCCAACAACGTCTGCCAAGCAGAAATGGAGCTACAACCACCACTACTCAACACTGCAACAATGATAGAGTGCAACAAACTCCCTGGAAGACAGAGAACACGGATGTCCTATACAGGGTGAGACACACACCTCTCAGCAGAAACTAAAAAAAGAGAAACATAGCTACAAAGAACAAGCATTTACAATGCTATAGGTCTTGCATTACTGATAGTTTGAGGTATTGGCATTACAAATAATAATGCAACGCCAATAGCTCATACTTTCAGTAATGCGAGACCTAGTGCATTGCAAATGCTTGCGTAGTGAGCCAGGAACCAGCATTGTATGTCTCAGTGCAGTACCGCAAGCTGCTCCCAGAGGTTCCTAGTGAGCAAGGCACCAGCATTGTATGTCTCGGTGCGGTACTGCAAGCTGCTCCTAGGGGTCACTAGTGAGCAAGGCACCAGCAGTGCGGACCTCTTTTGGTCACATATGGTACTGCACCCTGCAGAACATATAGTAAATTCAACCTACCCATAATGCATTGCATGCAAGACAGTACTATGAGTACATTCAAATAGCTATGTCCATATATACAATTAGTAGCTTTGAAATGTGACAAAAGAATTATTACATTAATTTCGGATTAGGTTGTACTGTGTGTGGAGCTGATGAAGGGAAATTTATAGACTGTCTCATATAAATGTGAGATGTTCTAGTGAGCGAAGTAACCACTGCCAGCCTAGCTTAGGAGCAAGTGTGTGTCTTGCCTGAAGACTTTTAAGAAAATAGTGCCTTGAGGCTGTAATTAAAACCTAGGGAGTAACAACACATGTAACAGGGGGTGTCCTCATGGGAGGTTACAAGAATAGACAAGGCGGTACTAAGGAGGGACTACTAAGCCTATTGACCGATGAAAAGCCAACATTTACGAAGGACAGGGACAGGAGCCACTTAAAAAGATGGGCGGAAAGTGGGCGGAGCTTTACGCACATATCCTAAATACAGCATGTCTCGAAGAGACAGCGCGAGCGCTGCCTAGGTGAGACCTAAAAATGAAATGCTACAGAAAACTTGATAGTAACTACTCTTTACCACAACATTTCAATCACTGTGAAGAACCCCAAACACAGACAAATGAATATTGCATCAGCGATCACGAACCAACAATAAAAACTGGGAATCAAACACAGACTTGAAACGAAAGGCCTGACCGGATTTGTTAACTATTTAATCTGTGCCAAGCAGTAAACAAGATTTCTTCATGCACTGCTTACAAATGAGGAAACCGGAAACCTTTACTATGAGAAATTCGTCTGCACAATCACGGACTACAAAAAGATTGAGGCATTTACATTCTCTAGGTATAAATCACAGAGAAAAAGAACAAGAAATGTATGCCTTCATCAGAAACCCAAAAATGAACCCTATACAGGCTGCAACACCTATTTGTCCGTAAAGCCTTAACAACTTGTGTAAATCCACAAATCATGCCAATGCTATACTGTGGCTTATACAACATAGCAAACACATACTCATTTTTTTATCGAGAAATTGAAGTTCAGAATGAGTGTTGGATATCTCGGATACTTGCTGTTATGGATGCATTATTATTATTAATGCTTTGTGTTCAACCTGATACCTCCTTAATATGACCCTCAGAAAGCAACCTCGCCTCAATTCATGCACCAGGAAAGTTGATCTCACACCTGGGCCCGTATTACTGGTAGGGCGCATTGTCCTCGATTGCCCACAGAGCACCTTTAAACAGGTGCGCCTGGCGCAAACAGGAACAGTGCACTCTATTATTATGAATGTGCTGTCCTCAGGACCACAGAGAATTTGCAGTGCTCTGCGTGCAGCACATTCCGCGAACTACAGAGCAGCTGCTTCAAAGCCACTCTGTTTTTCTTTGTGCAGGATGCAATCCACCTGCATTTTAAAGTGGGGCTAGAGATCCCCCTGCAGGTGCGTGCATGCAGGGAGTGACTGCACCTGCCTGCAGGGGATGTCTGGGGGGGTCCATGGGCCCCCCTTTGCTCTATATAGAGGGCTGCACTAAAGGGGTGCACTGACAGCGCAAGGGAGTGCAAATACAGTGCACCACCTTTTGTGGCACACTATCGGTGCACCTCCAAAGGACGTGTGCCTCTGTGCCCACATCCGTAGTACAGTGCAGACGGAGAGCAAAGTTATTCCCTCATTTGCATTGGGTTATGACCCCATTCAAATAAGGGAATGTCCTCTGAAGATAGCACTGGTACTACATTTACACCAATGTCTCAGTATTATAGAAGAGTCTGTACGAGTGGCTCCTTCTATATTACAATAAAGCCGCAGAGGTGCAAAAAGCCAGCAAACATGGCCTTTGCGCCCCTGGGGTACTCTCTGTAGTACAGCCCCAGGCATGGAGCCATTTTTTACTTTTTATACAGGAAAGACTTGTTTCCTGAGTTGCACTGAAAGATTACCTTTGTGAGATCCGAGTCCATTTCTCGGGAGGGTTTTCAGTTAACTGGAGTAAAAATTAATTAAGCTGTTAAACGTTCTAAAAAGTAATTTGCTCTCAATTCCACTGCAAAAAAAAAATCTTGATTTATATCCAAACCTGGGTTAACACTGCTAGTATTAGTCTACACCAAATGTCTTAAAACCATTTCTGTAATAAGAGATACTTATGTTCAATGAAAATAAACTGGAGCTACTAATATTATTAGTGTTGTAATAGTGAATACATCAGACAAGGGTACACTAGTAGCTACCTGATGTAAGATTTCCAACAGAGATCACTTCAGTGCATTAGGTACGGTTGCCAGCAGTAATGTAAAAAAAGGCTTTGTCAAAGTGGAATCCTTCTACATTGATAACAGATAACACCCACAGCTGCAATGACCATGGCACAAAGGTACTGTCTCCCTAGCAACGCATGATTTAGTACTGAAATATTAGCTTCAAAGATATCTCGGAAAATCAACAGTTTATCTCCAAACAACAGCTTATGAGTTCTGAAAATGCACATATTTTCATCTCAAATACATAATCTCAATGTTAGTACACATACATTAATTCAACCAAGCAAGGGCTTCTAATTTAGTAGACTGGCTGCACACAGAAGAGCTGTTTACAGCTAGCTGGAATTCTACTAGTAGCTCCCAGGCTACTCATTGGGAGATCAACACCAGTTTTGCACGTACCTGGTTGATCTGCACCGTTATGTCCAGGAGATGTACCCGTTTTCCCAGCTACACCATCGCTTGGTTCACTTTGGTCAGAAACGTAAGGACAATCATTTGGACTCTGTAGTTGACTGTCATCATAAATACAGTTCAGAGACAGTTTGCTGCGTTCTGCTTCTCCTGAATCCAGATTTACTGTCCCGAGCCTGGAAACAACTGAATTAAAGTGCTCATCGTGATACTCGCAAGAAGCATGCAAGGAGTCCAACACATCAGAAATGTTGTGTGCATCAGCGCGTGCTGCTTCCGGCGGGTCGGATTTTATGTACGAGGCATCACTGTTAATGTGGTTACTGGTGGAGGCACTGCAGGTGTCCATGGAGGTCTTAAACTCAGTGTGATCACTGGATGAAGTCAATAAAGTCTTACAAAATTGGTCACTGGGAATGTCAACTGAAGGCTTATATTCTTGACATTCACTTGGGAAGTGACTGGAGTTTTTAAATGCAGATTTAAAGTCAGTGTGGACATCACAGGTGTTGTCAAATGGAGGCTTACAATCTGTGTGGCCACCAGGGATGTCAACAGAAGTCTTACCATCTGTGTGGCTACTGGAAGTATCTACTGTCCAACCCTGGGCAGTCCAGTACCGGTACTGTTCCATGTAGTGCCAGTATGTCTCACTGTAATGCTGCTCCCACTCTTCTTTGGTGTCAGGAGAATTCCAGGGCTGGGAGGCATGTTCAGGAGTCGTCAATGCTGCCAGCTGTGGATGCTTCTCCTGCCAACTCTTCCATAACATCCCTTCACCATATTGGCTCCAATACTGTTCCCACTTCTCCTGAAGTTCACAATCAAGGGTAAAAATATTTTCTTCTGGAAGTGCATCAGCTTCTCCAAACTCATTCAGATACCTGCACTCTTCTTCACACACAGTTTCCTCAATCGGTATGACCGTATCCTCTGAAAGTACATCAGGACCATCTCTGCAAGCCTCTGCTTGGCCTTCTCGTATGTGGTCATTCAAGTAAATCTTGTGCACTTTTTTTCTTTTCTTCTTCTTCACCTTTGGTCTTTTCCAAGAACATACGGGAGGCTGAAAATTAAAAGATACAAATGTTCATTGGAAATTTAGTTTCTTCATCTTAATGTCGTAGTGCATTCAATTCTTGATATTTTAATACTTTATTTATATATTATTTCATGTTGCCACGTGGCCACCAACTATTCACACTTTCTTTGCAGCATTTAGATCCTAGTGTCTACATATCCACAAAGCCTTTCTGCACACCTATGATTGGCTGGCATACTGATGTTAAGTGTTCATTTCTGCAGTCTTTTTTGTGGGCAGCAATCCGCTTCTTAGACTTAGACGCGATACTTAAAAGACATTCAGAAATCTGCACCCACAGGTTTATTGCCTTGCTTGGGTGTAGATTTAGTCATTTTAGAAATGAAAAAGGATTCCAAAAGTGCTTCTGGAAACCAAAAAGAGTTGCAGGTTTTCAATATTATTCCTGGGCATGTTTTATGAATTCCAATTTGTATGAATATAAAAGGGTTTCCCCATATGCAACTGTACGCATGATACAAACAAATGAACATTAGAAAAAGCTGATGCACAAGTTCAACTTCATGTTTTTTCTCCACAGGAAAAATACTTTTACCCACTGAGAAATTATTTCCTCCACACCCACAACAGTTTTTAGAGTTCTCTTTGCCCATTCCTACAGTGGAAATTAATTTATTTATGCCCTTGAGAAGAACAAATAGCCAATCAGTCCCAGGCTGGAAATGTGTTATAGGCTACTTAGCAAATACAAATTCAAAAGCTGGTGATATTCCTAAAAGTTCCAGAGCATCCATGTGTTGGAATGTCCTTTATAGTGGGGTAATATTACAACGAAATATTACCCCAATGGTGGGGTAATATTACAACTAATTTGATTATTTCATTCACTATATGCTTAGTTTAGGGACTATCCCATCAAATATACAAATACATTAAGATACAGAATGTAGCAAAAATACAATCCAATAAAAAAACATTAAAATGAATCTATTAAATAGTTAAACCTTACAAACTAGATAGATGGCTGTCACAAACTTAGTTCTTGGCTTTATCTTAAAGACCAGGCACACTATAAAGATGTAGACACCCCAAAAACTATAACGCCCTGGACTTAGGATGCCTGGAGTCACTAAAGGCTAGTCTGAAGTTTTTTGTGTGTATGCTGAGGCAGCTCCTTTGAAGTGCAAGTGTGGTAGTGGACAGCTCCACCCCTTTCATCTGGGAAGGGTGGCCCAAACCTGCCAACCCCTAGTTTCCCTTTGTGATACTGTCTGGGAGGAATACACAAAGGCCAAGTGCTAACTAAAACTCATCATGTAACCCAGGATACAGGCTGCAAGTATCTAATGGTAAGGACAAGACAATTCCAACATTCTAAAAGTGTCATTTTCATAATTGTGACTTACAATCCGACTTTACCATTAAAGAGGATTTTAAATTACAATTCTTTAGAGACCAAACATGATATTTCTACATGTTCCCCAAAAAACACTTATCACTTATTAAAAGGTAATAAGATGACCCAAAGTTATCCTATGGGAGAGGTAGGCCTTACAGTAGTAAAAAAAGAATTTAAGAGTTTTTCACTACCAAGACATGTAAACCCCAAATGTGCATGTCCAACTTTTCAAAATACACTGCACACTGCCCTATCGGCCATTTAGGGCCTAACTTAGGGGCAACTAATATGTATTAACAAGCATTGGCATAGCCAATAGGTCTTGACTTTGGGACCTTATAAGTGTTTAGTCAGAGCTATTGGCTTTGCCAATGTTTTTGCTTAAAGAGAATATGTTATGTAGACAAACAGTGACCAAAAGGTGACTTGTGGTGCCAAATAAATGTTTTAAATAAAGAGGTGAGATGCAGAGTGAAAAGGGACAAGCAACCAGCGCAAAACTGGCAGGCAGGTGAACAACAGAGAAAAAAGAGAAAATGGTATGTAGATAAAATGAAAAAAACTTCCATGCAGAGACAAAAATGGAAATGCAGAGAAAGAAGAGATAGACAAGCTGAGAAACTGAAGTGCAAAAAGAAAGAGAGAAAAGTGTCAGATACAGAGGGGTTTATTATTGGGAAAAGTACATTCCTCAGAATATGGTCTCTGAGAGAACCAAGAGGAAGCATTTTCTCTCACTCTACTGAAGTATTTTATTCAACTACTCTGTTGTGAATGTACAAGGATTCAGCATTACAGCAGATTCAATATAGATTAAAATATAATATACATCATTATTAAATAAAGGTAAGTTTCCTTTTAGCCAGCAACCATAAAGTAGCATATGAATTTAAAATAAATCACCGATATGAAGGTATTTCAAAACTTACTGTCCGGGGTGATATCATTCTATGTGGATCACGTAATCCTTGGTATTTAGATATTTGTTATTTATTTGTTTATCATTGTTTGCCTAGCAACCTAGCTGTTGCACAAGCTAAAACTGCAGCACTGAATAATGCAACATAATTAACTAAATACATGTCTGGGGGATGCATCAGTCACTGGCACATGAGAGCAATGATATCCTGCCCGCGAGTATTCCTCAACCCAATGTTCTGTCAACACTCATTTTTGTAGGCCCTAATCTTAGTTACAGAAATGACTGTCTCATAATCTTTGGGGAATTGCCAATAAGTTTGTTTGGGGGTGGAGTATCCCTAGATGTATTGCTGGTATGGAGAGTTCAGATCCCGTCACCTATGTCATGATGAAACTAAGCCTTCACTTCATCGAGCTATATATACATGAACATGGACATAACTCATTGTTTCATTATTCAAAACCTGCGACCCGAATACCTCTTAACTAATTGGTGCAGACGATTGCAGCTCGGAGAATGTCATATCACAATAAGTCAAATTATTTTCTTGATCACCACACCACACCAGATCTATAAATGTCTCACCTAAAAGCAAAGTTCTGCTTAGAAAAAAGGTTTCGCTGTTTGGATTCCAGGGTTTGCAACTTGCCCTACTTTTAAGTGCCACAAACCGCGCTGTAAATGTAGAGACCTATTTCATATGCTGGGTTCATTTTGTAATCGACGAGGGGGGAACTATCTGGGAAGCATCAGTTGAGAGATCAAAAAATGGGGGTTGTGTGGCTGATGGATTCTGTAGTTACATCCCGGGTTATTTTGTTTTAGCAAGGGGTATATAATGGAGTCAAGTTTGTTTTCAGCGGGTGTAGGATGCACTTATGTAAGGTTATGGGAACTCCATGACTTGGTTGAGGGGGGCAGACCAATATAAATACTGGGTTTCCCACTGTCCACGGCAGTAAACAAAGTCATCATAACTAAAGTTATCCAGGGCTGTATATGCCATCTTCTCTGATGTCAAAGACTTGCCAAGAGCCTGCAGCCCCCTGCCCCCTCCTCCCCCCGCCACCTGCTCCTTCTCCGTCACAGGGCCACTGAGAAGCACTTTGGCGCCCTCCGGCATGTCAGTCAAAAGCCGCGTCCGAGCACAGGTGGCTGACAGGGTGTTTGACAGCAGAGAAGGAAACTGAACGCACACCTCCACATCTGGATCACTGTTTGACAAAACACTTGACACGGAAAAGACATACATTGATAGGACTTCGTGCTCGCCTATTGTTAACGAGAAGGAGTCAGTGTTATTGCAAGTCACGAGACATCCCATGTAATCCCCAGCAGACCACAGCAGCCCACGTGGGCTCTAAGTGGGTGTGAAGTGCCTCTCGCTTGAAGGGAATTTATCTCGCCGCAAAGTGCTTTTTACCAGACCTGAAAAAGTTGACTTTGTTTCCATGGCAGCGGCACGCTGAACTTTGCGAGTTTCCTGCCTTCCTTCCTGTGCCGAAAATCAGTAACTTCTGTTTTTTTTAATGCTGCTTTTTCAGAGTCTGAGAAACCGCACCCATTGACAGCTGGCAAACCGTCCTTTGACCTGTGGGGAGGCATTGTTTATAGCTAAAACAAGAAAAACAAGATAACCAGCGCTGACCGCCATCTGTTTCCAATTAACGCGACCTCGAGATGCGGGCGCGATAATTGGAAACAGATGGCGCTGCTGCTCGCTCCCGAGCACCCTAGGCCAGGGGACAGAGAAGGCGGGACATGCACCCGCCTTGGACCAATTGCGTGCTGTCTTTTTTAGAAAGACGCATGCAAAGGCCAATTGCGGGTGACAAAAAAAAAAAAAAAGCACCCGCACGAGTGTGTGTTTAGAGTTTAAAAGCCCTTACTAAAAGCCTCGCAGAGCAGCGCATGCGTGCTGGCTCAGGAGAGACCTAAAAAGGAAGATTTAGGCCTGGCAAAATGTTTATATTGCCAGGTCGAAATGGCAGCTCAAAACTGCACACAGGATACAATGGCAGGCCAGAGACATGTTTGAGAGGGCTACTTAAAGGGGTGTCAAAATAAGTGCTGCTGGCCCACTAGTAGCATTTGATTCACTGGCCTTGGATATATGTGGTACCACTTTACTAGGGGCGTAAGAGTAAATTAAATGTGCCAACTGGGTGTGAGCCAATTTTACCATGTTTAGAGGAGTGAGCACAAGCACTTTAGCACTGGTTAGCAGTGGTAAAGTATGCAGAGTCCTAAGGTCAACAAAAACGAATTCAGCAAAATAGGAGGAGTAAATGCAGTAAATGCAAAGGGCTTGGGGCAAACCAAGCAAAGGATGTCAGGTCTAACACAGGTGTGTGCCATCTCTGAAACTCGAAACAGGTTTTAGTTTGTGCTACACTAAAACTAGGTTTGTGTTTAGAAGTAGTAGAATGAGGGTAGGATTGCTATAGATTAATAGAATCAATCATGTTGGAGTGGTATCTATTATTCACGCTTTTGGTAACCGTTGCTACAGCCATATTATTTACCTTCATTAGGTTATATTTCATGGTGTGTCCACTAGACTAGGATGTTGATTATCAAATAAATATTTTAAATGTATTCTTTGTGTTCTAGTGTTCCTGAGCATGTTATTTCTTAATCAAAGAAGTTTTGGGGTTCCATTGATTGTCCCTGTAACATCTCAGGTGATTGACTGTTACCTAGAACACATCTCCATCAAATTCTTATCGCTAGGAGTTGTGAAACAGTTGTAGTACAACTATCTTTTTTTAATTCTGGTGGGCACACTGATTAAGTCCTTAGTGCCGGGGGGTCTAGAAAACACACTTCTGTATCTCTAGAAAAATATTCCCCTCAAACTCTTTGCTTGGTATAGAGTCGATAGTGTTTGGCAATAGCAGCTGATGATTCAAAGAGTGATCGAAAGGCTGAATCAGAAACAGGAGGATTAATGCCTGTGTTCCTTGTTTCCTACCCAATGGATTGGGGGCTAGAGGTGTTCTCCTCGACAGGGAGGACGGATTATTACACCGTAACCACATCCATTTTTGCAACTGCTTCCTGTGGAGGTAGGAGTTTGAGCATTAATCTTTAATAAATCCTGTCTCTGCTAGGCTTGGGTCTTGAAATGTTTGTGCCTGGTCACTTTGCATTCCTTTTGTACTCTGTGCTGGGCATGGCATGTGGATTATTAGACCACTGTCACTTTGGATTATGAGGGTGCTCCCTACTGGATCAAGAGACTGAAGAGAAAATCTGTACACTGTAGTTTCCCTTTATGCTCCGTGCTGAACTTGGGGATTGAAATAACCGACTGGCTGCTTTTGGCTTTATCTTCTACTTCCCTGATGTGCTGTGAAGGAGAGAACTTGGAAAATAACCACTCTAGATTACAAGAATGCTCCCTGCTGGGTCTGGAGCCGGTTGATGAAGTCTTGGGCACTTTAGTTTCTCTTATGACATCTGCTGGGTTTGTGGTATTGGCCCCTCTCTGCTTCGCTTCTGCTTGCACTCCCTGAGGAGCATTGAGGGTAAGGACTTGACCAAAATAACTATGGATTATGAGAGTTCTTCCTGTGGGGTCGTGAACTGTTTTATCCAAGTTTCTCTTAAACTTTGTGCTGGGCTTGAGGTATTGGATCCTGGTTGCTTTGATTTCCTTTTTTACTCCTTTGTTGTGCTGCAAGAGAAAGGAAAGGGACTATGACCACTCGGGATTATGAGGGTGGGTTCAGGAGACGGTGCATGAAGACTTGCCTCTGAAATGAGTCTTATGTTCATTGTTGGTCATGTGGCTTGAAGTATTGGACCCTGGTCACTTGAGCTTTCGCTGGTACTCCCTGCTCATGACCCATGGCCTCTATGGACAATGAGAGTTCTCCCTGCGGGGTCAGAAGACTGTAGATGAAGACTAATTTCCTCTTATGCTCCTAGCTGGGCTTGGTGCTTGAGTATTGGGATCAGGGTGGCTTTGGCCTCCTCTTTTACTCCTTGCTATGCAAAGAGAGAGAAGACATGGACCATGATAAATCTAGATTAGGAGTTCTCAATGCGGCTTCAGGAAAATGTGGATAGAGGCTATGTCTCTCCATTTTTCTCTTATTCGCCTAGCTAGATTTGAGAAATTGGATGTTGAACAT